>CM037587.1:113117933-113778558 GCA_021018995.1 Chloranthus sessilifolius | reverse complement strand
ATTGGTTTGGACCTCACGTCGGGGAGGAGCATCTCTCCTACGGTCACGGTTGTTGACTCTATTGTGATTCTCAGCAATGAACTCATTGATCTCTTCGAAACGAGTCTCTAAAGCCTCATGTCGGGCTTGTTGATCAGTGATGTGCTCATCCATCCGGGTTTGACTAGCGGTCACCTTAGATGCAAGATCTCTAATCAGGGCCTCTAAGGTACTGGTATCCATGATGGAACTATGCAAGACAAAATATACTAAAATCAAGTAAACCATAAAATCTATATGACACGGACAACCCTAAACAAAAACTGTGCTCTGATACCAAAACTGACGCGGGACAAAACACTAAAACCCTAATATGCGAATTTGGGATTAACTTTTAGAAAGAATTGAATAGCAGAAATATTCAAAATCATGCAACACATTAAAAGTAATTCAATGAAATTAATAAAACAATTAGATTAATCCGTTTTAGCGTCTGAATGCATGAAAATTTTTCCCATCTAGAAAAACGGCTCTGATGAGGGAACTCGAGATTCGTTCTAGTTTAGGGCATCAATCGACAATCGCAATATCGTCTCTTGACTCCTCGGAGATTTTAATCGAAATAAAGCTTAGAATAATTTAGCAAAGGAAAATAATTTTGGGGATTTTGATTTTATCAACGGAATTAAAGAAGGATAATACCTGACAATAACTAAAGAAAAGACAAAATAAAAGGATAGATTCCAAGGCTTCACACCAAGGGTTTTCCGAAGCTTCACACCACGGCTGTACGTCGGCTTCGCACCAAGTCGCACGAGAAACGATTGCTAACTCCTCAAGGTTTTGCAGGATTCACTCCCTCGGTTGAAAATTCTTCACAAGCTCTCTAGGGTTTGCACAAAAGCAGCTCTCTTTTATTCAATAATCAAAAACTGACTAAAAAGTCTTTACAAGCCTTTATATATAGGCCACCAAAAATAAAATTCGCAATAAAAGAGTTCTAATACTAATAAAACACAAAAAAGAAAGTTTCACATAAAATCTCGTCGTTGTAGCTCGCTCGAGCGAGGATTATAACCGCTCGAGAGAGTTTAAGTGATCGCTCAAGGGAGGGCTCGCTGCAGCACTGTTCTCCTCGCGGTTTGTATCCGTTTCTCCTCTGAGGCTACGGTACTCGAGTTTCCTCTACGCTTCTTCTGAAGCCGAAAATATGTTGTTGCCTCAAATCCAAGGCTCCTAAACTCGGTGTTTCCCGTCACTATTGTTGATGCTCGCTCATGTGCTGCTCATGGTGGTGTTTTGGTTGCTTACAATGGTATAATATTTTAATGCATATGGATGTTGATATGCTTGCTCATAAGAAACAATTGATGCTCTCTCCTTTACATTATCGTTGGGCTCTTTGTTGATGCAAAATTTGTTTGTTTGATCATACCCGAGTGATTGTTATGCTGATATGATGGATGATGTGGCTATGGTTTTCTTTGATGGATGTGTGAATGATGGTTGCTTCTAGTTTTTCGATGATGGATGATGTGGCAGTGGATGGTGGAGATGATACATAGGCTTATAAAGTTGTGCATGCCCTCTATGATGATGTAATAGGTCATTGTTTAGGCTTTGCGGCCTTGTTAGCGCCAAGAACACTTTGTAGGCTAAGTGTCTAGCTACTTGTTTGGATCATGGTGTGTACTATGACCACTTGAGTGCAGTGTTGCACCAAGTTCATTAGTGAGTGCAAGTATTTGCACCACATTGTTGATTGTTCTTGGACAGCTAGGTGCAAATTGTGTTTTTGGAGATGGTGTAAACATGCATCCTTTTTACGTATTTATGGGCAAGTTGAGCATCCATGTCATGGATGCTCCATCATGAGGGGGAGTGTTCGAGACAGTACTAGCCCACGTATGCTTAGTAAAGTATATGTAAGTGAGTCTTGTTATGTTTAGTCCCACATTGGTTGTAAATGGGATGTGTATGTAAATAGGCCTCTATATATAGAGTTCCTCTCAGTAACTCATTCACAACAATTACTAACAATGTAGTCCATTTAGTGTCACTTCTCTCTCTCCTCTCTCCTCTCTCCTCTCTCCTCTCTCCTCCCTCCTCTCTCCCTCTTCTAGATTTCTCTCTCATAAACCCTAATAAGGGTATTCTTCTCTTTATTTATGTTTCTATCATTTCTGTTTAGTTGTTTTAACACTAGGATGGTACTTCAATTCATAAAAGGAGCCTCATCTAGGCATCCTTAACATATCTGAAGACATCAAGCATCGTTATAACAACCATAGGCTTCAGGATCTAGACTTTCCTGAGTGTTGCGCAAAAATGGGACGTTGAATTTTTTCCACTTACACACTCTAATAATAATAGTAACCAGGTTCAGATTTGGCAATCATTCTGTGCAGGGTCCACTTACACACTCTAATAACCATAGTAACCAGGTTCAGATTTGGCAATCATTCTGTGGAGGGTCTGATCAGTTTAATTCAGATAAATTTGGAAAAGATTCGAGGAAAAATTCAGAAAAATTAAGAGATTATAAAAAATAATAATAAATATTAAAATATACAAAAATATATCTTAACTTATTTAAAGTTTAAAAAAAAAATTGATGCTTTTAAGCTATAAAATAGGCGCATTACATAACGCACATGCATCAACAATTCTCAATTATAAAATTAGCAAAAAAAACAGTAGGAAATATGATTAAAGCATGTGTCAATCATATCATTAAATTCAAAAAATAAATCGGAAAATTCAATATAGGTTGGAAAATTCGAGAAAGATTCGAAGCATCAACGAATCGGCCGAAAATTTGGCGAAAAGTTTGGCAGACATCTATTTGGAGAATTTTGCCCAAATTTTGACAAATCAGATAATTTTGTGACAGAGCTATAACTAGGCCTATTTTCTTTACAGACAACATTGTATACTTCATACATTCCCTTTTATGTGCATTAATGGAGGGCGGGGACCACTCCACATCAGGGACCCCCGCTTCCTGATCAGAAAAAGTGCAATCATATGTTTATTATTGCAACGGAATATTGGTCTCATTGCTTATGTATCGAACAGAAACCACCTATGTAAGTTTACAAAGGCAAATGACCATTTTTGAGTTGACAAAAGGCAGAGTCACACAAGTACTCAAATTGATATCATAGTACTACAGGCTACCTAATGCACTTTTATCTCATCGGCAAAAATAAATGCATCAACTAAAATAAGCATAGGGAGAAATGGAGACAGATCAGCTAACCCAACAAAACACTCAGCCAAGAAATTCTCTGCAGACAGATACTCTCTATTTGATCCATGGGATACCACGCGATTGCTATAATTTGCTTCCCTATCCAGTGAGGTAAGCATGCTCAGAAAAAAGATAGAATTTTTTATAGAAAATACGCTTCACTCCGAAGAGAGGAACATCCCTTTTGATCACGTATGGAAATAAGATTATCGCAATCTACTCCATCAGAAAAAAATTTCATCAATATCAATTCCACAAAAGAACAAACCTCAAGGGTTTGGGCGAGCTGGCTAGGTACCCTCCTCAGGAAGTGGGAGACCAGAGTTCGAATCCCCCCTTGAGGCCACCGTAGGGATTTATATCCCGTGCTGACCCAGCATGTGCAAACTTGGAGTGCACACATACCCCTAGGATTAGTTGGGTGTTCTAAGAGGCTCAGACACCCAGGTTATCAAAAAATAATACAAAAGAACAGTGATCTTTGAAGCTACAACTTCTAAAACCATCATTATTGCATGGGTATCTATTTGTGGGTGGTTATTTTATAAAATGACCAAAGTGGAAAGCTCAAGGATAGAGAAGAGGTTTCGACCAGAACATAGCATCGGACTATCTAATGAACCAATCAGCCTGTGAAAATACGACTGCTAAAGTAGCTAATATGGTTGAATGACAAACTTCTTTAGCATTACCAGCTTAATCGCCTTTCTACAAATCTTGCTCAGAGTTTTTGAAACTTCATCAACTACGTGAATAAGAATTGTGAATAACTTTTAAAATATATATTAAAAAAAAAACATGATTTAGTAGGTGTGCCAACCTATGGGAATATATTGATAACACAGTAAGAAATGAAAATATCCCATAACCTCAACCAACATAAACTTTACCTCCCACTGATGCCGCACTACTCCCTCCAGTCTCCTTTTGGAACTCATAGTGGCTGACGGTTTTAACCTGTTATTGGAACATTAATATACCCAAGGAAATCACAAATTAGAAGAAAAAGTAATAAATCATTAATGCAGTGCAAGATACATTGTTAAATGTGTAAAAATAACGAAGTATATATCATTAATTTAAAAGTTATATATTATTCAAACAACGAACTTCATGAAATATTTGGTAAAAAATCAGATCATGTTTTAATGAACCACAAAGGATAAGAACATACTACATGAATGGACCAAAAATATATAAAGAGATTGGGAGATCCCATGGTGTACTGGCCTGTATTATAATGTAATATGGTTCTCGAGAACAAATACTGGACTGTATTATAATGTATTCTTGTTCTCGTGTGAATGGGAGATGTAATATCATGGGTAGCATAGTCATCAAAATTGTACGATTCTTGACTTGAATCATTTCAATTCAAATAGTATGATCAAATCAAAATCCATAAAAATACTTACATATATGAAAAGAACTTAGTTTACGCTTTTTTCCCCAAATCAGTAACTTGCATTTGCAGCATAATAGACAATAAATCCAAGATGTTTGAGAGATGTTTCATGTTGATTCGACTTTTTTCTGGAACGGAACTAAAATAAAGATAAAACTACATTGGAGAAATTGCAAGAAAGATGAGGTGTTAAGGCAGCATTAAAGGCACTGGGCTTTGCTGGTATAGGAGACGAGTTTTTGGATGGATCCTACATGGTGTCGAATTAAATAAAGAACCTATGGCCATTTTTCATATATTCAAGTAAACAAAGGTGGAGAAATTGCAAGAAAGATGAGGCACTATGGCATCATAAAGGCAATCTGGATTTGGCGCTGAATTTAATAAAGAACCTATGACCAATTTTCTGAAGTCATCTAGGATCTATTTATGCTTTGTTGTAGGCATTACTATATCCATTCAAAAATGATGATGCATAATACTATGTAATTATCAAGGGACGATATAAAAATAATATCGACGGAGCTTCCAAATAATAATGTCAGTGCAAAAATAAATGTTTTAAACAATGAGAGTGATTCCCAAATGAATAAGGCATATATAAATAGTTACAAATCAGTGCCAAAAAAATTATCAGTTATATTGCATGCCCCAGTAGTAATTCTGTTAAGCTGGTTTATGATCATAATTACAGAAATCAGTATATAAGGCAACTATATTAAAATTTCATAGTGATAAACATCTATGTATGACGCATGTATGTGTGTATATATATATATACCAATTGATAGTCTAGCAATTTGGTCCGTCATTTTTTCTCTTCTGCATAAACTACCCTTTACATTTATGATATTTGTTATCACCGTAGAGAAGTAATTTTGGGCAAACCTAAAAATGTGAAGGGCATTCATTGGAAATCAACTTTTTAAACTAGCTATACCTAGCTGACCCTATAAGATTTAAAAATTACATATCAATTTCATTTTTGGGAGGTGTCTTTTTTAGTTTTTTCTAAGGGCAATATTAGACATACAAAATTGACCAAGAATGTTGCTTGAGGTTGCCCCTACTCCAAGCCACGCTCCAACTAAAAAACTTGATCTTTGAGGGAATTTTAATTTTCCAAAGCTTTGCCCACTCGTGTCTGATTAGGGGTTGTTTGAAAAGGAATTGGTAAAAACTTTTGACTACAACACAACTGAAGGCCATGCCTCTACTGTAGTTTTTCAGACTGACTTAACTCCTTTCCATCAGCACGACCCCTTTGTCCCCTCAAAATTAAGGCCCCAATTATTTATATCCCTTCCATAGTTAATCAATATTGCCCACAATTTCATCATTAATTGACAAATTTTAAATTTTTACTTTTTGGTACTTTATGATTGTCAGATTTCTCAAAACCTATATAGGGATTTGTACAGGACCTGAAACTCACGGTCTGGGAAAGGTATGAATTTTCTCAATTAAAAAATACCATAATGATATTGTGAAGTGTTTATAATAACTCACCTATCACAACTCTTGGAACTTGCATTATCTAATCATTAATTTGACCACTAAGACTTAACCGAATTACTACTTAATCCACAACAAACCCAAAACGATAATTGATGGGTACATCCAATTCAAAGCTCCGCCTATTGTGTATCGAAGGGGCAAAAAGAAATCCAAGATGCTACGCACCTAACGAAAGACACAAAGGAAAATGACGGAAAGCAAGGATCAAATAAAAGTGGAACAATTTTTGTGCAAAATCGATCGATCGAAGTTCCACCGCAATTGATTGAGTTCGACCCGAGAGGCGTATTAGAATAACACCGCAAAACTGGTTCGTCGTCGATCAATCGAGGCTTAAAGTCGATTGATCGAGATCGCGTGCAAAGTTTTTATTAAAAGTCCAACTTATGGGCAGATTTTGACTCTTTTACTTTAATTAGTTTCTAGGACTATCTATTTTTGTCTTTAGGGTTTTTAGCCTATATAAAGAGGCTTGTAAGCAACATTATTATTAATTATTGATTAATGAAAATTTCTTATGCATGTTTGAGAGCTTTTATTACAGTTTTCTTCGAGGGTGTGATTCTCTCAAACTTGGAAAAGCGATTCTTCTTTCCGCGTGCGGTTTGGTGCGAGGTCAACTTCTCTATCCTACTTATCTACTTTTATCTCCATCTTACATGTAAGTTCATGGTTAACTTTGTTTATTTCAATTCATTAAAATCTGAAATCAATTTTGTGTTTTTGCTTGCTCAATCTTTCCGTAACCATACCTAAGATCATTCAACCGTCCTAAACATGGAATTTCTTCTATTTGAGCCCTATAATTTTCATATGCCTAGAATCTTTATTTTTATTGCTTCCCAGGGAATCGGACACTTGTGAGTTCGTTCGATACCCTAAACTGTTGAAGATCTAGTTGTTCGCAAGAACCCTAATCTTATTGCAGAAGTAGCACTAGTTTGGGCCTAAGAAGCACGTACACGGGTACGAGGCACAGGTTCGATACAATATAGGTACAACGATATGACAATTATCAAAAAATCAAGATACAATACAAGGGGGATACGTGTATCTAAAAATTATTTTTTATACATTTTTAGGTATATTTTAGGTTAATAAGCGTAAGAAGAAAAAAAAAAAGAAAATGAAAAAGAAAAAAATAAATAAAATTATAGAGACTGATTCAAATAGGTAGGTTGCACGCTGGTAGGCTCCTTTGATTTCTTCTTCTTTTCCGAAAAACCCTTAAATCCCAAACTCGCAATCAGATTTCTTCTTCTTTTAATTATTTTTTTTGGGAAATGCCTAGGATAAGTATGCAGCCGTATCCCTCAAGTATTGATATCCGATACGATACAGGTACGTTGCCAAAAATGAAGTATCCGTGCTTCCTACTTTGGGCTAAATCAAAATTATTTAATTGAAATTCTCTTTATTTTCTTTGTTAATTTGTTAGAAAATTTGTACTTTAATATTTGCATTAATTCACAAATTAATCTCAGCCAATCATATTAGGGTTTGTGTTAGTTTCTGCATCAATAATGCAAGACAACACAAGCGCCGAAAACCAAAATGCAAACGAATTTAGAAGAAACTTTAACTTTCCCCTTTTGTGCTAACTTATGATACTACTCCAAGCTCCAAATGGAAATATTGAATTTTTCTTTTGAAAACGCTTTGGTAAAAATTTCTTCTATGAGAACGTTCTTCTAAATATAATGGTGATGCACTACAATATCCTTTGTTCTTTTGTGGAAAACCAGATTCAATTACAACTGAATCGCACTTTGATTATCACATTACTGGGCAGCCTTCATCTATAAATCTTCAAGAATATATTTTTGCCAGGTGCATTCTTGTGTAGCAAGTATTGCCACTTTATATTCCATTTCAGTGCTTGAAAGAGCCAGTCAATTGTTTTTCGCTAAACCGCCACTAAAAACATAACCCAATGTAGACCTCTGGTTTGTTGGATTTCCCAACCCATCCACATCTCTAACACGACAAAGAATGATATTTTCACATGTTCTAGGTGAAATATTGTTTTCGCCTGTTTTATATAAATACCAAAAGTAAGTTCTTTTCAGAACTCTATTTACACTTTATCATCCCAAATTTGTCCAAAAACATTTTATGCTAAAAAACACACATCTTTGCACATATTTACTGACATTCCGATTTCTGAAGATGTGATTCAACTTTCAGTGCATCACACCTATCGGGCTATAACCCATCAACTGGAACTTGCACTAAAAAATTCACCAACTTGACCACTTAGACTTGACCAAATTACTAATTTGTCTAGGGCAATCCGAAAATGACCATTGATTTTACCACAAAGACAAAAAATTAAACAAGTAAAAATTTCAACAGATAAGTGTTGTGGTGGTCTCTTTTCAAAATCAATTGGGCAGATGCATACACTGGTTTTGTCCATTTCTGAAGAGGATGGCTTAGTGTTCTGATGCGTTCCCTTGAATAGGAAACCAACTGATGATGAGATCTGATCTTATCTTGAGCTCTTGGAGTGCTTGGAGGCAATTCGCGCAGAAGGCAAGATCAGAGGTGAGCGGAATTGGAGTCTACTAGGACCTTTCCATTCCAATCATTTTTCCACTGTCCTCACTCAAGTTGTGCCCTCCAGAACTTCATGGAAAGGGGTGTGGTCATATCTGGACCTACCTAGGGTTCTTGCTTTCACTCGTCTGGCTGGTATTGAGTCATGACAAAATTACCAAGTTTGAATCATCTATGACATCTGGGTTCCTCTCTTCCCATTAGATTCTGCAATATTTGGTTCAGACTTCGGACTCGGAATCTGTAAACCTTTTGCTGGTTCATTAAGAAATGATCGTACCAAATTTTAAATCATTTTTATATCTTTTAAGTATCATAAGTCTTTCCTTTTTCTATTGTTTTATAGTTGAAATCTTCAGCAAACAGGTCATTCCCAATAAGTGTGGCTTGTATGCCCAATACCATCATTTGGAGCACTTGGAAAGACAGTTTACAATTTATGAATGTCAAAGAATTTGATGAAAAACCACATCAAATGGGTGAAGGATTTTAAGAGAGGAGAATGTGACAAGTGGGTGAACGAGTGATTCAATTATGTGGGTATCTTAATATGAATCCAATGAAGCTAAAGTTCAGGCAGTTCTCGCAGGGATCTGGCTTCTTAATCAAGCCTCCAAGGCACCAACCATTTTGAAAAGGGGAGACTCTTTGAGCGGACATTGTTTTGTAAACCATGTGATCTTGTGGCAATTGATATCTTGAGTAGAGAAAATGTGTGAAATCTTCCTTTTCCTTTCCACCATGTTTGTAAGGAAGTCAACTCAATGTTGGAGTATTTCGCAACGAAAGCAGGGATGGTGAGGAAAACGTTCATATTTGCATATTTGGGACTTGTATGAGTTGTATCCCTTTATTGTAACTTGTTTGCTTAATCTGTGGTTCCTCATTTTGTTTTTTGGTACTAGCTCCTTGCTAATGCCTTTCATTCCTATCGTTTTATTTTCGATGAGTAAGCTGGGATAGATCTGTGACCTCCGGGTTGCATTTAATAGTCATAAAAGCCTCCGACTTTTCAAAAAATTGGAAAAAGTCGGCAACTTACAGTCATCCCAATCATCGATTAATTGGCCAAGTCGCGACTCAGCTAATAATTGGCGATGTTTGTGATGTGGTTCGATTTTGTTCTTTTTTTCACTAATACTTACGGGTGAAAAAACCTTTAGGTTTTGCACTATTTTGTTAAATTTTTTCATAAAAAAAAAAACCTTTGGGTTTTGCCTATTTTGAACTATTCTGTTCATTAAAACCATTATTTTTAACTTGAAATATATTATATACTTTTTATATTTTTTTGAATTTCTATATTTTCCCTGATTTTTAACGACTTTGACCGATTTTCCCTACTTAGACCCTTGCCGATTTATTGCCGACTCCTGACTTTGTGTATTATTGTCAACCTTCAGTTGAGCTACAGGCCCAACCCCTTTTTCATTCCTTTCTAATTTCGGAAACTTAAACAAAACGTGAAGGGGAAAACAAATAAATAAATAAATAACAACGAGAGAAATGCAACACAGCCAAATATCAAGCTACAATTGAAATCACTAAGAATGAGAACCACAACTTGTTTGTAAATTATAAAATAAAGCAATCGAAAATGCAAAATTATGCCAAAGCATCTTACACTAGACTCCCTGGAATGTCCTTGGAAGAAAAAAGTGGGGGTACAAGCATCATCAAACTTGTATCCATAAGGCCATCCTCTGATAAAACAACATATGATACTAATAATTGTAAATAAACAAGAAAAGATTCTTTCGAATCGTTTAAAGACGCAGCTAAATCCAAAATGATCTGCGAGTTCCATCATATATATATATATATATATATATATATATATATATATATATATATATGTGTGTGTGTGTGTGTGTGTGTGTGTGTGTGGATTAATAGATTATTGCTATAATTATAGCCATTAAGAAATTGGCAACTCTCCTGACCGTCATTTAAACACCAAAATGGAGTTTAAAAGATCTTACACCACCAATGGTTTAAGATGTGGGTGATCCGTACAGTCAAAGTGATAGATCATAGATTGACGTGCAAAATGCCGAAAAATGGTGTTTTAGGGAGATTAAAACCATCCGATCGGTGGACTTAAATATCAACCGTTGTTTTCTGTTTTAACGGCTAATATAAAAGTTCATCAATCGGATGTCACGTCCACTTATAAACATGTTTCTTTGAACTGAGACATATTTCAAAGATAGATTGCCACTTGGACAATTTAGATTGATCACAGATATTCACCACATGGCCTAATGATAATCACACTTCAATGGTGTGAGATTAAAAGTTTAACTTTAATGGTATAAGATCATTTAAACTCTATTCTAGTGTTTAAATGTCGGTCAAGAGCCATTATCCCTTAAGAAATATAGGAATCACCAAAATCAGGTTCCATATCTGCCCAATGCCTCTTCCTTTGCCTAGCCACATCTGCATGAACTGCAAGAACATGTTGGTAGTCTATCATTCCTGCAGAGTCAAAAAAATGTTAGCAAAAATATAAGGCACGAAAACTAAGACATACCAAGTTCACATTACCCATTTTTTGCAAATACACGCTATCCAATTGTCGGAGAATAAATAGGCCAAATAGGATTGTGCTGAAGTGATAAACAAGAACACTCATATTTATGAACATGTGCACTCACCATCAAAATGGTACCCTTCGGGCACTCTAGCTATAATATCTGCACATAGGGATGGGGATGATTCTTCATGCATTGCAGCATCCATGTCATTACGGATGGTTGGAGTTCCACTTTCAGAGAGAGTCTTACATTCAGGAGGCACGTCTGTCAATAACTGTTTCGACAGTTTTTCAGATAAAACAGCGTCTCGGCCGGTTGTACATTTCTTTTTGGATATTTTAAGAAGAAAACAGTTACAGGAACGAAGTTCCCCAAATGCAGGATGTGAATAGGGGTCTTCAGGACGAAAATGAAGCTCCAAAAAGTTTGACTGTGAGCTACGTGTCTGAGAAAGTACATTTTTCAGGTCAGAAAATGCAAATGGCTGATGGCAAGCAAGTTATAGAAGATCTCGCATGAGATACATTGTGTCAACATCTATTAGCACTACTTGGACTACTTGGACCATGGATCAAAATCTTGGTTTTCCGTTACGTATCGCCCACCATCAACACCGAGACGATACATGTCAGTATCGCCGATACATTGAATGTATCGGCGATACAATGAATAAATATGATATATGTTGGGTATGTATCCCAATGTATCGTGTATCAGTGACCAGCGATACCAATACATATCGACAGTGGCTTCACAAAGAAAATTTAGTCAGATATTTGTAGTTACAGCTCTGCAGAAGAAATTTCCTTCAGGAAAAAGACAAGAGAGTCGTGTTACAGATTACAAAACCTTCAATACATATGGCAACCATTGCTGCACTATAAGAGATATGATACATGGGAATTAATAAGTAAAAATCGGTGTCGGAGAGTGAGATTCAATGACTAAAATCTGCATTGGAGAGTGACATTCTTAAGTATCCAAAAGGGAGCGGGAGCATTACTTGCCCACGCTTTTCAAGTGGTTGCCCAGGATTAGTAAAAAATTGATATTTTTTTTTTTTTAATGACAAAATTACTATGGTGGTTGCACCTTGGGTATAGAGGCAAAATTTTACAGAATCACTACAAATAGGAGACCAAGAGAGGGAGATGAGAGAGAGAGAGATGAGAGAAAAAGAGGTTGGTGAGAGAGATGAGAGACAGACTATTAGTAGAGAGAGATTAGCATGAGAGAGCGAGATTAGAGAGAGAGTAGCCGGGGAGATGAGAGAGAGGGATTACCGAGGAAAGAAAAGGGTAAGAGTGTCATTGAGAGAGATTACCGGAGAGAGAGAGAGAACAGTGTAGAGAGAGGTGCAATTTTTATTTTTTTTATGTGCGATCACAGGAAGCATGTGCAAGGACAAATTTTGGTTCATTTGATGCAATCACTAAAAAAGCATGTGCAAGTAATAGCTCCGTATACAAAAATAATTACAATCCAATACAGCTACTCTTAACTTAGAACAAGTAACGGTGATGTTAGCTTCAGGAATTGAACAGGGGGGGTGAAGGTAATAGATTTTGTACAGTTTGGTTTCAAAAAGGGCGAAAAATGGATCCAAAAATCAAACAAAATTAGATGCAATACTTTAAAAAATTGCAGGTTATATTTAGAACATTAGTACATCATCACATACCACAACAAGGACACTCCTCAATGGTCATTTCATCCTTCATTTGAAGGGTGCATGGAGTATGAAAATTTTCCCATGTGAGAGAAGATATTTTTGAAACCAAAAAGAAGTTTACTTTTAATAAAACTTTAACAGAAACATTGATGGGGACATCAGATTCAAGCAGCCGCCAATAACGTATCGAAGGCGGGAGAAGAGAATCAGAGGCAAAGGAAAGAAAAACAACTCTAATTCGGAAGATTGAATGTTGCTCAGCCGATCGATCGATTAGGGAAATTCAATCAATCGACTTAGACCTGTGGCGTCTGACAATTATTACTTTGTCAGTCGATCGATCAATTGAGCAATTGCGTGGATTTTGACGGGAACCTGTTTATTTAGCTTAAAATTTCCTTTTTGTGTTTTATTGGTATTAGGATTCTTCTAATTTCGAGTTAGGGTTTTGGTTAGCCTATTTAAAGGCGTGTAAACACTTTTATTATTAGTTTTTGGTTAATTAAAATTGCTTTTGTAAGCTTGAGAGATTTTAACTTTCGTGAGGCTGTGATTCTCTCAAAACGAAGAGCAATTTTTTTATTCCCGCGCGCATTTTGGTGCGAGGTCAACTCTTCTTCCATCTCTATCTTCTTTAGATCTATGGCTTGCGTAAGTAGTGTAACCCTAGTAATTTACTTCTCAATTAAATCTCAGATCTAGCCTATTTATATCATTAAAAAAAATCCAAAATCGACCTATTTGTTGATCGTTAATTCATTGTTAGCCTTTTATTTTGTACGGTATCGAGAGAACCCGCTAGCGAGTTCGTTCGACGCTCTAAAACTATCGGAGATCTAGCCATTCATTAGGAACCCTAGTCTTCTAAATCCAATAGGGAACGTACACGAAAAGTAACACTATTTTGGGCCGAAATTAAATCACCTAATTGAATTTTTAGAATTTTCCGTGATAGTTTGTTATGAGGACTTATTAGTTTCTAATTGTTTGAATTAATTCTAATCCTAATCTCAGCCCTAGCATCGCATGTGTAAGTTCCTGCATCAATTTGGTATCAAAGAATCAGTTTAGTTTTAGGGTTTCAGTGTTCATATAGGTTTTAGGGCTTATTTTGTTATCAGTTTGGCGTTGCATCATTTCATATTTGTCTCTCATAACTCATATAGTTTGCATTGCATCATCTAGTTTTGTTTAACTTTTGTCTAGTTTTGTCTAGTTTGTTTAACTTTTGTCTAGTTTTTGTCTTACATCTTCATGGATCCCCTTAAGTTGGAAGCCCTACTTAGAGCCCTTATGTCTAAGATGTCCACCCTTCAAGCACAAACGGTCGAAAATCACAATCAATTGCAACAACAGTTGCATGACCTACAAACCCGACATGAGGCTTTAGAGACTCGTGTGGAGGAGATCAATGAATTTATCACTAAGAACCCCAATATAGTCCAAATGACCGTAGGAGGGAGAGTCCGCATCGTCGTGAAATTCAAACAGATCAAGAAGATAAAATCATGAAATAGGTAAAAATGGGCGCCCCTCCTTTCGACGGGAAAAGGCAACCCAAAGTCTTTCTCGAGTGGGTCACCAGCATGGAAAACTACTTTGAGTGGTACGCCATGTCCAATGAGCGAAAAGTCCGATCTGCCAAAGTCAAATTAATGGGTCAAGCTAGACTCTAGTGGATGAATTTAGAGCGCCGAAGACAGTCCCAAGGTCTTCCTACCACTTCTACTAGGCAAGAGATGAAGGTCCAACTGAAAGAGAAATATGTTCCGATGTCCTACAATAAACGTATTCTTGATCAGTGGCATTCATTGTGCCAGGGGAATTTACCGATCACAGAATAGATCGACAAATTCGAGGAACTGAAGACCCAGGCCAATATGAATGAGTCGGAAAAAGTTACCTTATCCCGATTTCGAATGGGCCTCCGCCCATAACTGCAAAGGGAACTTATCACATACCCTATTGTCGATCTAGACGAATGTTTCTCTAGAGTCGAGGAGTTGGAGCGACACCTCAAAGTTGGTACTCTGTCTGGTTATAGGACTAGTCATCGGTCCACTCTGCTTGAGTCAAAGCCCAATAGTCATACCTCGCCTGCCAGGCCCAACCCTGTTACTACGCCCGTAGCCAGAGTCGATAAGGGCAAAGGCCCAATGCTTGAAGGCCCCAAGAGTGGTGGTCATAACAAGTGTTATAAGTGTCACGACATCGGGCATTTTGCAGCACAATGACCATCCCGAAACTTATTTATAGCTGAGGACACTGAAGGTGAGCATGACGAAGGTACTGTTGAAGTCTACGAGCCTGAGTCGTTCACTAGTGATAAAGAAGATTGTGTAGGGGAACGAACGGTAGCTTATCTGAGGGATATCTCCTACCCCGTTGAGGATAATACCTCACGGGCTCTTGTGGTTAGATGTGCTCTAACACAGTCGAAGGAGAGTGATGATTGGCGACGGGATAATATCTTCTCTACAATAGCCAAGTGTGGTGAGAAACACTGTCGAGTCATCGTTGACAGTGGAAGTTGTACCAATGTGATTTCCGAGAATGCAGTTTCTCGCTTAGGGCTTGCGCCCGTAGCTCACTCACAACCCTATAAAATTACTTGGCAATTCATCATCCATCCCTGTTTCACAGACATGGGTCAAAATTTCGTCTTTTTGGACTGGGACGATACGGTACATTCAATGTACCGTATACAATTCGATTCGTATAAGGACACCTTATGGTGCGGTGTTGTGCCTATGGATGACGAGCATATCATCCTTGGGAGGCCATGGTTGTATGACATGGACGTTACACTGTTCGGGAGATCGAACGTGTGTACGTTCACTCATAACGGACATAAAATCAAGATCAATTCGTTACCTCCTAAACCAGCCATAGTGAAACCAACTAAGTCAAGAGATAAAAGCCTGATAGAGAAAGAAATGACATCTAAAGTCATTCACACCATTAGCCCTCTTGAGTTTGAACAAGGTGCTAAGGCAGAGGGCATTGTCTATGTCCTTGTCACAATTGAAATTTTCAAAGAGTCAAGCGTTGAGGTTCCAAAAGAGGTTGAACCACTCATGAATGAGTTACGAGATGTCTTTCTTGAAGACCTTCCAAATGAATTGCCACCTCTACGGGACATCCAACACGCCATTGATTTAGTCCCATGAAGCCATTCGAGTACTCGGAGTTGAAGAGGCAAGTTGATGAGCTTCTCCAAAAGGGGTTCATAAAGGAAAGCTTGAGTCTGTGTGTTGTGCCAGCTATGACGGGGCCAATACTCTGGGTAGCAGCAGGAAGGCGTGGGGGCCTTGGAGCTGGTTGGCTGGCTAGCAGGAAGGCATGGGGCCTTGGAGCTGGCAGGTTGGCTGGTAGGAAGGTGTGCGGACCTTGGAGTTAGGTGTGTGATGCGCAAGCGCGGAGGCGGGCAGGCCTTGCGTCGCATGCGTCCTCCCTATATGTGGCGTAGATGGCTAATCGAGCTAGGTGGTGTGCTAGTGTGGCCACTAGACGCGCGTGGGGCACGAGTGTTGACTCGGAGGCGTGGTTGGTGTTGCATGGGTTGTGCGCTATGGACCGGGTTTGTGTGCCATGGGCAGTATATCAAACTAATACCTTTGAGGCTCTCCTACTATTTGGTTTGAGGTGGTGTTTAACCCATGTATGGGGGGAGGGAGCTGTGGAGCCACTTCCCTACACACAAGGGCCTTGTGACACCAAAGGGTGCGTAGTGGTCTCCTAGGTCTGAAAAGGTGGACCTAGGACGTTGCTTCGACAATATCGCGTGTCACCCAAGGTGAGGTTGCTATGTGGCCCCGGACTATGCGTCGTGGTGCACTTGGGTCGGCTAGGAGGGAGGCACTTGAGGGCTACGTGGGACACTGTGGTGCACGTTGGCTAAGGGTCAAATGCTAAGGTGTGTTGGTCGCGTGAACCACACACAATGGTGGGCTTGGTTCAATATGTTGGTGAAACATGTTGGAATGGGACAACATGAGAAGTTGCATGCTACGTTGCAAAAAGAGGTACAAATGCATGGCGCAAGGGTGAAGCTTGAGCAGGCCCAGTGAGGCACGGAGGTGCAAGCATGCGTGACGTAAGGGGCATGATGCGATGGTATGGTAGGCCTCGGAAGAAGGTAACCATGAACGAGAGTTCCCGTCCTCTAGGCGAGTGGTATCAGAGCTGATGGAGGGTTAGGCTGGCCTCATTGTACGCGACATCGAGGCGCCGCACCGGTGTGATAGCCGGTGTCGGGTTGCGCCCCCATGATACAGCGCTGCTCACACCCAAGAAAGATGGAATTTGGAGGATGTGTGTGGATAGCCGCGCGATTAACAAGATCACGGTCAAGTATTGGTTCCCGAATATCAAGATTGGACGATATGTTGGACATGATGGTAGGTGCAAAAAGAAATTCGAAGATCGATTTGAAAAGTGGGTACCATCAAATCCAAGTTCGTCCTGAGGACGAATGAAAAACTGCCCTCAAAACCAAAGATGGTTTGTATGAGTGGTTTGTCATGCCTTTCAGACTTTCAAACGCTTCGAGTACTTTCATGTGTATCATGACATAGGTGTTGAGGCCTTTCATAGGCAAGTTCCTTGTGGTTTATTTCGACGACATCCTTATCTATAGCCACAATAAGGAACATCACGTGGACCACTTAAAGCAAGTTTGCACGACTCTCAGAGGAGAGAAATTATACGCGAACTTGAAGAAGTGTACTTTCATGTCACATAGTGTTGTCTTCTTAGGGTTTGTCGTGACTTCTGAAGGGATGACTGCGAACCCCGAGAAGGTCAAGGCTATCGTAGATTGGCTTGAATCTCATAACATTCATGAAATACATAGCTTCCATGGGTTAGACACGTTCTACAGGACGTTCATCCGTAACTTCAGTACGGTAACTTCCCCTATCACTGATTGCATTAAAAAGGGGGAGTTTAAATGGACACCTGCTGCGACAAAGACTTTCAAGGAGATTAAGTCTCAAATGACGGAAGCTTCTGCCATGCGCCTTCTTGACTTTTCTAAGGTCTTCGAGGTTACGTGTGACGCGTCAGGCGTAGGTATAGGAGTATTGAGTCAAGAGGGCAGGCAAAAATACTCGACCTACGACAAAGAATTCTATGCGGTAGTACAATCTCTTAAATATTGGAAACACTATCTACTACCACATGAGTTCGTTTTGTTCTCAGGTCACAAAGCCCTTCGACTTTTGAGTACCTAAAAGAAGTTGAACTCGCGACATGCGAAATGGGTTGAGCAACTTCAAGGGTTCACCTTTGTGCTGAAACATAGGACTAGTGTAAAGAATCGAGCGGCTTACGCACTAAGCTATAGAGTGGCAACGTTGCACTCATTAAATGTAGAGGTAACCAGATTTGATCGCCTCGTGGAAGATTATCTCACATGTCCAAAATTTGGTGAAGAATACACTACGTTTATGAGTGGACAAACTATCAGAGAAAGTATGTATACCCTACAGGTGGGGTACTTGTTCCTAAAACACCGACTATGTATTCCCCAAACTTCTCTGTGAGACTTTCTTGTTTGGGAATTACACGCTGGAGGGGTGGCCAGCCATTTTGGTGGCGATAAAACCGTCGAATTGGTTGAGGATCGATTCTATTGGCCCAATATCACCTAAGATGTTGCCAAAATTATCAGCCAATGTCGTATTTGCCAACTGGTAAAGAAAAAGTGGCAAAACACTGGTCTATACACACCTTTACCGGTGCCACACACCCCGTGGCAAGACCTATCTATGGACTTCAAGTTAGGCCTCCCCAAAACCCTCCGAAAGCGCGACTCGGTGCCCGTTGTTGTGGACCGTTTCTCAAAAATGGCCCACTTCATTGCATGTTCGAAGACCTCCGACGCAAGTAAAATTGCTACCCTTTTCTTTAACGAGATCGTTTGTTTACATGATTTGCCTAAGACTATAGTGTCTGACCGCAATGTTAAATTTGTGAGTTATTTTTGGAAGACATTGTGGCACAAAATGGGGGCCCGGCTTCAATTTTCATCTGCGTATCATCCCCAAACTAATGGGCAAACCAAAATTGTCAATAGGAGTCTAGGAAATTTGTTACAGTGTTTAGTAGGTGAGCACATTAGGAGTTGAGATTCCATCTTACCTGTCGCTGAGTTTGCATATAACAATTCGGTTAATAGAACCACAAGCATGAGTCCGTTCCAAATTGTGCATGGGAATAAGCCTAGGACACCTGTAGATTTCCTTCCAATGTCCATTCATCAAAGGTCATCAGAGTCTACATCCACATTTGTGCATCGCATTCATGATTTACATGCTGAGATTAAGAAAAGAATTAATACGAACAATGAAAAATATAAGTTTTCTGCATATTCTCATAGACGGTATAAGGAATTCAAAGAGGGTGATTTTGTGATGGTTCGAAATAGGCCCGAGTGATTCCCGCAAGGAGTTGCAAAGAAGTTACAAGCTCGTGGTGTTGGACCCTATCAGATCCTAAAGCGTGTCAGTTCTAATGCTTACATCTTAGATCCTCCGTCGAAATTGGGAATTAGCACGACTTTCAACGTAGAGGACCTCGTTCCATTCCATGGCCCTTCAGCCATCCCTGCCAATCCCTTTGAGCCTTCTACATCCGATGACCCAATTATTCCCTTACCCATACCATTACCTCCACCTACTCGGCAAACTCGAATATCATCGAAGATGTGCTGGAAGATCAGATTGTGTCCACCAACCATGGGAGACTTCAGAAGTATTTGGTCAAGTGGAAGAACAGGGGAGATTCAGAGAACGCTTGGATTACACAGGAAGAATTTCAGCATCTTGATCCAGATCTTTTGGACCTCTATCACAACCAGCATTCATCGGGGATGAATCCTTCTAACCCGGGGAGAGTTGATGGGGACATCAGATTCAAGCAGCCGCTAGTAACGTACCGAAGGCAGAAGAAGAGAATCAGAGGCGAAGGAAAGAAAAACAACTCAAATTCGAAAGACTGAATGTTGCTCAGTCGATCGATCAATCAGGGAAATTCGATCGATCGGCGAGTAATTGCGTGAATTTTGACGAGAATCTGTTTATTTAGATTAAAATTTCCTTTTTGTGTTTTATTAATATTAGGATTCTTCTAATATCGAGTTAAAAGTTTTGGTTAGCCCATTTAAAGGCTTGTAAACACTTTCATTATTAGTTTTTGGTTAATTAAAATTGTTTTTGCAAGCTTGAGAGTTTTTAACTTTCGTGAGGGTATAATTCTCTCAAAACGGAGAGCGATTCTTCGATTCTCGCATGCGGTTTCGTGCGAGACTACCTCTTCTTCCATCTCTATCTTTTTTAGATCTACGGCTTGCGTAAGTAGCATAACCCTAGTTATTTACTTCTCAATTAAATCCCAGATCTAGCCTATTTCTCTCATTAAAAAAAAAAAATTTAATCGACCTATTTGTTCATCGTTAATTGTTAGCCTTTTATTTTGTACGATATCGAGAGAATCCGCTAACGAGTTCGTTCGACGCCCTAAAACTATCAGAGATCTAGCCGTTCATTACGAACCCTAGTCTTCTATATACGATAGGGAACGTACACGAAAAGTAACGCTATTTTAGGCCGGAATTAAAACACCTAATTTGAATTTCTAAAAAAATTCGTGATAATTTGTTATTGGGACTTGTTAGTTTCTAATTGTTTGAATTAATTCTAATCCTAATCTCAGCCCTAGCATCGCATGTGTAAGTTCCTGAATCAAACATCTTAGCAAACTCCCCGTCCCTGAGGAAAGTACTAAAAAATGATTCCATTACGATAAATACTTGTATTCCCCAGGAGAGATTATGGAGCACAAATAGTCTTCCCATCGAATTATCCCATGTAAAACCCTACGTTAAATTCACTATTAATAAACTCCAAAAAAAAGTTTGATCTTCCAAAATAATTTAAAACTCTAAAGAAACAAATCACTAAATTCATAAAAATAGAGGTCAAGTGTCCTGGTAAGAATAGTCTCTTCTAATTAAATCCCCCAAATTCCACTAGCTAATTAAATAAAGCCTTGTTTTTCCCTTGTGTTACTTACACAATCTGGGCGTACTTTCGATGAAGGTCTCAAGAAGGATCAACACTAATATTGGGACTTCTCGGACCTCCAAAAATTATGCTATAAATCAGCTAAGTCAAGAAATCCCCCTCTAGTTGAACCCAAAATCAGATTGGGCATTCTCCTCAAAGATTATGCAATATCCACAGGTCCAAAATTCTTCTTTATATTCTAGTTTTCCTTTGAATGCATTAACACCCTTGAAGCTTAACTGTAAATCTTTAGATCTCTACACATTGGTTTAGAACCTCTCTTTTTCACTCTGCTTTTTTCACCTCCCTCTGGGAGAGACTACTTGCACAGTAAAACTGTGCCATTGCACTGCATTTTTTAAAATAATCTCTATTGCATTGCATGCGCCTCATTGCAAAAAAAAAAATTTGCACACTGCTCTCATTCTTCTTCCTTTTCTCCTTCCCTAAACCCTAAACAGAAGCTCCAAATTGGAAGGAAAAAAAAATTCAGCTATCGATGAAACCCACCAATCTCAGCCATTAAAACCACTATTCATGAAACCCACTTTAAAACCGTCATCTCAGCCACAAAATTCAACCATTAAAACCGTCATCTTAACCATTGAAACCACTCTCAACTACTTTAAAACCACCATCCAGCCTATAAACCTATTTTAAAACCACCATCCAACTATTAAAACCACCATTTCAGCAATTAAAACCACCATAGCCAACCACTTTAAAATCACCATCTCAGCCATGAAACCCACCTAGATTTGCTATTAAGAATCACCCTCCATGAAAGCCAATTTAAAACCACAATGTCAGCCATGAAACCCACCTAGAGCTGCTATTAGAACTACCATCCATAAAACCCAGCTTAAGACCACCATCTTAACCATGAAACCCACAAATCTCAGCCATTAAAACAACCATCTCAACCATACTCCTATAGATTGGGGCTAGATGCTGCTCAACAATAATTCACGATTGACAACGACGATGAAAATGAAGAAGAAGAAGAAAATTAATGCGGAAACTTACTAAATGCAATGTCAGGGCTAAGATTATGATTAAAATTAATTTAATCAATTAAAAATAATAATTTCTCATAACAAATTACCATGGAAAATTCTAAAAATTCAATTAGGTGATTTAATTTCGGCCCAAAATAGCGTTACTTTCGTGTACGATCCCTATCACGGATCTAGAAGACTAGGGTTCTTATGAACGGCTAGATCTTCGATAGTTTTAAGGTGTCGAACGAACTCGCAAGCGAGTTCTCTCGATACCAAATGAAAATAAAAGGCTAATAAAATTAATGATGAACAAAATATTGATTTAGGACTTTTATGAGATCAATAAAATAATTAGGATTACGCTACTTATGCAAGCCATAGATCTAAAGAAGATAGAGATGGAAGAAGAGTTGGCCTCGCATCAAACCGCAAGCGGGAATCGAAGAATTGCTCCCATTTTGAGAGAATCACACCCTCACGAAAGTTTAGAACTCTTAATTTTGCATAAGCAATTTTCATTAACCAAAAAGTAATAATAAAAGTGTTTACAAGCCTTTAAATAGGCTAGCCAATGCATAAAATTAGAAATCCTATTATAACTCTAATTCCTAATTCAAATAAAAGAAATATCCTAATTCTTCTAAAACAATAAGGAAACTAATTCTATTTCTAATAAAAGAAACAACTCTTACTTTCTAAAATAAAATAATAAAAGATACTAATCCTAATTCAATTAGGATTCTTAAAATTCGTCACTTTATGTCCAGCTTCCGAAAACTGACTATAACTTCTTCAATACTTGTCGGAATTGCTCAAATTTTGGCTCATTGGAAAGCCACTTCGATAAGCTTTCAAATATGACCAATGTCGTATCAATCCGACTTCGTTTGACACCTCAAAATAGGCCAAACATAAAAGTGACGGGATTAAAAGTTACTCTTCTATCGATAAGTTACTTTTCTTCTTTCTGATTACTTTGATGTTCTTCTTTTGCCTCCGATATGTTATGGGTGGTTGCTTGAATCGGATGTCCCCATCAAAAATGGTGGTCGTATATGGGGGTGCAACTCACAAGAGTATGATGGTCATCTTAAAAACAGAAAACGGAAGTCATTGCTTGCACACAAGAAGTTGGCTATTGCACATAGTTTAAAATAAGGACTTAATTTTTTTGGGCATTGTGCCATGTGAAAACACCATCTAAGCCATCTGATTTGTAGGTCATGGTCTAAACTTTAAAGATCTTTTGTGCAAAAGATTGGCACAAAATATGATCTTTATCATATAAGTCAATGCAGTCAAAGGCCATTATCTGATTAAACACTAATAGCATTGAATCATATGGTAATCTTGTTTTGTCCTTTTTTTTGCACCAAAGATCTCAGATCAAGGCCTTCAAATCAGACGACTTAGATGGTGTATTCACATGGCATAGGTCCCCAAAATACCAAGTTGTTTTAAACTGTGTGCAAGGGCCAACTTCTCGTGTGCAAGTAATGGCTTTCCATACAAAAAATAGGGAATCTTCTTTTTTAAATGTTGCACAACGGCACAGTTTTGTTGTGCAAGTGTATATAGTGAAATATGTCGGATATTGAAACAACCAACATATTTCACTAAATAAAGCAAGGAGTCACCACTCCCTTTCTCTTAATATAGCAAAGTGTCATTTCTCACTACACCAACAAAAGCAAAGATTAGTATACTAGTCAATATAACCTTGGGTATTTCCACTTATTAATGTTGGTGATGGCTCCTACAGTCCTATCACGATTTCAGAAGGGTGCTACCAGTGCAGATATCAACTCACAAGCACTAACTTGAACTTGTTCCAATACCAATTGGCACAAAAATAAAATAAAAAATTGCTATATTGAGAAATCTGCACAAATAATTGTTCTATCAACAGAGAACGCTGCAACAATGGAAGTTTGAGACCAAGGCTGAAATCTTTTTTAAAAATTCATTAAGCAAATCGATTTCTCCAGTTTAGGGCAACTGCATGTTTATTTATAGAAAGAAACAACTAAAAAAGCTAGTAGCTAGAAAGCGAAAACTCTAACAATAGATAATTATTAGGAAGAGTCCTAACTTGGGATAAGAACTCTAAAATAAAACCATATAAAATCCAAATATTAACCTAGATCCCAAGTTGACCCTAAAGCAATAGCTATGTCAAACATTGTAAATGGTAGAGTTCAGCAAATTAAACCAATCACCATAGAGAGGGAAAAAATACCGTACACCTTACACTATGTAATGAAGTTATCTCGGTAACACCTTTTTGTTGAGAATTTTGTGGACACTAACAATTACAAAGATCCCTTTCAACTATTTGTCCTGTATATAAGAGTGCATGTACTACTTCCGTTCTAAATCTAAATAAGTGATAATCAGTTCAAATAATGGATAAAATGTCATAAAAGTTGTAACTAAATCATCTTTAATCACACTTAAGAATTAAAATAAAACAATGATATCAGGTACCCAAAATAATAAGGCAGTAGAAACCAGCTTTTAAAGCAACTAGAGCTGATCTCATGGATTCAAATGAAAAGCATTAAACAAATCCTAAAACTATGATCAAATGGTAATTTGGGGGCAACATGTCAGATCCACCTAGAAGAAATAAAAAACGATTAAGAGGATCTAAGAATTCTTAGAGCTACACTGATTTAAGAATTATTACTTACTAGTGCTATCCTTAATGGTCAAAATGGAAAACCACTTAATGCCAAAGTCAAATGGATATTAACATTTAAGCTCTACTAGAGAACAGGGTGGTGCTTTGAACAGAATATCTTGAACAGAATCAGCACACAGTAAGTCAAAGTATTACTTCGATTAAAGGGGAGTATACAAAAGGCAGTTGTAAGACTCCCATTACTGTATGGTCCTAGTGTTGTGTAATGACTAAGCAACAAAAGGACAGAATATGTGCACTTATACGAAGGTGGATATGTGCAGAGCAACAAGAAATTATGGAATTAGGAATGAGTATGTAAGAGAAAGTTTAAAGGTAGCCATGATAAAAGGGAAAATCCCTTGATTAGATTAGCAACCTGAATTAGCTTTTGTACGAAGGATTTTTGTGATACAACCAAGGTATCAGACTCGTTATCAGTATTGGGTATGGGTCCATCTGGGACTGATATTTATCGGCAGATACCGAGAGGTTATCGCCCGATACCAAGATAGTATCGGCCAATAAGAGCCCCGAAGGTTTGCAAAGTGACAAAGAGTTTAGTCCTAAACACATACGAGTGGAGAAATAGGACTCGCAAAGTCCACCTCAAAAAGATGGATGACGTGATGAAAGTTAATAGACCGTGTTGATATTATAATCAGTAATATTGAGATGTGGGTGTTATCCACTGGAGCTTATAGTCGTACTTATATGTATACGAATTTATTACCACTTTCCGATGTCATTTGGCCATTTTATGTACCTATCATCATAAAAGTTGGAACTTCTAAAATTGTATTCTCGTATTCATTACTGTAACTCATCCTACACATTTGTATATGAGTCAATCATCAACGTAGGTAAAACTGTGAAACATTTAAGGAATGTTTGGAAAGCTATCTTCTTGCAAAAGTTGTTCATGCAAAACATGATTATATAAAAAGTCTGTAGAAGTTAATTTTAGCATTAAAATGTCAATAGGGCAATCTGCCATTCATGTTTTGCATTTATCTAACCGCACATGTCGGTAAAACAGAGATTGTGCCAATTGAAAAATGGCCCACTCCACATTTTTACGTGTTGTCCAAACCATGTTTCTAAATATTGCCCGAGAGGTGACATCTCGGCAATACATTTCACGTCTCGGGGCTGGGTGAGACAATAAACATACCACGTCTCGCTCCGAGACTCTGGAGAGACACTCACCGTTTTAAGATGAGTTTGAATAGGATGTTAAACTAGATTGCGATTACTTTTGTACAAATGGCAGTATTTGGACTCACCACGTGCACCATATTGATACAATCCTAGGTTGTATCGAATCTATGTGATGACCGTGTGAACCACTATCATGGTTTGTCCAATTTGTGCCCTCTAATATCTACCATTGTTCTTTACTTTTTTGTGGTTAATATTGAAGCTTATCGATCGGACAGTTTGCGTCCTCTTATAGGAGTGTGATTGTTTAACTGCGATATGTTCCAATGATGGACAACCACTTGGATTATTTACATATATATGTGCCGCATGATGTAAGAGTGAAATATACTGTCATGATGTAAGATCAAACATTTATTTTAATGGTGTAAATACATGAAAACACCATTCTTCATTTCACACCGAGACGTGAGACATCCCGCATATTTATCCTATCTGAAACGCCTCGGATGTCCGAGATTTAAATTCATGACCCAAACGGGACCTTAGTTAATGTCAATATCTTTGTATTAAGAGTATTACCATCTTCTATTTAACTAGACCATCAAATTGAGGTAATTTTCAGTACCCTTGCCTTTACCTAATGGCCCTGCAATGACATTCTCCAAAATAAACAACTTGCAGGTAAAAAAGAACAGCAAAGGACTTCTCAACATGGATATCAGCGCGTGAACAGCAATTAATTATCAATATAAAAAAAAACAGCAATGACTTCTCAACATGGATATCATGAGAGACAAAATAATAATAATAATAATGAAAAATAAACAAAATAAAAACAAAACAAAAAAATGAAAAATTCCTAGTTCTCTAAACCGTAGTTACAAAATCAACACCAAACACCAAAAAATTATTGTGAATTCAGGATATGTTCACTTGATTTCACTCGGGGAGTAGAAAATTTTGTATCACAATAAGTGAATCAACCAGCGAGTGAACAAAATATAATATTAAAATAAAAACTTAAATAAAACGAAATGATGCCTTGAGAATTCCTTCCGTTCCACCGAGAGTCTCAATAGCGCGTGAGGTCGAAGAAGGGTAGCCTGGATAATGTACAACGAAACCCTCCGCCGATGGCAAAACCCCAGAGACAGTACCGTTCTCTATAACTCCCATTACTACGATATAGAAACTCTGAATCGAAACCTATAAAATCGGTCCGTAGTTGGGTTGACGCTTTCTTTCGATTTTAGCTTCAATAAGAACGAGCAACCGGCCGGGCTTCGCCAATTACAATTTACAACTGCTCTTCGATCATCAGCGCACGGAAGGCAAGACCCCAGTCACAAGCAGCGGTGGTAATGGGCGGAGTAGCCTGGCCCAGCCCGTTAGGCCCAGCCCCAGGGCTTTATATAAAGCCTGCGGGCTAAGCTTAGACTGACACTTTAAGGCCTGTTTAGCAACACTTTTCCAAAAAACATACTTTTTCAGGGGAAAGTGGTTTTGTCAGAATCAACATGAGGGTTTTTTTTTTTATTTAACATTCTCCAAAAAGCACTATTTGGAGGGAAAGTGTTGTTTAAGAAGCAACAGGATGTGTTGTTCGAGAAGTAATATTGCCTTTTAAATACTCTTCAAATGCAGCGTTGCCAAACAGGGCTTAAGCTGGAATTAAAACGGGCTAGGCTCGTTGGGCTTTCATCCATGAAATGTATATTTAAGCCTTGTTTGATTCCACGTAATGGCCCCCCAAGATGCTTCTTGAGGGGGGGGGGTTGGTCGAGGGTCGGGGCTTTAACTTCTAATAAATATAAAAACAGTCTTTGAGTTCGGAAACAATGAAAGAGCGTCGGGGCTTTAACTTCTAATAAATAAAAAAAACAGTCGTTGAGTTCGAAAACTGTCACGACCCGAAATTCTATCTCATCCCGAAGGCCTAGAATTTTGAGTTATGACCCGCACATATCCCGGATATGCTAAGCGGACATACACCTAATCAGAGTTCTCGCGTAATAATGATTCCACAAAATCCGTGAAATCCAATAAATAGGGTGGAATATAAATGTAATCATAAATACTGAATAGGTGTGATAAAATCACAATCCACCAATAAAATATAAATCCAGTCGGAGACAAATCCGATAAAATAAACTATAAAATCTGCAATACTAGTATCAATAAAACTCAATACCAAGTCCACAATGATCAGTAACCGGCACTCGAATCAAGATCAGCATCGTAGTCCTCCTGATAACCGGCAGTGTCACCCTCTAAAGGCCCCTGATAATCAACGTCCACGGAATCAATGAAATCAGCGTCGGCAAGATCTAAATGGCCGGCGTCTACTCCACCAGCGTAATCACCTGCAACTGTTAGATTATCGTGGGATGAGTTTACTCAGTCACGTAAACTCAGTGGATACACCACTAATCCACCCTATACTACTCAGGTGCATTGTGGGTGCATCTTGTGAGTGATAAACATAGTATCTCAAAGTAGATAGTAAAAGAAAGGCAAAATCACATGCATATCGTAAAACTCATATCATATCATAAATGCAAGACTATGATCTAGACACTCGTATCCTAACGTACCTTATCATATCTCATAACATATTATATCATGTCTTATTATCATTCTCACACATACGTCTGTACATCGCATGAGCGTAACTAACATACTAGTGAAATCCTAAACGACCTGTGCCAGAGTCGCTGCTCGAGCTGCTATGGGAGGGTCAACATAGTATCATACCACCATATTATAACGCCCTCGTGTCATACCCATACTCCACCACCCAGCCAATGGGGAGACATAATGGCCAAACTCACTCATACTCATAATCTCTCCCAGAGATCCGTCTTGGCTGAAAGACGTTGTTGCCCTTACGGTGGCTACCCAAGGAATGGCACGTACAGAGACTTAAGTTCTTTATCTTTTACTGGCCTACACAGCGATGTCTTATTATCGTACTTGTATCATAACTTATCTTATCTCATACTCATATCCTATCATACTCTTATACTTAATTCTATGACAAACTATAGTGAGACAACCTTTATAATTCACGCTTTCCAAGAAAAAGGTTTCGTAGTAACTTGGATGTACTTCGTGTGATAGTTTATACTACCATAGAGGTGTTGCATCCGTATATGGACGCCAATATATCGAGTTTCACATAACCGTAAAAGAAACCTCGCCACAGCTAAGGCCCAAAGCCCGATTCTCGTATCATATCTCATATCTTATCCTCTCGTATTAAAACTCGGGGTGATAGGATTATCAGATATGCCACTGCACGGTTACACTGAATTCACACTCACCCGACTCGTCATGGGTCCCATTCCACCATGAGTTGTAAGGCATGTGAATACGGTGTATTCCTCGCTTCGATACCATCTCAGTGAATCACCACGCCCAATCGTAGGCATGATCTCATACACTCTCGTACTCATGATCTAATATATTCTTAACTCATATAAATTGATTAAGTTGCAAATATAAAAGTATCACACATACAAAACGGTTTATACTTAGATTATGATTATGCTTATATTTATATTTATTTACATACCACACCAATATAATTATAGAATAGGGTTATAAGTGTGATTTCGATAATCGTAAAGGTCAGAGTTCGGTTTCATAAAGGCATAGAAATTCTAACACTTTGTATTATCGAAGAGGTCGCATTGAAGCGATAAAATTGATATATATATATATATATAATAATTAGATAATTAAATTAAATAGTATTTATACTTATTAAGTTATGATTTATCATGACCATCGATCGAAAGACCTTACAATATAATATACATAAGAACTTTGGTCATGATATTTAGAAAATAATATTAAATTCGAATAGCCTTGAGTCAATCAAAATTGAACCCGACTTGTTGCTCTATTTTGACCTCTAAAACGTCAGATTCGTGAAATGGCTATTTCACACAAAGTTGTAAAGCTCGCTGTCTTCTTTCCAATACCGCAAGAATCATATTAATTCGAGATCGAAGAAAAAAAGATATGGGCAAAATACCGGAACAGGTGCATCAATGGTCGCGAGCTCGAGTTCGTGGCCTCGAATTCGGGTTCGTAGCCGCAAGTTCGGACCCGAAACTTTAAGTTAGTGCAATTTATTATTCATTTAAATAAAATAAAAATATAATTTAATTTTTTTGGGCTTAATTAGTTTTAAATAAATAATAATATAAACTTGCAACAATAATATATATTATTATAGTCTTAGTAGAAGAATAAATTTATAATTATATTGATTTGGAAATAAATAATATCAATATGATATTATGCCGATTAAGTCAATCTATCAAATTTATAAATATTATAATTTAATTAATTTCACAGACATAAAAGAGGAAGTAAATATATTAAATATGCAGACCTAATATAAGGTAAAATATTAATGGCTCAAACAAAAGGAATTTTTGAAAAGAAAAGAGAAATAACATATAAACCCAATTTACAAAATATACAACTTTCAAGGGAAAGCATATATCAAACATATAGATCTATTAATTTATAAAATATTTGGGTTTAAATAAGATTTTTTAAACCCGTCGATGCGCGATCGAACGCATCCTACGCGACGGGATCTGAGAAGAACAAGATGGATTGATGGGTACCCACCTCTTGAAGCGTGAACGGAAGATCAACGGCGATTCGGGTTGAAAAGGTCGATTCCCAAGGCATCGGCTCGTCTAAGTCTTGAGAGAAAAATAATTTCTTATTATAGAGAGGAGAGAGCCTTTAAAGTTTTATTTATAATGGTATAAAATTTTAGGTCAACTTTAATTAATACTTTTCGTATGAGATTTAATAGAATAGGAGATTTTTACAAGGAATAAGAATTTATACATAACTTTGATAGCTTAAGAAAAGGTTTCGTTCTAGTGCTTTGCATAAGCACCAAAGCAATTGGTGTTTCTCTCCCGAAATTATAATTATACCCTTTGACTTGCTTGATCACTTAAAATGGGCATAACTTTTTATATTATTGTCAGAAGTCGTCAAATTATATATCGTTGGAATCGTATCGACGAGCACTTCGCAATTAGTCTAGTTTTGATATGGAAAAAATTAGAAATTTTCTATTTTAAAAGGTGGGTTTCGATTCTGATGTGGAGCGTTAGCACAGTACATAGTGTGGTGCATCATCTAACACCGTTAAAATAAAATCTAAAAATCTGGGTTGTTACAGAAACAATGAAAGCCTCTACTGCCAAAAACAACGGACAAGTTTAGGGTTTTCACCTGTCCACCTTGTATCCACAACAGTAGGCAACATTGTCTGATTAGTAGCACCATCAAATCTGGCCAAGCTCCTCGTCATTCCCCTCTTCTCCACCACAGCCTGTAACAATCTTTATCGTCTGATCATTTGCACAAGACAATTGAACTTGCATTTTTTTTTTTTAATCCTCTTTTTCTAGGGTTTTTAATCGTTGACTATTAAAAAATTAAACTTTGACAGCTTTGAATCAAATGATGAACATTTTTCACCATAATATTCTACCCGATGAATCTTGAGATTAGGAGGCTACCATCAGGCCGTTAGAATCTAATTTCATGTGGCTGCTGATCGTGGGTGTACATCAAACATGATTCTTGGATCACTTTTCAACATGTGTGCCATGTGAATCAAAATTTGACCGTCTGATGGAAGAGTCATGATCTTGAGATTCTTTGGGTAGAAAATTAGGGTGAAAAATAATCTTCATCTTTGATTCGAAACAATCAAAGTTTAGTTTTATAATAGTCAATGGCTGATTCGTCATTGTAGGGAGCAAAATGTAAAGGAAATACAAAAGCAAGGACCGTAGTGTAAGTAGGTAAGACAGGGGGGGAGGGGTATAAATACGACATATCTTAGAAGGGTAAATGCAAAGATCCTTATATTTTTCATCGGAGATGAAATGAAGGGAGTAATGTCGCTTCAATACTACTTATTGTCTCTTTTATTTTTTAGTAAATCAGTGATTGTTTTAAATCAAGCGATAGAGATTGTGTTTCGCTCCAATCTTCCATACAAGGGATCTCGAGGCTATGATTGTACCACCGGACGATCAATTTTCCATTCCATGCGGCATAGATCCCAAAAAATGGCCTAAAATCACATGGCACACCTGACACTCAAATGTGACTTTAGTGCCATGTTTTTGAGATACGTGCCATATGGAATCAAAAGCTAACCGTCTAATGGTACGGTCATGGCTTCAAGATCCCTTGTATGGAAGATTGGAATGAAACACGATCTCCATCTTCTTATTTAAAGCAATCAATGACTTTTAGTAAGTGATTATAAAGCCGTTGAAAATGATTTTTAGCACAATCTCGATCTTCATTGTTTTTAAACCGTTAAAAATTTCACGGTACCAATTAAATGTTTGTTAATTTTGTACAAAGTTGGATCAATGGTCGATACCGGATCAAAACTAAATGCGCAAACAATATAAAGTTGTTGTGTAAACGATACATAAGTTGGAGTATTACTACCCTGGCAAACAAACAACTTCAATCAAACAACAATCTGTTATGTGTAATACCAACATAGACCAAATGCGTACCAATTCCGTGTTGGTGCTAGAAACATGATTACCCTTACATGCAATCATATTTTGAAGAAAAAAAAAAATGACTCCAATCATTTTTTTCACTTGTCATATTTTGATAAAAAACCCTTAAAGAACTATAGATATTCGGTCTTCAAACTTTACGGTTTCATAAAAATATATATTAACTTCTTATTAGATATTAATGTTTCTATTATTATAAATATAGAGCTAATTTTTAAACATTAATAAATAATGTATAAATAAAAGGGTGGGGTTAGTCACACCCTTTTTTTTTTTTTCCTGTGAAGAGCACAGTGTGACGGGGTCAATACTTCTAGCAGCATTGGTGTCTGGGGTACGCGATGTGGTGTCATGAGGGCACGCGACATCTTGGTGCAGAGGCGGCATGCGTTGTTGTGCCAAGGTGGCACGCGACATGAGACCATGTAGGCCTCGTAACGTGGTCGTGCTGTGGTCGCTACACGGTCGTATGTGAAGACGATGCGGGGAGTCGTGGCGTGATAGTTGGGGACTTGACACTGTGTGTCACGGGCAGGAGGCGTGTGCCACAAGGGTATGTCAAACCAAGACATTTGAGGTCCTCAGATTGTTTACCTATAGATAGTGTTTGAACCATCTATGTGGGAGAGGTGTTTGATGAATGTCTTCCACCCAAACGGGGCCTTGTGTCGCCAGAGGGGTGGCAGGTGTCTCCTAGGCCTAAAAGTGTGAGTCAAGGACGTCGACGCAGTGATATCGTGTGATACCCAAGGTGAGGTTGAAGTATGGCCTCGGACTACGCATTGCGGTACATACAGTTGGACAACTTCACGAGAACACTTGAGGGCTGCTTGGGACTCTGTTGAGCACGACAACATGAGGTATGCACACGATTGTGGGCTTGATTCGGTATGTTGGGAGGACGTGTTGGTATGAGACGGCATGAGGCACGACATGCAATTACTGTTGCAAAGTAAGGTACTTGTGCAGGACACGCAAGAGTGAAGCTTGAGTAGACCAAGCAAGGCACAGTGGTGCAAGCAAGCATGTCGTGATGCGTCGGATGGTAGGCCTTGGAAATAAGGTAATCACGTCGGGAGTTCCCGTCCTCTAGGCGGGTGGTATCAGAGCTTATTGTGAGTATGGTTAGCGTCGCTACACGCGGCAACGAGGCACCGTGCGGGGGTCGAAGCGCGCCCACATGACAAATGGTATCAGAGCCAAGTTCGATCTAGATGGGATGAAATTGCAAAGCTAGTTAACAGGTGGGGGTCTTGTGATTGCAGAACCAGGTTAATCCGAAGAGGGTGACGTTGGGGAGCTAGTGGGAATGTGTGGACCTAAAAACTAGATTGAAAGTTAAAGCTAGAGGGGAGATGCCAAACCTTGGGACTAGACAGTGGCTGTCAGCATGGTAGAGTGTTGACGCGAGCAGGCTAGGAGGAGTTGGTGGGGTCAGTTCACTGCGATAATGCGTCAACAAGGACGTTGACATTATGGAGTGGTGGAGGATGTGACGGGGTCAATACTTCTAGCAGCATTGGTGCCGCGATGTGGTGCCATGAGGGCATGCGATATGAGGCCATGTAGGTCTTATGACATGGTTATGTTGTGGTCGCGACACAGTCGTATGGAAAGACGATGCGGAGAGTCGTGGGCGTGATGGTTGGGGACTTGACACTGTGTGCCACGGGCAGGAGGCGTGTGCCATGGGGGTATGTCAAATCAAGACGTTTGAGGTCCTCAAATTGTTTACCCATAGATGGTATTTGAATCATCTATGGGGGAGAGGTATTGGATGAATGTCTTCCACCCACACTGAGCCTTGTATTGTCAGAGGGAGCGCAAGTGTCTTCTAGGCCTGAAAGGGTAGGCCTAGGACGTCGACACAGCGATGCCGTGTGACATCCAAGGTGAAGTTGAAGTATGGCCCCGAACTATGCGTCGCGGTGCATAAAGCTGGGCAACTTCACAAGGACACTTGAGGGCTGCGTGGGACTCGGTTGAGCATGACAACACAGGACCGCGTGGGACTCCGTTGAGCACGACAGCATGAGATATGTAAACGATTGTGAGTTTGATTCGGTATGTCCGCAGGGCATGTTGGTATGAGACAACATGAGGTGCGACATGTCATTATTGTTGTGAAGCGAGGTACTTGTGCAGGACAACGAAAGTAAAGCTTGAGCGGGCCAAGCAAGGCACAGTAGTGCAAGCGAGCGTGTCGTAAGAGATATGATGCGTCGGATGGTAGGCCTTGGAAAGAAGGTAACTACATCGGGAGCATAGATCAAAATGCTGGAAAACCGATACGTATCGTCTGAGCCCAAAACCGATACGTATCGGTATCGGACGAAACTGGACGATACATTCAATGTATCGTCTGGGTAAACACATATACATAACCGATACGGTACATTCAATGTACCGCATCTGTGACCTCCTATACCGATACGTATCGTCCGATACGTATCGGTATCAGACGAAATTTTGATCCATGGTCGGGAGTTTCCGTCTTCTAGGCGGGTGGTATTAGAACTGATTGTGAGCATAATTGGCCTCACTACACGCGACAGCGAGGCACCGCGCGGGGGTCAGAGCGTGCCCAGTGACAACAGGCTCTTTAACAGGAAAAAACTATTCGATGCCTCGAATCAGGCGATAGACATCAAAGCTCACCTATCAAGCGACCATATCTTGATTTCATGTGGCACACATCCCCAATAGTAATTGTAATCATGGGCATAACTATTAGATAACAGCTTTTGGGGATGTGTGTCATGTGGAATCAGCATGTGACCGTCTGATAGGTACGCTATGATCTTATGATCTATTGTGTGAAATATTGGGACCAAAGAAATATCCACCGTCTGATTTAAGGTAGTCAACGATTTTTCTTGTTAAAGAGTGTGCGCTCTTCAAAATAAAAATGGGTTCAAATAATACCACCCTAAATAAAATAACCACTGTAAATAAAATAGTGGGGGCGTGACGAGCTACGACTTTGAAAGTTTATAATGTGAGGGGCTTGGGATTACCTTAGCCTTGCCCAAGCCCGGCCCATTGCCACCCCTTGTCACAAGTATATGAAATGTAGTGCTTGCATGCTTGTACTTGTAATTGGTAATGTGGTAGCGAACACGTAGGCTACCCTATGCAGTTACAAGTAAAATAAAAATAACTCTTTTGATTTATAAAATAGTAAATTTTAGATGTAAAATAGATGTTTAGGTCGATGTAATATGGGTGTAAAATTTACTTTATGTGCTATTCTTACCTATAAATTTATTTTAAATCAACTTATCCTCATCTGGAGCTCATTCAATCGTTGCATTTTTTATTCGATGTAAGCAACAAATATTGTAAGTGAAATTTATTGGCACAAGCCCTAAGAAACTAATGTGAAACGAACAAGTGTAATTGAACCTTTTTGTGTAGAATGGAAGGATTGCATGTAATATTTTCATATTACGGCATAGTGAACTTGCCCGTATTGCTTGAGGGAAGAGACTAGGCAGCCCGGGCTTGAGCCTAGACTAGGTCAACTTACTCGGCTACGCAAGTCTGTAGGCAGGTAGGGCATATTGCGAGCTGAAGTTTAAACATATACAAATTACAAGATGTTACTGAATAAAATAGATTTACAAATTAGTAAACTATAAAACACAAATTATATACATTGGGTTCAAACAACCACTGAGTGCAAGGTTTGAATCAATTGGGGTCCATGTGGCATCCATCCGAGGGATCGAGTTTTACGGCAACTTGTCTAAAGACAATCAAGGGCCACCCAAAGCATGATCCATGACATATTCACTATCCAAAATATGGTCAAAAAGGGATAAATTAAATGCACCAGGATGTGTGAGTGGTACCTAAATTTTGATCGCAATTTTGACCACCGGAAAAAAAAATGAATTTCTTTTTTTATATCACATGCGACAAGAAATATGATTTCAAAACAGGTGCTTTTTTGGAATCACGTGCCCCGTGGCATGTGATATGAGGTTTGAACATACCGCATGCCAAATGAGTTTGTCCCATTTCCCATATATATATATATATAAGAAGTTTGTTGATTTTCAGAGAATTCACAAATTATCTATTCGATTAAGGTTTACAGTTTCGTTTAGGATCACTTCATCACTTGCCACCAAGGTTTCGAAATTTGTCGTATGATTTTGGATGAGATGAGCACACTCCGGGCGAGATGGGTATGTTTACAAACCCTAATAGTCTTCTTTTTCTGAAAGATATATTGGCTGCATATGGCATAGCTCTTTGCTAACCCCTGCCACAGCAGAGTTCATCGGCTTTAGTTGGTACCCATTCTCTTTTCTAATTCCCTACAAAGGAGGATTTACTTGCTCTAACAGCAACATCTCTGCTCTCTATTAACTCCCTATCAGAGCAAATAAAATCTGCTTTGGCAAAGAGTGAGTAGAGAGGAGGGTAGAACATTTGAACAGATAAATCTTGTATAAAATCTTGTTATGCATGGAGTTATCAAAGAGAAGTACTTGCTAAAGCAGATAGCAGGATGTTAGCAAAGAGAATGAGAACCTACTAAAGCAGGTGAACTCTACTATGGCATAGTCTATCAAAGAGCTATGTCATACGCAACCATTCTCACTGAACTTTTACGAGAAAAAGGTACATGAAGGTGTGCAATTTTGTTGCTTCTTTGAGTGCAATTTTAGCATGTAAAATGCACTTTTTCAACAAATACTACTTTACTGCGAAGTAGCTGATTTATGTAATATTTCACGCCATGTAAAAGTGTTTTAGCGCATCTCCACCAATCGTTTAAGAATCATTCATTGATCTCCTAATGCAAACATGTCGGACTAGCGCGAACATTTTTGCCTTTCTTATGCTCTCCATTAGTAGAAGTTGAAAAGATGATCTGATCTTGCATTGAAACTAAAAATTCTGCCAATGAAAAATAATACTATTCTTGGCTTCTTGCTACTTTACACACCAAAAGATTGGCTTAATGTGGCTTGCATTACAGTTAATATGCAATTGAAAAAAATTTCATCTTTGATATAAACAACGCAAATTGTAACAAAAAATTTATGCTTTTGCTGCATTATCGATGGAGAAGTCCAAACAAGTTGTTAGATTTATGGCCCTCAAATGAAGCTAATTTTAATGGGTCTTAGATTTTACCATCTGATCAATCTCACCCCATCTCTTTCAGCTAGCATGCATTACTTGTCTCTTAATCATATATGATAGAGATATTTTTTCATCCCAGTCTTCCACACAATAGATCTCTAGATTATGGGCGTATCATCAGACGGTCAATTTTTCATTACACGTGACACATATCTAAAAGGAGACCCTAAAATCAAGCTTCAGCATGAAGTGTGTCACAAGATTTTAATTCACTTTTTAGGATGTGTGCCATGTGGAATAGAAAATTAGCCTTTGATGGAATGTTTATAATCTTTATGAAAGGTTGAATGAAAAATGATCTTCATAGTTTGATTTAAAGAAGATTAATGAATGCCGTTTGGAGGAGATTGGGTGAAATTAGAGTTCCAAGGGGGCATAAGTAATGGCACTCAAGATATAAAAAAAACCCTTGAAGAAGAAAAGGTTTCGGTGACTAAATTTTGTAATAGGTTGTCCCTTTAATTAGTAATAAAGATAAAGAAAGGTTGCCGTTGAAAATTTTGCAATTAGGAATAAAGATAAAGATATGTTGCCGTTGAAAATTTTGCTTGCAAAATTTTCTTCTTACGCCCTACTTTACTATAGGTCAAAAAAATTGCATGTCAAAATTCGGGCTGATTTGATGGGTCATTTTATCATCAAATAAAGAATCAAAATTGTCACATAAGAAGGAAATTGCCCATTTTGGCCTAAAACATAGGGCACGTTCAATTCACCCAAATATGGGAGTATTATCAGTAATTACCCCATTTTATGCAAAAAAACACAATTTTGTTTGTTCATTTTGATGTAATTTCTTGTGTTTTGTACCTTAAATATTACCTGTAATATTTTTTTACTTACGAGGCTATAGCTCTTAATTTGCATTTGTTGCTGGTAAATTCTACAACAGTCACTTTACATTCGGATTTAAGTGTATCAACTAAAAGGAAATGGGTGCCTTTTGTTTATAGCCAATGAAATTGCAACCTCAACCCATCTATTTTACTTGATATATATTGACTACCTTGTAATCAGATGATGGAGATTGTTTCTCGTACCAAATTTTCACACAATGAATCTTTAGCCCATGGGCGTACCATCAGGCAATCACTTTTTTATTTCACGTGCCACACATCCCAAAAAGTGATCCTAAAGTCATGTTTGAGCATGATATATGTCAAATGATTTTAGGGTCACTTTTTGAGATGTGTGCCACATAGAATAAAAAATTGATTGTCTGATGAAATATTTATGATCTCAATATCCGCTATGTTGAATATTGATGCAAAAAATGATTTCTTTCGCCTAATTCAGAGGTAGTTAATGTATGTCGACTGGAGGAGTTGGAGTGAAATTACAATTTTACGGAGTGTGTAATATTAAACAAGTTGTTCACTTCAGTGTAAAATAAATAGTAGCCCATAAAATTGACTTTACACCCCTTTTTTTTTATGATAAAGTAAACAATTATTTTACACCAATTGTGTACTTTTTTATAAATAAAAAAAAATTTACTTTAATATAGATAAAGTGGATATTATAGGAGTAGGGATTATCTTGAAATGAACGTGCCCATAATGTTATGGGTTGTACGCAAGGATCAAAATTTTGGCCAAATATTGCTAATCAAAATTTTGATACCCATATAAATTATGACCAAAATATCAGCCGAAATTTTGATCCTGGGTTGTACGTGAAGATGACCTGATGTGTCACCGACGCCTTCCCATATTTCTTGGCTCATAATTTTGAAGGTGTTGAAAAGTCGGCCTCTCAGAGCGTGGAGAAAGGTGCGCAGATTCCTTCCTTGAAAAATTGGCCACCCATGGAAAGCTGAGCTAAGGAGACACGTCACGAGATTTCTTCCTTCGGATCCCTTCATTTCTTCAATCAAAGTTGGCATCTACAAAGTCCAAACATCTGGAAACAATTGGAAGTTTTTGGAAATATAATATCTTTAGAAATCGACTGTTGCACAACTCAAGGGGTTACAATATAAAGAATATGTCAGCATCTTTGTTACTACTTAAAATTCTTTTTGCTAGCTTTAAAGCCACCCACCGAAACTTGTTGGGCACTTACGCTAAAAATCATTGATTAGTTTAAATTAGACGATAGAGATCATTTTTTCCTCCAATCTTTCATATAAGGAATCTTGAGATCATAGCACACCTATTAGACGGTCAGTTCTCGATTCCACATATGGCACAGATCCCAAAAAGGTCACCCTAAAAGCATATGGGTGGCCTTTCTGGTATATGTGTCATATGTGGAATAGAAAATTGACCGTCTAATAGGGGTGATGATCTCAAGATCCCTTAAGTGGAAGATTAGAGCGAAAAACGATCTCCATTATCTGATTCAAACTAATCAATTAATTTTAGCGTAGGTACCCACAAGTTTTAATAGGTGCCTTTAAAGCTACCCATACTTTTAATGACCGAATTATTCTTTTTCTTTTTTTTTTGATAACCTGGGTATCCGGGCCTCTTACCCACCTAATCTTAGAGGCACATGTGCACCCCAAATTCAGCACATGTCGGGTCAGCAAAAGATATAAATCCCCAGGGTGGCCTCAAGGGGGGAGGGGATTCAAACTCAGATCTCATCCTTTTGGAAGTAGGTACTTGACCATCTCACCTAACCCTTTGAGGCCACCCTAGGGATTTATATCTTGTGTTGACACGGCATGTGGTGAATTTAGGGTGCGCATGACCGAACTATTCTTATTATAAAGATGGGTGTGACTGCCCCATAACAAATAGTCATGATTGCTAGGGCTGTCAATGGGCCGGGCCGAGTTCGGGCCGAATCTTTCTATAGGCCCCTTTTTTAAAAAAGATATCATGAGAGTCTGAACCTGGCCCGATAGCTAACTGGGCTGGGCTCTGCCTGATTTTTAAATGTTGTAGCCCGAGCCCGGCCCGATTAGCTATCTGGGCTGGATTCAGGCTGAGTTTCTAATATTTTTAAGAGTTTTTTTTTTAATAAAGGCCTCATTTTACCTGGTCGGACAGGACCGGGACAGATCGGGCTTACACTTTACAATTCGAACCCGTTTCTTATTCAGGCTTAGTCCGGCCTGACTCGTTTATTAAATGACTTAAAATATTGGGGTTCAAATCCGGCCCATTTGGTCCGGGCCTAGGTTGAAACCCAGCCAATTGACAGCCCTAATGATTGCGTTATTTTTAGGCCACATAAAACGTGTTTTTGATAATACAAGTCATAAAAATGATAGTTCATATTTGAAGTGGCCTAAAATGATACCCATTGAGAGATTTGAATCCTCTAATCTATGTATTCTTATATGGCTGGTTGTGATTTCTTTTTGAATTGTTGATATCAAATGTGTGATGATTTTTTTTCTAATTCTTTGGTTGAGAAATGTACCAATGATGAATCGGTACTTATCACTACTTGTACTGATAGAAATGTGTGCCACATGGCTGCATGATTAATCCGTGCATATCCCAAAACCATGCCTCACACAATTATGCATAAGCTTTTTAAATTGATATATATTGGCCGTGCCAGCTGGATGGCTGATATATTATATATCGGCCACATCGGTCCAAATTTTATAATATCTATTGCTTCGGTTGAGCTACTGTTATCAGCTGATATTTAAAACCCTTGTTACACTCATAGTTACCAAGTTGGAATTCGGAGAAAAATCAACAAGCACAATTTATCTTCATGAAATCTTCATGAAAAAGTGAAAAATCAACCAGCACAAAAACGAAAAAAGAGAAAAATCAATAATATTTAATTATTAAAAATTAAATATTATTTTGACAAAATAAAGAAAAATTTGGAGAAATTTCTTTAAAAAACTAGTTTACAACATAAAAATTGTAATTTTTTAAAAATATGAATAAAAAAAGCGTGTTTTAAGCATGTTTCTAAAGATTCCATGAAGATAAATTGTTTTTCAAGGAGTTTTTTTAATAAAATTGGAGATTTGGTAACTTATCACTAATTTGAATGTTGTTTGACAGATTCCAAATCTTCGTAAATGTTCCTTTAAAGGCCTCTGGATTGATCCTCTTTGATGAGATGATTTTACCGATTAGACAGATGATTGAAGGATCCACAATTTTGTCTTTCTCCACTTGGATTTCTATTGTTTCCTCTGTTGTGATCACTAATTTGCTACTTAGGATTCTAGAACGGAATCCATTTGAAATTACAGAGATTGGGGGGAGGGAGATGGACTCTATGGGAAACTCACACTACTTACAGATGTAAGGAGAGAGAGAAGAGAGATAGACTCTCAAGGAAAAGATTAAACCTCCAATTATAACATAACTAAATCCTCTTTTAGTTAAATTAAATATTTTTAAGAAACATAATTTTTAAGAATTTTATTTCCAAAGCTTAAATAAAAAACTTTTTGATAGATAAATTTAACTAAAACTTCTTAAATTTCTTTCTTAAACCTTGAAGTGGTATTAGGTAACTAATCCATATTCTTCTAACTTGAATTGTCATCCTTTTGATGGAATGAGATTAATTTGTGCATAAATTTGGAGCACAAGTAGCATAATTGATTATAATTTTTTTAAAAATTGTTGCGTAATCTTACATATAAGAAATGTGAATACTCTCAAACTCTATTACTTGCTATTGTACAATTATCAAGTCAATAAATGATTTGTCAAAAACTAACTTTCATGGTTGGTGGAGCTGTATTTGTTTATGAAAAGTTGTTAGAACTACTAACCTATGAGAGGTTCGATAGACAAAAAAAATTATTCATATGCTATATAATCGGGAGCCATTACTTTGCACACACTTTTCAAGTGATTTTATCATTGCACCGAATTTAAAAGAAAGACTTGTAAGTTTTGCAACCTCAACTATATGAAAACACCATCTGTCACGACCCAGAATTCTTACCCGATATCGAGGGCCTAGAATTCCGTGTTATGACATTGTACGCTGATTAAGGCGATAAACGGACATACACATAAACTATAAATTGACTTGTCATATGGATTGAGGCATTTAAGATAACAATATTAAGTGAGTTCAAAATGTATTTAAACACATCAAATTTTCAGTTTAGTTCTTATTACAGTGATATATGTTGGGGACTTAGAATATAATCTAACCCCAACTTGGGTAGCAGGGCGGCATTCGGGTCAGATACCATGTCAGGGCCAGTCATTGATGTGCTCGGGCAAATCGTCGGAGTCCATCCAACGGTGTAAGATCGCCGGAGAAGTCCTTATATTATTATATACGACACTTTGGACCAATAGAGGAAGCTCTTATGAGTTTCTCACTCTAACCTTTCTCTCTCTCTCTCTCTCTAAAATCTGGGTGTTCATTTCGTGTAGAAAATCTATCTGTTACGCTTCTAAATTTCCTAAACAACATCTATTTGGAGCGCCTTTCATATGATGGCCAAAGTACCCTCAAACGCATTCTCGAGCCAACCAATAAAGACTAAGGCACAAGATTCACGAAGACCATACCAAAACCCGAATTGTTCACGAAATCCATCCATGATCCGACTCTCAAACTTACATCTCAATAACAAGTGTTCTACCAACTCCTCCATACTACAATTTACACTCAACTGGGACATTCCTTTTCTTTACCATTAAACACAGAGTAGGACTAACCCAGGCTACCTGTCATGTGAAGATTTTGACTTTATATGGTGTCCTACTTTTCCATATCTTTGTCCACGGTTGCACCATTAGAGATCTTCTACACTGGTGCCTATAGAAAGACTTCACTATCCAAAGTTTAGGTATTAGGGTTTGGGTCTTTGCCAGAATGATATCAAAGCCGAGGACAGCTCTTCTATAAGACGTTATTTTTCTTAATATTTACTGTGATTTTATCAGCCCTTATTTACTAGCTAGACATTTAATGAAAGGACCTTGTATACATAAAAATAAATAAATAAATTATGATGATAATAAATTATTGTCCAGGCCTTATGGACTCATGCAAAAATAAATAAATAAATATAAATAAAATATAAATAAAATAAAATAAAATAAAAATTTACAAATAGATTCGGCTTAGAAACACTTAATCCTTCAATCCAACGGATTAAAATTTTAAAATCGAACCCATCACGATATGTGTTCGGTCCAAAATAAGACCCGTCAGATTTGGCCAGGATTCACTCCCCATTTAATAATCGGGACCTGTTTGGATCATGGGCTCTTGATTCGAATCTAACCCAACCCGATTAGTAACTAGTTAGTCGAGCTGACCGTTGCAATACTATGCACATAGTCACCTATATAGTTATTTTAATGACAATTGTCACAGATACCCTCATCGGTCATTTGAGTCATGATAGTTATGAACCCATAAGTTGATTCTCCACGCTTCCCGTAGAAAAATATAATAGATGAAGGGAAAATATTTAGTTTTCATCTGGTTATAATATATAAAATCTTATTATCTCTTTTTAATATAGTAAAACGTGAAATCGTCCCCCTTTTTACTCTGTTTTTAATCAGTACTTAATCTAGTACTAGTTCTTTATAGTAACTTTATTCTCAGGTCTTCATGTCAATTTTATTTATGAATACACAATGTTTAGAGCGCATGATAGTTTCATTCTTATATATGTTCACCATCATCATAACATTCATCATGTAGAAACTCACAATAGGGCATACGCATCTAAGTTAAGGATAAGATATGACACATGATATAAGCCTTCGTCACGGTGGGGTTTCTTTCACGATCACGTGGACCTTGAAATGTAAGCGTCCATGTACGGATGCAACCCTCTACGGTAGTATGGGATACCACACGAAGTACATCCAGGTTACTACAGAACCCATCCTTGGAAAGTGTGATTTAGTGAAGCCTATTGCACTGTGATCCATTTTAAGTTTTAAGTAAAAATGAGAAAAGAATATGTTAAGACGCATGTATGTTAAGAAAGTGGGGACTTAAGCCCACACAAATATGAAATCGGGGCAAGGACCTAAGCCCAAAACCGAATAATAATATGATATGTTAAGATACGCTGTGAAGGTCAGCTAAATACGAATTAAGTCCTACGCGTGTCATACCTTACGAGCCACCGTAAGGGTCTAACGTCTACAGCCGAGACGGGTTTTAAGGACATTATAACCTTATCTCGAATTAAAGGGACATCGTGGTTACTATGCCGGCAACCTCATATGGCTGGATGGTGGTTTATGTTATGATATGGAGGTTAAGTGGTTATCTTCACGTGGACCTTGCGTGATAGGCTCGAACAGCGATCCTGGCACATATCGTTTAAATAAGATAAGATGCAAAGTACGTTGTGTAGGCGTATGGAGTAAGTAATAAGACTTAAGATATGTTACGTATGTTAAGTTGATAAGACAATAGGAAAAAAGATAAGAAAATTAGAAGCATTATGTACCATTCATATTATAATATATTTTTTAATTGGATTATGATATGTTATATATTATGGATAATTTAGTCATTTTATTTAAATGTTAATTTTAGTTTCAAAATACACTGCAACTCAAGTAATTGCACACACAATCACCTGGGTAAGTTATGGTGTATCGATTGTGCAACCCACTGAGTTTAAGCGACTGAGTAAACTCACCCCACTCCCAAAATCTAACAGTTTCAGGTGAAGATTCTGCTTATCCCGTCCTTGATGACACAGAAGCTGCTGACCCGGAAACGGCTCATATAAACAAGGATGCCGGCTACCACTTTGATGAGAACGTAGACCCGACAGATCTTTACCAGTATTGAGAACCATTTTACTCTAATTTTTCCTTATTTCTTGAGAGACTTGTTTTGGCCTTGATACATTGTGTGAGTTTTGGCTTAAACAAGTGACCTTCCTTGGCCACGTGGTATTAGCAGAGGGAGTGACCATCGATCCTTCTAAGATCGAAGCAGTTACAGAATGGTATCAGAGCCGAGGACAGCTCTTCTATAAGGTGGGGGGATTGTAATAGTCCCACATCGGATAGGAAAAAGTCCTGACCCTGAGCTATATGTGATTACGGATGTTACATGTCATGACGCGTTTTGGGTGGGGACTTAAGCCCATGCTAAAAACAAAATCGGGGCGGGGACCTAAGCCCAAAACCGGACAATATTGTGGCATGTGGGTTTGGGTCTTCACACCATCTAAGCCGTTTGATTTGAAGGCCATGATTTAAAGATAGCAATTGCAAAAGATTAAAACAAAATATAATTTTCATCATTTGATTAAATGGTGTCAAAGGCTATTATATAATTCAACAATTGACGACAATAAACCATATGACGAGTATCGTGTTCTGCTTCAATTTTATGTACCAGAGATCTATTGATCATGAACTTCAAATCAGACGGCTCATATTGCATTTTTACATATGAAATGTCCCTAAAATACCAAGTCCTTTTTAAATTCAGTGCAATCACTTGAAAAACGAGTGCAAGTAATAGCTCCCTTTCACACACTAAATGAAAAGAAAAAGTTATAATGTTGCTATAATATTTGACTCCTCTTAATCACACAATAGAGATTCATTTTGCAATGAAATTTTGATAATATTGATTTGATGTTAGCGACTTTGCATCACTCCCTTCAATTGTAGAAAAATATTGACTCATATAAAAAAATTCGTGACCATCCAATGGATTATCGTCCATCAGCTCTTTGATGATACTGTTGGAAACTTTTGATGGGCATTAGTTTTTGTACCAAGTTGCATCGATCTCAATGGCTGCTACGTCGACGTCTCAATTGATATTTTATATGTGCACCTAGGAATCTGTTGTGTGTACATAATTTCGATGACTCGCTCATAATATGCCACGTGTTTCTATGTGGCCCATAAGTAGTCATCCGGTAGATTTTATTATGGGAAATTTCAAGAATCGATTCTGTCGTTTTTATTTTTCCTTGAGAGACCCTATAGTTTTACCTTTCACTAAATCTATCAGCTCCAAGCTCGCCTTTATGAATTGCTAAAATTGCCCTCAAGGTAATAAATAGCCGTAAAAAATCGCAAATCATTACTATCATTACTGCTTTGTACTTTTATACTTTTTTATTTTTTACATTTCGTTCGAAAGCGATGACGTTTCGAAGGCAGTGACGTTCTATTGTTCTATCTTCAAGCTATCAAATCTGTTGTAAGTTTGAATCTTTTTTCATTATCTTTCACTATTGAAAAGATATTGAACAATAAAGTATGATGTCTATTTAGGTGATACTGCTCTCTTAAAGATATGATACTGCCCTCTTAAAGGTGAATCTGACAGAGTCTTTAAAGTGGTAAAAAGGCATCTAACCAACTTCTCTCTAGTGTATATAGCAGAATATATTGATAAATTTAAACATAAATATAAGAACGATGACAATTGGTATCCAAGCGATGACGATTGTTTATCAGATAAGTGGCGATTTCTTATTAGAGCGATGATGATCCATTATTTAAACTTACCATTATTATTATTATTATTATTTTTTGAGATGCATTAAATTTAGTTGTTGACTTTAAAGAATCATATGATAAAGATTATGTTTCATGTCAATCTTTGGCACCATCGATCTTTATATTATAGCCTTTAAATCAGACGACATAGATGTTGCTTCACATCGCATAAATATAAAAAAGTGCAAAATTTTAAAATTTTAAACTATCACTACAAAAAATAAGACTATTAGCGACAATTTTTGACAATAAAAAATTGCCGCTATTAACTAAAAAACTATTAAGACTATTAGCGGTAGTTTTTTTTGTTAATAGTAGTAGTTTTTTACTGTCACGCCTTATTTTTTGTCTTGTCTGTAGAACGATAAAAAGTGTAAGAAGGGGTATTTAAGACTTTTTGTGCTAGTTGGAATTGACTCAACTTCAAGTTGGTCGGTTTGGTGAAAGGTGAAAATATAGGGTCTTTGACTGAAAAGGTCCGACAGGGTTGATTCTGAAAATTTTCCTTTTATTAATGTCCTTCATTTATGGAGAGACATTTATTTACAACCCAAGATTCTTCATTCTCACCACAGGTTTTTCGTACTTAAACTTTTGATCGCTTTGAATCCAACGATGAAGATATTTGTAGTCATATTCTTCAATAATAGTTATTGAGATCATGTGGGTTTATCATTTGAAAGTCAGATTTTGATTCCAACATGACACACATCCATTAATCTTTTCATATTATCTATTCTAAAATCTATCATTTTTAATATTTAGATAATATGAATTATTTTATTCATTGTTTCTTAATTGTATATATATCAAAATTTAAAAAAGGGAGCCATTACTTGCACACACTTTTTAAGTGATTGCCCCAAATTAATCAAAATTTGTTCTTGCACATGCCTCATGTTATTCCACTTGAATCAAAAGAAAAATTACGCCTAATTATGTTGGTCACTCTCTCCTCTTCCTGACCGATAAGCTAATTTGAGCAATCTACGGTGAACTGAGCCATCTCTAAGACGTCACTAACAAATAAATCCAAACCGCCATCAAAATCCATCAAAACTTTGCAACTATAAAAATCCCATTAAAACCTCTCCAAAGTTGTTGTTCATCTTTGCTACTGTAAATGAAGCCCTAACACCCATAAATATATATATATATATATATATATATATATATATATATATATATATATATATTTGAAGAAATTATTTTGAAAACATATATTAAGAGATACCCTTCTATCAACACCATTCTTTTTTTTCTCTCTCCAAAATTTTATTTTTTAAAACCTTTTGAAATTCATCCCTATTTTCTAAAGTCCCCATTAATTAATTATGATTCTTTTATTAAGTTATTGTGCATATAATTCTCATCCGATTAATAAGATATGATATAGGATTAGCACAATTCGAACTTGGCATGAAGATAATGACAAGATTATGAGATCCAACACCTAATATTTTTCTTCGTCGGTATATGAAATTTGGCATGTGAAGAAGTAAATCCATAACAACTAGCAAGAGTGAATTTTGTATGTACTTAAATCAAATCACCAAAGTCAAAATCTTCTCTCTCTCTCTCTCTCTCTCTCTCTACACAGTTCAAGCTTCTCTCTCTACACGGTTCTCTCTCTTTCTCTTTCTATGCCGTCTTAGTCTTTCGGTCTCCTCTTCGGTGCAACTACGAGGGTAACTTAGTCCTTTTCTTAAAATTTAATATCTAATTTTTTTACTAACTCAGGGCAATCACTTGAAAAGCGTGTGCAAGTAATGGCTCCCTTAAAAAAATTATGAATCTCACATAGGGGTGCAAATTCGGTTAACCGAACTAAAGTTGAAATTCCAGTTTTCTGGTTGGTTTCTGCAAAATCGAACCGAAACATTTCAGTTTCTGTTCGGTTAAACGAACTTTTCAACCCCCAAACTGAAATCGAACCCATTTGATTTCAGTTTAAGTCAGGTCAATTTGGTTTTAGGTTTTTCTTCCTATTTTTTAGTTTTTTTCATATTTTTTTCGATTTTCTCACCCTACCCGACCGATTTTTGGTTTTTAAATACTAAAATTGAAACCGATCCTGGAAGAATCGGTTTGGTTTGATGGTTTTTGGGTTTCATATGATTATAATTTGTGTCTTATATTAATATTATTTTAATGATATAAAACTTATATCTAATATTTATTTTTTAAATATTTAATAGTCCGAAAAATAAATTATCTTAAAACCAAAATTTTAAGAGATGTAAATGAGAAGCATGATTTGTTTCTCTTTTCAGTTTATTATTCTCTCATTATTTATTTATTTATTTTCATTTTATTTCTCTTGCCGATTTGACACATAGAAGTTTATAATATAAGGCATTATCTCAAAACTCAAAATTTTAAAAATCATGCGTAACCAACTAACGATGATCACTTCTCTATTTTCGCCACTCCAAGCATGCAATATGGTAAGCATGCAACACCAGTACACTGCAACTCACAATACGTGTTATAAGGATCGGAGCATCAGCCATTGTGTTCTGGTCTAATCAACAGATACAAACACCAAAATTAATTGAACGTTTTTTTTTTTTAGATAAAAATTTATACTTTTCATTTGAAATGGAGAACGGTTACTGAGTAGAGGACCACAATAGTGATAGTTATAATAACTAACATTAAAATACAGTGAATGACATCTAAGACTCATTTAACACCGACACGGATTTCAAAAAACTTCAAAATAAAGTAAAAATTCAAGATTCCATTACTATCTTGAAGATCCGCTCGTAACCAAGACCGAAAAATCATCTGAAGAGATGCCACTACTATCGACAAACTCACGATCCACAAAAACTTCCATCATGTTAGAAACGGGGGCAATCACCAAAAGCTTCACAAATCACTTTAATCAAAGCTTTTAAATAATACCTTATAGTGTAGAAATAGTACATGTGCTCGCGTAACAACGAAGTCCAAAACGTCAGTAAAACTCATGATCAAAATCGTTTCAGAAATAAATATGGATTGTAAAAGAGCCTTCGTAGAGTCGATCTCCTAAAAAAAAAATACTCTCACCAATGAAAGGATAAAACTCCCATATTCTACCCCTAAAATAAGAAAAAAATAAGGAGATAAATATGAAGAATCGAAGCCTCCAAGCAAAAGACGATCCCCAAGATCAATTTATTAAAAACATAAAAAAATTGGATGGAAAGAGATTAAATCCCTCTTCCCACCCCCACCCCTACCCCTACCCCTACCCCTACCCCTACTCCTAAAACTGCTTTTTCCGACTCTCAACTTCTATCAAAATTAATTGAACTTAACCACTAACACACACACACACACACACACACACACACACACACACACACACACCAAAGAGGCATTAGCCCAGTTGGTAACCTCTTCCATTTTGAGGGAGGAGGTCGTGGGTTCGATACTCATCTTGCACGCTGTTTCCCGACCTTATTAGATACACTTTTTTCGTCAGAGGCCCTATATTTTCACTTTTACCCAAACCGACCAGCTTTTAGCCCAGCTATTTTTAGCTAGCACAAAAAGTCCGAAGTATCCCTTCTTACACATTTTTTCATTCTACATGGTTTAAAATTTAAAATATTTGCACTTTTTTATATTTATGTGGTGTGAAACAGGATTTATGCCGTCTGATTTGAAGGCCACAATATAAAATCGATGGCACCAAAGATAGACACGAAAAAAGGCGATATCGCCACTTTTTTTTAAAAAATAAAATAAATTAAAACAGCCGATGGTGACTCTTAAAACAGTCGATGGCAACTCTTAAAACAGTTGATGATGATTTTTAAAACGATCAATGGCGACTCTTAACACAGTTGGTATCGTTTGTTTTAAAACACAGTCGGTACCGACTGTTTTAAGAGTCGTCATCGACTGTTTAGACAGTCGGTACCAACTTAGAAAACAATTGATGGATCGACTGTAAAATAAATAAAAATAAAAAAATAAAATTTGACTGTCTACACAGTTGATGGCGACTGTGTAGACGTCAAAATTTTATTTATTTATTTTAAATAGTTAATAGCAATTGTTTTCACAATTAGTACCGATTGTCTAAACAGTCGATGGCGACTCTTAAAACAATCGGTACCGACTATGTTAAGAGTCGCTATCGATTGTTTTAAGAATCGCCATCGATTATTTTAAAAGTCGCCACTGATTGTTTAAAAAAAGATTTAAATTTTTTTTTTTTTTAAGAGGCGATATCACATTTTTTCGTATTTATCTTTGACGCCATCAATTTTATATTGTGACCTTCAAATCAGACCACATAGATCCCATTCTACACTGCATAAATATAGAAAAGTGCAAATATTTAAAATTTTAAATTATGTAAAAAAAAAAAAACAGTATAAGAAGGGGCATTTGAGACTTTTTGTGCTAGTTGAAAATGACCGGCTAAAAGCTGGTCGGTTTGGATAAAGGTTAAAATATAGGCTCCCTGATATTAAAAAAAAAAAAAAAAAAAGGTGTACCTGACAAAGTTGATCCAATAAATTTTCATATATATATATATATATATATATATATATATATATTAGAATGCAACCCCTCATTTGTATTTAATTCTTCGAATAGCGTACATCAAAAAAAATAAAAAATAAACAACATAAAAATTCTTCGAATAGCGTAGGAGATACGAAAAAGACAAAACGACGAGGTCCCCCGCCAGCGACAAGCAAAAATTTTGCGATTTCTTCTCTCAGAATATCTAGGGTTTCAACTTTAACAACACCAAAAAATTTCTAAATCTCTGCAACAGAGAGAGGAAAAAAATCTGATTTCTTGTTGTACGGATCTGGAATCAATGGCTCTAGATCGATCCAAGCTCCTACTCACCCTCGCTTTCGCCACTTTTTTTCTTCTACCTTCGATGAATGCCATTGAATTCGATTACTGCAGTGAGTTATTTTAAATCTACGATTTAATCGTGTCCAAATTCATCTTTATTTCTGCCACAATCGTTTTCTGATTCAGTTTATAGCTCTTTCTCTCTCTATCTGTGTTGTTGATGGCATTGGAGAAGGTTTTAACTTTATACTGTCTATAATAGTGTTAATTGTATTTCTGTTTTGGCGGAATCAGGTTTTGTTGTAGATTTTGTATTGGTATTGATTTCGAAGTTTTGTTGTTTTTATTTTGGAATGGATGTTTGGATGGGATTGTGATGATTGAAGAGTCTCGTTTCCTCGAAATTATTACGAAGTAATTGTATTGGAAACTGAAAATCATCTCGTGCAACTGATGGTTTTACCGTTAACACCATTGACTGCCGTGAAATAGACGATGGAGTTTGTTTTTAGTCCGAATCTTTTACACAGTAGTCTTGAGATCATGGTCCAACTATCAGACGGTCAGATGTTGATTCAACACGGAGCACATCCAAAAGATGACGCAAGATCCTTTCTCATGGTGCACAATGATCATAGATGTGTGCCATCGTGGAATCAACACTTGACCGCCTGATAGTTGGGCCTTGATCTCAAGATCTGTTGTGTGAAAGATTGGGACTAAAAAAGATCTCCATCATCTGATTCATGGCACTCAATGGTGTTAACGGTAAAACCATAAGCTGCGCCAAAAGAATATTCAGCTGCCAAATACGGATACCTAGTGATCTTTTGATGTAGTTTTCCATATGTTTCTTATCCGTGAAATTGATTTTATGAAGGCGTTCTGAGTAAATTTCGGAGTAATTTCTTTAGTAGAGGTGTTTGAGTGCATCTTTTCAGCATTAAAAAATTTGAATATGTTCCTTCTGAAAGCCATCTTAGGAGCCATCTTAAGAGGGCATTTGAAGGAATTTTTTAATTTAATGGTTCTGAATTCTGATCGTGGTTCCTTTAATCAGTATATTGCAATATTCAGGTTTGTATGTGGCTTTCACATTGGTATTTGTTTGTTAAAACGTCCGTCTTCTTTAGAAATTGATCCTTATACTTCCGATAATGCTTTGACAGGGTCGTGTTTGGATCTAGCTCTTTTGTGTAAATATTTTGGCTTTGCAGAAATTAAAACCGGGCTTTTTTTATTTGGTTTGATGAAGGAATTGGAATTGGTTGGCTGATTTATGCTATTAATTTTTAGGTCAATATTTATTCGATTTTCTTTTAATTTATCTACATTTTCATTTGTTTATCTACATGTATTTTATTGTAGATAAAAATGATGACTATGCGGTTAAAGTATCTGGGGTAGAGGTGTCACCCGATCCGGTGGAGAGAGGAAAGCTAGCTACTTTCAGCATATTTGCATCTACTGGTACGCTCGTGTTTTATATAATTCCTAGGTTCAATTGATTGTTGTTTTTTTTTCTTGTTCCCTTTCAATTATTGGATGTTCATAGGTGTATTTGGCTTATTCTTTTGTTATGGTCTTTCCCAATAGAGGACTTGGTTGATAACATGCATCACATCATTGAATTTAGTCATTAACGTCATGTTTTATGCAAATTTGGGTATCATATCATTTTCATCCTTCAAAACTGTCTCGAGATACACTTATCAACATGGTTATTTGGGAAATATTGCATATTCTTTTATTGTTTTCAAGTAGTGTTTATAAGACAGATCATATACCTTTAATGTGTATATATAACTTATTTCCTGGATAAGTTGTTGTTATGTGTGCGTGTGTGTGTGTGTGCATCTCTCTCTCTCTCTCTCTATATATATATATATATATATATGTACTATATATATGTATATAAATAAATTACTGTTGACCACAATGGTCAAGGGGTTGCTAAAATGAACATGGAATTGCAAAATCGTCTCCGTTCATTTTGACACTGTAAGATCGAAATCATACATCATTTTAAAATTTTTTTCTCTGAAAATCCCTAAGGAGGACCCTAGAGGGGAGGGGTGACCCTAGAGGGGATGGGTGCCACTTGAGCATTGAGTCCACAAGGCATGAGAAAATGCACTTGATTGTGGAGTTCTCCTCTGCACTCGAGTGTATGCTGTACCTTCCCTTTTCCACACACACACACACACACACACACACACACACACACATATATATTACACTTTTAGGTCTATGACTAATTTTTATTTGGGGTTTGGTTTGCAAATATTTTATATATATATATATATATATATATTCAATTGGTAACAAAAGAAATTCATTGAAAAACGCAGAATGCAAGAAGTTACATCCCAGACCACGAAGGTCAAAAAAGAGGGGAGGGTACCACATGGACATTGAGTCCACATGGCATGAAAAAATGTACTCAAGTGTGGAGTTCACCTCTACAGTGGAGTGTACGCTGTACCTTCCCTTTTCCACACACACTCACATATAACACTTTTAGGTATGCAACTAATTTTTATGGGTTTGCAAATCTTATATCTTGTTTTTTTTTAAAATCGGGAACAAAAGCAATTCATTGTAAAGCGCAGAATGCTTGAAGTTACAACGCAGATCACGAAGGTAAAAAAAGAGGGGAGGGTGGCACGTGGGCGTTGAGTCCACATGGCATGAGAAAATGCACTCAAGTGTGGAGTTCACCTCTACACTCGAGTGTACACTGTATAACGCACACACGCACACACACATATAACTCTTTAAGGTATATGACTATTGTTTATTTAGGGTTGGGTTTGCAAATCTCATATCTTTTTTTTAATCAGTACCAAAAAAGTTCATTGGAAAAGCGCAAAATGCTAGAAGTTGCATCCCAGACCACGAAGGTTGGAAAAGAGAAAAAACCCAGTAATGAGGCTTCAGAAGGTTGTGAGCAGGTACCCAACAGATTGACCTCACCACAAAGGGCACCCAGAAAAGAAAAAGGGCAAAGGAAAGACCCCAAAGGCACCCCCATACCGCCGTCCAAGAAAGATAAATAGAATACATGTCAGAGCACAGAGAGTTCCACTCATCAATCAGAGACAACCCTCTAATCGAATCCTTGTTGTACCACAGCGATGCCTAACTTAGAACCAGATCCCGAACCACTTTGGAGATAAGCTTAAAAGGTCTACCATCTTACGGAAGATACGATTGTTACGTTCAAGCCACAAGACCCAAAATATCGTTTATGAAGAAACTTTCCACATGATACCTTTGAGATCACGAAGTCCATCACCTCCCATTGTTCAAAGAGCGTAATACTCTCCTTCGGACTACCCATGACATGCTAAAGGTGCGCAGAACAGCCCACCACACCTCAAAGGTGAAGGAGCAATGAAGAATGAGGTGGTCAATATCTTCCACCTCCCGAGTTCACAGCTCGCGCATATTCCTGATACGCATTCTCCTAAGAATAAGCTGTTCGACCGTGAGGACTCTCCTCCATGCCACTGTCCACGTGAAGAACCTAATCTTCAGTGGAAATTTTCACCTTCCAAATCTTTCGCCACACCTGGGAGTTGTTACGGCCATTCTGATGAGCGAGCTCCCCATAGAAGGACTTAATGGAAAACTTTCCCGTATTGCTAAAGCGCCAACTTCTCTTATCCACACCCCAAGTATTTTGAAGAGTTTGTGGCAGGCGTGCAAAGATGGGATCCTCTTCATCTTTAAAATTATGTCTCATAGGGATGTTCCAAGTGTCAATGATGTTGTCCACCCTAGTTATGTCCCTGATTTTGGCATCCTTAAATGTTGAGATGGCATAAATTTGATTGAAGGCTTCTCAAGGTTGACTCCCCAACTCACTTATCCTTCCAAAATTGGATTCTGTCCCCAGCTGTAAGAGATGCATTTACGAAAAGATTCTGTAACCCCTTTGACTCAGCCAGAGCCATTCCTCCCACCCATTTTTAGAGGACCCATACTTAGCCCCTTTGACTCCCTTCCACCAGTTTGTGAATCTTGTATCTCTACGCAGTTTTATTCAAAGCCAAACTCTCTTGTTACTCTATTGTCATTCATTTCTCAATACTTCTATCCAATTGTTTATCGGGATTCCTCTTAAATTCCTTCATTGTGCTTCTATTGTTCCATTCTCTCATAGAAGGGCTGTTTATAATGGGAAATCTCTCATCATCATCGTTTGGGGTCATCTTTACGAGTCTTATATTTCTTCTTGATTAGGGCTTAGCTCTTTATTACTCCAGTCCATAGTCCATCTCATTTGTCAATACTTCTTTCCAGCTTACAAGGGCAATTTAAGGTCTCCGTGAGACCTTTTCAAACCATCTTAAGCAACATTTTATTTAATCTTATCTTTTATTCGGATTATCCCTAAACTTCCTTTCATTTGTTCATTCCGAGTTTTGTCATTTCTTGTTACTCCTTCCATTCAATTCAGCAAACATCTCAGCCACGTGAATTCTGTCTTTTAGTCTCTCTTTCTTAGCCAAACACTACATCATTAAGTAGTGGAGTCTTATTGCCATTTTGTAATGTCCCTATAATCATAGTGACACTCATTCATTACACTACACATCAGTCACCTGTTTCCCCTGCTCCCATCCTAGATTGATCCTGTTTGAGATGTCATCCTCAAACCCACCACCAAGCACACTGTGGAGCCCAAATACATAGGCCTCACTTAATCCAATCTAGGTACTAAATGCATAGCCCCAACCGGGATGGTGAATCCATTTGTGGAAACACTCTCAAAATCACTCTCAAAATCATCCTCGTAAAGGTCAATGACCATGAGCTAATTCATATCATCGTATAACATTCTTATGTTATTTCTAGTAAGAACCTAGCTTCATATATTTATTCCATCTATCACATTGTGGCACTAGGTTGGCATCATGGAGCCCAAATATTGATATCTACGGCATTGTGATAGTAAGCGGTCTTCTAGTTTGATCATAGCATCCATTAGGCTCTTGCATGGGTCAAAATACCGGAAATCCGATACGTATCGTCCTGATCTCCAGGGCGATACGTATCGGGTATCGTCCGATACATTCAATGTATCGGTGATACATTGAATGTATCGGTTTGATACATTAAAAAAAAAAAAAATCTCAAAAAAATCTGAAAAAATACCAAAAAAATATGAAAAATTATATTTATTTATTTTGTATTTATTTCAACTATTTTTGCTTTTATTTTTGACTTATTTGATGCATTATTTAGATGAATATATAAGTTACATGCCTATTTTGCGACTTAACCCAAGTCACATGCCTATTTTGTGACTTATTTTTGACTTAAGATCATATTTTTGACTTAATGTAATAGATCTTCTAACATTATTTTTGACCAACTGATCACATGCCTATTTTATTAACAATATTTCATAATTTGATCGACGCAGCCACGCATAAACTAAATTACAATGTATATTGACAAAAATAAATTATATATTGTCAAAATTAATAGCTATGCTGATAAAAATAAATTTAATTGTATATGAAAAACTTACTTTAGAGCCACATTGAATTTCGTGGTGGTTCTTGGCCCTCATGATCATCATCGTCATCGGTGCGCGAGCTTTTCGGCCTTTGCCTATAATGTTAGCAATATTGATACCCATGATCATATGTGCCCCCTTGAAACTGAGGCTGTAGCAACGAATATGGCTCAGTGTAGTATGTAAAGGCCGGTCCTCCAAAAATCTGACCAACGAAGTCATATGGCACCGGGTAGGTTTGTTGTGGTTGGTAGTATGAGTTACTAGTTGCTGAATCTTCGGTATTTTGCAAACTGAATCCCTCGAAGCTAGAAGTCATATAATCCATATCTGTATCATCTTGTGGACCTTGTTGTGGTGGTGGTGGTGTTTGATATGATTATGACGCTCCTCTTCCTTCAACCCCTCCCATTCTAAATGTAGGAGTGCCGAACTGTATTAACGGTGTTGAGTCATTGTCCCATGCTGCCATATCTCTATAAGGATCAGAGGTACCAACATCCTCCCCTCCACCACTAGTGCCAATGTCCCCATAATTATAATTATTTATATTATTTTTGACCCATAATTTTAATTAATTTAAATATTTTAAATTATTTTTCCCCTCTTCTTAATTTAAATAATTTAAATATTTTAATTATTTTTTACCCATTAAATATGGTAGATCTACCATTAAATATGATAGATCTACCAAATTTATGGCTACATCTACCCTTATATAAGGTAGATCTATCATATTTAATGATAGATCTACCCATAAATTTAAATAATTTAATAATTATAATAATTAAAATTATGTGTAAATGATAAAATTTAAAGGTAGATCTACCCTTATATAAGGTAGATCTACACTTATATAAGGTAGATCTACCCTTAAATAAGGTAGATCTACACTTATATAAGGTAGATCTACCCTTAAATAAAGTAGATCTACACTTATACAAGGTAGATCTACCCTTATACAAGGTAGATCTACATTTATATAAGGTAGATCTACACTTATATAAGGTAGATCTACCTTATTTTAGTATTTAAAATGAAATAAAATGATGGTAAAATGATAAACACGTACCTTCTACGTTAATCCCGTGATTTTTTTTACGATTCGGCGGCGATTTAGGGTGCAAATAACCCAAAAATGAGAGAGGAAGAAGAGAGGAAGAAGAAAGGAGGAAAATGGGGGAAAAAATGGGAAAACTCGACCCTTTAGTCGGTCAAAGGGTGGGGCCCACAATAATTTCAAATTATCGGACGATAATTTGAAACTTTTTTTTGTTTTTTTTATTTTTATCCAAATTATCGGACGGTATTTTGCCCGTATCGGACGATAATTTACTTATTTTATATGGGGTACGATACATACCCTATGTATCGTAGCGGTGACCTCTAAAACTGATACGTATCGTCCGATACGTATCGGTATCGGACGATATTTTGACCCATGTTAGTAACATATTAGAGATGTAATAATAATTTGATTGTACTATTTCATTTGAAAACATGGTAAGTTAAATATAAATTGTCCTTTTAAGAATAAAGTAATCCACTCATACTGTAACTTAGACTCCAAGACGTGTTGTGGTAGTGAAAACAAGCATAAACTATCAAATAAGGCAACATGGAGTCGAGCAGACCAACATGTACATATAACTACATGATGAAGGAGGACATGCATTCCAACTCATTATATTGATATTAGACAAGTATGAAATAGCAATAACTAGTATATGAACTACATGTGGAGAAACAGCTGAGTTCCTATTAGGATTGATCTACATCAAGGGTCTGCTTTGGATATTTGTTTGTTTGCATAATTGCATTGGTTATAGATATATTAACCGTAGAAATACAAGATGGGATACCATGGTGTATTTTGCTGGCGCGGATGATGTGTTGTTGATTGGACAAATAAGGAAACAATCAAACAAGTAAATGATAAATTGGAACTTCGGAGAAAAACTTTAGAATCCAGGCATTTACAAATTAGCAGGGAAAAAAGAGAGCAAAGAAAGGCGAAATTGATGGAGCTAAGTTTAGCTAACACGAGAGCCCATGGGTCAAAATATCGTCCGATACTAATACGTATCGAACGATACGTATCGGTTTTGGAGGTCACCGGTACGATACATAGGGTATGTATCGTACCCCATATAAAATAAGTAAATTATCGTCCGATACGGGCAAAATATCTTCCGTATCGGACGATAATTTGGATAAAAATAAAAAACAAAAAAAAAGTTTCAAATTATCGTCCGATAATTTCAAATTATCGTGGGCCCCACCCTTTGACCGACTAAAGGGTCGGATTTTCCCCATTTTTTCCCTCATTTTCCTCCTTTCTTCTTCCTCTCTTCTTCCTTCTTCTTCCTCTCTCATTTTTTGGTTATTTGCACCCTAAATAGCCGCCGAATCGTAAAAAAAATCACGGGATCAACGTAAAAAGTACGTGTTTATCATTTTACCATCATTTTATTTCATTTTAAATACTAAAATAAGGTAGATCTACCTAATTTAAGGGTAGATCTACCTTATATAAGTGTAGATCTACCTTATTTAAGGGTAGATCTACCTTATATAAGGGTAGATCTACCTTGTATAAGTGTAGATCTACTTTATTTAAGTATAGATCTACCTTATTTAAGGGTAGATCTACCTTTAAATTTTATCATTTACCCATAATTTTAATTATTATAATTATTAAAATTATTTAAATTTATGGGTATATCTATCATTAAATATGATAGATCTACCTTATATAAGGGTAGATGTAGTAATGGGTAAAAAATAATTAAAATATTTAAATTATTTAAATTAAGAAGAGGGGAAAAATAATTTAAAATATTTAAATTAATTAAAATTATGGGTCAAAAATAATATAAATAATTATAATTATGGGTCACATGTAATCAATATAGGTCACATATAATATGGGTCACATATAATTAATAAAATAATGGGGTCCATATGGGTCACATATAATTTAAACTTAAAATTAATATGGGTCACATATAGTTAAATTTATGGGTCACATATTTAATTATATGTGACCCATATTAATTTTAATAATAAATTTAATTATATGTGACCTATATTGATTATATGTGATCGTCACATATAATTAAAATAATTAATATTATGGGATATGTCCCATAAAATATTAGAATAATATGGAATAAATTTCAAATAAATTTTTAAAAATTATAATAATATCAAATAAATATTCAAAAATTATAATAATATCAAATAAATATTCATAAATTAAAATAATATCAAATAAATATTCATAAATTATAATAATATCAAATAAATATTCATAAATTATAATAATATCAAATAAATATTCAAAAATTATAATAATATCAAATAAATTTGGTAAAATATAATCTAATCTTTTAAAAATTAGAATAATATAAAATAAAATTTCAAATGTAATCTAAATTTTATAAAAATTAGAATAATATCAAATAAATTTAATAAAATATAATCTAATATTTTTAAAATAGCAATAATTAAAAAATAAATTTTATTTTCAAGTGTAAATTAGATGTTTACTTTAATGCAATCGTTTGTTCATTCATGCAGGTGAAATAAATAAATATGGTACGATCGACAGATCCAGCGTGGCAATACGGTACAACAATAGATGGTTATAGACTCCAGATACAATGTAAGCTTTGTGGAAAAAAACTGCTGGGAGGAGGTATCACACGGTTAAAGGAGCATCTGGCTCACGTAAAGGGAGAGACAAGAGGGTGTCCCAGTGTACCCAGAGAAGTAAAAGAAAATATCAGAGCTAGTTTACAAGCGGCAAAGGGAAAGAAAAAAGCTGAAGCCGATCGTGATAGGGAAATGTATGAGAGAATCAGGAGGCCAGATCCAGAGTTTACATCAACTGCACCTGAGGATGATGAGGATGAGGATGAGGATGAGGATGAGGATGAGCAGATAGCGAGAGCTATGAGAGAAAGTGCCAGAGAAGCACAACAGCGGCGAGATCAGGAAGAAGCCGATTATCGGTTTCGGTCCAGGTTGAGGGGCCCATCCATGCCTGCTACCGGTGGTGGATCTAGTCATAGGCCACATGTTGTTGAGGATGATGAGGATGTTGAGCAGACTGTCGGGTTGCGTAGGTCAGCATCCAGGAGGGATTATAGGCCGTCTACTAGAGGCCGTACTACAGCCCCCATGGATCCATTCATGTATCGCACTGAAAGCTCCAAACAAACCAAATTGAGTGCAATCTCACTTACAAAAATGGGGAAGAAGCTTGGAAAATCCATTGCCAAGTTTTTTATATACAACCACATTCCGAGCCAAGTAGCAGAGTCGTCGTACTTCAAAAGCATGATTGATACAAGTGCAGAAGTTGGTCCAGGAGTTAAAAAGCCTTCTCCATACGAGATATCTGGGCCCTTACTAACAGATGAGTATGATGAGATAACTGCCTATGTAAAAAGCTTTGAGGATGTATGGGATGAGAGAGGTTGCACAATTATGTGCGATGGATGGACTGGTCCCATAAAAAAGAGTTCGATCAACTTTTTGGTTTACAGCGATGCCGGGACAGTATTTTTGAAATCAGTTGATGCTTCTAGACACGTAAAGACTGCTGACTACCTCTTTAAACTAATGGATATGGTAGTTCAAGAGGTTGGAGAGCAGCGGGTTGTGCAGGTGGTAACAGATAATGCGGCAAATTACAAAGCCGCTAAATTAAAACTAATGACTGGTGCCGCCATCAAGTGGACCTCATTCTTGAGGATTTAGGAAAGAGAAGCAAGGCACATGCAACTATTCAGAAGGGAAGAACGATTACTTCCTACCTATACAACAGTGACAAGCTGATCAATTTAATGAGAGCCTTCACGAACAATGAGTTGCTCCGACCTGCGATTACACGTTTTGCAACACAGTTCTTAGCCCTACAGAGTTTGGCTAGATATAGGCGTGAGCTGAAAAGCATGGTGTCGTCGAAAGAATGAAATCAACATGAAATAGGACTCCCACGAGCAAAGAGACTAGCTTGCACTGAAGTTGCTGACTTGATCTACAGCATGCAGTTTTGGGCAGATGTCGACCACCTGATCGCCGTCACTACCCCGTTGGTGCAAGTGTTGAGATTGGTTGATGGTGATGAGAAACCAACGATGGGGTACATTTATGAGTCAATGGATAAGGCAAAATTGGCTATAAAAATCAAATGCCCTACAAAATATAAACGATGCTGGGCGATTATCGACAAGAGATGGGATGCACAATTTCACCAGTACTTGCATGCAGCAGATATAACATGTTGCACAATTATGTAGTGATTTTTATTTATTTATTCATTATCTTCATATACTGATGAAATTGCTCATATTTGATGTGTAGCACACTACTTGAATCCAGCCTTCCAGTATACGCGACGCTTCGAGCTGAGTGACACTGATGAAGTGTATACCGGTTTGCTCAATGTAATCCAATGTAATCCAAAGAATGCTCCCTGAGTTGGCAGACCAAGGTCAAGCCATAAGAGATGTGAGTAATCATAGTATCATACCTTGTAACTAATAAGTCAAATGTCATGTGATATTATCATCTACTTATTGATATGTGCCTTACCGTGTTTCATCTTTATAGATTGACATGTTTCGTAAGAGATATGGGTCATTTGGGACCCCGTTGGCGCAATCCCAAATTAAACACGACAAACCCGCTGATTGGTGGATGCGTTATGGAGGTGATGGTCCGATATTGAGGCGGGTAGCAATGAGGGTATTGTCGCAAACGTGTTCCTCGTCCAATTGCGAGCGGAATTGGAACACTTTCTCTCTCATTCATACTAAGACAAGGAATAGACTAACTATGGACCGATTGGAAAAGTTCGTCTACTGCCACTACAACATGCGATTAAGGGTCAGGAATATACAGAGGACCAACCGTGGTAAGTAATTACATGAAGTCTTAGATCCTCAATTATATGAAGTCTTACTTACATATTATACTAATTCATCTATTATATTCTACCTTGCAGACAGTGAATATTTTGATCCCATCCAGTTGGATTATATATTCGAGGAGGATGACCCTTTGAATCAATGGATCGAAGAGAGAGAAGAGCCGCCTTGATATCGAGAGCAACCTTGAATGGTCGGACAATCTTTGAAAGAGAAGTGAGCAACAGACTTCCCAACCAGCGAGGCGAAAAAGAAGATTGAATCGTCATTCAGTGGTTGGATCTGATGACAAAACGCAGCCCGGTAGTGATGATGGGATTGGTGAGGATGATGGTGGAGGGCATGATGGTGGAGGGGACGTTGGCACTAGTGGTGGAGGGGAGGATGCTGGTACCTCTGATCCTTATAGAGATATGGCGGCATGAGACGATGACTCAACACCGTTAATACAGTTCGACACTCCTACATTATTTAGAATGGGGGGGGGGGGGTTGAAGTAAGAGGAGCGTCGGAATCATATCAAACACCACCACCACCACCACCACCACAAGGTCCACAAGATGATACGGATATGGGTTATATGACTTTTAGCTTCGGGGGATTCAGTTTGCAAAATACCGAAGATTCAGCAACTAGTAACCCATATTACCAACCACAACAAACCTACCCGGTGCCATATGACTTCGTTGGTCAGATTTTTGGAGGAGCGGCCTTTACGTACTACACTGAGCCATATTCGTTGCTACAGCCTTAGTTTCAAGGGGGCACATATGATCATGGGTATCAATATTGCTAACATTATATGCAAAGGCCGAAAAGCTCGCGCACCGATGACGATGATGATCATGAGGGCCAAGAACCACCACGAAATTCAATGTGGCTCTAAAGTAAGTTTTTCATATACAATTAAATTTATTTTTATCAACATAGCTATTAATTTTGACAATATATAATTTATTTTTGTCAATATACATTGTAATTTAGTTTATGCGTGGCTGCGTCGATCAAATTATGAAATATTATTAATAAAATAGGCATGTGATCAGTTGGTCAAAAATAATGTTAGAAGATCTATTACATTAAGTCAAAAATGTGATCTTAAGTCAAAAATAAGTCACAAAATAGGCATATGACTTGGGTTAAGTCGCAAAATAGGCATGTAACTTATATATTCATCTAAATAATGCATCAAATAAGTCAAAAATAAAAGCAAAAATAGTTGAAATAAATACAAAATAAATAAATATAATTTTTCATATTTTTTTGGTATTTTTTCATATTTTTTTGAGATATATATATTTTTTTGAATGTATCAAAACCGATACATTCAATTTGTCGCCGATACATTGAATGTATCGGACGATACCCGATACGTATCGTCCTGGAGGTCAGGACGATACGTATCGGATTTCCGGTATTTTGACCCATGGTTACTAAACAAGAAATGGCAAGCAAAATGTAAAATGAAATGTTAAAATGGGGGAATATCATTCTAGCACCATCTCTTCATGACAGCCAGATTAAAAAAATTATAGCTTCTTGAGGATTGTTGTTGTAATGCTCTAGACCAATGTTTCCCATTCGCTGGTTTGTGCAGTTGAAATTTGGGTTCGCTGTTCCCCACTATCAAGCAAAACTCTGTTCGCTGGGTATAGGATTAGGTATATATATATATATATATATATATATATATATATATATTCTATTCTTAAACAAGTGAGTAGTTGTTGGCTTATTGGTTTATGTGTTCGCTTTAAAAGCCATTGACCTGTGTTTGATTCTTGCCCATAGTGTTTAGTATTTTAGAAGTTTATTAAAATTATCAAGGTTCGAATCAGCCTGCCTGAACAATGAACCAGGTTTGCTACAAACCAGTTTGCGATTTGCCCTAGTCACCAAGTTGTGGTTCGGCAATAATTCGGTGAGGTTAAAATTCGGAAAAATCCGGCAAGTTCGGGGAAATATTCGGAAGAAAAATGGGAGAGAAAAAAATTTAAAAATAAAATTTTAAACTATTGAAATATTAAAAAATCCCAAAATTTTGAAAAATTCGGGAATAATTTGCGAATTCGTGTGAACACTATTTTTTGAAAAATTCGCAAATAATTCGGGATTAATTTGCTGAACCTTAAATTCGCGAATTATTCACGATTTTTTCAAAAATTCGGTGATTTTTGCGACTATGATTTCCTAGGGTGATGGGTGAATCAGATAATCCTGGTATAGACTTGTAGAGCTTCGATGAAGAAACCATCATTTTGATCAGCAGGCTTGTGAAATAGAGCCCCTTTATCATCACAGCTCACATGAAGGATTTAGGAGAAACTCGAGCTACAATTTCTAAATGATATATATATAGTAAATAAGAACATATATTCAATGACTATTAAAGGTGTAATACATATGATAACTTTTAAGGAGAATAAGAAATGCATATGCCGTTCTCAAGGTTTAATACAATCCATGCGACATGGAAAAAATCAGCCCATCAGGGAAGAACACACCATCCCTTTTTCTGTCACGCAATCCAATTTGCTCACTTCTTCTCTGGTAAGAAAATTAGCTCATAGTTTTACTTCTCTATGAATATGTGAGGCTCTCAACTCCACCAGTTCCAAACTATTTTTTATTTTCAACACTTCGCCGCATGTTTCCATGGTTGAGCTGCATCCTAGATGAGTCAATGGATAGCATTTCTAGAGTCTTCAACACCTGTTGAACAAAGATATGCCAAACAATTAGGCTTCAACTTTTGCATCCTGCATTTGTCATGCCAATCAATCCTGAATAAGTAATCGTTTCCTCTCCTTTTATCATCAGATCCAAACAAGAAAAGTGTTTGATTGCTTGTAATTGAGACTGGTATACCTTGGATTAAATGGAAGAGTGAACTTTTGACATTAAATAATCTACCTGAATAGTAGCTTCGTAATGACAATTGAAATGTATATATTTTCATTGGTTAACGATGTTTTATCTAATAACCTTCCTTAAACACCACCTCTATTCTAAAACCATCTTATGGTGTTTACAAAATCACATTTTAACATCATCAATAATAAATCAATGATGCTCAGAGCTCAAATATCCATATAGATGCTTGGATTTTTTTCTCATGCAAATCATGACGGCTTTCCGAAGTTACAATAATCATGGAACCCATACTATATCTAATAATGGTGACAGTCTCCAACAAACAACCATTAGAACTGAGCTTGAGAGCCCCAATGTGGAGCTACTCACTTTCAATTGGCTTTTCTTCTGTTGCACTATAAAGAGTTTCTTCCCAACATTGATGAAGATCACCCACTTAAATCTATTGAGGCACCTTGCAAACAAGACCCCGTGAAGAGATGGCCCAACTTCTTTTCCATAGGAGTATGGTATGAAGCTTTCTTATCTTTGGAAAAGTTGTCATACTATAGCCAAGGGGGCAAGGGTGCCAAAAAATCCGTTCCTGAAGGCAAGGTTACAAAATATATGATCCCATTAGAGGAAATGACAAACATTCTACTCCAAGCAGATCACCATTAGACGAAGGCATCATCAAAGCATCCCAAAATGATGAAAAAATGTTGAATCTGGTAGGTGGGGCAATAAACGAGGTAGTCAACTATCTCAAAGTTTGCATAACTGAGAGAGGAGGATGGAAATGAAATGGATTAGGGTTACGGCTTTAGTTTACATAATATAAGATTTTTTACAAAAATGACCTTTATAAATTTAAACCATGCCTATCCTTGGCTTTTAATTGGGTTGAGTTGGCTCGCCGAGTCGGAAAACTGGAGTTTCCTAGTTGACTGGGCAAGTCGATTAAGTTTCAATGCGCGAGTTTTCTAGCCAAGTTTCCTTGGAACTTGGTTGAGTCAACATAGTGAGTTTTAAAACCATGATATTATTTATGCCCATCTTGTATAAGATGAAGCTCATCTTGCTCGTCAAGTCTTTGGACAAACATATTAGCTCGTTGTTCCTCGTACCAACGAAATCTACGATGTAGGGGTGTCTTTCTTCACCACTTTGTCTCTCTCACAAACAGGTTATCTCTATGTTTTGCTCTCCCATGGAACATGATAATTGAAGCAATACATATGCAACACTTGGCCCTTGGAGATGGCGAAGTGGCCCACTCTAAGAAGTGATACAGTAAAGAAGGTGATGCACCACAGTTAATGAGGTGATGCAAGTACTCGACTCTTGGAAGAGGACAAGGGGCATTGTTGAAGAGGTGACACATGTCTTAACCCTTGAAAGTGGTCAAGGGTCATCATCATCACAAACTTATCCCATCAATTTTGGGGGAAGGTGGTCAAGGGTCACAGTAAAAAATAAGGATATCTACAAAAGGGGTATCAATGGTAGTAGCATAAAGCTAAAGGACAAAAAGATAAATTCCCAAAGAAGATGAGGGAAAAAATTATAATTTGAACCTAGGAGCAGTTTCGGTATTGAAAGGGGCAAAATAGTAACTTAGCCCTCAGGACGAATTCGGGTTATATTAAAAGATCAGGGGTAAAATTGTAATTTTGACCTTGAGGGCTTTCATGGTATTTCTTAAATTTTAAGGGCTATAGCTATATAAATCTGCACCTTAGGAATTTCTTTAAGAGTTGAAGGGCAATGGAGTCATTTTAATGGAAGGGTAAGGATGGAAATTTCAAAATAAAACAAACATGCGGCTCATATGGAGTCACATAAGTGTGTATGTGTGTGCATGCATGTATCATGTGTGTATGACTGTCCAAAAGGGGAAGTGCCCTCCTTTGGGAAATCTATAGGGGGAGGGGAAGGATGGAATCCATCCATGCCCTCCCCATATGTGAGGAGAGAGAGAGAGAGGGGAAGAGAGAGGATATGATGGAGGCAAATCCACAGTAAGTTATATGATGCGAGCAATCGAAAGTAAGTAATAATAGCTGGCCAGCAAAATTGCATAAGTACAAACACCTGAATTGAGCAATGGGTATTTGTGCTCGCAGCTATGAACTAGCTTTAGCTATATGATAACTCAACCGCTATTTGACGGTTCGATAGATTAAATTATATGTTTAATGTTTTCGATGAACAAATTCATAAATTACCCGAATTATCATAATTAAGTGAATTATCGAGTTATTGGAATTCCTGAAATACCGAAATTACTTGAATTACCTGAATTACCTGACTACCCGACTTAACACTTGGATTAACACCTGAATCGAACATCTGATATTTGTGCTCCCCACTACACAATGGCAAAGGTATATATGTTATGCTAATCGCTAATGGGCTATTGTACAGTGTCTACGAGCTTTTGTCGCTTCCTTTTATTTATGAGTAGGGGTTTTCTATCAGTGGTTCTATGCCCCTACATTGTTATAATGAAACAACTGAGAAGATTGCTTCGGACTCTGTATTGCATGAATGGACCAAACCCATTGAGGTTGATGTTTACTTTGTGAGAGAGAAGGCATGGGACCATACCTTGGAGCTCGCTGGTGTGTTCTCATCTCAGCAGCTAACAGATGTGTTTACTAAGGCCATTGGGTGTGTTCTTCTTCATGACATTTATACTATAGCTTGAGAAGGTGTGTTGGTATGTGTTATATTAATGTAGGTGTGTATTACGCATGGATCAAAATCTCGGCCGAAAAATTCAAAATCTCGGCCGATAATTTGATTTTTTTTTTTTTCAATTTCTCGGGCGACAATTTGAAATTATAGGGCGAGATTTTGGATTTTTATTTTTATTTTTGGTCTTTTGCTTCAAATTTTTTTTGGTTCCCATACATTTACCCAAGTTTCATTCCTTTACACTTAGTTTATTTTTTATTTTTCTCCTCTCCTCTCTCCTTCCATAGCTTGACCAAATTTTGCTGGATATTGTCGGATCTTGACGAAATCTGGTCGTATTGTACTGTAACTACCGAACCTCATCGTATTTCACCAAAAATTTGCCGGATTTTTACGTATTCTCGCCGGAATTTGATGAATTCTCTCCCAACGTTAACGTACCGAATATCATCAGATTTCTCTGTATCTAGTTGTATCTCGCCGAATCTTCCTAGCTTTAGTCGGATCTTATTGAATCTTGCCGGATTTCGTCAGATATTGTCGGCATCTTACCGGATTTAGTCTCAATAGTTCAAATACGCTTTCTTATAACGTGAAAGAGTTAAAAAAATAAAGTTCGGCAAATTTCCAAAAATGACCACAATTTGACCAATTTACGGTTCGGGTGGTGAACGAAACCGAAACCAAAACCGAGAATTTGATCGATGGTATTACGTAATATGGCGTGTAGTATTCGTTGTGTATGTAATCATTTTCCCACTTAATATAAATGCTAGGAGAGCTCTTTCACCAACTAAACTAATTCACCCCAATTCTCCTCTTTCTTCTCTCCTCTTGTTCTTCTTCTTCTCATCTAATCAAACACCAATCCTTGACCTTAACTTTCTACTGAGATTGACCCGAATGCCAAGGATGGCACTCGGGTCAGTTACCAGATAGGCTTATACCATCTCTTGATTTATAAGATAACATTCAGTTAAGTCTGCTTCAGATAAGAGTGATTACGGTAACTTCATTTCATGTAAGAGGAAACTCTCCCCCCCAGAAAAAAACAAAGGAAAAAAATAAAATTTTGATGCTTTCACATCGCGCCTCCATTTTGTTGTACTGTTGGTGCATTAGAAGTTGTCTCAGTTCCCTGCTCACAAAGGTATTTTTGAAGATCCTTGGACTTGGTGAGCCTTTTGTGTTGTAAGTCATTCAAATTGAAATGTATAACGTTGAAATCTGATTCAATTGAAATGCGTTGGTATTGTGATGCTAGTGAGTTTGGTTGCCTTCTTTGACGACTTTATTTGCCTTCCCAACAACTTTGTATATATAATCAACTTTTTAAGAATACTATGGTCCCTAAAATCTGTGAATTTGCCAACAAATGCTTTCAAAAAGTGAATTTTCATGGATTTTAGGGAGCCTGACATTGGAAAAACTATTCCCTTGTAATTGGAAAGGGGCTCATGTCAATCTTTTGTCTTCCTGGATACTTGATAGTTCTCCCCCAAAATTTATGTTGTCCATATGGTGGGATTAAATTTATGGCTGCATGATCGCACAGAAATGTGCCTATCTGCTCATGTGACTCTATACAAGTCATTTGAATTGAGACTCATTTCAGGTCAGCGTTGAATTGCATTATTTATGTAATAATATCAATATCTTTTATGCAGAGGAACCTATCTCTCGAGGGAAGCTGGTGATTTATGTATCATATTTTGGATTCAATGTTCGCACCGAAAACCATGACCTCTGTGAGGAAACTTTATGCCCAATCTCAGCTGGCGATTTCATTCTCTCTCACTCACAGAGTCTACCAGGATACACTCCACCCGTAAGCCGCCATACTTCTCTGTTTCTAACTTGAATTGCGTGCAAACCCTTACATTCACTTTTGTTTCATTAATTTTGTTATTTTATCAAAAATTTACCGCTTCAAAATTTTCCGTATCAGCAAACTCTCCTGTGCTATTTCCCTGCTTCTTTCCATTCTTTTCCGTAGCTAGCTAATATATGTTTTGCATTCTGAGTTTATCTATGCGCAGGGTACTTACACTCTTAAGATGAAGTTGTCGGGTGAAAGTGGAGAGCAGTTGACATGCATTACCTTCAAGTTCAGCATTGGCTTTGGCTCATCTGTTGCTGCTATTTGATGGCCAGAAATTGGTATTTCTATCTGTCAATTTGTATGTAAATTGCACTCTTCGGTTTGTATCTCATACCAAATGCTTCAACATTAGGACACTGCATACACAGTTATATAGATGTTCCACTGTTAAATACTAGCTGCTTTTTTTTTTGGATAACTTGGGGTAATCCCAAGCTTACGCTTGGACTAATCCCTACGGGATGCCCTCGCCCCCACCATGTAGCGAGTATTTCACGATTTACACACCCTACGGGACATCCCATTATTGCAGAAGGTAGCTGCTTTTGTTTTATTGATAAGAACGTAGTTGCTGCACCATTGTTTGATTGAAAATAGGAGTGGTGGAATATTAGCTTAAATGAGATACTGTTCCTCTTCTAGGGACAAGTTACTGGTATTTGGCTCTAACACGAAGTTTACTAAAACATATTGTGATGGATGATCCATTGATGGTGTAAGATCATTTAAACACCATTTTGGTGTGTAATGACGGTCAGGAGAGTTCTGCCCCATATATATATATATATATATATATATATATACAAGTTATGGTAGTCGGGAATGCGGATGGTAATATAATGAGCTTGAGATCATGATGCACCTATCAGATTGTCAGATCTTGATTACATGTGGCACACATCTCCAAAAGAAACTTGAGAACCCTTTCTCATGATATGCTCATGATGACGGTCCCTTTTGGGAATGTTTGTTTGCCACATGGAATCAACATAACCCTCTGATAGGCGTGCCATGATTGCAAGATCTGTTGTGTGGAAGATTAGGACACAATCTTAATGCTTTTTATGGTGAAAAATTGTGTGTTCTTCACAAGAAAAGCAGGTATGAATAACTAACTCCCAACCCTCAGAAAATGGTCTTTGTGGTGAGCGATTGCATAGATACGCTATACCATGAAAATTACTCGGGAAAAGTACTGAGTGACCATCTGATCGAGTGGACAGTTAAATGAAAGAGCTGGTATTTAGGTACCTGAGCACCACTGTGATGCTCGAATCGATCTATCCCAAAATAGTGAAGCCTTGGGAGGTGCACAGTAATTTTGAGCATGCAAATCAGTGAAGTATGCTTTTGACTTTTCCCTGATTTAGGTTAAAAATTATCTGTACATTTCCCAAGTACAAACTCTTAGATGAAATATAGGCAACGGTTTACAAGTGGTATGCAAATTATTGATATAGCCATCAAGATTGCCACCGACCACAAGAATCGTTTATGGCCAAAAGTGGATGGCTGATTTTCAACTGTTAGTAATTAACATGCAAAAGCCCATTCCTTCTTGTTTGTGGCCTCGACGTAGGTTTGCCATGTCCACAGGATTAGGGTTGCAGACGGTAGCTATTGACAACTGGCATCAATGATTTACTAGCTTGACATCTCTCATTGACTAGTAGCCATTGGTCGCCATGTGGCATCCAAACATATATTTGGGCAACTCATTGATGTGTGTAAGGTCGATAAAAAAATCATTGAAAAAAGAAATTAATCACGGTGGCTAATGGTGGTCAATGATTTAAAACATAATCAGGTTTTACCACTTTTTTATCAATAACGATGACAGAATAAGAAACTGTAACACCGTGCAAAGAAATTTACAATTTGAAGACTACTGTACGGCAGATTTGGGGGATTGAGCATAGAAGTAAGCTTTATAAGAAGTCTATTACTTATATGCGGGCTGGTCAGCCAGTCATGCGAGGCTGTGCCTCAGGGTCACAACACTGGTGCACTAGCGGTAGGTGGTGCGTTTGGTTGTACGCACAAATCAGGTACAAGGCCTGCAAGGGTAGGCAGGCCTCTGGCCGAGCTCGTGTGTTGGCACGCTGCATCTGGCCTGCATGAAGTAGGTCCAGTGCTTAGTAAAGCAAGCCACAGCGTAGGGTACTACCGTACTAGGGACCATGAGGACAGCACGCTGGTGCATGAGGTAGGTCCAGTGATTAGCAAAGCAAGCCACAGCGTAGGATGCTAGGCACCATGAGGACAGAGTTCATTTTCGGCAATATTTCAGTAGGGGTTCATTTCTAATAAATTCCGGGAAAATTAGAGAAGTTTTGGGAAAATTTTGGGAAGTACAAAAGATACTTAAAAATATCTATTAATAAATTTTAAAATAGCTAAATTAAAATTTTGATTAAATTCAACAAAAATTCTTTCATTTCCCCAACATTAATAAAATTTCGGATAATTTATCAAAAAGTTTCAGAAAATTTCAGATAAATTTGTCACTAAGCAAGAGACTAAGACGATCGGAAGGACCTCCTAATGAAATAGGATTTCTTTCATTTTTTTTTTTATGTTTGAAGAAAAGGAAGATATAATCGGTTAGTAGGGGAGGGCACAGGTTTTCACGGGGATTAACGTAATGAAACACGACTATCATGCAATTATCTAACGCGACCAATATTTAACATGGGGAACTAACAATGAGTGGTGTTTCATTTATAGTGTAAACTATGGTGATAACATATGCCCACCTTTATTATTAGCCAATTAAGCTAATATATTCATTTTGATTTTCTCCAACCAAAATCTCAATTTTGGTGTGCGTGCGTGCGTTAAGGCACGTTGGTAGTCTGCTCTGTGTTCTTCCTTCAGTATTAATGCTTTTGGGACCTTGCAATATGTGAAAGTCGGCCTTTTCACATGAGTTACTGGATAAAAAGGGGATGCATCCGAGAAGAGTCAGATCTCTTTAGTTTAATTGAACTCCTGAAGAGGTAAACTCATAAACGGCTAAGATTGATATTCATTCCTTTTGCCACTCAATCTCGTCAATCAAATCCTTGAAACCCACGGCAGTCTTATTTTCACGAGTTACGAGTCTACAGTAACGGCAGTCACATGCGATGAACGCTCGATCAATGATTCTCATTAGCCCTCTTTTTTAAAAGGTGCCATCAAAACATTGTTGGGTCATTTTAGGTCTCTCTAGGGATGAATCTAATCTCAATTTTTGGGTCAAAATACAAGTCAAATATAGTTTTCACTTATATTTTCGGATTGGCCATCTAAACAGACCCAACTCCTGCTCCAGCTCCAGCTCACTAACTAAAGGAAATGCAGCAATCCAACCTGCCTTCTCAAAATTCGAATCATTGACTATGTTGCAGCTGGCGTGTTGAACTGACCAATATATGCTGCTGTGCATCACTATTTCCTGCATCTAGTTTCAGTCGGCTCAATTGGATTTGCACCCACAAACCGTACTGTCTAGCCATTCAATTTTGAGTAGAATGGGAACCCCCTGACCACACTTCAGATGAGGGACGCACAACAGCCACAGGGCATGGGGGATTGATGAATTAGTAGTGTCCCCATTTGCTAAATCATGGGTTGAGAATCTAAAAGCAAATTGGAACATAGCCATCAACGGAGAGCTGGAGACCTGTAGCATGAGTCACGTTCACCCCTTTGGAGGAGAGTATAGCAAAGAAACACCTAGTCTGGCACAGAAACAACATGCATGAGTTACAACAAAATACAAAAGAAAGTTAAGAATCAAGCTTACAAGTTAGGACTGATGTTATCAGATTATGTCCCTGAACTACGTGGCACATGGCAACAAGCCAACAATGATGATGATGGTGGTGATCACGGAAATGGCTTCCAGAAACAGACCCAGAAAGGCCGAGAAACCCATCAGATGTTGCAAGCATGAGCCATATTATCAACTAATAGATTGAGCTCCTAAAAGGTCAAAAGAAAAAAGTGAATACAGTCGAAAGGGCCTAACAATTCAGCTTTTTTTATCCTCCCCCTCCTTCTACCAGCTAACTGGAGATGCTTTCGGGGGATGCTGTGCATCCTCACAGTTGTTTGCTGCGTGAATCTCTGGTGGTTTTGATGACTCCTGATTATCCTTATGGCTACCATTGTCTGGTAAACTTTCCCCTGCCATATTCTCCTCAGATGCCGCTTCTTTGTTTAGATCAGATGGTGGAAGCGGCGCTTTAGGCTCCGGGGGTTGTTCTTCCTCTACCTTATCTTTTGTTTCCTCAATCTGTGGAGGTGGAGCTGTCCTGTTTTCTCCGTCTCCCACTTCCTTTGGGTCAGCATCAATCTTACCAACTACTTCAACTTTTTCTTCACTTTTCTCCATTTGTTTCTCCTCAGTGTCTTGCTTGACAATATCTTCAACTGTAGCTTCTTCTTTCCCAATGTCCTTTTCTTTAACCTCACCCCCGCCATCTTCTGCCTCTTCCATTTCCACATCTTCACTTGTTTTGCTTTTTTCAGCATCTGCAACTTCTTCAGCTTTGTTTTCTTCATGCCCCCCTTCACTCTTCTCCTTTGCGCCCTTCTTCAAACTTGATTTCTTTTCTCGCTTTTTTGGTGGTTCATGCTCTGGTGTCTCAGTAGCCTTAACCTTTTCACTAATTCGTGCAGAACGTCTTGGGGTGTCACCTGTTTATAAGCAAGTCAAGCAAAAAAGAACCCTAAAAATAGTTGAAATATAAAAGTGAGAGTAGTACCAGTTCCCCAGTCAAACTCAGAATGCGATGGGCCTCCAGGATGGGATTTCAGGTAATGGTCCAATTGCTTCTTGGTCTTTATCTCCTCACCTGTTGGAGATATAAAAACTATCTCATTCCTTTTGGGCGTCCCTGCTCCGCCCTTCTTTGGAGTGAACTGTGTATACCACAGGAGGAAAAAATATTCCGCAAATTCAAATATTGGGAAACAAAATGCTTCTGATCCATATCATGCAATAATAAATTGTTCATCTTCATATCCAACAGGCATGTAGTATATAATGGGGACGTACGTCAGCCAACTGAATCGGCTTATAAAAACATGTAAGATATAAAATTTCAAAGTCAATAGCAAAAGAAAAAGAAAATAAAAAAGGAAATTAGTTTATTTCAACAAATACAAGTCCAAAGGCCATAGCAACAGAACGAAGAACTTGACCCAATGTCGCAACAGTCTATTAAAATTTAGATGAAAACAAGAGTAAGAAGGTTCATTAAGGGGAGTAACAAAGCCACAGTCCAAAGCAAAGAGACGTAAATATCCCAGATAGCATCAATTTGCGAGAACTTTCAAAAAATAATATAAAAGCTAGCATCTTTGATGTTGACAGTGGAAAGGGAATTAATTGTCAGCGTATAATCAATATGATGTTACAAGCATAGTTTTAAATATCGACCATATCAGATCCATATCGGCCGATATCTATCTGGTTAGGCCCCATTCGATACGGAGATACACCCCGATTTTATATTGGGTCAAAATATCGGGTCAAACAGGTAAAAAGTCAGACCATATCGGCTGATATGTATCGGATATGACTCCAAAAAAAAAACCAAAAGCACCCTTTCTACAAAAAAAATACTTATTTAAAAAATAAAAAAGGAGCTTAAAAATCAGCCTGGGACCCAGCTGCTATGCCAATACATATGGGACTTCAAATCCCTGATTACAACTTCAAAAAAGGAGAAGGGGGGGGGGGAGGATGTAAAACCATATTCCATATGCAGGTTATTTTAGTGAAAGGAAAGTGAGAACCATGACAAATCGCTCCTTGCAAGTTATAGTATCTAATTTAATTATTTTGACACCACCTCTATCTGAGCAGTTGTTGCGTTTGTATCAGGTTCACAAGTCATGTAACATTGGCACGACGTGAATCACTCTGTCTCTACATGGTCAAAAGTTTACTTACATGGATTTTTTGGAGGTTGGGAATCTGTGCATCCCAAAGTTTATTCATGCAGTGGACTTAGATTGAACCATGTACTGCTGGCCAGGTACATGGCCGATGTGCCTAATAAATAATACAAAATTATGGCACTACCACACTGGCTTATGCAGCAATTTTTAAAAAGGGGATGGTATCACATACACAAAAGTAAAAGAAAAAATCAAGAAATTAACAAATCAAAAACCTAATTTAAGACGTAACAGGGATATACACAATAACAAGCTTAATGCTAAATATTAAGTGTCACTAGGGTTTTCTATCGACATGATTAAGTAATGAAGCGAAACATCAAATCCTTTTCAGGACCTTATTGCACTCTTACCGATAAAAGATTAACAGCAAGCTACAAAAAGCATAAACACAAGTTTCTTCAACACCCTCCAAAATATTTGGAATTTGTTTCCATTAGATTAATAAGGTGACGTCTAATAAGATTGCATAAAACAAGTGGCAAAAGTCTCACATAACAATATGAGATCAAATACACTTAGTTGTATTGTCAGTCATGCAGTGAGGAGATACAACAGATGGTAAGAAATGGATTTAGCGAAATTCAGCAAAACAAGATTGGTTTTGAAAATAATTAGCTCTATATACCAAAACTGAAATATATAGCAAACAGAATGGGAAAAGTATTATAGGAAAAACACTACTTTCCAAGAACTCTGTGCCATCCTTTTGCACAGAATTCTGTGCCATCCTGTTTTGCTAAACATTTTGTTTTTGCTATATTGAGTTACGTATTTTCAAAACCAATCCTGTTTTGCTGAATTACCCATAAAACTATCTAGCATCTACTATGGATATGCTCAAACTCCTCGTTCGGGAATAAGGTTTTACTAAACTTTAGTTGCACAGAGATTGGGAGCAGGTGCGTGAACCGGAGCAGCAGTGGGAACTGTGGGATCACTCTAATCTTGTGCATGTGATTGGTGTGTTTGTGTGGGTTGGGGAAGGTTAATGCCGGCAGCTGGACACTGAGATGGGAGGAAGGGAGCACTGAAAGGGAAGGAATAAAAATAGTTCTTAAATATTTCAAAAAGTACGAGCAGCTAGTAAAAGCCTAAAATAATATAAAAAAATTTCAGAGCACATCAAGTACTAGTCTTCAGCATGAACTCTGCAAATGGGCCTCAACTAATAAACGGGCTAGGCTAGGGCCTAGGAGATACATCACTCCCATTCAAGCCTGACGCAGCCTGACCCATTTGCACCTCTACGAATCACGATGACGGAATGCTTGCACTTGGCTTGGCTCTGCCTATTCCACATATGGAGTTTGTCAAATCAAAGCCCTCCACAGCAATGGTTCGAGTCTTGGAATCAGCCTCTCCAAAATGGGGCAAGGCTGCCTACCATCTACCTCTCCCAGACCTAGCTGAAAGTAGGAGCCTTGTTCATTGGGTATGACCTTTAAAGCCTTCCACATCCTACAGTACGATTGTACGAACCAATTTATGCATGTATTCATTTATGTGGAAGGTCTATAGCCAAATATTAAATATTTATTAACTAGCAATATATATATATATATATATATATATATATATATATATATATATATATATATATAGTGTTCTTAAAATCGTCGGGCAGCCGCCTCCAGATCCAGGTGGCCGCTATGTATATATATAGTTATATATATTTTTTATTTCATCATAAATGTATATATTTTAATATATACATTCAATTTTATATCAATGAAAAATACAACATTAGATTAGACTATTAGAGCATGAGCATCAAAAGAAATTTTATTTTTTTCATGATTCAAGTTCAAACACACAATCACTTAGCAAAAACAAAAAAAAATTTAACCACACAATCCCACATAACCTCAAAATGAAATATCACTTATATAGTAGTGTTCATTCCAAATTTTCATCATCTAAATCATCTACCAGTTCATTTTGAAGATCTTTGTCATCGGAAGGAGTAAACTCGATATCATCATCCGTTCGTTTGTTGGCTCTTCATTAACATCCTCTTCATCTATTTCCCTCCATATATGTGCTGCAGATCTGGAGCTCCTCCTTGGTTGTGTTTTTACATTTCCACCCGAAGCCTCGCCAACAAATCCCCACGTCAATGACTCACCGGGAAATACTTGTTCTTCATTGAGGTCAATTAATCATTCAAGCACCCCTTCATTGTCTTCAGAAGCTAAAGTATCTCTTTTTTCCTTTCCTTTAGAGTTGCGGTTTAGAAGTTTTGTATTGAATTGCACATACACCAAATCATTCAACTTTGATGTCTCAATTCTATTTCTTTTTTTTCATGTGAATCTGCGTAAATAAAATAATAAATATAATTATGAATAATTGAATATATATAATTATATATACATAATTATAACATAAATAAATAATTCTAGTCTATTACCATCTCAAAAGTACTCCAATTTCTCTCACATCCAGAAGAGTTGCATGTCAAATTAAAAATTTGTATGACCATCTTCTGCAAGTTAGGAGCATCCACACAATACATTTCCCACCAAGTAGTTGGGTTAGGCCTCTTATGAATCAATTGAAGTTTCTTCTTCTCCACATTCCTTTGCCCAATTGCCATGAGATATCCAAAATATTTTTCTGCACTCATAAAATAACCCATCTGATCCATAATCTGGTCACTAACTTCGGGATCAATAAATTTTGAAATGCAATCATTCACTCCTTTCATAAACCATTTACCCCGTCGAATTCCCTCTCTTTCTCTGTAATAGTAGAAGGGATTCAAGTGGTGTCCCTCTGCAACCAATGGATGTTCAAGGTGTTTTTTTTTTTTAAATCAATAATTTTTTATCACCACTCCAATTTGAGCCTCATTGTTTTGGAAGGAGTTATTAATTTCTTTTTTTGCGTCTTCTATGGAAGCATAAATGAATTCCATTAAAGGGACATCTGAATCGACCATTCATAACACTTTTACAAACGGTTGAAAGACTTTCAACGAATCATCACGTCATTCCAGAAAATGATGCTCAATATAAAACTCTCTGCCTGTTTCCCTCCTCGTTCTATGTTCCATCTGCATTTCTTCCATTCATCAGACGAGAATATCTCCCTCAACTTGAGCCTCAACTTTAAAAAGCAATGTAAAGTGAGGTATGCAGTGGCAAAGCATGTGACCACGACTCTAACAATATCTCTTTTTTGCATCTTCTTCCGCATCATACTCAATACCCTCACCTAACTGTATATAAATGTGGACACAGTCTTTGCCTTTTGAACAACCCTCTTTACCTTCGAAAGCTTCCCAATATCCCCAACACTAGATCTATTGAATGCGCAATACAAGGGGTCCAATAAATCTTTTGGTAATTTACTTTCAATACCTTCGCTGCAGCGAAGTTATTTGCAGCGTTATCAGTAACTACATGTAGAACATTCTTCTCTCCCACTTGTTAGATGCACTTCTCAACCAATTCATAAATGAATTGTGCATCATGAACATCCGCAGACACTTCCACCGACCTTAGAAAAGTCATTCCATAACAACTATGCGCTAAGAGATTCATTATACTTCTCACGTTCATGTCTGTCCATGAATTAGTCATCATGGAACAACCAAGTTATTCCCATGACTCCTTTGTGTGAGATTAATTTCTTCTTGATCTCTTCAACTTCATTCGCCAACAAATTATTCCCCAATGGAAAATCTGAAGGGGGATATATCCTTAACCATATTGGCCTATTGCTTCACATCTTGAAGAAATATTTGTTGCCAACTATGTGAAAAGGGATACCGTTTAAATAAAACTATCTTGCAACATGGCTATCTACACGTCCCTTCAGCTCCTTCATAAGCTTCTCTGAAATGACTATTTGCCGTAATTTTACCTTTCCTTTTACTTCCTCCAATGATTTATGGGCCACAAAACTATCCATTGGCCCCTGGGTGAGTAGTTTCTTTGAGAAGAAATGTCGACTTTCTCTACCTGTCTCATTATCACTAGAACCAGAGTCCCCATCACTGTAAATCTTCACTGACTCTTGTAATGATTGAACTTCTTTCTCCTTTGCATCTTTCTTTTTAATCGAGTTCAAAACAGTAAGCATCTCTTGCCTAACATCTATTGGTATGAATATGCAAGAGGCTATGTCTCCCTTAATACCGGCAAGGTGTTTCTTCAATCGATTGATGCTCATCGTATATTCCTTCTTGCACCAAATACATGTAATCTTCCCCGTCACTTTTGGATCCTTTAGAAAACAGTGCCTCCAACAAGGGTCGTCTTTTTCTTTTCCGGATGCGTCGGTCGATGCCATAGAAGACATCTTTTGAAAAAAAAAATTCAATAAATCACTGGTCATAAAAAATTGAAAAAAAAAACTGAGGAAGAAGAAAACAAAATTTGAGGAAGAAAAAAATTAAAAAAAACTCACCTGTCGTCGGAGGGTCGCAATCGCATAAGGAGTGGAAAAGGGTTTTGGGTTCTATTGAGGTCCACAAATCTTAAATACGGAGTGTAAACGCATTTGGGTCGTCGCGGGTCGCTGGAGTGAGAACCAAAGTCACTCGAACAACTTAGACCAGAGAAATCGCTCTTAGAATAATGCACTGGTCACTCGAGCGGGAACCAAGTTGCTCGAGCGGCTAAATTTTTTTTTCAAAAAATGAGGATTAGGGCGGGGTGGCCGCCTGAGCGCGGGTGCCCCAAACCCGGTCCGCCCCAAGGGATGTCCCAACCTAAATCAGGGTGCCCGAACAGCCTGGGAGATTTTATGAACACTGTGTATATATATATATATATATGCCAAAAATAAATTGTTTTGGTTCTTGCTTTTATAGAAGTTAATAAAATCTATGTTTGAAGTGGCTAATTTTTTTCCCCTCTTAGTTAAATGTTGGTTAGAGAGTTTGACATATGATCTTTGAGTTTTGAAAGGGCTTATTAACCAACAACATAACTTGCTTACGAAAATCTTACAATAGCACAAAACTACTTGGGTTGGTATTCACATAATCATAAGAGCAGTAGCTAAGAGCATCAAGGAGAGGTTGGGAATTCAAAGTTAGAAAACTCATATAAATGTTCCTTCAACGAGCATGTAGATAAAATTGTATATACATAAATTAAAGCAAACATTCAAAGGATGTCTATCCAAGATAATCCTTTAGATACAACGATGTCAATTCATTTCCCCTTTCTAATCCTTTAGATACAAGGAATTACATTAGGATACAATATAAAATTCTAATTGAAGGGGGGAATGGATGATTTCATTCACTAATAGTGTATATATATAAACGTCAAGGGGTTAGGTGAGCTGGCCAGATTCCTTCTTTCAAAAGCAGGAGACCTGAGTTCGAATCCCCTCCCTCCCTTGAGGCCACCCTAGGGATTTATATCCCGTGCTGACCCGACATGTGCTGAATTTGGGGTGCGCATGTGCCCCTGGGATTAGGCGGGTGCTCTAAGAGGCCCGGATACCCAAGTTATCCAAAAAAAAAAAAAAAAGTACTATATATAAACAGCACGCATCAAGGCGTTGAGAAACTGAGGTTGCATTTGGATGCACATTTCCATGAAATGCAACTTGAGTTCTAATTACAATTTGACTAAACTGGTATTTATACAAATTATTTGTTGATTTTTTAGTTATTTGACTACCTTGACTAAAATTATAATTTGACTACGCTTTAAAACTTAGCCTGGTTGTTGTCTTGTGAATTGAAAATAGAATACTTCATTAAAAAATAAAAATAAATAAATCATTACTACCCATTTACAGCAGAAGGTGGTTGTAGAGTCCTGTTGGGGGATAATGATGCTATGGTGGAACTAGGGGGTTTTGGCCTGAACTTGCCTCGACTAATAATTAAGTCAGGTGAACCTTATCCAATCCCAAAGCTCAACCCATTTAGTTAATCGAGCAAACACAGCCCAGCCCATTTGACCTCCCTAGGTGGAAAGGGGACACTAAGATTGTCAGAAGCCTTAACAGGGAAGAAGAGGTGGAAAGGGAGCTGGAGAAACAAGACAAAGGGAAATGGAGTAAAAAAAAATTCACCTAAGAGCCCAACAATTAACAGCTTGATCTGTTGATACAGCCAGACTCCAATGTGACCACCTAGACTTCAACCCCCTCACTTGAGACTTTCTATTCTGAACAGAAAGTCACTTGGGCCTGTAGCACAATGAAAGGTTGACAATATTGCAGCCCCAAGGTCACAGGACTCCAGCTCACATATGAAAAAAAAATAGATATTCTGAATAGAAAGTCACAGGAGCTTGCAAATTTCAGTTTTACAAATTGGTTTTTGTTTCCAAACACTCCATTTAATAAATTTGTATTTTGGGGAACCGATGACAAAATTGCATTGGAATTGCAATTTTCTGGTCTGCCAAACACAAGCTAATCCTTATGTTACTAGGAGTTAGAGCAGAATATAAAACTCTAATGATGTCTACCCTTGTTCATTTTTAACATCCCACCTCCAGCTAAATTTTCAAAGCATTATAAGGTCTTACAGCTCAGGTGAGTCAATTTAGCCATAGTGGTAGTCATTGCTCAGTAGTCAACCTAATAATAGCATGTTGTTTCTTGCAACACCATGATTCATACAAGGCAACAAGTAATGCAAACTACCCTCTTCTCAATCCCCATAGGCGAAGGCTTATAAGCTCAGATTTATGCCTACAATTTTTCAATATGAACCACCGCTTGTAGCCCCCTTTTGTTTCTTATATTCTCTTTGCAGCTTCCAAGTGGGACTGCCTTGGATAATAGATAACTTGACAAATCTGATTCACAAAAATAAGATATCTGACCTTGTAAACGTAAAGCACTGTTGATTACCAACCAAACTTCTACAACAAACAATGTCGTAGAGGAGATCTCCTTCAACACTGAACTTCTTAGTCATCTGTCAGAAGTACATGGAGGCTTGTAACATGCATTCCACATACGGCTATAAGATCCAAGCCATATTTGTGTTGAGGACGTGCCAATCTACAAGGTGACCAATCGACTGCCCAAGCATGTACTTCACTTCACATAGTTCATTCTAATTTCACTATTTAGCATATCCTTTTGAGTTTTTAATGCAAACAGCAGCTTGCCCATCAACTGAAGGAGAGAACACAGCAACAACCGAATAAAACTAGGAGAACGAAAAAGGACGTTGTACCTCTTTCTTTAAAAAAATTCCGTGAAATTCAAATCTAAAAATGACAAAGCACTAACAGTTCTTGAATAGCCCAAATCAACCCCTACGAATCCAGATCTCCTAATCTAAATAAATCTCTGCTTAAACTTAACCCTGTTAAAGTGACTGTTAATCTGCCTTATTGAAAAGAGTCAAACAAGATATGTTAATGATTACTGTTTTTTCTTGAACTTAACCCAGTTATTGTACAATCACGCACCAGCACAATAACTCTTCTTATTATTTTTTTGTTTTTAGGAACCAATTGCAATTCTCTTCCCCATTATTTCTGCACAGCCTCTCTACCAATTGTAAGCCACCACTTGTGTTTGTTCATTTCTATCATAACAAACCGTATATGCCCATATACATTTCAGCACAAGACATCCCATGAAGGATTGACATTCATTCTCTATGCTTGACAGAACTCCTATTAAATAGGGCTATAACTTAAGGAATTAAAGAGGACTTAACCTCAAGTTTTCAAGACTATCCACACACATGACTATTTAAGAGATCTCGTCTTTATTAAGCTTTTTTATTGCCCCCTCATAGATGCTATTAGAACTTCTTATGGGCCCTTATTATGAGACCTAATTAAGTCCTGATCAGGCACACAAACAGCAGTCTAATACTGAGTTAACAGGCCTGTGATATCTCTCCCTCATCCACTTAATTTCTCCATCTTCCTTCTTTTCTTCTTCCTCTTGTTTTTATCTTGCTGTTTGGAGCTGATCTCTTTCTTTTGACTGTAGAGTGTTAATATCATTTGTGTTGCTCACTATGATAGTTATATCCTCCCAGTAGCATGCAATACCTCTAGGATTTTCTTATAAAAAAGGAACAATATGCTATAATTTTCATATATCCCACTCAACTATGTTGCATGCTATTAATGCATCTCTGGAGTGTTTGTTTATAAGAAATTCTGTACTCACGCATGTACCTGTTATTTTCAGCTTCAGTAAATTCATATGCTTGCTCCATACACCTATTTCTACTCACCCTGAAAAACACTTTTTTGTCGATTTGGCCAATTTATCATCTAGAGAACTGGCCATGGTATGGTTATCCTGATGGATCCTATCTTAATAAACACACTAAATATTCCGTCATAATCTATTTCATGAAGTTGGTTAAGCATAGTGTCAAAACTTTCTATTGCGCAGTGACATCTGAGTAGCATTTCACCTTGTACGTCCATTTAGTCCCAAATGCAAGGTTTATTTTATTTTATTCTTATTGTTCTATAATCAGTAACCAATCAGGTTTCGTTAATTAGAAAGAAAAATACAGTACAACAGTCCCCAAGGGCAAACAGTATCTCATGGCAAGAGGAAATCCTATTTTACGCGATCCCCACCCTACTGGAGCTAGCTGCTAAACCCTCGGTTCCAGCTCAGCTATCCCACCTCTGACAAGCTGAAACATAGCCCTGCCCCTAAATTGATTTTAGGTAGCCTCGCACCTATAGCCTACCCAATAAGAGACTTCGTTTGAGCTAATCAGGCCCACAATCGAGGAGGATTTTCCATTAAAAACTTTATTTGTTCCTCTCCTTCCAAACAAATGAAGTTACAGCAATTGGAAGCAATTTGCACAGCAGTCTACCCACTTCCTTAATTGGACCTCTATTCCACGAAGCAAGTATGTCTGCACTAGCTCTTGGGGGAAACCCATAAATCTGAAATATGCCACAAAGTATATCCTTACAAGATATGTTACGACAATAACCAACGAGATGGGTTGGCTCAGTGGCCAGGACCACCCCTCAAGAAGCGGAGATTCTGAGTTCGAATCCCACCCCTTGTTGGCCACTCTCAGGAATAAATCCCTACTGACTGGTACATGTGATGTGCAGGTGTTGCCCATACCCAGGGACTTAGTCGGGTGCTCTAAGAGGCCGGATACCCCATTATAATAATAAAAAAATGTTTCAGGGCAATGGATCAACAGGTGAACAAGAGTGAGGCAATTATGTTTAAGAGGCCAGATACCCCGACTATAACTGTCAAGCGTGCCAAGATGGAGAAGACAGTAGATATATTCAGCGTTGATATATTCAGCGTTGTTATAATTCAACTTTGGAGATGGTTATAGGAGGGTTTTAAAAGGAGTCTGAGGCCTACGCCTCGAGGAACATGCAAAAGGCATTCGGCTGCTGAAGCGCACCTGCAACATATGCTACAGATGTGGTAGAGTATGCTACGTTCGGGCAGAAACAGGTAGAAGGAACCAAGAAGGAAGAGCAAGAGAGATGTAGACCTTCCACAGTGACAACAATGTTTCAATGACTCAAACCAATGAGGGAGTGGAGGTAGTCTAGCAGGCTACAGTGCCAAAGCGTACGCTATCTGTTATTTTGCTAAAATAGTAATAGTAATAATTATAACCCTCAAGGGCTGAAAGTATATAATTTCCCTTAGGGATAGCAACCCTAAGGGACTACTATTAATCAAAAAAAGAAAAAGGGGCAAAGCATGTCTTCCTAAACCAAGACAAAGAAAAGAAAAAGTAAAGACGAAGGAAGAGGAAGAGGCTTACCTCGTCCCTGCTCAGCCTCGTTTTTGTGAAGGAAGAGGTACATAAATTTTTTTAAACAACTCCTTCCCCCTCTTTTCTTCTTTAATTTTATTTCCCTTTTTTTTAATAGACATTGCAGCAGCTGTTGCAATCGCTGTTTCTTCTTCTTTTATTTTCTTTTCTCTGATTTTCTCGGGCCTCACCTGGGTTTCGAGCCTCAACACAGCTATAGCTATAGCCACATTTTTTTTGGACCCAAGTCTCTTGAGTATTGACCGTCATTCAAATATCAAATGTGGCCAAAAATGACATTTTTTGAGGGATTTGAAGTTTTGAACCATCCGATCTATGCACTCTAATACCAAATCTTGTTCTTCATTTTTTATGGCTGATGATGATTATCCACTTATAGACATGATTCTTTGGCTGAGAAATGTTCCGATGAGGGATTTCTACTTGAGCAAATTAGATTGATCACAGACATAGTGACCAAATTCTCCGATTTTTTGAAAAAATCGCGAATAATTTGCAATTTTTTTAAAAAAAGAATAAAAATTATAGTTCTTCGCGATTATTTCAACAAATTCTTAATCTCGGTAGATGCATCGGCCTATTCTCACACGCCTTTCAAGCTTGTGGTAAATGAAGTCTAAAATTACTATCTATAACCGATTACTTTTAAAAAAAATAATATTTTACATAAATTTAACAATAACATGTTTATACTAAATATGTAACAAATTCACACGAAGAAGAGGAACTGATACGGAAAACTAACACAAACCCTAATATGATTGGCTGACATTAATTTGTGAATTAATGTGAATATTAAAGTACGAATTTTCTAGCAAATTAACAAAGAAAATAAAGAGAACCTCAATTAAATAATTTTGATTTAGCCTAAAGTAGTGTTACCTTTGCAGTATGTTCCCTATAAGATCTAGAAGATTAGGGTTCTTGCGGACAACTAGATCTTCAACAGTTTAGGGTATCGAGCGAACTCACAAGTGGGTTTTTCCGATTCTGCGGGAAACAATAAAAATAAGATTCTAGGCATATGAAAATTTTAGGGCTCAAATAGAAGAAATTATGTGTTAGGAAGGTCGATCGATCTTAGGTTTAGGCTACGGAAAAGATCGAACAAGCAAAATACAAAATTAATTCCAAATTTTAGGGATTAAAATAAATCAATCACGCACTTACACATTAATGGAGATAAAAGTAGATGAGGATAGATGTAGTTGGCTTTGCACCAAACAGCACGCCGATAGAAGAATCGCTCCTCTGATTTTGAGAGAATCGTACCCTCAGAGAAAATTTTTACGAAAAGCTCTAAAACTTGCAATAGCAATAGCAATTTTTCAATAACCAATAATTAAAACTAATGTTGTTTACAGCCTCTTTATATAGGCTAAAACTCTAAAGACAAAAATATAAAGTCCTAGAAACTAATTAAAGCAAAATAGTCAAAATTTGTCCATAAGTTGGACTTTTAATCAAAAGTTCACACGCTATCTCGATCGATTGATTTTAAGCCTCGATAGATCGACGACGGACCAAAGACGGTGTTATTTTAATACGTCTCTCGGATCGATCAAGTTTGCACATACGTTGTTCCATTTTTAGATGCTCCTTACTTTCCTTCATTTTCCTTTGCATCTTTCGTAAGGTGTGTAGCATCTTGAATTTCTTCTTGAGCCTCCGGTACATAATAGGCGGAGCTTTGAATCGGATGTCCCCATCAATTTCCCGTTGGTTGGAAGAATACATCCCCGATGAATGATGATCAAGATAGCACTCAAGGAGATACAGATCAATCTATTGAAACTTCTCTTTCGTGATCCAAGTATTCTCTGACTCCGGCTTGTTTCTCCACTTGACTATATACTTTTGGGATCCGCCCTGGTTTGTAGACACAATCTGATCTTCCAAAATATCAGCAATTATCTCCCGAGAAGGGTGTGAAAGTGGTGGCAATGGTGTGGGGAGAGGGACGGAGATAGGGTCGGACATAGATGGTTCAAAAGGGTTAGGTGAAATTATTTATGGGCCATAGGATGAAACGAGGTCCTCCACATTGAAAATTGTACTAATACCCAAGTCTGTTGGTAAATATAATACATAAGCATTAGGCCATGCACGTCTCAAAATCTGATAGGGTCCAACACTACGAGCCTGTAACTTTTTAGCAATCCCTTGAGGAAATCGCTAAGGTTTAATTTAGACCATCACAAAATCACTCTCTTGAAACTCTTCAAACCTTCTATAAGAATCTGCAAAAAACTTACACTTTTCATTTTTCACATTAATTATGCTTTGAATCTCGGCATGCAATTCATAAATGCGATGTGCAAATATAGATGCAGACTCTTAACAACCTATGACTTGCTTACATCGGAATAAGATCGATTGGTGTCATAGGCTTGTAATCGTTGACAACTTGAAACGGACTCATCCCTGTGGTTCTATTAACTGAATTGTTATATGCAAACTCTGCAACAGGTAAGATAGAATTCCTACTTCGAACATGTTCACCTACTAGACACCTTAAAAGATTTCCTAAACTCTAATTGACAACCTCAGTTTGGGGATGATATGCGGATGAAAACTGAAGCCTAATCCCCAATTTATGACAAAGTCTTCTAGAAATAACTTTCAAACTTGACATCTTTATCCGACGCAATGTTCTTGGGCGAACCATGCAAACGAATAACCCTGTTAAAGAAAAGCGTGGCAATATGACTACCATCCAAGGTTTTAGAACAAGCAATGAAATGGGCCATTTTCGAAAAACAGTCCACAACAACGACATTGAATCATACAGAGGGACTTAAGAAGTCCTAACACAAAGTCCATGGAAAGATCTTGTCACGAGGTGTGCGGCACAGGTAAAGGTGTGTACAACCCGATGTTTGCTTCCTTTGTTTTGCCAACTGGCAAATAGGACACTGGCTCACAATTTTGGACACATCTCATGTGAGATTGGGCCAATTGAACCCATCTTCTACTAACGCAACAGTCTTTTCACGGCCAAAATGCCCAACGACACCACCGACGTGTAGTTCCCAAACAAGAAAATCTCGCAGAAAAGTTCGAGGAATACACAAACAGTGTTTTAAGAAGAAGTACTCATCCTTTAGGGTATACTTACACTCCCTAACTTCTTCCTCACTCACGAGTGAGGTGTACACTTCTCTGAAATCTGGACACGTAGGATAGTCATCCACTAAATGCTCAAATTAAGTCACCAAAACACAAATGGAGTGCGACGTTGCCACTCTATGGCTAAGTGCGTCAACAACCCTATTCTCTACTCCAGTTCTATGTTTCAGCACAAAGGTGAACCATTGAAGTTGCTTAACCCATTCCACGTCTTGGATTTAACTCTTTTTGGGAACTCAAAAATCGTAGGGCCTCATGATCTGAGAATCAAATAAATTCTTGCGGTAATAAGTAATGTTTCCAATACTTGAGAGATTGTACTGCCGCATAAAATTTTTTATCGTATGTAGAATATTTTTGGCGGGCCTCATTTAGCTTTACACTAACGTAGGCTATAGGGTGACCCTCTTGGCTCAATACTCCACCAATTCCCACGCCAGACGCATTACACACCACTTCAAAGACTTTGGAAAAAGTCTGGAAGGCGCATAACAGGAGCTTCGATCATGCGAGACTTAATCTCCTTAAATGCTTTAGCCGCAGCAAGTGTCCATTTAAACTTCTTTTTCCGGATGCAATATGTGTTAGGGGTCGTGATAGTACTGAAACTATGAATGAACCGCCTGTAAAATGTGGCTAGCTCGCGGAAACTACGAACATCATGGATGCTCTTAAGTTCAAGCCACTCCCCAATGGCCTTGACCTTTTCAGGGTCTGCAGTCATTCGTGCAAAGGTTACAACAAACCCTAAGAAGAAAACACTAACTGTCATGAAGGTACACTTCTTCAGGTTTGCGAATAGGTTCTCTCCTCTGAAAGTCAAACAAACCTGCCTTCATTGAAGTAAACCACAAGAAACTAGCCTATAAAAGGCCTCGACACTTGCGTCATGATTCGCGTAAATGTGTTTGGGGCATTTGAGAGTCCAATAAACATGACAAGCCATTCATATAAACCATCCGTGGTTTTAAAGGCAGTTTTTCATTCTTCTCCGAGACGAACTCGAACTTGATGGTATCTACTCTTCAATCGATCTTCGAAAATATGGTGGCACCAACCATCATGTCCAACATATCGCCCAGTCTAGGTATAAGGAACCGATACTTGACCGTGATTTTGTTAATAGCGCGATTATGGATAGTTGAACACACATAGGGCTGCAACCGAGCTCGGGTCAGCTCTAGCTCTGCTCTACCTTATACGAGCCGAGCCAGGGTCAGCTCTAGGCTCTTCGAGCTCAAAAATTTCAAGCTCAAGCTCGGCTCTCCGAGTTCGAGCCGAGCTCGGGCCGAGCTTCGAGCCAAGTATGTTCTATTATAAAAAATGAACTCAAAATAAAAATCGCGTACCTTTTCAGTAGATATCCTTTTGAATGACACTTATCATTTGATTTGCATCTCCTTGTTGGTTAATTTGATGGTCAAGCGTTGGGTTTGAAATTTTTCTCAAACTCATGTAGCATGATGAACATTGATGAAATTAGATCAATTGAGTAAAGTAAGTTGAGTGCATAGCTTTTTAAAAAATTTACGAAAAATAATATATTTTTATATAAATTTGAACTCTTGAAATATACTTGATAACTATTGTATTCCCTTAATAAAATATATAACTCAAGATGAAAATACTAATTATTTTTTAAAAATATAAAATGATAAAAATGGCTTCACTAGTTTGATCTGATTCACTGGTTATCTCAATTTGCTCTCAAACAGAGGTGATATTAAGAACCGTGGGTAGGAGTAACAGTGGGTACTATATAATATATAAAGTGAAAATTAGGGCAAGGCAAATGGGGACCAAAAGTTCCTATTTTATCCTTCAAAGTAACCATTGAATAAACTTAAACGGTTACTTTGAAGGGTAAAATAGACCTCTCAAAGTTAATTTATATATATAAATATATATATATATATATATATATATATATATATAAATAAACCGAGCCATAGAGCCAAGCCGGGTCGAGCCGGCCTTAGCCCAAGCTCGGCTCTGTTCATTCGAGCTACTAACTGCCCAGCTCGGCTCGGCTCTCGAGCCGAGCTTTAAAGGGAAAAGCTCTTATTTTTCGAGTCGAGCCGAGCCGAGTTGTCGAGCTGGCTCGGCTCTGTTGCAGCCCTAGACACACATCTGCCAAGACCCATCTTTCTTGGGAGTGAGTAGCGTTGGCACAACACATTAACTCATACTCTCTCTAATGAATCCCTTCTGGAGAAGTTCATCAACTTTCCTCTTTAATTCTGAATGCTCTGATGGATTCATACGATAATAATCGGGAACTAAATCAATGGCATGTTGGATATTCCTATAGGGCGGTAATTCATTCGAAAGGTCTCGGGGAAGACATTCTGGAAATCTCTCAGCATAGGCCCGACCTCTTTGGGAACATCAACACTTGACTCTTTTTTTTGTTATCAATAATTCGAAATTATATTGATAACCAGCAAGGCACTGAAAGGACCAATACAACCATAGGACGACCCAAGAAAAAACAGAAAAACCAAGGCAGCAGCAACAAAAAACAGAAAAAAATAAATAAATAAAAAATAAAGACCGAGAATCCCCCAACTCCCAACCAAAATTAACTCGGATCCCAGAGGGGCAAGTCGTCTCTAAGCTCCCCACTGCCACTATAAACCCGAAGTCACACCAGGTCTTTGACTGATTTAATTATCACCCCCACCGGCCTACTTTTATGCTCGAATATCCTCATATTCCTCTCGCGCCACCCCACAATGGAGAAATAGATGTTGGCCGGACTCCTCCCCATGGGTGCACATGACGCGGTGATTAGGGATATCTTTCCCACTCCGAATGAGTTGATCCATCGTTAGAACTTTGTCTTTGAATAACCTCCACGCGAAGAATTTTACCTTGAGCAAGATGGTTGCCTTCCATATCCCAACCCCCTGAAATCTGATTAACGAACGACGCGATAGCAACCGGTAATAAGACTTGACGCTGAAGTTGCCATTCTTGCTAGGGACTCATACCCGCCAGTCCTGATTATGGGGGTTCGGACGTAGCTCATAGAGAAGTTGGAGCAGCTTCGCAAAGGATGCCTCCTCCTCGCCTCTCAGGTTTCTATGAGTGTTAACTTCCCACAATCTGCCTCCTTGATTCTTGAAGACAAAATCATTGATCAGCCCTTGAGGATTCAAAGACAAGCCATAGATATCCAGGAACAACATTTTGAGAGGCCCACCATCGACCCAATTGTCCTCTCAAAAATGAATCCGGGAGCCGCAACCCCAACTAAAACGAATCCCTCTAGAGTAATGAGGCCAGGTGCACATATATTCTTCCACCAGGCCGAAATACCTCTGTTGATCGATGTACTAATGCCCCGGTTACCGCTGGATTGCCCATATTTATCAGTCAAGACCTTCCGCCAAAGGTTATCCCTCTCCACATTTCTCGCTCTCCAGAACCATTTACCAAGGAGCGCTATGTTGGTCCATCTCAAACTTCGAATACCCAACCCACCGCAACTCACAGGAAGTTGACATGTATCCTAGTTAATCAGATGAAATCGTTTTTCTACCCGACCCCTCCCAAAGGAACTTTCGCTGGATTTGCTCTAGCCGGTTGATAACTCCCATTGGGCATTTGAACACTGACATGTAGAAAATTGGCAGGCTCGAAAGAACCGCTTTAAGCAGGACCAGACGTCGTCCACTACTTAGAAGTTTTCCTTTCCATGTGGATAGCCGGTGCTCAAATCTTTGGATAACCGGATCCCAAGCTCTAATCGAAGGTTGTCTGAGCCCAAGCGGCAACCCCAGGTACTTGATTAGCAGCTTCACGCTCGCACAATTGACCGCGGTATCTAATTCTTGCACCAGCGTCTCATTCACCCCTATACCCCGTGATTGTCGACTTGTGGGAGTTAATACGCAGGCCCGAGGGAGCCTCATACACATTAAGGATCTCAGAAAAAGATCGAAACTCCGTAATTTCGGCCTTCCCAAATAGAATTATGTCATCAGCATACTAGACCAGCGAGATGTAACGACCTTGGGCACCCACCTGGATTCCAGTTATGTGATTCAGCTGCCTCGCCCACTCAATCAGTCTCATAGACGCTTCCCCCAACATGTTGAATAAGAATGGGGAAAGTGGGTCCCCCTGACGGATGCCCCGGGAGCTCTTGAAATACCCAGCAGGCGTGTCGTTGATCAACACCGAGAATCAGGTCGATGCATAACAGCCCTGAAGCCATCTCCTCCACTTAGCCCCAAACCCAAACCTGTCAATCATATAATCCAACTCATCCCAACTGACGCGATCATACGCCTTTTCCATATCCACTTTCCACAAGGCTGCAGGAAAACACATCTACCGGGCGGAATGAATGACTTCATGGGCCACTGAAACCTGATCCACTAATTGTCTCCCCTGCCCAAACGCACCTTGATTAGCTGAGATGATTTTACCCATTAACAGCTTGAGTCTTTTGGCCAGCAACTTGGAAATTATTTTATACAGACAATTCATGAGACAGATCGGGCAAAAATCGGCAAGGTCCTCCGCACCTTCTTTTTTAGGAATCAGTGTAATGAAGGAAGAATTGAGACTTCGCCCAAGAAAACCTGTGGCGTGGAACTCGTGGAACACTTGACTCTTTGGGCAACTCAATTGTGCCGAGAACATAGACAATGTTCCTTCTTTAGCACTTTGTTCAAACTCCAAAGGGCTAACAATGTTGATGACCTTAGTTTTCTTTCCTCTCTCAACTAGGTCTTTATTACCTGACTTGCTTGTTTTCACACAAGGTGCTCTAGGAGGTAGAGGGTTTATTTTAATCAGTTTTCCCTTGTATAAGAAGGAACACACGTTCGATCTCCCGAACAGTGTAATGTCCCTATCGTATAACCAAGGGCTCCCAAGGATGACATGCCCAACATCTATAGGCACAACATCGCACCATAAGATGTCCTTATACAAACCGAACTGTATCGGAACCTAACACCTTTGAGAAACTAGGATGGACGACGAATTGACCCATGCTACTTTATAGGGTTGTGGGTGAGCAACCGGTGTAAGTCCCAAGTGAAAAATTATGCTTTCTGAAACAACATTGGTGCAGCTTCAGAATATCAACTATAATTCTACAATCCTTCTCACCACACCTAGCAACGGTATAAAATATGTTCTCCCTACGCTAGTCGTCGCTCTCCACAAGTGCTTGCGAGGTATTACCCTCCTAAACGGGGTAAGAAACTTCCCCAAGACAAGCTATTGTATATTCCCTTTTATGATCTTCCTCATCAGTAGGGACCGATTTAGGCTCATAAACCTCCTCTTCCCACTCTCCTTGTTCATCTTCACTTTCCTCCTCTATGAACAAGTTCCAGGAAGGATCACGGGTGGGGGAATTATGCTGCAAAATGCCTAAAGCCATGACACTTATAACACTTAGATCCACCGCTCTTAGGACCTTCTATCATCGCATTTTTTCCCTTATCAACTTTATTCACATGTGGGGTAAATGAATTAGACTTGGTCGATTGGGTATTGACACTTGGCTTAGACTCGAAATAGTTAGACTTGTAACCAGACCCACTAGTATCAAAACGTTTGGTTTGGGGGATCTTAAGGTATCGCTGTAACTCTTTCGCTCGAGTAACATTCCTCCAAGTTGGCAACGAGATATGGAATAAGTTCCCTTCGCAATTTTGGATAGAGGCCCATTCAAAATCGTTATAAGGTAACATTTTCCTATTCCACTATATCGGCTTGCACCATATAATCCTCAAATTTATTAATGTACTTTGCAACTAACATATTTCTCTGCATAAGTGTCTGTCACTGATCAAGAAGACGTTCATTATAGGAAAGAGGAACGTACTTCTCACTCAATTGGATCTTCATGTCTTCCCATGTGGAGATGGGGGTGAGACCTTGGGATTGCTTACGACGCTCCACACCAGTCCAGTAAAGCCTAGCTCGGTCGGTACGTCTGACTTTGGCAAACCGGTCTTTGCACTCTTCTGACATGGCATACCAACTGAAATAGGTTTCCATGTCAGTCACCCACTCTTGATAGACTTTAGGTTGTAGCTTTCCATCGAAAGTAGGGCTCATCTTGATTGGATTGGACATCGCGTCAATTAGGACCCTCTCTTCTACGGTCATTGACATGGACTCGAAAATGGTCATCGATGATAACACTATTCATGTCCTCAACGCGGTTCACTAAAGTCTCATGTTGGGTTTTTTATCACACAACTGATTTTGTAGATGGGTATGATGATCGTGTGTTGGGCTTGTAGTTCGGTCTGAACCGTGGTCAACTTAGTTGCACGTTCCCTAATGAGAGTTTCTATCTTAGCGGAATCCATGGTAACGTAGGAATTCAACAAAATTTGGGCGTGATCTCGATCGATCGACGACGGGTTGACAACACGGACTAATATGCGACCGATGAATATGAAACCTAAAACCTAATATAGAAACTGACAACCCTAAACTAACTGTCCTCTGACACTAAATTTGATGCAAAAACTAACACATACCCTAATATGATTGGCTGAGATTAATTTGTGAATTAATGCGAATATTAAAGTATGAATTTTCTAACAAATTAACAAAGAAAATAAAGAGAATCTCAATTAAATAATTTTGATTTAGCACAAAGTAACGTTACTTCTGCAGTATGTTCCCTATAAGATCTAGAAGATTAGGGTTCTTGCGAACAACTAGATCTTCAACAGTTTAGGGTATCGAATGAACTCACAAGTGGGTTCTTCCGATTCTGCGAGTGACAATAAAGATAAAGATTCAAGGCATATGGAAATTTTAGGGCTCAAATAGAAGAAATTTTGCGTTAGGATGGTTGATCAATCTTAGGTTTAGGTTACGAAAAAATCAAACAAGCAAAACACAAAATTAATTTCAAATTTTAGGGATCAAAATAAATCAATCACACACTTACACGTTAAAGGAGATAAGAGTAGATAAGAAGGATAGTTGTAGTTGGCCTCGCACCAAACCGGGTGCGGATAGAAGACTCGCTCCTCTAGTTTGAGAGAATCGCACCCTCGAAGAAAACTTTTTAAAAAAGCACTCAAACTTGGAGTAACAATTTTTCATTAACCAATAATTAAAACAAATGTTGTTTACAAGCCTCTTTATATAGGCTAAAACCCTAAAGACAAAAATAGAAAGTCCTAGAAACTAATTAAAGCAAAATAGTCAAAATTCGTCCATAAATTGGACTTTTAATCAAAAGTTTGCACGCGATCTCGATCAATTTCAAGCCTCAATTGATCAACAATGGACCGATGACGGTGTTATTTTAATATGCCTCTTGGGTCGAACTCGATTGATCGGGGTGGAACTTCGATCGGTCGATTTTGCACAGAACTTGTGTACAAAATTTGTTCCACTTTTAGTTGCTCCTTGCTTTCCTTCATTTTCCTTTGCGTCTTTCGTAAGGTGCGTAGCATCTTGGATTTCTTCTTGCGCCCTCGATACACAATAGGCGGAGCTTTGAATCGGATGTCCCTATTAGGAATCAACTTGAGTAACAAAAGCTCAATTACTTGGTTTTCGTGCAGTACAATTAGAAACTGATGAACGTTTCCTTGAAAGGTGAGAAAGATCGAAATGTGGATGATGTGGCTCCTGACTATCCTTGGATGGTTGATACATAATCTAATTCAGTGTATTATTCATTAAATACATGTGTATCTGTAATATTATTGAATTGTTTGATTCGTGAGGAGCTGGATGAGAAGAAACTCTCATGTCCGGTTCTGCAGTAGAGATGGAATTGAGAAACAGCCATCAACTATAACCCCAAAAGAACCCGATTCCGTAAACAACATAGAGGAAGAATGAAGGGAATATCTTATCGAGGCAATAATATTTGTTTCGGTAGATACGCTCTTCAGGCACTTGAACCCGCTTGGATCACATCTAGGCAAATAGAAGCGGGACGACGAGCAATGACACGATATGCGCGTCGTGGTGGAAAAATATGGGTACGTATATTTCCAGACAAACCCGTTACAATAAGACCTACGGAAACACGTATGGGTTCGGGGAAGGGATCTCCCGAATATTGGGTATTCTATAACTCCTTCCCGCGTCAATTGCTAATTCTTGGTCATTGAGATTCATGGGTGATTCGGATTAATATTTAGGGAGATATATTATCTCTTTTTTTCTCCCCTTTTAAACAAAAAAAAAATGATTGAAGTTTTTCTATTTGGAATCGTGTTAGGTCTAATTCCTATTACTTTAGCCGGATTATTCGTAACCGCATATTTACAATACAGGCGCGGCGATCAGTTGGACCTTTGATTGAGTAACATCTATTTTTGATCTCCTGCATATTCTATTAAAGAGGAGGTCAAATTCCGATTGTAGTTCAAGTTCGTAGAGTTATTTTATTGTGATTGTAATTCGATAAAAGAAAATCAGAACGGAATCACGCTCTGTAGGATTTGAACCTACGACATTGGATTTTGGAGACCCACGTTCTACCGAACTGAACTCCAGATGAGCCCATCTTCGTTGGGGAAGATTTGACCTGGGCCCAAGTTGAAGAAACCGCTCTTGGATCAGCACCCAATGAAAGTTCATCTCAAAGGATGAGGCGATCAGTTGGAGGTAGCAGTCAAGGCCTCCATATAGAAGAAGAGAATGAAATATAAGAAGAAACCAGAAGATATAGACTCCATATTGGTAGATTCGACAAGAAGAAGCAGAGGAAGAGGAAGACTATGCTAAAAAGGATAATGATTTTGATGATGACGGTAATTCTAATGATGATGATCACGGTGGTGTGATGATGGAGGAGATATACCACAACGGTTTAAAGACCTACATGATCGGTACTCAATACATCGATACCAGCGAGCCATAAACTAATTGTAATTTGAAATTCTATTTTTTTATATTTTATATAAATAAAAATTTTATTGGATAAATAGAATGTCTATTTTTTTCCTCCTTTGCCAATTGCTACGCATTTAAGTAAATAATTATATAATTCAATATTGTTAGACTAGTAGTAGTAATGTAGTATAGAAGATAGAAAATAATACAAAAAAATTGGGAGCTTTTCAATGATTCTTTGGGATTTTTTTTGAATTTTTTTCAATTTTTCCAAATAATATTCACTATGCCATCAGTTATGCGATTATGCGAAATCGCATAAGCAATTTGGTATAGGATCACTTACAGTGCTTAAGCGATTTGACAACATTTATATAACTCCAGCCTAACTTCGTTTTTCAACCATTTTGTGGGAAACTCTTCAAGGCAAAGCAATTGCAAGCAATTTGATTGCATCAAAACAGACACCAACTTACCGACCTTGTGAACCAATTGCACGATGTAAGAGTAACTGATGAAATAAATCTCTCGAAATACTAGAAGAGAAGGAACACCTATTGCCCACACTTCCCTACTCAAGGAATTTTTAATCACTTTTGACCCCCTTCAAGCTACAACTTAGTAGATTCTATGAACATAAATCTTGCACGTTTACAAATTCCCACAATAAACAAATCTAAATCTTTGAAATCACTAGCACCAAGAATGACATCAATGTTTATCAAACACATGAATTCCAATGGATAATGTTATACAATTTGTTTATTTATATCTCCCATAGTCATTGCATTATGTGATAGTTTAGCCAACTTTCCATTGGCTAAGAGCCTTGTTACCTATTCTTTTATTCTCCTCCTATTTTGGTTTTGGCTATTATTTTTAATAAAATTAACCACCAATAAGAAAATATAGTTCATTTCATTTTTTAAAAACACATGTCTGCATACTCCCATCTACTTGGTATCAGCTTTAGTGAGTCCTATTTTTTTGCTCATTTCTTTTTAGGTTAAACTCTGGAGCACTTTGCTACCTTTCATGTTGCTTCTTACTACTTCCCTCGAAGTCTTTATTAGTTTTCCCTTTCTTTTACTTCTTTGGGCTTATATTGTGGCAAACTGGCAAATCCTATATCTATGGGTTGTTTCAAATCTCCAATAGGCATGCCCAAATTATCCTAAACAACATTCATTGATTCAAGCCCAAATTATCCTAGCAACATTCATCGGTTTATTATTTTACTAGGGTCGCCCTTAAACTTCCTCTTACATACTTGTTCCTAATTATTCGTCTTTTGTTACTCCATGCATCCACTTTCTAAAGCTAAGCCACATGTACTCCATTTTCTGTTGGTTATTGCCCAACACTATGCACCATAGTGTAATACAAGCTTTATGATGCCTTATGAAAACTTCACGTCAATCAAAGTAGCAAGCAGTGACCCGAACCACTTGCATGTGTCCACATCGCCCACCCTAAATCATTCATGTTTGGGACATAGCACTCAAACCTGTTGTTTGGTTGTATGGTAGAGCTCAGATGCCAATATCTTTCATAGTGGCACCAAATAGTTTTCTATTTTAACTAAATCATTATCTTTACTCTCGAGTACACAAAACTTGCACTTAGATATTCCGTGTTTGTTCTGGTAAATCCCTTAATTCTAATGCCTTTCTTCATAGTTCCAACTTTTCACTGCTTGCTTTCTGTCTAGCTAATTAACACCACACTATTAGCTAACAGCATATACCATGCAAGGTAGTTAAGGCTATGTGGCGAGGTTATGGCGAATAGGCTCGCCTCGCCATGGCGAGGTCATTTATTAATTTTTTTTAAATATTTTATTTATTTATTAATCATCCATATGTATTTTTGATTTTCTACTTGTTTTTAATTTTTATATTTTTTATAGAGGACAAAAAAATTCAACTAATTAATCAGGGAGATCACTTGTGGAGAAAGATTGAAACGACCATATGATGATATTTTCATGATCTCAAGATCAGTTGTGGAGAAGATTGCAACGAAAAACGATCTGTCAGTCTGATTCAAAGAACAAATTAATTAAAAAAAAAATTGTTGATATTAAAGTTCATCAAAAAGAAAAATAAATAAATGCAAAAATAGTAACAAAACAGAAGAAGAAAAAAACCATACAAGCATGTGAGTCTACAAAGAACTTGAGCGTTGACGGCCGTGGATTGATTGTGAATGTGCTAATTGGATTTAAAAAAATAAAAGAGAAAGAGGACGAGAGAGTATAGATAAAGAGAGAGAGAGAGAGAGAGAGAGAGAGAGAGAATGACTGCGAGAGGGACAAACAAGAGGAGCTGCGATAGAGTGACTGCTAAGTTATATGATAGATATAACTTAGCAAACATAAGTTACAAGTTTTATAATTTATAAATTATGACATATAAGTTATACATATAAATTATAACTTATAAGTTTTATAAATTATAAGTTGTAACTTAAAAGGTTTAAGTTATAAAAACAAAAGTTCAAAACAGTGGTCATGGCAGCGCTCTAACATGGTGTCACTATATATGCATTCTAGTCATATAGGTTCATGTGGTGATTTGCCTCGACATTCGCCATGGCGACGCCATGGCCTCACCTTGACAATTACCATGGAACATCATCTTTTATTTTCCTGTCAATTTCTCCTACACCAATGCAAACAAATAGGACTCAGAGCAAAACCCAACTCCAACTAGGAACTTAGCCGTTCCTCCTTTTGCTACTGTTGCATTAGTTACTACCCTATCTTAAACTTTCTACAAATTGAGAAAACCCAAACTGGTTCTTAAAAAATGGCTTCAATAGTCGATCTTCCTAGTATATCCCAAATTGATTCTAAGAAATATTTTATTCTTGTCTTATACAGTGCTCCACTCTCTCTCCTGAAATTCCATAGTATGATCTAGAATTTTAATACTTGGATGATACGCACAATTCTATATAAACCCAAACTGAATCAAGGACTGTAAACTCTCCGACTATAACAGTTAAATATTTATTATACTACTAGTAGCATTGATATGAATTGACACATAAAGGTAAAATAATACATATTATCATAACACTAAACATAACAAACTTATTATCTTGATTGCAAAGGCGATTCCCAGGCAAACAGCTTGACTTTCCAAGCCACCTAAAACACTCTCTCAAACACTCCATTTCTTGAGTGAGAAGGATATTTCCACCATAAAAGCTTCCCTAAATTGAAAGGCCCTGATATTCTGAACTTCAACTGTTTTTCCAATGGATAAATGTGAAAAGTTAATGCAAGAATGCCAGATATATAGCAATGTAAGTAAGTTCTTTTGTATTAATTTCAACATTCTTTCACAATACATTAGTAGTGTCGCTACGAGGCTCCTGCCTAAATAGGCCAAAGAAGCGAGGGAACAACAATGTCATTAGCCTAGCACCTAGGAAAATTACCTCAATATGTGTGTCCAAGCATATCTCATACACACAAAGTGATAAATGAAATATTGAAACTGTGAAGGGTATGTCCATAGAAAGTTAAAAAGTTAGGTCTGGCATGAAGAAAATGAAGTGAAATCAGTAAAAAGGGCTATAGTTTATGAAAATTTCTTACCCGGGATTTTTAAAGTCCATTAGTTCCGGCATATATTGCTGGACTGTCCAGCAATATATAGGTGCATACTTGAATTGAAATTTAAATGTATATAAGGTGCATGGATGGTACAATCTGTGGTGCATAGATCATCAAATTTTATACATGTCCCACACGTATATCATAAATTGAGATATACAGGTAGCAAGCCAACAACTAGATAGGACTCAATCCAAAATGCATGCTTTTTAGAGGTTTCTAACCATCTGATCAAAGCAACTCTGTGCATTAATGTGGACCATTGCACATAAGTTGTTTAGCCATCAATTTGAAAGGTTTTGAACAGCGTTCACAACTTTTCACTGAATCGATTCTAAACTATGACCAGGTGTACCAAATGTCAGAAATTATTGAAAAGTTCTCCACATGTATAAAATTATGACCTATGTGCCACTAGTGTTGCAATACTATACACCTATATCCAATATTACACTTTTCACATAAGTTCCCATTTATCGTTGTACCATCCAAGCATGCTCAGAGTCGCTAGACCGTCCAATCAAATGTTGGTATTGGTAAAAAAAATTGAAAAAAGTTAGTTTTGGTCATTTTCATAAACTAAAGCCCTTTTAATACTTTTCCAAAATATTGAAACATATTTTCAGAATTCTACTTCCTTCCAAAAAAATATTTCACATTGGCCACTCATAATTGCCATTTAGCCATCCTATCTTTATAATTCCACGATACAAATCAAAAAACTGAAGGATACAGAAAAGGCTCAAATATATAAATTCCAGCACTGATTAAATATATGTAAGTATCTTTGATCCCTTTGCTATTGTCATATTATAAAGAAAAACATAAAAAGCAAGAACCTGAAAAAACAAATTTGACCTGTCAAACGGACCTGAACTTCACAAGAGCACATGATCATAAACCACTTCCTATGTTCATTTCCAATTATTTTTCATGAGGATTGTGACATGCTTAGAAAATTTCTAGGCTTCATTCCTAACAAGTAGATATTGATATAATTGTTCATGATATACTAATTCAACAGTGAAAACTAAGATAATATAGTTTGTTCCAGATTTAGGGAAATCACAATATCTCGCACATATTTCCCAAAAAATTAAAATATATAGAGATAAGTCTCAAGGTAAATTAGAATCAATAGATCATATTTGAGATCTGTTTTGGACATTGCATAATGTCACTTCCACATTTTGGGGGCATCATCCATAGTAGAAGCAATATTAAACTCATAATAAATAATTTAAATGTAGGAGCTTCAATATTTCAAGTTTACCAACGGGGCAGTACTTCATTATATATATATATATATATATATATATATATATATATATATATATATATATAAAATAGCATATATAGCATTTGAACTGAATATTAAGTACTAATTTGGCACTGTTATCTCTATGAAATTAATTCAAGGATGGAACACACATGTAAGTAACTGATGCAGTCAAGAAAAATCCATGTAAAGGGAAAAGAGAAAGAAAAATATGAAAGATGATGAGAAGGGGAAGAAGAAATGGAAGAGGAAGGAGATAAAGGTAAGAAAGAAGGGGGACCTGAGAATAGCATGTATTTAAAGGTCCAATGGACCTTCCCGCCAATTAAATGGGCCACAAACTGAAGACTGACATGAGAAATCAAAAAATCACATGAGCTGATGAGCCTATAATTAATTAATTAGATGACGCCTATAATTAATTAATTAGAACACAAATCTATTGAGCTGTCAACTCATGGTGATCGAAATTGCCAAGGTATCAATATTGGTATCGGTATCGGGTATCAGTCCATCTTGGATCGATACGGATACCATGTCGCTGAAATGGAATCAGCCTCTTTTTTTCTGGAAAAAAAAAAAGAGAAAAGAAAATATATATAATATAATAAAAAATTCTACCGATCAGTATCGGCCGGTACCTAGATAGTATCGGCCGATAACGAGACAAGTATTGACCAATACCGAGACAGTATCAGCCGATACTGGCCTGTATCATCCTGATATTGATATTGATACCGACACCACCACGATACTTGTATCGGGGTGGTATTGGTATCAGTTCTCAGCGAAATAGATACGTTTCGCCGTACGTATCACCAACGGCCGAATTTTAATACCATGGAAATCACCATGAAATACCATATGGGACTGTGTTTTACCTCCTGATTTTTAGGAGCTGAAAATCTCTTTTAAATCCCCCCATTGAAAATAGAGCTGAATAGTAAAACGGGAAGATATGGAATTACTTAAAAAGTATTAAGATACTTTAAAAGACCTACTTAATAGGTCCTGAAATAAATGGATGCTAAGAGACTAAACAAGCGAGAATACTGGAGAACAGATAGAAGATTAGAGCTTGTGATTGGCTGGCGAGAAAAATAAGAAAAGTTATTCAAGAAAGGAAGGAAAATGAATTAGCTTCACATTTTTTGCCAAGGTTGATCTCTTCAATAGTGTAAAGCCTTTTAAAAGGCTTTCAAACAATTATGTTTTTCCAGTTTTGATGATATTTGAAGTTGCTTCTTGCTTGTGCAAGTGTTATGTTTTCACATCAATATTGAATGAAGGCTACATGTTTTCATCTTTTATTATGTTCCCTAGCCTTTTTCCTTTCATTTGATGCAGACTCCTCTTTATTTTGCCGAGACCGTGCTGTAATTTGCATTAATAACCAATGACATGGAGCCGTTCTTTGTCAAAGGCATCAAAATTTAAACCTCTTGTAAATACGGACCAAGTATCAGTTTCTACTGTACTCCCAAAGGACTCTCACTTTCTTCATTTTATGAGACATCACATGATTTAAAACCTCAGTCAGTACGAGAAAATACCATCCAGTATATTCCGGTACCAGGACGTACTAGGACGGTACATACATATATAAACCTACCAATGATAAACTTCCCGGTACTATGAAAATCTAGTTTACATTGAGGAGATTTCCCGATATAACAAGATAAACCGATATTTAAGTAGCATATATCTTTAAAAACAGTATATTTACCGGGAAGGCTGTCAAAGCATGTATTGTATCGGGTATCATCTTCAAAAGTTATCGTATCATCTATCATATCATGTATCCTAAGAAACACTTAAATTCTGATAAATAAATAAATGAAAAAAAAAAGAGAGAGAAATTTATATAAAAATATTTATAAATTAAAAAAATGAAATATATAACAATCAATGATCATTTTCATTAACTAGTAAATGTCAAAAGACATTTATTCCAGTAAATGTGACATTGGAAATTAAAATTTAAATCAAATAAAGTGAAACAAAAAAAATCGTTTCAATGGCTTAATTCATCGTGTAGACAAAAAAAATCGTAGTCACATAAAGTCATGAACTTTTCCAATTTTTTTACAATTTAAAAAAAAACCCTATAGTTGTACAATTATAAGTGAGGCGTAAGTGTATATTGTATACTTGTATTGTGCATTTGCATTGTAAGTGTCTTTTAAATTTGAACTTCATCTATAGCTACACAAGTACATCTATGTATTTAAATACTTTTTTCTTGACATTGAAAGTTTGTAAGCCTCGGAAATTTTCAAAAAAATGTGTTAAAAAAAAACTCAAGTCTTCATTCTTCATCTCCATCCTCAATATCGATATAATCATCTCTATCATCAGCTAAAACATCATCATTTGTGTTTCTTCTTCATTCTCTTCAGTCTTCCCCCTTGTAAACCTTTTCATATTTTGAAGTGTCCTCTTCTTCCTCTTCTTTCTTTATTCTTTACTTTTTCTTCTCTTGCCTTCTTGTTTTGTTCAACAAATACGGAAGGGGTTTTTAAGAGAGAAAGTCAAAGAGCGAGAGAGAACAGGGGCTTCGGGTAAATAAGCAATAAAAATAATTTTTCATATAAAAACGTAAAGAGATTAACTATATATTTGAAACAATATAAACCATGGGGATCGTGTATTATCCGAAACTAATAACCGCATTTACTAGTATATCTTAAAAAGTAGCCTAAAATAATATAAATAGTATGTAAATAATACTATTCCGTTGCTTATCTCAAATGATTTACAATTACAGGTTACATGTAAATAGTAATTACTTAAGAGTACTTCTATAGTATATAATACTAAATTACTAATAAAATTACTTTCCCATAGTACTTTTTAAATTAATTAAATAGTATAAAACACTAACATACCATAAGATACTATAAAAAATTAATTTAATGATTAGTGTACTATGAGTTACAATAATAAATTACTTTTATAGAGATAGCATATAAAATTTTTTATTTAATAGAATAACTAATAAATCCAACCTCTATGTACTATAAGTTACTGTAATAAATTACAATAAAAAATATAAATTACCAATATATACCCGAATATACTGTTACTAACTGTGACCATTACTGGAACCGAGATTATAAACCTACGCGCTATCATGCAACTAAATGTATAAATTTCATTGTGCAGCAATTTTAGATCTTAAAGCAAGCCTGAAGTCTGCATCAAAGGAAAAATTATCATACAAAATTTCCAGATTTTGTTAACTACATATACTAAAATTTGCAAGGAACTCAGTCTACAAAAGTATCCAAAATTAACTAATTAAAAAAAATATCCAAAAATAAACAAAAATATCAAAATAATATCAATAAAATACACAAAAAAAAAAAAGAGAAAAATGAATGAAGTGGAATAAACTAAATAACCTTGAAAGACACAAAAAACAGAACGATAGAATTTCAGCGTAACCAATAAGATCATCATGCAAAGCACATCATACACTAACAGACTCCAAACAAAAACCTTCTATACCATGCCTAAATACCAAATATATATATATATATATATATATATATATATATATATATATATATATATGGGAAATGATTATATGACTCAAATCATGGGACATAAGCCCATAAATCAAGCTCCTATTAGCTACACGTCACATCAAGTGACTTAAAAGTCAACCTGATGTGACATACAGCCAGTGGTAGCTCGAGGCATGGGATTATGTCCCATGACTTGAGTGAGAGGATCATTACCCTATATATATATATATATACACACAATTTAATGCAACTTGTACAGGGAAGGGAACAAAACCTTAAAACTTGCGGACAAATATCTACAGAACAAAACGAACAAAAAAATTTGACTCAACTGTAATTTCACTCCAAGATCTACTGCAACCGTTATTTCACTCCAATCAACTCACGGGAGAACTCAATAACTTCTCTCGAGCTATAACCTAGCATAAACTAAAAAAGAAAAAAAGTAATAAAGAACACTAAACTAGAATTAAAAACCCTACTTCCCAAAGATCACGGATGAAAAAAAAAAAAAAAAGAGAGAGAAATGCACCCAAAAAAAGTTCAGAAGAAAATAAAGTAAAACAATCAACACGAACCTAATTTACATCATTTCAAAAATATATATATATTCAACACGAACCAAATTTACATCATTTAAAACAAAATTCCTTCAAACCGAGACTTCTAAGCTAATCTCCACAACATCTCTCTCATCCAATGCTAAACTAAAAACAGAAACAAAAAAAGCCATAGTTAAGCAAGTCTTCACGGTAAACCTTCGTAAAACCTCTAATTCCTATATACCAAACCCTAAATTACATAAGAAGAAAAACCATTTCATACTACCAGATCAACCACATGTTTCAAAAATCAAATAAATTTCATAGTCAGCCACTAACCCTAACCCTAGCCGACACACTTCCACGAATCAAAAGTCGAGAACAGCATATCCCATTAAAATTCAAAACCCTAGCTCAGAAATTAAGAACATGTACGAGAAACAACATGAAGCAAATTCAAAGAGCATAACTAAGACAAGAACCACGGCTCCAAAAAACGAATAACAAATGCAGAAATAGCAGATAAATTCGACCTTCTTCTTCCACCCGTTGGGGGCAGGGAGCTCAACCGATACAATCTCCGCTCTATTTCCTTCGTCTTCAGCCGTAGAATTCTTCGCCGGAGTCTCAACTTCTCGCATCTCTGCTTCGACGCTCGCCATTTTCGAGTTTCGCTCTCGAAAAAGTTCCCGCTCTCTGATAACAATGAATGAGAGAAATAGCGAATTTTAGAGATATAAATCTCTCTCTCTCTCTCTCTCTCTCTCTCGTCAAACGGTGTGGGGAAACGGTGGATTTTGGAAGTTGAAACCCAAAACAGGATTGAAGTTTTTGCCTTGGCGTCCGGTTTTAGTTGGATTTAAAAACCGCTTTGAATTCCGTGATTCTACGCCAACCGCTCGATTTCGCTCTCTCTATCTACGCATTGAAACCACTGACGGAAAATTGAAACTCGGTGTTACTGCCGTTAATGCCGTTAGTCTCTGTGAAGTAAGGGCGAATCCACGTGGAAGTCGCGTGAGGTGAGGATAGTTTAAAAGTGCTCTAACCAGATGTTAACTAACTTGAGTTGGTATCAGGTGTTGAGTGAGAGTAACAATTTTTGTACGTTGGTCAGCAACACTGTACACGTGTTCCACTTGGACTACCAATTTTCAAATGGGTTGCTCTATTCACGCCTACCAATTACTGATGACGCCTACGCTCGAAATCATTGACAATAATAAATCGGATGATTGTTTTTCATCCCAATATTCTACACGATTGATCTTGAGATCATGAGTGTACCATCAAACAATCAATTTTTTAGTCCAACTGACACAAATCTCAAAAAAATGACTTAAAAATATGTGGCACACATCACGCTCAAACATAATTTTAGCATTAATTATTTAAATTTGTGGCAAGTGGAATCAAAAACTCCTTGTGAGATGATTGGTCGTCGTCTTAGAATCAATCATGAGGAAAATTTGTCAAAATCAATCTCTATCGTCTGATTTAATATAATCAATACATTTTCATTTTAAGCTCCTCATGGCCAATAAATGGGTAGGTACGAGTAGAAGTACCCTTTTCAAGTCATGGAGTGAAGGTCAATTTTATAGGGCACATGGATGATGTGAACGATTGAAGCACCATGTAGAGTGCTTATGTGTATCACCTAATAATAACTTCTCCACTTTCTCCATGACTTCCTACATCTGGTTGTGATTCCCAAGTAACGGTATAACTGAGCATATCTCAGTTTTTGGAAAGGAGTGGCTATTAGAAACCGACATGAGATCTCTCGCCACAAACTCGGGAATTGTACGGTATTCTTAGCCCCAATTTAGTGAAAGTCAAAAAGCGAAATGAATGAATGGATACCTCTATTGGGCAACTTAAAAAATCGTTGATTGCTTTGGCTAATTGGACTGTCGAAGGGTCAAATCTTTTAATCTTATGTGTCACATATCCAAAAAAAAAACTCCTAAATTCACATTCGAGTGTAATTTGTGTCATATGATTTACTGGTGATTTGTGACATATAGAATAAAAAATGAGTGGTCAATAAATGTGAAATGATCTCAAGATCTCTTTTATAGAATGTCGGGGTGAAATTGATCTCCATCATCTAATCCGAAACAAGCAATGGATTTCAAGTGGTCTTTGATGTGACGATTTGACCAAAATCACAAACCAAATAGTTCTAATCGGTTTCTAACTGTTCAAACCAAATCGTCCAACTGATGAACCAAACTAATCCAATTCGATTCTGCTTTGATTTGGTTCGATTGGTTTCGGTTTTCCTAAAAGTTCTACTTGCACATCAAAAAATTTCGAACTTCTCAACTTGTTTTACACTGTTATTATTTTCATTTTTTCCGGAGTCATTTTACTTTTGCTCAAATACACTTTTACTAATTAAATATTTAGAAATTAGAACCCTAAGTCTATACTCCCTAAATTAACGACTTGTGAGATTCGAGCCTTAAGTAAGGTTGTGAAACACTAAGCTTGGACCCAAATTTTAGACCGAATATTCGAGGCCCAATCATCTACTTGACTCAAGTATATATATATATATATAATCGGTTCAGTTCAGTCGACTTCAGCTTGGGAAGGCCCGGAACTAAAACCAAACCGAACTTTTCGATTTTTCTTTTTTTTTGTTAAACCAAACCCAAATCGGTACCCATCCAAATCGGACCAAAATCGGCAGTTCAGTCTAGTTTGGTTGGTTCAGCCCAAAAAATGCATAGCTCTAACGCTTTCAGAGTACGTAGACACAAACAGAAGCACCCAAAAGTGAAATGGATGATTTGAATCTCCTCCAAACCTATGGAGCATGAGATTCATGTAAACATATATGTTTTTAATTTAGGCATTTAAATGATCTTACATTATCAGTTTATCAGTTTGCGATGTGAGTGACCCCTAGAATCAAAGTAATAGATAATGAAAGAATTTAAACAAACCCAAAAATAATGTTTTAAAGAGATTTAAACCATCATATCTGTAGATTATAATATCAATCATTATATTTTATTTTAATAAATGAGAATAAAATTAATCAATCAATTTCTTTACATCCACCTATAAACATGTTTCTTTGGATTGACATATGTTCCAATAATAAATTGTGACGCACACAATTTAATCTAATCATAAATGTGTGCCACATAGCATAATAATAAATCACATTTCAATGATATGAGATAAAAAGTCTACTATTATCAATATAAGATCATTTGAACTTAGTGCTTAAATGTTAGTCACGAGCAATTATTCCTTAAAAGACCTGGCTCTTCCGACCGTCATTTAAACATCAAATTGGTGTGTAAATGATCTTACAACATAATTGGTTTAAGATGTAGGTAATCCACGTCAAAGTGATGGATCAAAGGTATCAAAAATCGACTGATACTGAAACGTATTGACGATTTGTATCAATTTTCGGCCAAACCATATATTAAAGGAAAATGACAAACAATTACACTCATTAGGAGATTTTACCTATATGATCTATGCACTCTAACATCAATCGTTGTCTTTATTTTTCTAAAGTTGACATTAAAGTTCACCGAACCATTGGTTCAGACACATATAACATGTAGTATAATTGTATACCACAGTTTTATGGTTCAAGACTAAAATAGTGGTGCAAGACCCTTTAAACACAACCCCCGCCCCCCAACTTGAAATCGTAACTGAACCGAACCGATCTAATTCCGATTTCCGTTGGGTCAGCTTTTGATTTTTCTTCATTTTTTTTTTTCTTGTTTTTTTTTTTTTAAACAATTGGTTTTTAGTTATCGAAACCGAAACCGAGTCGGACTGAACGAACAGTCCCTCTCTATACACACTTTAGTCACCAAATGACACAACTAAAACTAAGCTCTCTGGAAAAACAAAGAAAACTAAGAATTTAAGTGGGCCACGTCAAGAAGTTGGACCGTAACACTTAGGTTCCTCTTTGATTTGTTTGGGTGGAGTCCCTTTAACCCCTTTCAATTAATAAAAAATAAAAAATTTAATTAGAAATTAGATAGAGGCAGTATGAATTTTTGTTGTTAATTAATTCTTTTTTAAATTAAGCTATTAAGAGGAGTAAGATCGAGAGTTGTAAATCTTCTGCATAAGGTATTTTTTGAAGTCTTCTTTCTTTTTCTTTCTCACCACCTCCAATTTTTTTGGTTTAGAATCGGTAAGGGCTTTTTTTTGCTGTAAATCCATATTGTGTGGGAAAAAGAATGAACTTTGTTTAAAGGTCTAATTTTGTTTAGAAAGGGTAAATTGAGAAATACTTTTAAAAGATGACAATGAGATAATTCTAAGAAAAACAAAATAGGACAACTTACTCTTAAAAGAATGAAAACCAAAATTGACAAAAAAATATCTTGGATTTTCACTTTTATTAGTGTCGTAAAAATGCACATGCATTGCACATAGACACTATAAAAGTAAAATAAAAAATGACTTTCATGAAATAAATCTAATTAAGATCTATGATCAAGTAATTATACAAACATTTTATTTTTAAATTTCGTTTAATTATAAGTTAGACAATATTAAATTATTATAAATATCTTATATATAAATGTTTGATAGAAGAAAAAAATTCTAATATATTTTTTTTGAGAAAGGATAAGAGTGTAACTATTGTGACGTTATCATGTAATAATGCACGACTGTTGCATCGTACATTTTCTAAATAAAATTTAACAGGGAGCCATTTCTTGCACACGCTTTTTAAGTTGTTGCACCGAATTAATCAAAATTTATCGTTGCTCATGCTTCTATTGCATTGATTATTTTTTTTTAAATGCACCTTAATTAAGTTTTATTGTGGACCACGTCTCTCTCTCTCTCTCTCTCTCTCTCTTCATACCATTCTCTGACTCTCCCTTTGATTCTCCCTCTCCCGTTTTCTTTCACTCTCTCTCCCTCTCCCATTTTCTTTCACTCACTCTCTCTCCCTCTCCCTCTCTACACCGCTCTCTCCCTACATGTCAAAGAACAGTGAGGAGAGAGAAATTTAGGGTTTTCGTCTCTCTAACTGAAAATTAGGATTTTTCAACTCCGCATCTCAGTAAGATTAACCACTTCAGTAATGTGACGATGGGAATCTCGTGGACGATCTCTGAAACCCTAACAGTCGCACTCATCGTTTACTTTGTAATTGATGATGATTCTTGTTGAGTCGAAGTAGATTCTTTCCAAATCCACGACGACATGTTGATCAGATTGATTAAACATAGGTTACAAAAGGGAGAAGTTGAAAAATTAAACGAATTTGATGGAAAGAGCGACCATATAAGAGGAGATTTCTTAATTGTTTAAGATGAAAAAAATGAAAATTGAGGGGATTTTGATACGAGAAACTCATAAAAATGAGATTTTGTTATAAATTTGAGAGAAGGGAATGCTACCATTTTGGTAAGGTAGTAGTGTCTTTTTAGAAATCATTTCTATGGTGAAGAAGAGAACATTTCATAGAGAAGGATTTGAACCCTCAAATAACATATACTATTTCTTAGAGGATGTAGCACAACATCACCTGCCTTTGGTTGTCACTCTTGATTTTATATGAAGGTGCAACCATAAAGGCATTTTGGTCCTTTAGAAAACTAAAAAAAATATATGATTTATTTTAAAATCGGTGCAAGGGCTAACATTCCGTGTGCAATTAATGGTTCCCAATTTATATTTATTTTATAAAAAATATTAGTTGATGTAGCATCGTTAACTCAATTAATTACTTTGCATGATTTTTTCATTAATTAGCGTACACAAAGTTAATGGATGTGTGATTAGTAATTTCAAACATTAGTGAGGTTGTGGATTGTGCACTCCACGTTTACTTTCTCTCTTATATTAATAAGGTGAGAGTTGTTGTGTGGGGTTTATTCTCCTATGTGTCATTCAATGTGAATGACATTATTAATAAAAAAGAAAAAAAGAAATGCACACAAAATAAATAAAATAAAATCGAGGCCAAGCCTTATGCAGGGGTAATATACCATTATACCCTTATTTACCCCAATTTACCCCTAAATCCCACCCTATCCATCCTTGTCATATATTTCATCAAATTGCCTCCTATATTTTCTTTTATAATATAACCACTTTTGTCTCTCAATTGGTGACTTATATTTAGTTGATGTTCGGTACCTGTACCGAGCACCAACACTCTTAGTACTGGAGTCACTTTTTGGGATATGTGTCATTTGAAAAATCACATGTCCCATATAATTAGACACCCATTATAAACATTAGTCGCCATTGTTTGATTCAAAATTGTCTAAAATTAATGATATGTGAGATTTACATGGTAGCTATTAAATTTATATGACATTTGACTTGACTTAGATGATGTAGATTATTTTTCATCTTAATCTTTTAGAGTAAAAATCTATAGATCATGACACACTATACGATTTTGCAGGACGCACATCCCAAATTTGACGAAGTACTAAGTCACCTGACTAGACACACATCCAAAAAGTGACCGAAGTACTAGGTTACCTAATTTCACATGGCACACATCCCATACACTACCTTCGTAGGTAGCGTCCCACCCCTCTACACATATAATAATGGGAGTATAAATGATAGGTGATTGCGAGTTATATCACATCTTTTACGGCTCACAACTTCCGAAGGCACATTTTATCCCTTCTAAGCACATGTCCAAGACCTTAATTTGCCAACCAAACCTTTTCAATTAAAATTTTTTCCCTTTGACCCAAACTTTAATGGTAGAAATCCTTTTTCTTGGATGGTCCTTCATGGACTTTGGGCATGTTGATGAGACTTGAATTGGGTGCCGCATGACACCCAATTGGCTCGAGTGTAACATCGAGGCTACACACAAACTTATGATCGCTATATTTATTTATGGCAATAGAGAGAAAGCACCTGATTGCGTTCGGTGGCATTTTCGCATGCCATATGTACTAATCAACCCAAAGCAACTTCTCATATTTTCACATGTCATTTGGCTAATCAACCCACAATAGAACCATGACACTTAATTGGCTCGAGTGTAGCATCGCAAGTTACACACAAACTTATAGTCGCCATATTTATTTATGAAATTGAGAGAATGCTCCCCATTGCGCACACCATTCAACGGGTGGCATTTTCACATACCGTATGGAGTGATCAACCCCAAACAACTCCTCACATTTTCACATGTCATATGGAGTGATCAGTCATACAACATGTGATTTAAAAGAATATGTATACATATTCTTTTACTTTTTTTTATTGACGGGGCAAAGATATGGTAATGCCCTAAAAATTTGGTGTCCTGATTTTATTAAGCTTTAGACCATATTTTTAACAATGAATATATATTAGATAATGCTCAAACTATTGTTGTGGCACTTCATGAATCTCAACGAAGTTGCTGAGTCTCACGATGGATGCCACATGATAATCAGTTTATTATTGTAGCGGAGAATCTAGAGATTTCTCTACAATCAGGCGCATAGTTTCAGGCCTCTTTACTTATTTGCTATATTTTAGATAAAATTTCGCAATATTCAAAAGTCACCTTTTAGGAAATGGGACTGGCTCTCCTAACTATCATTTAAGTACCAAATGGTATTTAAACGATCTTACACCGTTTCTTGGCTTATTATCTTTGAAATCCACACGGTCAAAGTGATATATCATCAATTAAAGGGTTATAGGTAAAAAACCAAACTTCTTGGGAGATTCGAACCATCCGATCGTGCACTCTAATATCGAGAATTGTTCTTAATTTTGATGGCTGATATTAAATTTACCAAATTGATGGTTTACATCCACTTAATTAAATTTATCGATTAGATGGTCTATATCCACTTATAAGCATGGTCCTTGGTTGGGACATGTTCCAACGATGAATTGTCACTTGGACAATTTAGATTGATTATAGATACATGTGACATGACACAATGATAAATCACACTTCAATGGTGTGAGATAAAAAGTGACATTCTAATGGTGGAATGTCATTTAAACACAATTTAGTGTTTAAATGTCGGCCACAAGCCATTATCCCTTAAGAAATATAGCATGCAAACCCGGTGGTGTAGCTTAATTGGTCAAGCCTTGGATTTGTTCCCCAATGGTTACTGATTCCAATCCCCTCAAGGCTACTGAAGTATTACCTAGTCGTTAGCTCAAGAGCCCTGTAGAATTAGTCAAAGTGTGCACAAGTTAGTTCGGAGACCCACAGATATAAAACAAAAGAAATATAGCATGGAGTCTCATTAACTGTGCCGTGTGATTCAAAGATCTATGATGTATTATGGTGTAAAACATTTGGACAAAAATGCTTTAAATCAATTTCTAGCCATCTATTTTGAAGGTGTTGGCTACTTTGAAAACAATAATACAAATCGTATAAAAAAAAAAAAAACAATAATACAAATGCTTTCTTTTGTGTCCCCAACCTTCTACCACCCTAGATTGGATCATATTCTTCAAGTCACACAGCACACCTGATGAAATCATGTGCCACTTGTCCCATAAACATACTCATGAGCCAGGGACGTGGAGCTGCGTTTGGTTACCAAATACCAACTTGCAACTACATAATTATCCATCCATCTTCCAATGTTTGACTAGTTTGGTGGAGAGAGATTGACCTGTGCACCACCCTTAGTTCACGGATTGGCCACGTAATACCAACTCTTGGGAAATCACAACCAAAGAAAGTGAAACAAGATCAGAGTCGAATCGTCCGACCCGGGTAATTTTATATGGTAAAATATAAAAATAATAATAATAATATATTTTAGGGTAGCATTAAATGCACCTCAAACCTGTGAGGAACACACACATATCCCTCACAAAAATCATTGATTGCCTTCAATCAGACGATGGAGATCATTTTTTGCTCCCATCTTCCACACAATAAATCTTGAAATCATGGTGCACCTATCAAACGAATTCCACATACATCACCACAAGTGAATGTCAGATGATCAAGATCACTTTTGGGAATGTGTGTCACGTAAAATCAAGATCTGACTATCTGATAAATGCACTAAGATTTCAAAATTTATTATGTGAAAGATTGACACGAAAAATGATATCCATCATCTGATTGAAGGTAATCAACAATTTTTAACGATGAATATGCTGTGTTCACAGGTTCTACGGGTGCAAATAGTGCTATCCTATATTTTAATGAAAAGCAAGAAAAAGATTATGATAGTTACGTATTATTTTTATTGAATAAACATAAAAACTTAAAATCTGCAGGGTGGGTGTAATTTAACAATTCTTTATATTCGTTGACTTTGTTAGCTTCGGATTCAACATTAAAATTCGAAAAATGGGGGCCTCATTATTATGAAACTATATATTAAATTGGACTCCGGTTCCCTAGGACATGGTTGCATGGTTAAACCATACATCGTACGCAATGAGGCATCAGGTTGCATCCAAACCAGTTTAAAAAAAAGATGTTTTTCTAACATGAATATTGAGTGAATGTTGAAAATATTCAATGTGCACCATGATTTTTAGGCAGAACCACGATATTTAACCCATCATTTGAAGGGTAAAAAAGTTTATTTTTTTCCATTTGTTCTAAAACCTTAAGGGGGCAGGTGAACCCTAGGGAAAACGGGTGTATTTTTTTTATTTGGGTACCTCAATTGGACCACGTGGTAGAGTTCAAACCTTACTACCACATGTCCCATTTTCCATATTATATATAAACTATAGTGTTACTATCAGGTGTTGAGTTCGAGCACAAGGTCATCTCTATAATGTACTTCGATCATCCACTGTGTAGATGTTGGCTCAGCCTAAAAAGTTAAGCAAATTGAAAGATTCCAACCATCCGATTACAGTAGATAGCTAAATTTTTATGTTTGGATTTTGTGGGCACTGGGCAGGGGGCAGGCGGTTTGGAAGCTTGTTTGGTAAGCAAGTGGGGAGCAGGTGAGGAGCAGAAACATGCTACAGATGGATTACTCAGCCTCACTTTAGAGAGTGACCTGTTGGTTTTTTTTGTTCTTCCGGGTTTTCTCATAATTAGTTTCGCCATGTGATTTAGCTTTGTCTCATTTCTTATGTGTTCTTCTATCTGTGACAGTCCACCATCGCCCCATCGGAATAAGATTTTCACGTTGCACAATGCAGGCAGGTAGAACTTCTACAAGGCCTGTTTTTCACAAAATGCGGGAGTCAGAAATGAAGGTTGACAGCGAGAGCGATTCTAGAGTTAATAAATAAACATAAATAAATTAAAAATCCACCAATTTGAATATTTAAGAACATCCACTCACCAATTTCTTTTAAAATTAATGCAACCTCAAGCATATGAAACAATTCCTAAAAACCCTACAGGATGTTCAAATGCATATATTAGGACCTGAAACATTCAAGTGCTCCCAAGGTGTCAAACTCAGTATTGGTATCGGGTATTGGTCCATGGAGGACCGATACGAATCGACCGATACGAGTTCGTATCAGTAGATACCGATATCTGAGTTGATACCTGCTACGTATTGGCGCCGAAAAACCGATACCTATTGGTATCGGCTGATATTTGATACCATGAGTGCTCCAAGAAATCTATACCTTACAAGTACACATCTTTCTCAAGGAAAGAAATTCCTCGTACTCATATTTCAAATTAAGAGGGTGAGATCTTGGCGCTTGGACGTCGGGGGAGAAATCCATCAATCGACTTCAGACCCACCAACAACCAACTTGAATGCTATATATTTTATAATAAAAAAATAGTAAACGAACACTAATGGTCGAAAGCGAGTTGTTGAATAAGAACCTTGTTCAATCATGGTCCTGAATCAACTTCCAAGATAATCAAATCCGAGTCTGAAGAAGACAATCATAATCAGCCCCAACCAAATATACCATGAAGAGAGCACCTGCTTTGTTAAGTGTGAAGCTGTTTCGTGAGAATCTCCGTAGTGCCACCAAGCATGGAAGGGACTTCACACATTGATCCCGAATAAAAGTTTATTGAGATCTTTGGTATATATACTGTCACATATTTGTTGAGGCCCTCATATCTCTCTATATAGTTCTCAAAATGCGCGTTCAGTCAACATCCTCAATGCAGAAGCAGTATCTCCATACGCTTCTCACTACAAAGAAAAATACAAAAAACAACAATGAAGAATACAACATTAGAAAACTACTATTTTGTAAGCTGGGTTTGAACAAATAACCTCAAGAATGTAGACCTGGATCATTACCTGTAACTACCAGGGCATAAGCTCCAACAAATTTTAGAAAACTAGTAGGTGCCAAGTCTGCAACCCCCCTAGACGTAAGCCCATTTCCATCCCGAAATGAATGACCCAAAGGATCTCAGACCAATCCACAGAAAGCATATGGCAGACTTGCTGGTCCATTCATTCTTCTCCATAGATCATCATGCTGGAATAAGAGCAGTTTTTGAAGTACCTCTGTATCAACAAGGTCGTAAAAATGGGTACGTATTGCTATGTAAATCCATGTAATTGATCTTTTTCACAATCTTGACATCTAAAGTTTCATTCAAGCCTACTTTAGTAAGCACTCAAATATCTATGTATTTTCCTTGTAATAAAAAATCAAAGACCTGAACTCATATCCTACTGACATGATATTATTGGTTTTCAATCCCAATCAATTAAAGCAAACATTGAATTTGAACTCATCATACTTACCTGTTTTGCTGTTTGCTACTCATCTAGATTCTAGTGGATCAAAAAGCCAAAAATATTGAATTAGAAATATTTCGCCAATCAGTTTGCTTGAATTAATTTCTAGTTACTATGGAATCTACCTGCTCCATAATGCTTTGTTTTTCAGACACAGGAAGAGTCAAAGAAAACCTGCAAGGAAAATTAAAATCCACAGGAGCAGACAAAAGGAATGGTGACAAATCAAGAATCAAAATTTCGGCCGAAATGACCGAAATTTCGGTCCAAATTATCGGTTTCGGTCCTCACCGAAACGATAACTTGGACCGAAATTTCAGTCATATTTTGTGTGGGATTGAAATTATCGGCCGAAATTTCGGCCAAATTATCGGTTTTCAGCCTAAATTTTGGCCGATATTTTGATCCTTGCTACAAATAGTATATGCCTACAAAGCCAATAAATAAATGACAGGTCAACAAAAGAAATGCTATAGAAGAAACAAAAGAAAATCAGTTCAAGTTGTTGACTAAGTTGGTGAATAATCTTTACAGAATGCAATATAAAGGATAAATCAATAAACCTATATATTTTCTATTAAACCATAATATTCATCTTGAACAAAAATACCTACAGTACATATATTTTGAACTCTTGAAAAATGGAGCAAATATTCTATTGTTATCCTTATAATAGAGAAAAATAAATACAAAAGTACAGCCGTTGAGACAGAGCTTTCACCACTCCCTCTTTCTAACATATGAAAAGCCCATTCGCATGAACACCACAAAAACCTTATGATATAATGCACCTCATTTCAACATTTGAATTTTGATAATTGTCACCAGATAGCCTTTACCAATGTACGGAAATTGTCGTAGAGAAAAATAATGCAGGCAGCAATCAATCATTGATCTCAAGAATTGGAACTAAGGAACATGTTGCAATTCAAGCCACTTTCTGCTCCTTAATGAAAGTGCCCACAGTTTTGAACCACCGCATGAGATTCCGATGATCTTTCACATAAAGCCATGCTTGGAGAAATCGAAAGAGGCTCTCATTCACACCACGCTCTTCTATATATCTGTGAAGACCATCCTTTATCTTCTCTTCAAGATCTCTGAATTTGCACAAACTCAAGTAATTAGAAACACGGCATCCATCCATTTTGTACCCATATAATATTCAAACCAAAGTAAAATGAAAATAAAATAGGTTAAATAGCATCATAATAACCTCATTAACAAGGTTATAAAATAGCAAATTCAAAAATCGGTGGATCTTAGAGAAATCGTAAGACAAAAATTTAAGCAAGCCATGTCAGAGGAAAAGTTAAAAAAAGGGTTAACGATTACTGGAAATGTATTTTGAGACGATCTGTATATGCCACCATTCTGAAGTTTTTTTAGATGGGTTAAGATTTAGATGTCATCTGATGGGATTCTTTTGTTGAGAATAGTGTCGTGTTACTTGGTTCATTTCCTGCTGGGGTTTAAATCATAATTGTTAAGAGTTAACTAGCTAAAGCGTTGTTTTGGACAGTAAGAAGCATTCCTATTTGACACAAAACAATTTTTAAGATTTTTCAATAAGATATTTATTAGAATATTAATCAACAATGTCTTGGGATCTGATTATAGCTAGGCAATGCTAGAGGAAAAGTTTGGAGAGAAAAAATTGCTTGAAGCTTTCTGGTGTCTTTCTTGTGCTGTGAGAAGGAAGGAGCCCGCTGGAATTAGAAAGTAAATTCTTTGAAATGTTTCAGGTGAACCTTGAAAGCATAGTAAGCAACTAAGAGCATCTCAAATAAATTATAACTTTAACTTATTTTTCCATAACTGTCATTCTTCCATCCGTATTGTTCATTTGGGCTTAAATTACACTCGTAAAAAATTAAAAATGCAAGTGTGTTGCACAAGCTAGTAATAAAAAAACTTATTTATTCATTATTTAGTCTGATTGCTTGTACTGAAAAAAATCAATTTTTATGCCACAGTGGCACATATTGTTGATCAAGCCAAATTGTCGAAATGCGCAGTCCATGATTGGTACATTCTCAAGCAAAAGTCGGTGCCTATGAACGGATTTGCACCATCCAATTGGTGCACCTTCATATTGATTGGTGAAAGAATATGACCAGCCGCTGTTAGATTGTATATATGTCTACGAGCAGTTGGCCTTTGCACATAGTTTAACAAAAGACTTGGTATTTTGTGGACATGTTCCATGCGAAAACACCATCAAACTGTCTGATTTGAAGGCCGTGATGTAAAGATCTCTGGTGCAAAAGATTGGAACAAAACACCATCTCTATCATATGATTCAAAACAGTCAACTATATAATCAGATAATGGTCTTTGAGTGCATTGAAAAAATCATATGAGAAATATTGTATTTCGTGCCAATCTTTTGCAGCTAAGATCTTTGCATCATGGCCTTAAAATCAGACAGCTCATATTGTGTTTCACCTGGCAGAGGTCCCCAAAATCCAAGTCTTTCTTTTAAACTATGTGCAAGGGCTAACTTCTGGTGTGCAAGTATAAATATCAGATAGTTACATTTCCCAAAAGAATGTCATCTTTAGGCCCACTTCAATTTAATAGACCTATCACTTTCACGCTTGGATTGCCAAAAAATACGTAAAGAGGGCTAAAACTTGCACACGAGATTTGTACCGTGGCATATGCTTAAAAAGATAGGCATTTGTACCGTGGCATTTGCTTAAAAAGAAAGACATTGTCATTTTTAGGGTTTGTGCCACCTGGAACACTATCTAAGCCGTCTGATTTGAAGTCTGTGATGGACAGATCTTTGAGGCCAAAGATAGGCACGAAACGTGATCTCTATCATCTGAATGAATAAGTCAAAGGCCATCATCTGACTCAATGATTGACTCTGAAAATCAGATGATACCGATCATATTTCGTGCCAATTTTTTGCCTCAAAGATTTTTACACCATGGTCTTCAAATCAAACGGCTTAGATGGTCTTACACGGGGAACAGATCTAAAGAAAAAAAGAAAATCTTTCTTTTCAACCATGTGCCACGGTACAAATCTTGTGTGCAAATTTAGCTCCCATACCAAAATGGCACATGAACTTTAAGTCTTTACCAGAGTTACCCTCTATTATTCCAAACTTTATGGGCAACAAACATACCATTAATTTTAGATAGGTTTAGACCGCTTTGGATCAAATGATTGAAATCGACTTTCAACCAGCCCAATCTTTTGCATTGTACATCTTGAGATCACGAGCAACAAATCACACATAACCAGTGATGTAATATGCGATCGCATATGCCATGATGGCATATGCAACAGGAATATGTATGCCATCGCATACACTGTATGCGATGGCATACTTCTCCAACGGTCATATTTATGACCGTTGGGGTTTTTTATTTTATTTTTGCTTTTTAGGCCTCTCCAAAGCCTATAAATAGGGGTGTCCTCTTCCTAATCCATACCAACATCCATCCAATGTATGATTTGTCTCTTTGGTTCATTTTTTGAATTGTTAGTTTTCTCTTTCTCTCTCTCTTTTTCTTAAATCTTTAATCATAATTTCTTTTACTCTATTTTGTAGTTAACTAAGTAAAGAGTTAAGATGCTCTCAAAAAAAAAAAAAAGTAAAGAGTTAAGAGGTTCAATCTTCATTCTTCGAGCAAAGAGGGAGGAATAACTTCACGAATCAAAAGAGAAAAATTAGAATTAATTTTTAATTCCTATTAAATTTTGTTTGATTATTTTTCCTCCTTTTATTACACTTCATTTCTTTCATTTTTTTTTTTATCCATTTAGAGTGGTTGTTAATCTCTCTACTCACCGTCTCACCAACTTCTTTAAATTACGTTATCATTATGTCTACGTCCTCGAACGACACTCTTAGCCCGACAAATTCCGCCAATCCGGATTGAAAATGTGAACATTACAAGAGTGTAACCGAAAAAATAAGGTCCAATGTACCCTATGCACCCATGTAAGCATGGGGAAAATAGGGAGACACAAGCAACATCTTATTTGGCAACCCGGATCGAATGCGAAAGCATGTCCAAATGTCACGCTGGAGATTTAAAAAGAGATCTTGGAATGAATTGATAAGACTTCGAGAATGCAATATAATGACGAAGTAATTTTACAACAATACTATGATGTTGATGAAGATGAAAAAGACCATGTTAAATCTACTCCCTCCACAACTCGTACTGGAAGACCACCATCCCTTAAAAAAACATGTGGTAGAAAGGGGAAGGGAATAGACAAATTCTTCTCTTGCAGACCACATCCTGAGAATGTGGTAGACACTAAGGGTAAGAGTCCAACCCAAACCACTATAGAAAATAGGTTTAAAGATAAGGACCGATCCGCCACTATTTAACACGTGGCTAAGTGGGTGTACCAAGCCGGTATTACATTTAATACTATCAAGTTAAAGAGCTTCAAAGTAATGGTTGAAGCTCTTCGACAATTTGAACATAGCCTAAAACCTTCATCATATCATGAGATAAGACAAACATGTCTTAAAAAGAATGTAGACTTCACAAAAGCCTTTCTCGAGGAGTATCGAAAGGATTAGAAGACGTATGGGTGCTCACTAATGACCGATGGTTAGACCGATAGCGCCAGTAGGTCAATCATCAACTTTTTGGCAAATTGTCCTACCGAAACTATGTTCATTAAATTCGTAGATGCTTCGGCCCATTCTCACACGGCTGAATATCTAATTTCCCTTATAGATGAGATGATAGAAAAGGACATTGGTGCACAATATATTGTCAAAGTTGTCACGGATAATGCGGCAAACTTGGTGGTCACGGGTAGACTAATAATGGAACAGAGACCACACATATATTGGATCCCATATGCGACCATTGCTTAGACTTAATCTTAGAAGACATAGGAAAAATGCATATTAAAACCTTAGCTAAGGCTAGGAAGGTAGTAGTATATATGTATAAGCATACACTTCTACAACACCACATGCGTAAAGCAATTGGAGGTAATTTATAACACCCGCCATCACCCGTTTTGCTACGGCTTTCTTGACATTACAAAACATGTATGCTAAAAGAGAAGAGCTTAGAGGATTCGTAACTTCCACCAATTGGAGGAATGGAGCTTGGTCAAAGAAGGTCCAAGGGAAGTGAGTGGTACAAACCATCTTAACCAGCTCTTTTTAAAATAATCTTGCGATTGATTGATGGTGATGAGAAGCCCGCTATGGGCTATATCTATAGTTTTATAGAGAGCTATAGAAAAAATTAAATCTAATAATATGTACAAATCACGTCTTTTTCAACCCATTATTGACATAGTTGAGAAGAGATAGGGTGTCCAAATGTCTAGCCCGTTGTATTTCGCTGCATTCCTCTTAAGTCACGCGGTTTATTTCTCTTATCCGAACCGGAAGGCGCCGGAAGTAACACATATTAGTGGATTCCTTGACGTTTTAGAGAAGATGGTTCCAGAGAAAGACAAGTAAGCTTAGATTAGCAACTCTTTTAACCAATACAAGAATGCTCAAGACATGTTCAGAAGAGAAATTGTGATTCGACAAAGAGAATCCAAAATACCTATTAAGCATGTTTATGATTTATTTTTTATTATATTTCATTTCTTCTAAATTAATAGCTTAATACTATAAATATATCTAATTAATACTAATGTTTGTAACCGATTGGTGGTTGTCCTATGGAGTGGATTTGGTGACAAAATATGAACTATTGAAGAAGATGGCCGTTAAGGTTCTTGGCCTTACATGTATCGCATCGGCATGTGAAAGGAATTAGAGCACGTTTGAGATGGTAATTAATTTATTTTTATTTCATTTTTAGTCTCATAATTTTAATTTAATTGTTGTTTAAATTTTAAGAGATATTAATATTTATTAAATGTTTCTCTTAAATAGATAAACAAGAAGAAGCGGAACAAGCTTGAGCAAAAAAATCTCAATGGTTTGGTCTTTGTCTAATACAACCAAAAGCTACGAGATCACTTTCTAAAAAACTGGGAACATCCGGGACACTATGATTTCATCTCTCTCGAAGACTTGTCATCCGATTCTCCTTGAATGGCGGATGCCTCCGATGAGCAAGTATTTGCGATTGAGGATCTTACGTGGAAGCAAGTGGAAGAGGCCGCTTTTGGAGATGAGCTTCCTACCGGGTAGAGAAAAAGATCGATAACAGGGGAAGTTAGCTTGCGCTTGCATCAAAAAGAAGACGAGATGCATGAAGATGAAGAGGCACCCATAGACGATATACATACCGTCTTAGTGAGATTAGATGTTGAAAAAACCGAGAAAGAACAATATGTTGAAGAAGGAGATGATTCAGATGATGACGGCAATGCAAGTGACGACAATGGTGGCGGTGGAGATGTACCATTGTGGGTTGGAAACCAATGTGTAGAACTTTTGCTCGGTACACAATACCGTTAGAAAGTAGGAATAAATGTTAAGATACTTTTACTTAAATAATATTTTTCTTCTTTACTCTTTTCCTTCTTTTTTGTATGTTTCTATGTTCATTTTTTATTTTTATTTTAACATCAATGAAATTTATATTTTCCCTTTTAACTTATGGGTTATATACTTATATTATATACTTTTATTTCGCATTCTAGATACTATAAAATTAACACAAAACATATTATTGATCAATATGGGAAACTTTGGGGATTATATATATATATATATATATATATATATATATATATATATATATATATATATATGTCATGGCATAATGGCATATGCGACCCGCATATGCGATGGCCCTATGCCATCGCATAGGGTCGCATATGCCATTTGACTATATTACGCATAACACATAGTGGTTCTGCATGACACATTACAAAAAGTAACCCCAATACTAAGGGAGTTTGCCCCAGATCGGATACCTGATATCAACTCATATGAAAATGGGTAACATTCTACAACAAAATTCATGTCGTGTCTAGGCACAAGGCTGTTCAGATTTGACTGTCACGGTAATATACTACTAAATCAATTTAATATATTGAAACTCATATCCTATCTCTTGATTTTCTGATTGATCTGGGCCATCTAATCTGTTTTTTATCTCTTGGCTTCTAGTTTGCAAAACAACGTGGAATCAGAGCCATCCTACGGTCCATCTGGTTTAACAGAGAGTCTGAGTCTGACTTTAACACCCTTGATCCACCATTTGGACAGTGTAGATTGTGAGCCTGTAGTATGGAAAAATGTGGCTCCATTCAGTGTTAAGGTGGTTTCTTGAGAGCATGGGAAGAGTTCTAATCTGTGTCCAATTGCATAAAAAGGGATCAATGTTCCAATGGATTTAAATTCTATAGGACAGAAGAAGAAACTGTGGAGCATTTATTCCTCAATGCACTTTCGCGTAACTGTGGGGCTTGTTTAGTATGGTTTGGTGTTAATTGATGTCTAGGGTTGTCTTGTGCCTTCATTTTAGCTGGAAGGAAAGAAATAAGTGGACATTTGAAAAGAAATTTCAGTCTCTCAAACATGTGATGCATGCCATAGTGGAGGACATTTGCTGGTGGTGCCTGCCATCTCCTTCATACTCGGCAGAGACAACAGCAGAGATCTTGCTAGAATGGGAACAAATTAGACCAACATAGTGCCTCGATAGTCAATTTCTAAGCCCTCGTGGGCATCTTTGTATTTGTTTTTCGCTTTCTCTTGTTGTTTTAGTTTTTCTTTTCCTTTTTATGGGGTGAGATGCCAAGCACCTCGTTGCGCTTTCTTTTGGTCCATTGTATTTTATTTTCATTTAATGGCAATATGACTATAATTTGATCAAATAATAGTAATTGTAATAACAGGGTACGAGAGGTGATCGTGATGTTAGGTAAGATTATATGCAGGTCTATGATTTGTTCCAAGATATATAAAAGATAACGACGGTCTAAAGGAACTTTTGGGACGTTGAGAGAAGTTGAGTTTGGAATAGACTACATTTGGAAAATCTAACTTGAGGACAAAATGGGAATTTCCAGATTCAATTTTATTTTCCATGACTTTTTATGATTGGTCGGCTATTATGAAGACCTTATTTTTGAAGGAGGAAGAAATTTGACTATCTGGATCATTTCTTATGGGGTTAATCTTATCAACCTATCTTAGAGTAGCCAACAGTAAATCAGCATTGTAAGACGGATCATTTGTCAAAGTAGACAGCAAGGGAAATTACAAAGGATTAGAAGATCGAATTACAATGCCAATGCGAACTTGAGGTCAAGCTATCTCTTAGATAAGACTAAATGATGCAACCCAAAAGAGGTAACAGATGATTGATGTAGGTCGAGTCTTGGATGGTTAAAACAAGGTGCCTACCTGTCCAAGTCCAGGGACTACGGTATTAATATCCACAATCTCAATTTTTTAAATTTGCTAACATATTGGAGCGTAAGCCAGGGTGCCTTCCCATTAATTACGTTGGCATGCCACCAAAAAAAGGCACTCTAGGTTTGTCTAATAAGAATCTGGCATTGCCAAATGCTAAGATAGAATCGGGGTTGGATTATTTGAGGGTACCTACCCGTCTCTCATGGTAAGGATAAAAATGATCAATGCAATCTTCACAAACCTAATCATCCACTTCATGTCCATCAACACCATCCTAATTATAATGCCAAATAAGATTGTGAAGATTCAAATGTACTTTCTCTAGAGTGACATGAATAGGAATCTAAAGGAGTATCTGATTAGTTAATTAACCAGACCTAAGTGGCAGAGGAGATGGAGATCAGACATATTGTCACTTTCAATCAAGCTTCGCTTGGTAAGTGGTGGTGGTGGATGGTCAAAGCCACCTTGGAGACTGGAGAGGCACACAGACCTTTGGTTTGAGATTATTCAAGAAAATGATGAAAATAGCCATTTACTATGGTTGGGATGGAAGCAGGGGAGCTCGATGCTCTATAAGATATGGAGGAATGTGTTTTACAAAAGTAAAAAAGTAGATTAAATTCATCCTACGCTTTAGAGAACACATTTTACTTTGACAAAACTATAATTGGAGACATTTGTTTCCAATATGATTTTTTCTTATATGTTGCGCTTTCAACCCATGGGCTATCTTTTCTAGAAAATCATTCAGTCTACATGTCAACAATTAGTGAGGGGACTCAAATTAAATATTTAAGGAGCTAATGGGACTACTAAGTATATCAGATAATTTAACAATGACTTGCACAACATGGCCATTTGGATTTTACAATCCTTCGGTACATTCTCCATTAGTTCCCTATTCAAATTGTTCCATACATGACCTAGAATTGATATCAAAGCTAGAATTTGGGATTTGGTTACATCACCTTGAACCCAATGTAACGTTTGGAAGATACTCATGTGTCAGATCATTATGAGCGACTAGCTACAACTTCGAGCCCCTTGATCCTGTGTTGTTTTTATTGTCACACTATAGAAGATGTCATCACTTGTTTAATAGTTGCATATAGAAAAGGAAAATTTGGTCCTTTTATTGAAAACTATATTAAAACTAATTATTAATTTGGTTACTGTTATTTATCTAAAGGAATGATGGGTAGCTTGGAATAGGCCAACTGCTAGAACTTTAGCAATTTGGTCATGAAAGGTTACATTGAAACAGTGATATAGAATGTTTTGGAAATTTAAAAATAAATCTTTAATGTAAAGCCTTGAATGTAAAAATCATCATAAGGAATGTCATTGTGGCAGTTTCAGACTCTTTATGCCTGCTCGGTTGTTTTCATCCTATGATACTTAATTTGCTACCTAATGTACTGAACCGCAAATTCGGTTCATTTTGATTCACTTTTTAGTAGCAAATTTTTGTTTAGTTAAAATAAACTCATGCGTTTCGATTCACTGAATTCCCTTCACTAATTCTGTATACCACTTTATAGCTGTATTATCTTCACTAATTCGGTGAACCATAGCGTCGTTTGTAGCGTATTCAAGTACTATATCAAAACTTTTACTTTAAACGAAGAAATTTACGATTTAAGGCAACTTCTTTCCTTCCTTACATCTCCTCGAGCTACAGAACTCCTCGAGTCAGGTTATTGGATTGGATTCTTCCTGTGTCTCCTCAACTCCTCTTTCATATTGATAGGTCAAAAGTATATTTTGAATGGTATCTCTCATCTTGATAATTCAAAATATATTGTTTCCTTATGGAATCTTAGGACTTCACATTTTGTTCTCATAAATAGTCCCATCTAATGCTTAAAATAAACATAAAGCATCCAGTAAGTAATTTTGATTTATATTTTTCATTTTCTTAATATATTGCATAAGCATTTTCCCCCCTTGGAAAAATAACAAGAAGATTACAGAGGTACCCACAATCTTCGAGGCGAGTAAGATAGAGTTTCTTGTTTTCTTCTCAGGGATGGACGTATGGACCCATGACCTTTGTCGTGGATGAGTTCTAATAGTGTAGATAAATAGGCATTTTAAATATGCACCACTAAAGAATTTTTAAAGAGTGATGTTAAGCTACATGGAGAATAGACTATAATATTATATTTCGTATTTTATATTCGTTGGATCTGAAAGATATAAGCTCGCAAAAGAGAAGCTATGACAATCGTAAATAAGGCTAAGTATGAAGCGTATGATGTTCTGAACACTAGGCCGGGAAAGAAAAGGAGAGACAAATCTACAAACTTGTCAAAATAAGAGACAAGAAAAGTAAAGATCTCAATTGGGTACATGGGTTAGAGACGAAGATCAAAGGGTCTTCATAAAATATGAAGAGAGAAAAATAGATGGCAAGAAAAGTTTCAAAATTTCTTCAACACGGAAGATGCAAGGGAAGTAAATTAACAAAAGAAACCAAATTAAGGAATAATAAACAAAGTATCGGAAGCTGAAGTAAAAGTAACCTTAGCAAAGATAATGAAATAAAAGAATGAGGACTACATGGAGTACCTACAAAAGTTTAAATTGTGATAGGAGAGAATGGATTGAATTGGTAGACTACAATGTTCAATAAGAGACTGAAAACAAAGAAAATGTTTAAAGAATGGAGGAAGAGCATTGTGGTCTCTTTTTATTAGAACAAAGGGGACATCCAATACTATGCCAACTATTGAGCTATCAAGCTCATGAGTCAAACTATGGAACTATGGGAGAGAATAATAGAACAACTGCTATGACGGGAATTAAACGTATTAGAGAACCAATTTGAATTTTTGTCGAGAAGATCATCAATTGAAGGTACTTTCCTACTGAGGCAACTTGTGGAGAAGTTCATAGAGAAAAAGAAACCTTGGATATTGGTTTGCATTGATTTGGAAAAGGCTTACGATAAAGTATTGAAACATATAATTTGTTGAATACTGAAGAAGAAATGCGTCCCGGATGTATATCTTGAGATTATCCAATATATGTATGAAAGAGTGGTTACTAGTGTAGAACTACGTAAAGAGGAACAAGTAAGTTCCCTATCGGAGTTGGGCTGCATCAAGAGTCTGCCTTGAGCCCTATTTGTTTTCCCTAACATGGAAGTGCTAACCACAGACATACAAGAAGAGATGTCACTGTGCATATTATTGGTGAATGGTGTGATACTAATCGCTCAAACAAGGAAAGAGAAAATGATAAGTTGAAATTATGGGGTAAGGCCTTAAAGTCAAGAGGTTTGAAAATTAGCATAACAAAGACTGAATATATAGTGAAAATTTAAGGAACATGATAGTTTGGAGGAGGATTTAGGTTGGTTTTTTTTTGCTAAATATTTAATTAAAATATAAAACCATCTACTGTTGCATGGCCATAACTTTTGTTATTCTCTCTACGATCATTGGTGGATTTGATGAAGACGTTTCAAATAGGATTGATGCAGGTTGGATGAAATGGAGACACGTCAAAAAAAGCACTTCGATTGAAGAGACGTTTTTATAAGACAACAGTAAAACCTATCATTCTATATGGTGCGAAATGTTAAGCAATTAACAAACCACAAGAATATAGAGTGCGGGGGAATGAGATGTGCATGTTAAGATGGATGTGTGGAGTAATAAGAAAGCATAAAATTAATAGCGAGTACGAAAGAGGAAATTTGAGAGTGACACTTAAAATTTTCAAATGTCGTTTGGGGTAGTTTGGACGTGTCCTCTAATAAGAGATGTGTATGTAAAGATAGATTTGTTCTCAATTGGTTAACCACCACTTGACAGCTAATCAAGGGTGATCGTGGTATTCAAAGATTTTCCTCCAAATTGAGGACATAAGCGAAGTACAAGTTCTAGCGTTGATGTTGTTGTAGATACAATTTATCTAATACATGTTCCACAAGACCTGGGAATTAAGATTGGGACGCAATTGTCTAGCATTACAAGTTACAACCAACAAATTGCAACGCACGTATTCAACTTTGGAATATCTTAGTCAAACCAAACGCATTGAGATTGAATACCACTTTCAACAACAAAATATAATTTTTTTTTTAAAAGGTCGAAGCCAAGGAGATTTAACCAAGGTTCAGAATGACAACGCAAGCGACTAATCATCAATGGACTAAGCCAAAATCAATATCTAATAGACAAACTCTCAATACCCCTCCTCAGTTCTCAGCTTGAGGGGGGCATTGAGAAGTAGGAAGTTAGCTTGATCTTTTGATGTGCCATGCCACATAGGTCCAAGACAATATGGACCTTGGACCCACAGATTTCTACCTGCCCCATACATATGGAGCATGTGATTTGAATTTGAATTGAAATAACTCGCTATCTTTTAAGATGAGATATTCTTTTGAATAGTTGGTTGTCATTTAATTTGAATGTGAAAATAAATGGTCAGCTATTCTTTAGAATGGGTTTCTCTTTTGCTTAGGTACTTATTGTTTAACTTTAAATTTATTTGAAAATACAACATTAATCATCTTTAATAATTGTAGTCTCTTTTGGTAATAGTTTAGCCGATGAAAAGGGAACTTTATAATGGACATGAAATCCAAAATCACACTCAATCATGATTTTCAATCTTAACCGATTGGCATGATGCTCAAGCCCCAACATACGGTTTCTTTTACCCAGGGTTTCTGAATTGATTTAAACTGGCAATATTGCTGGAGGGTTGATATATATATATATATATATATATATATATATATATATATATATATATATATATATATATATATATATATATATATATATATATCAGCACATTTTTTTTCTATTCCATATTATTGACCCCGATGGCATTTTCAAAAAAATTAAAATCTACAAATCGGCACACACACACACCACAAACACACTCATATCAGTTGAATTGGACCATAGTAGCACTATACGGCCAATATGCCAATATATAGGTGATAGGGCATCTATTTCCATACTAAGCCATATTGACTCCTTATATCGACTCAGTTGCGCTCGAACCTGACATATATCGGCTCAGATGGGCTCAAACCCGACATATATATCGGCCAACATGCATTGGAAGAGACCGATATTTAAAATCTTTCATTTACTAACCCATGCTAGTTCTACTGTTTTCCCTTTCTACTTCTTGGGAAAAGAAGTTTGAGGGTCATTTCTTTTGGCTACGATATGTATTCTCTTCTAATCTTCTTCTCCCATTTGCCACATTATCATTTCTTCTTCTATCATACAAGGTTCACTTACCTAAATTGTACAAACACTCTAATCCAAATAGAAATACAAAATTGAGTTTTTTATCACTACTAAACCTAAAGTTCATGATAAACAAGCCCTAGCAACACGAACCAGCATATATATAATAAAACGTAACAAGAAAACGTACTGAAAACCACGGCCATGGTATTTGGGCTGAGCGGTAAGAACTTGAGAGTGGAATTCGAGCTTCGGCCTCATATTGACCGCGTGAATTCCCATCGCGTCAGGATAAAGTCCACAGAGGAAGTGAAGAGAATCCACCAGATCTGGTTTCGAGATTTCGACGTGAAGGAAAAGCTGGTTAATTTCACCACCATCTTCGTCTTCATCTTCTCCATCATTTCCAGGGACGAGATTCGGTAACCGCGTCACAGAGAGTTTGATCTCTTCTTCCCCATAAGATCGTCGGAGAACAGGGCCGGAGTTTTCGAGCGCGCCTTTTACAATCGAGAATGGAGATGGAGGGTTTACTTTCTGCAGAGATGATGAAGAAAATATCGATAAATTTAGCGAAATGTTCAAACCCTAGATCAATTTAGATGGGTTTCTTTTTGTTTTGGTTACCGGTGGTGGGCTCATTTTGGAGACTTCGAGGTAGTGATCTTTGAGGGAACGGAGCAGGATAGAGTCTATTGCAGAGGAAACGCTGGTTGAATGCCTCCTTGCTACCGTGCGCCATGGGGTAGCTGCAACTACCCTCTTCCACATCTTTAGCTGAGTTGCACTCTATCGCCTTTCTTTAAAAGAAAGTAGCGTTACTCTAAAACCCTCTGGGGCTTATGAGGAAGAAGGGGGTGGAGGGAGGTTATTTGAACCGGGCTGAATCGGATTGGCGGTCTGATCAATGGGTCCATCAGCGGTCCAATTCTGAACCGTGCACCGCGAAACAAGGGGGTGGAGGGAGGTTATTTGAACCGGGCCGAATCATTTATTCTACAGCCATTGCATCAAACCCCTGTTTCATATACCTCCCTTGACATTAATTAGTCGTGAGTTAATGAAACCAATATTCTAAAAATATCATTATTCTAAAAGCCCTTCATTCATCTATATTTATAAGTCATGCCATTAAAATTTATCATCATTCTAAAAGGCCCTTCATTCACCTTTATTTACAAGTCACGCCATTATAATTTACCACAATTCTAAAAGTACTTTTAAATCCACCAACTAAAATTTTGAGTTCACCCACGCTCAAACACATCGACTACATTGAATCAGACGATAGATATTATTTATCGTCCCAATCTTTCATGATATCGATCTTTAGGTCATGAGTGTACCATCAGACGATCGATTTTTTATTTCATGTGGTACACACCCATAAAAGTGACCTTAAAATTAATTTTAAGCCTGCATATGATATTAAGGTCACTTTTCTTATATGTGTGTCACATGAAATAAAACACTGATCATTTGATGGTATGCCGATAATCTCAAGATCCATCGTGTGAAATATTGGGAGGATAAATGATCTCCATCGTTCGATTCAATTCAATCAACGTGTTTTAGCGTGGGTGAACTCAAAGATTCAATGGGTGAATTTAAAGGTACTTTTCTAAAAGGCCCTTCATTCACCCATCAAATTCAATACCCATCATATGGGCGATTCTCCCATTAAACCATGCTAACGTTTGGACGAATATCCAACCAATGAAGGATTTGTGACAAACAATACAATTATTCATGTAAAGAAAACTTTCAATCTATCCACTCAAAATACCAAACATTCCAATTTGCTATATGATTCAAGACCCATCAGGGTAAGTATCGGTTAGTGCTTTAATTTACGTGGCACACATCTCAGAAAAGTGACCTTAACATCATGTGCACGCATAAAATTGACTTTAAAGTCACTTTTATGGATGTGTACCACATGAAATAAAAAATCGACCGTTTGATGGTACACCCATGGTCTAAAGATTGATATCATGAAAGATTGGGACGACAAACAATCTCTATCATCTGATTCAATGTAGTCAATGTGTTTCAACGTGGGTGAACCTAAAAATTTTGTGGGTGGATTTGAAGGTACTCCTTTTAGAATGGTGGTAAACTATAATGGCATGACTTGTAAATAAAGGTGAATGAGAGCCTTTTAGAATGGTGATAAATTTCAATGACATGACTTGTAAATATAGATGAATGAAAGGCCTTTTAGAATATTGGTTTCATTAATGATAAAATAATCCTTCCATTCATAAACTCACGACTAATTAGGCAGGGGGTATATGAAACAAAAACATAAAAGTAAGGATTGCAGAATAAATGCCCATAACTCAGGGGATTGATACAATATCAGCATATATCAAGGGGGGTATATGCAAAAAACCTAACCCTCTAGGGATGAAGAGGGTTTGAAAGAAGGGCGTGGAGGGAGGTTAATTGAACCAAGCTGAATCAGATTGGCGGTCTGCTCCATAGGTCCATGAGTGGTCCAATTCTGAACCGTGCACCGCTCGAACAACATTGTCGGGCAATTTGAACCATCCCATCCAAACCGGATTGTAGATCAAATAGACATAAAATTTATTTCTCAACAATCTTGACATTGTATTTGGATACCGGAAAATTATAGAATCCAAAGGAATGGATTTACAAATTCATCATTTTCTACCATTTGGAATTGCATACAGCTTATGCATGGGAAACTTGTCCTAAGTGGTGTGCCCTTGATATATATATATATTGGAGCCGGTTATGTCCTCCAATGGAGGACGGTGATCGTCCTCTAAGATCCATGTGGCACTCGAAACACTTTTTGAGTGTCACGTGGAGCACAGGTGGACAGTTTAGATCAACATCACAAAAAAAAAATTGAAAAAGAAATGTTAAACCCACAGGTTAAAGTTTGACGATTTTCATTGGTCCACATTTCACGATTCAAAAAATACACGATCGAGATGAGTTTTTAATTTATTTTTTTTCAAAAATGATCTAAGCAATGCACCCAAGGTCCACGTGGCATCAAAACAATATTTTTGGGTGCCACGTGGAGTTCCACGTGGAAGGTTGGAGGACGGTGACCGTCACCATCCTCCAATGGAGGGCGGATCCCTTTTCCTGTATATATATATAAAGAAAATTGTTGTTCTCATATAGTTGAGCCAACTTTCAAAATGGCAAAACCCTCCTCAACTGTGAGAGGTTGTTTTTTATCTCATTCATTCATTGTGGAATTAGATAAGGTTTTTTACAAATACTCCCCTGAGTTATGCTGATATTATAAATAACCCCCGAGTTATAGCTATTTGCTCTAAACCCCCTAGTTAGCATTTTGGTGTTCATAAAACCCCCTCTTTAACGGATGCAACTTTAAATGGTTAACCAGCGGTTAAAGAATAGCCTAAATACCATATTTATCATTTTTTAAATTAAATTACTAAATTGCCACCCTCTACACGTGGTTAGAGTTGGCGGCCCTCCACTTACAAAAAAGAGTAGTTTTAAATCCACCCACCAAATCTTTGAGTTCACCCACACTGAAAAACATTGACTCCATTGAATCGGACGATGCAGATCATATATCGTCCCAACCTTTCACACGATGGATCTTGAGATCACGGAGGCACCATTAGACCGTTGACTGCATTGAATCGAACAATGGAGATCAATTATCGTCCCAACCTTTCACAAGATGTATCTTGAGATCATGTTGGCACCATCAAAGAGTTGACTGCATTGAATTGGACAATGGAGGTCGTTTATCGTCCCACCCTTTCACATGATGGATCTTGAGATCATGGTGGCACCATCATACGGTTGACTGCATTGAATTAGACGATGGAGATCGTTTATCATCCCAACCTTTCACATGATGGACCTTGAGATCATGGTGGCACCATCAGACGGTTGATTTTTTATTTCATGTGGTACACACCCAAAAAAAATGACCTTAAAATTAATTTTAACTGTGTTCGTGATGTTAAGGTCACTTTTCTGAGATGTGTGCCACGAAATAAAACACTGATCGTCTCATGGTATGCCTAAACGATCTCCATCATCTTATTCAATGCAATAAATGTGTTTTAGCGTGGGTGAACTCAAAGATTCGGTGGATTGAAGCAGACGCGATTAGGCAATCCAATTCCAAAAATAAAATAAAAAGATAAATTTTTTGTACAAAATGATAATATGAAGCACTATACCATTATTATATAATGGTTACCATTATACCAACGATGATATGATAGTGAATCCGATCAATTGTATAACCAGTGATTCATCAAATGGTAGCAATCAATCGAATTTGAAAATTTTCTAATCCATAACTGGGCCTCAAAGCTCAGGTTTTGTGAGGTAGACTAAAAGATTTGATAGACACGATATTTTATATACAATCTAGGAAATAAGGGAGTTTTGAGCCGGATCAGGTCAAATGAAGTAGGGGCTCGAGTCCGGTCAACTGTCAAAATTTTGGCCTGCCCCGACTCATTGACAACCTAGTCTTCATTGATTTTTAGGGTCTTGATAATTGAAGAAACAAGTTTTCGACACAATAGGCTCTTCATAAGCTTGATATTCTCTTGATGTCGATAATGCCGATGATGGCCCAACAATGAAAATACCCAATCTGCATTATGAGTTATGATGTGACTTTTACTAAACTCCACTTGAATACAATAAAGCTGGAGGATAAATCGATAAAATCGGCCTTGTTTGACAACCCAGGTTCTAAGGATCGGCCAATATCGAGAAAAAAAATTGTATTGGTAAGTATCGGCCAATACCAATTGGTCTTTCATTTGATAGGTCTTGAATCATATAAGAAATTGGAGGGATGAGTATTTTGAGTGGAACATGTAGATTGAAGGTTTTATTTTAAAGAATAATTGCATCGTTTACCACAAATCCTCTATTGGTTGAGTATTTGTCCAAACGTTGGCATACTTTAATGGGGAATCACCCATCTAATGAGTCTTGAATCTGATGGGTGAATAAAGGGCCTTTTAGAAGAGTACTTTTAAATCCACCCACTAAATCTTTAAGTTCACCAATGCTAAAACGCGTTGATTGAATTGAATTGAACGATGGAGATCATTTATCCTCCAAATCTTTCACACAATAGATCTTGAGATCGTGATCGTACCATCAGACGGTCAGTGTTTTATTTCACGTGGTACACATCTCAGAAAAGTGACCTTAACATCATGTGCATGCTTAAAATTGATATTAAGGTCACTTTTATGGGTGTGTACCACATGAAATAAAAAATAGACCGTCTGATGGTACACCCATGATCTAAAGATCAATATCATGAAAGATTGGGATGATAAACAATCTCCATCATTTGATTCAATGCAGTCAATGTGTTTCAGCGTGGGTGAACTAAAAGATTTTGTGGGTGGATTTAAAGGTACTCCTTTTAGAATAGTGGTAAATTATAATGGCATGACTTGTAAATAAAGGTGAATGAAGGGTCTTTTAGAATGGTGATAAACTTTAATGGCATGGCTTGTAAATATAGATGAATGAAAGGCCTTTTAGAATGGTGGTATTTTTAAAATATTGGTTTCATTAGGTGCAAAATAAACTTTCCGTCCATAAACTCACGAATAGTTAACGGCAAGAGATTATATGAAACAGAAACACAAAAGTAGGGGCTGCAGAATAAAATACTCATAACTCAAGAGGTTTCTTATAATATTAGCATAGTACGGGGGGTATATGCAAAAAAGCCAATTAGATATTTATATCCCTCTTATTTGATAAATTTACATCTTAGGTGAATAAATTTAAAATATTCATTAGATACACCCTTTTCTAAGTATTTATTCTGTGTAAGTATGACATGTGGAGCTTTTGTATTTAATATTCTTTCACGCTTCATGCTGTTTCAGAAAGCTTATTCTTTACATTTTTTTATTTTGTTCATACTCTTTAACTGTAATGAGAAACTTATAACACAAACTTCTTCATCATTGCAAATGCGGATAGAAATATGCGTAGCTAAGAACCCTCGCCACCTGGTGAAAACTTTGCCACGTGGTGGAGAAGGTACTTGTGGCCAACGACAGATCCATTCAACATTCAACCAAAACCCTTTTTTTTTCTCTCCTCTCCTCTTCTCTGTCACTGTCCCTCTTCTCTGTCGCGTCTTCTTTGCTGCCCTCTCTCTAGCTGGATGCCGAGAGGCCCGCAACACACCTACGCCCTCTCTCTCTGACGCCCTATCAAGCCTCTTCCAGCTGGCTATCCATCCGCTTGCTGCAGCCGCCACCCAAAATTTTAGTTAAGAAATTGAGAAACCCTCTTCTTCTTCTTTTTTCTTCTTCCTCTCCCTCTCCATCTATGTTTTTCTCTCTAACTCGTAGCTACTATCAGATCGTTTCTCCCGACGGGCCGCATTGGTGTTTTAGGGGAAGATGCAAGACTCCATCTTTGTTTCTCTCTCTAACTGGTAACTGTTGTCGGATCGTTTCTCGCGACGGGTCGCATTGGTGTTTTAGGGGAGATGCAAGAAAACATTTGAACAATGTGAGTTGTTGTGTTGGTGCATTTATGGTATTCTTCAAATTTTATTTTTTTATTTTTTATTAGCAATGAAAAAAATAAATAGATATGAAAATCTTTTGTGTTTTTGTAGTTTATGTTTATTATTGTTTTTAACTAAGACAATATAAAATGATTTGCTATGAAACAAAATAAGGAACAAATGCACCTAGAAATGATAAAATTGATATATTTTTTTAAATTGATGGTTAAAGAAATAAAATAAAATCCTAGAATATAAAACTTGATGACGTTGAAATGGTAGATACTAAATTGAAGTGAATTGTATCTTTGTATAATTTGAGGCCGCCTAAAATATGTCATTTTTTGTGCCATTTCACAACTTTAGAATATATTTTAGTTTGAGAACCATTTGATGGAATTTGTGATTGATCAACAGTGATATGGGAAATCAAGTTCTTCTAGATAGGCCCTTTTACAAGTGAAAATACTGAAGAAGAAAGCACCTTCTGCTGGGTTTAAGCCTTGAAAAGATATCTTCGCACAAAACTATGCCTTTTGAAAGTTATTCTATCAATTGTGTTAGTGCCTTTAAATCAGAAATTTTCCAGTATGCCCTCTCTCATCTTTCTCTGATTTCTACCCTAAGAATCTACAAGTAGATTTGCAAGAACAAGATCGTGCTCATAGGATTGGCCATAAAAAGGAAGTTCAACTTTTCCATTTTTGCACAGAATAATCCAAATTTGATCATTTTGGAATTTCATCTATGTAATTTTTCAAATTATCAAAACGAAAAATTTATTTTAGCTTTTTATCTCCTTTATGCACCAAAAAAAAAATTGCATTACACGATTGAGGAAAAAGTGATTGAGAGAGCCTACAAAAAGCTTGCACTTGATACTTTAGTGATTCAGCAAGGTCGTTTGGTAAAGCAGAAAAGTAAGCATTTGTTTTAGAAGCCTCTATGATGCTATTACTTTGCGAATGCAAATTGATTTTAGAGAACTGATTAATCTTTCCATCTATGATTTCATTGATGCAGCCATTAGTAAAGATGAGTTGTTACAAATGGTGAGGTTTGGTGCTGAAATGGTTTTCAGTTTTAAGGACAATACCATAACAGACGAGGATATCGACTGAATCATTGCTAAAGGAGAAGAGGCAGTTGTTGAACTCCTTGCTAAAATGACGAAATTTACAGAAGATGCCATCAAATTCAAAATGGATGACAATATGTGTTTACATATTATGGATTAAACCTTTTTGTATGATCAAGTTTTTGTTTAATTATTTGCAGCGTACACTATTAGTATTTTATTAAATTTTGTTGAATCTTTTGGTTCCTAATATATAGTTGTATTATGCAGATGCTGAATTGTATGACTTTGACGATGAGAAGGTGTAGGCAATTTATTATCTGTCACCTTTTAGCGCTCGCTCGAGAGTTTAAATCTGTTTGGATTCTGAGTTTAACCTCAGAAAGTAGTCAGATTGTGAGGTTTTCCGACTGAATCTGGCGTTCGTGAGTTTTCCTAGGGAAGTGGGATTTCGAGTCGTTTCCGATTGAAAATGACAGGTAGTCGTCTGACCAAATTGCTTGAAAAAGCTCAGAATCTGAGCTCAGATTACGGCGTCATTGTATATACGAGAGAAATATATACATCAGATCCCAACTCATGCTTTAAAAAAAAATAATAATAAATAAATAAAAATTGCAGGAAAACCATGGAGAAGATGACGGTGAGTTTTTCTCAACTCACCGCTGCCGGTACTCGTTTTTTGTTCACCGGATGAGCATCGGACCGGTACCGGACGATGCTAACGTCGGGGGTCATTAGTCGGGCTGCTGGACTGTCACTTTTGTGATTGCTTACTCCGATAAGATTTGATGTCACCGTTGAAAGGCGCCTATCCTGTGCACAGCGCAGGAGAAACTTTTTTGAAAAAAGACGCTGCTGCTGCTCCCTTTATATATATTAGAGTACCTTTAAATCCACCCACCAAATCTTTGAGTTCACCCATGTGGAAACACAAGGTCTGCATTGAATCAGATGATGGAGATTGCTTATCGTCCAAATATTTCATGCGATCGATCTTTAGATCATGGGTGTACCATCAGATGGTCGGCTTTTTATTTCATGTGGTACACGCCCATAAAAGTGACCTTAAAATCAATTTTAAGTGTGCACGTGATATTAAGGTAACTTTTCTAAGATGCGTGGCACGTGAAATAAGACATTGGTTGTCTGATGGTACGCCGATAATCTCAAGATCCATCGTGTGAAAGATTGGGAGGATAACCTCAAGATTCAATTAAGTCAATATGTTTCAGCATGGGTGAATTTAATTCGGTGGGGGGATTTAAAGGTACTCTATATATTATATAACCCTACGCCAACGGGTGGCAGCCGTCGGCGTAGGGTAATTTTCCTGTAGTGAATCGTCGATGGTTCTATTAGCTGTAAAAGTGGTTTCGGAGGATTCAAACCCTATTCTCTTGATTTGGTTCATGATCATCTTGATTTTGTTCATGATCACAATTTCCCGACGGTTTTAAATTGCCGCCATGAAAATTATCTAACTTTGGTGGCTAGAAAGATTGACCTTTTTCCCGGTGATTACAATTGTCGGGAAAGGAAAACTTATTGTCGACGGTATAAAACCATCGGGAACACCGTCGTGTGACGGGGCCAATACTCTAGCTAACAACATTGGTGTCGGGGGCACGCGATGTGGTGCCAAGAGGGCACGCGATATCTTGGTGCCAGGGTGGCACAGCATGTGGTGCCAGGAGGGCACGCGACATGGTCGCGCTACTGTAGTCGCGACACGATTGCAGGGGAAGACGATGTGGGGAGTTACGGGCATGATGGCTGAGGACATGGCACTATGTGCCACAGACAAGAGATGTGTGCTATGGGGTATGTCAAACCAAGACGTTTGAGATACTCAGGTTGTTTACCCATAGATGATGTTTGGACCATCTATGTGGGAGAGGTACTAGATGAGTTGCCTCCCACCCACACGAGGCCTTGCATCGCCAGAGGGGGCGCAAGTGTCTCCTAGGCCTGAAAGGGTGGGCCTAGGACGTCGACATAGCGATATTGTGTGGCACTCATGGTAAGGTTGAAGTATGGCCCCGGACTACGCATCGCGGTGCATACAGTTGGGCAACTTCACGAGGACACTTGAGAGGACTGTGTGGGACTCTGTTGAGCACGACAGCACAAGAGTCCGATGCGACGTGTGCTAGTAACTCGGAACGCACACAAGGTGGGCTTGGTTTGGTATGTCAGCGGGACATATTGGTATGAGATGGCATGAGGCGTGACATGCCATTATTGTTGTGAAGCGAGGGACTTGTGCAGGGCACACAAGAGTGAAGCTTGAGCAGGCCAAACATGACACAGAATAGCAATCAAGCGTGTTGAATGGGGCACGATGTATCTGGACGGTCGGCCTTGGAAAGAAGGTAATCACGAGCGGGAGTTTCCGTCCTCTAGGCAGGTGGTATCAGAGTCTGATAGAGAGATTGGTTGGCTTCGTTGCATGCTGTAGAGAAGCATCACGTGGGTTTGATTGTGCGTCGGAGCGCGCCCCCGTGACAGTTGGTATCAGGGACAGGTTGACTTTTCTTGAGAAGTTAGGCACCGCATGCAAGAGCACGTTGAAAGGAGTGACACCGTGACATTTGGTATCAGAGCTGAGTTTGATCCAGAAGAGGTGATATTGCAGAGCTAGTTAACAGGTGAGGACCTTGTGACTGCAGAACAAGATTGATCTGGAGGGGGTGACGTTGGGGAGCTAGTGGGAAGGTGTGGACCTAAGAACTAGATTGAGAATTGGAGCTAGCGGGGAGGTGCCAGACCTCGGGGCTAGATATGGGTTGTCAGCATAGTAGTGTGTTGACGCAAACAGGCTGGGAGGAGTTGGCGGGATCAATTCACTACGATAATGCGTCAATAAGGATGTTGACATTATTGACTGGTGGAGGATATGGCGGGGTCAATACTCTAGCTAGCAACATTAGTGGCGGGGGCACACAATGTGGTGCCAAGAGGGCATGCGACATCTTAGTGTCGAGGCGGCACGACATGTGGTGTCAGGAGGGCATGCGACATGGGGCAATAAGGGCCTCGCGACGTGGTCGCACTGTGATAGTCGCGACACGATCGCTGGAAAAGATGATGCAGGGAGTCAGGGGCGTGATGGCTGAGGACATGGCACTGTGTGCCACGAGTATGAGACGTGTGCCATGGGGGTATATCAAACCAAGATGTTTGAGGTCCTCAGGTTGTTTACCCATATATGTTGTTTGGACCATCTATGTGGGAGAGGTGCTGGATGAGTTGCCTCCCACCCATAAGGGGCTTTGAGTCACCAGAGGGAGCGCAAGTGTCTCCTAGGCCTGAAAGGATGGGTGTAGGACATCGACTCAACGATGCCGTGTGACACCTATTGTAATAGCCCGAAAAAAATCACACAAAACTATGACCTCGGGATCCATGCCCGATCGGTCATAGGTTTGACCAAATAGAAGTCCAATGGTTAGCATAGAGTGTGATGAGTGGATGAGATGTGAAAGTTTGACTGACTGCGTGGTGTATGATGTGAATGTGAAGTCGCATACACCTATCGCGGTGTATGTGCTCAACACACAAGTGAGGAAAGAGATAAAAGGGTTTAATAACCCTAAAATCTGTATTTGGTTGTTGAGAGAGGAGTAAAGAAGAGAGAGAGAGGAGTAAAGAGATTAAACAAGAGTTATTGGGTGATTGGAGGGGGGATTCAAGCATTAAAGAGACCGATTCAACGCGAGGAATCCGTTCAAGCAAAGGCTGGAACCTTAGCCTTTCCAACCACTCGATTGAAATCAATTTGAGATTGATTGAAGGTAAGATTTTTGTAGTTTAAATGCATGGATTAGAAGGGTGAATAGTGGTTAGAAATATTGTGAAATGTAGAACAAAGGTTTAAAAAAATGGAAGGAAAAAAAGTACGGGAAAAGGTTGGGAAGAACAGCTCAAGGGGGGCTGAATCTGGCAATTTCGATTAATCGAAATTGAGATTCGATTAATCGAAATTCGCCAAGAAGTTGAAAAGTCAGAGGACCCCGATCTCGATTAATCGAATTGAATTTCGATTAATCGACTTTAGATTTCGATTAATCGAATTGGAAATCGATTGATCGACTGGGAACCTACAGTGAACTCCAGTGGAGGAAAGAAAATAGCTTGGAGAAATCGACTAATCGAAATGGGAGTTCGATTAATCGATTTAGAATTTTGATTAATCGATTTGGGATCGATTAATCGATTTTAGAAATTCGATTACTCGAATTGAGAATCGACAGATAGAGTGAAGAATTTCGATTAATCGAATTAGGTTTCGATTAATCGAATGGGAATCTCGATTAATCGATTTGAGAATCGATTAATCGATATTGACTTTCGATTAATCGATTTTGGAGTTCGATTAATCGACTGTGCTAAATTTTGTTGACTTTTGAGTTTGACTTTAAGCTTCATGGAGGGTCTTGGACCTCCTGTATTGCATCCTTAGTGATGTGTTTCACCTGTTATGTGGTACCATAGGTGGTACGTGTGAGCTAGTGCACAAGGAGCCACATGGGACCTTGATGCGTTGATCAAGCAAAGACTTGAGGTAGGGAACACCTTGAACATGTACTTTATTTTACAAGAGCATGTATGTAGTGATATAGAATTCAAATTCATAATATTTTATTACTTAAGAATTGTGAAAAGTGTGTGTGTGTGACATCCATAAGAGTAATTATAATGAGCCATCCTCAGGGGATGAAGAAGTAAAGAGATAAGAGCATCAGGTGTGATGCAAGTGAATGGATACATCCCAGGGATGTATCCAGGATTGGATCATGTTTGATAGGGCCTAACTGATATAAGATAGCATACTTACACGGTGAATAACTATATGTAAGGCACCGATATTTTTGTTATTTGAGGTTTGATAGGGTACCCCACCGACGTGGCGGGATATCCACGACTGACACGGCAGGATATCCGTGACCGATACGGCGGTGAAATCGTAGGCCAGTGCGGAGGCTTATCCGTACACAGTAAGCACACCCCAGGGGTGTTGATTTGAGACAAGTGAAACCCCGCCACCAATCCCCAGGGGAAAGGGGCTTGGGTACTATATTGTATTCCCAGGGAATACGTTAAAAGTGTTTATATAGATGACGATGATGGGTATCTCATCGGGGCTCGATGCTATATTGCTCGGGGATTACTTAAGTTGAAAGTTTAAGTTTTGCTTTAGGCCTTTTCAGTATCATTCATGAATAAATGAAAACATAAGGAATTACCAGTAAAATGCAATGTTTTTTAACTATTTTCATCAATAACTGCATAGACACATCATGCATGGCATATCATGGAATATATGTGAGTAATAATTTATAGGTTCAACTGTGTTTTGTTCCCTATTGAGCTAGAATGTAGCTCACCCTATAGACTATACGTCGCAGGTCCACTACTAGCAGCTGCCGAGGCTTCAGGAGACACTGACCCCGGTGAGTCGGACCTTGCGGCCAGAGACGAGTTAGAGCCACCTCCTGAGGACTTCTTCTAGAGGACTCCGTTGTGTCGATTTAAGGGCTTTTTGAGAGAGATTTGTACGGCTTGGTATGTCAAGCCTTGTTTTGGTTAAACCATGTATATATTGAGTTTGAGATTATTCTTTTGGGGCGAACCATCCGTGATGATTGCTATCATCGATGGTTCGGATCGGTTCTCCATTCATGCAGAGGCATGAGGGTAGAACTGTCTTTTAGAGAATTGCTTTAATATAGATTTAAATTTCGCTGTTTCATTTATTATTTCATTTTATGCTTGATATGTCAATATTCCGTGCTTAGCTTAGGGCACGGTCAAGATGATCGTGCTGATGGCACGGGTTTCGGGGTGCCGAAATTCGGGCTGTCACACCTATGGTGAGGTTGAAGTATGGCCCCTGACTATGCGTCACGGTACATACAGCTAGACAACTTCACGAGGACACTTGAGGGTTGCGTGGGACTCTGTAAAGTACGACAACACGAGAGTCCGATGCGACGTGTGCTAGCAACTCAGAACGCACACGAGGTGGGCTTGGTTTGGCATGTCGGCAAGATATGTTGGTATGAGACTGCATGAGGCGTGGCATGCGATTACTGTTGCGAAGCGAGGTACTTGTGCATGACACACAGGAGTGAAGCTTGAGTTGGTCAAGTATGACACATAATTGCAATCAAGCGTGTCGTATGAGGCACGATGTATCGGAATGGTAGGCCTTGAAAAAAAGGTAATCAGGCGGATGGTATCAGAGTCTAATGGAGAGATTGATTGGCTTCGTTGTATGTTGCAGAGAATTCCATCTGTTCAGAAAACCCATCAAAAGAATCAGTTAAAGGACACAATTAGAGATGGAGATGAATCAGAAGGTATTCTCTTATATAAAAGGTTCTTTTGTAGGTTCATTAGTTCTAATAATGATTATTGTGTCTAACTTATAACTAAACTATATTGTTAAAGATTTTGAGGAACCCCTGGCGCAAGAGGAATAGGAAAAAAATGAACAATTATTAGAAGATGTGAGAATCATTTAAAACGAATGATCCTTGTTTTGGGTTACTTTTCCATGCTTGACAAAGTGATTTTCAGGGCTTTCCGACGTGGACTCGGAGAGACTTTAATACATTCATTCAAGCATGTGAGAAGTATGGTAGGAATGACATAAAAGGTATAGCATCCGAAATGGCACAGTTTCATCAGGCGTAAATAATAGTACCCTTTAATTTATTTATTATGCACCTGATTTTTTTTGTTTTTTTTATGAATAGCCTCATTTTTTTCCCTTCTATGAAGTTGTTGATGTTAAGGTTCAGATTTCTAAGCCTTTTTTTTTTTGTTAATGTAGGCTTGATAAAATGGCTGGTGGATATCAAATCAAATATTCAAGTGATAAAATACTTTGCAGGTATGTATAAAGATCTTCTTGTGAATTTTTACATTTATATTTGTTTTTATTATAATTTATATATTTTTTTTTAGTTGTGTAAGATTATCTAGCTTATTTTCACGTTTAAGTTTTTTTTGTCATAAATTAATTAAATCCTTTGCTTTGGTTCTTTCCAATGTACATTTTTCTACTTATAATCTTGATTTATCTTTTTGGGAGATTTTTCTTTGTTATGCTAGAAAATTTTTCCTTGTTATTATTTTGAAGCTGCTTATTGCGATAAACGAGATGTGAATTGATATAATTGAATTTTTTAATAATCTCACTCCCCCTTTTGGGCTAGATTGTTGAATCTTTCTTCATTTTTGAATTTTTGTGATAAAAATTGAAATTTCATCATCAATAAAAGAAAAAAATCATAAGTCTTTTCAACTTCTTTCATATTTCTTCTTTTTGAGATTCCGAGTTGGGAGGACAATGGAAGGATTGGTGAGACTTCAAGATCTCTCACATTGAGGTGCATGCAATCATGCTTCCTAAGCACTAAAAAGGACTTCTAATTCATTTTGATTTTTTTTTCCTCGAAAACATCCGTTTATCATTGAATTATATTATACCTTCAAATTATGCAGCAAATTGATGGTGATGTATACGTCTTTCTCCATTTTCTAATGAGTTAGTAGCCAATTTATGTGGATGACAAGTTTACCCGACTATTTGTTCAATGTGTGCAGTTGAAATAGTGTATGTTTCCAAATGGAAAATGGAATTTGCTTGATTAGCATCAACTGGCACTTGTTTACCCATTGAATCCACAACGGTCAAAGCAACATGGTAATGTTCAATCCCACGTGTTTCCAAATCAGCAGTTGCAACTTCTAAATCTGACTCACTCATTATTTGGCAACCAACCTTAATGTTGAACATACTTACAACAGTTTCAGAAACCGAGCATGCACAACAAATAGGAACTCGCTGACTTGTATTATCATCATGTCCCAATCATCCTGAACCATAATTCCTATGAAACGCCATAGGATTCGTAGAACTTAGAACATCTTTCCTTTAGATTTTAATGAAGATTAAAAAATTAGATCCACATTTGAATCAACATTAAATGCATCAGTATCAATTTAAAAATACCCATGAAATGCTTATTTTTTCCCTTTGTCTGAGGAATAGTAAGTCCCAATGCATTTTAGAAATTTCTTCTACCATATAAAAATAAAGTCCTCGATACGAAGATCAATTAACTTAGAGATGGCAATCATCCAATAAAAATGAAGGGATTTCTCCTTCCAAACACTAGTTATCGATATTAAATTGCCAAGGATCATCCACTTTTGGTTTAACATAATTCTTCTCAACCTTCACATCAAGAATTTTACCATCTAGAGTGAATTGACACAACTTGGATACAACCATAATATCCTCTTCATTAAACTGCACAAAAGGATCAAATAACTAAAATCCTAAGAAGTTTCTTTCACTGCTCTATTAAGAGGAGTTGGAATATAAATGAAACTCATTGGTCTGCCAAAAATGACATAATTTTTATTTTTTTTCTTCAATACGACTCAGCGAGTTGATTGAAGATTATAACTAGATGTAGAATTTGAGTCCAATATTTAACAAAGAAACCAAGGATAAACTAGAAGATCAATTAAAAAATAATTTTCAAACAAGGAGAAAGGAAAATCCCCACATCCTCCTTCACATATATATATATATATATACAATTACATGAACTCCTCCCTCCACCAAAGGATAATGATATGGGGATGACAAATGATAAGATTTTCTCTATAGGAAAATTTAATATTTTCGAGGGGATGCCCCATTTGGAAAGTGGACAAGAGTTGGAAGTAAACGACATATGAGACTTAGTTGAACCCCATCCTCCTACTAAAGTAGAGGTTGAGATGGATATTAATGTAAATGAGTTTCTGAACTTGGCGGAGTTCCCTAATCTGTCCAATAACAACGAGGGCAAAAGTTTTGAAAGGGATGGTGCTCCTTCCGGGCCTTCTCTACTAGGCATTGAGTTTGGTAATGCCGTCATGGACATAAAAAAAATTTCATCAGAGGAACACCAAGTAAGACCCAATGAGAATCTTGAGGAAGGTGTGGGGGACAGTTTCACTGCCTTGATAGCCCAATATGAGCGGGATATGTGCACGGTCATAGCATATTTAGATAAGATCCGTAATAACTGCTACCATTTGCCAATATTTAATAATGAGTGATTGTAAGAAACTTTTTGTGGAAATGTAACTTCTTTTAGTGTATATTTCTTTCCTACATGTATAATGAAATTGTAATGTGTTTTGTAAAGTTTGAACTTCGTTTCGCTCCAATAATTTTTTCCTATCACTCATGTTATGTGCTTTAAAGTATATACTTGGCTAAATTTTTAAGTTTCCTTTTCTTAGGAAGCATCTTCTTTGAGCTGATGACTGTAATTATAATGTAGGACAGGATGGTGATACAGAAAATTGGTGATGGACAAAAAAATAGAACTTAGAAATGCATAGAACTTGCATTCAATCTGAGTTATGGATTAGAAAATGTATTACTATTTGGTTGTTACATACCTAGCTACCTAAAAAAGCTCATCACAGAATCGTCGGGCTTGGCTACCTAGGAAGTTTCATCACAGAGTCATCGATGCGGTTTGGCTGTTACATGTTTGACTACCTATAAAGGCTCATCACAGAACCCTCAGGCTTGGCTACCTAGAATATCTCATCACAAAATTGAAATCAACGCTTAACTGTGTTTTAGTTTTAGTACTAAAAAATATGTCCACGCTGGAGCTCATTTTCCGCCCCGATTAAATTCATGGCATATTGAATTTGTTCAACATTGGCGACATTTTGGATTTAGCTGGTTCTAATCACTTCAAATATGGTCCAAGTTATGAACTGAGCTAGCTCTGATCAAAACTGGGAGGGCACTCCATTCTAGTTTATTTCAAATTTGGAAGAACCCTTTATAGTGCATAAGAGATATATCTTCATGTTTTTTATCTTTGTTGTGTATCCATTGAAGCTAATCATACAAGAATGACCATTAACATGCATGAATATTTAATAGACATCAATATTTGTAATTACAATACAAACAACATTATTAGGAGGACTCATATAGCAAAATCGTATGGATGCATTATTAAATGGCGCCAAGTTGATTTATGATGCATACTGTTGAAGTTAAATGGAGTTCCCAAGAGGGCAGTGTTGTCACGAGGGCAGTGTTGTCACGATCAGCCACTTCCTCTCTAGCTATCTTGAGAGTGTTTCCCTCTTCATCTTCTAAATAGAAGAATAGATGGGAGGTTCTCAAAATTTCTTCATCTAATCTTGGTCTGTGACAAAGATAACCGACTATAATGTATTAAATACAACTCTAAGAACAACATACACATAAACCATAACTTTCATATGCATTAAATTAGAGGGCCACCCATTGTTTGTTGAAAGCAATTTTTGTGCTTCATTAACTTCATATTTTGACCTTCTATGGTACACAGGTGGACATTAAGTGGTCTTCCTTTCTTGACACAAAGGGATGCATTTAAGTGAAGTTAGTGAGAGATGAAATCAGTAATCTTCATCAGCGTCATAACAAAAAGGAAATTGAAAATAGTGAGGTGACAATACTTGAACCCCTGGCCCTCTTAAAAAGAAAAGGTTCTGGTACCGCTAGGCTATTAACCTATGTTATCCATCAATGAAGATTTGTGAATGAAAACTGCTAACCACATTCGATGGTTGGAAGCTAGAGATGCAGCAAACGGCTTGTATCAATGTAACTGGTCTAGCGATCCAACTGACCATGGATTGAGTTAGATTGGGTTTGAAATCCCAACCCGTTTATTAAACAGTTGTGGCTTAGGTTGGGGCTTGACCCAACACCCGACTCACTCGCTTATATTTTAACTTAGTTTGCCCAACCTAACGAGTTTTTGCTAATCGATTAGTAGTTTGGTTTGAGGGTTTCAATAAACAAGTCAGGTTGGGATCAGGTTGAGGACTTATATAAATGGATTGCCCCTAATCCGACCTGACTCATTTGCCCTATTGCTGGAAGCCTATTGATAAGCTTATAAATCTTATGATATGGGGGGAATCACTCCCTTTGAACGACTTTCTTTTTTTAATGTATTGTTCTGATTGCTGCCTTGGTTCCATTAAGTAATAAAAAATTTAAGTGAAACAAAATCTAAAAACTTTAAGCACATTGTTGTATGATGCCTCCGATATAGTTTGTGACCCATCAAAGGATGATCTCGTCACTCAATTTCAATCAGATCATTCCACTAAGATGAACCAATTCAAGCATCTTGGATCCTCTTACTTGGTCTGCTAAATTATACATGCAAGCTTCCTATTTAAACAGTTATAGAAATGACTCACTTTCTAAAGGGTACTAGTATTTACAACCCGATATATCGTTCTACAAAACTAAGCTTTGTACATTGAAAATGGTTGACTACTGCTTTCAGCCAAATGATGGAGATCGTTTTCAGTCAAATGAGTAGGCAGGAGCTGATTGGATCAGAACTTGTGGTGATTTCTCTTTCCACTTCTTGGAGGAAACTACAAGGAATGTTGTTACTTTAAATTAAACGGTGTCTCGTCGTGTTTTTCCTTCCTCTTGCTTTATAAGTGAGGTCTATCAAGTATTAGCACATATTGGGTCATTTATGTGTTGCCTTCTTTTCTCAAACAATTAACCAACCTTTCAAATTTATTAGAGATACTGTATGCATTTAGAGCTCGAAAAATTATAAACGGTGGACAATTTTGCAGGCAACTTATATGGCTCGATGTGATTGGCTGTAGTGCTAGGCCCCGGTATAAAAATTGTCTATAAAAATTTGTCCATTGTATAACATTGTCCTTTAGAGTTCTATTTGGGCCCATAAAAAAAAGCACTAACTTTGGAAATCATTAATTTGTTAAAATTAGGCCATGGAGGTTGCTTGGCATCCAAAACTTTCGCCCAATGTACTTTGAAATAATGCACATCCTATCACACCATTAGATTTTCATTTCTTGTGGCCCACAACAAAAAACATTGAACCAAAAGACATGTCTTATGAAGGCCCATGATCATCTTCACTTTCATTTGTGAGAATACCAAAGTATGTGACGTGCAAAGCATGTGCATATGACTAGTATATATATATATATATAATTAGCGAAATAGATCCCAATTTTCTACCATATCCTTTGAAATTTTAATTTGTTGAGCCATAAAAAAACTTAAGGGTTAGTGGCTCTTGAGGAACTTATTTTTAAACGAACTTATATTATTTAGTTACAAGTAGATATGTCAAGGCATTAAAAACATGTAAATATTAAATCAGATGTGAGAAGAAAAGACTATAGAAGAATTCGGCTCAAAAGATTAAACACTTACATACATAAACGACAAAAGCCCTCATCTACAATTATTGGAGCTTTTCCTGGCATAAAAAGGGCCATTACGTATATAAACCTTCTTCTCTTTTCCTCTCCGGAAATCTATTCTGAGGGGGATTTTACACAAGCAAGCAACCAATCTCACATGCTCGGGCGATGGAGAATGCAGTTGCTGACTACGAAAAAAACTTGCGCTGCATGAATAGCAATCCTTTGTATTTTAAGTTATGATCGTTATCTTGTTCTTATGCATCAGAATGAGATTTTATAATCGGGAGGGATAGCTCAGTTGGTCAGGTCTTAGGTTTGTTCGCCAATGGTCACCGGTTCGAGTTCCCTCAGAGTCACTAGAGTATTATCCAGTCGTTAGCTCTAAGGTCCCGTGGGATTAGTCGAGGTGCGCGCAAATTGGCCCGAACACTCACGAATATCAATAAAAAAAAAGTGATTTTATGCAGTAAGTTTTAGGGTACTGTTATACTCACCTCAAAAGAATGCTTTCTCACCCCACCTCTTCAGGTGGCATGCATGGACCGCCTTTGAATAGATGATGAGGATCGTTTTTCGTCCCCATCTTCCGCACACTGGATCTATAGATTATTGGCATATCATCAGATAGTCAATTTTTTATTACACGTGACACACATCTCAAAAAATGACCCTAAAATCATATTTGAACATGAGATTGTCATATAATTTGAGGATCACATTTTTGGGATGTGTGCTATGTGTAATTAAAAACTGACCGTCGGATGGTAGGCTCATGATCTATAGATCCATTGTGCGAAAGATGAGGATGAAAAACAATCTCTACCATTTGATTCAAAGGTGGTCAATATATGCCAACTAGAGAAGGTGGGGTGGGAGAGCAGTGTTTTGGGTGGGAAAGCAATTTTATGCACAGTAATTGGGATGTTACGCTATTTTTCTAAGTAGACTTCATATAATAAACTCAAGGGAGGGGAGAAAAAACACACTAATTTGGTGAATTGAACCATCTGATTTAGGCAAGCAAATATGAATGGTTGTGCCTAATTTTTAATTGTTAGTACTATTGTATTAGGGCCCGGTCTCCTCATCTTTCAGTTTTGTTTGAGTCGGTTTGTCACGTTTTTGGCCCCATATGCATATTATAATTTTACGATTTTAAGCGAAACATGCATCATAGTAAAATATTTTGTTGGTTTAAGGGTTCATTAATTAGAACTTGGGAATTGGAAGATTGTGCTCATTTGTTAGGCTGCGAATGGCAACACTCTTTCGTAGTGTGGAGCAGCTCTCCTCAACTAGAGAGCTGGTTCATGTCGCGGGGCCTGTTTTGTGAAGTTCCTTCTAAACTTCGTGGTAAAGAGGTGGACACCATAGTTTACACTAGCCGGGAATGGAATGTGTTGGAAAAATTATGAAATGTTGACCCGAAATAATACAGAGAATCGGTCTGAGGCACGAGAAATATCGTTGTCTTTAAACTAATATTTGCCCCCACCACTTCTACAAAGTGGTCACCAACAGGTTACCGACAAAGTGGTTTCAGGCTACAACGAATCGGTTGTGTATTCTTGTGAAAAATTTGGCAAATCCAATCACGCTATCCGAACACCAAATATTACAAAAACACTATGATAAAAACCTTTAAAGACATAACAAGAGAGAATAAAAAAGACTCTATTGTGGTGTATAAAATAATGTTTTAGATTCCTTAAATAAAAATCAAGTGGTGTGTTAATGCACCATTTTCTTATGAAAATGTGTTACACACATCCATTCGAAAAAGACACACCACTTTGAAAAGACACACCACTTTGAAAATATATAAAGTATAAAACTTTTAAATATCTAACAATCCCCTACTATTTAGAAGTTTTAAATATCCAACAATCTTCCATTGTTTAAAAATTTTGACATAAGAGAAAAGCTATAAATATATGCATAACTGAAAATGTCTTACAAACTTGAATTTTCACTTTAGTGAAAATAGCTCAAAGTTTGCCAAGGCCTTTAGTGAAATTAAGTCTTGAACTAACGATCTTATACAACAAATCGGAACTATTCCACACATATATTTCATATATTTAGTATTCAATAAATTGGTTAGCACATTTAGGTCATATACTAATACCCTAGTTTTCATAAGTGTTTATGAGATAAAATCATGTCTCATTGAAAGCGGCTCCACCCTCACACTTATATAGGTAGACCTATAAGAGATGCTCCTGTAACTTTAATATATCGATATATTGTGTTATAGTATATATTAAGAGTAATGCTCAACCATCCCTTATCCAGTACAAGTAAAACACTACCTTTCCTGGGATATTTATGAGAATTTAATTCTCATCAATATAGTGCTCTTTGTCCGTCACAGATTTACAACTTGTTCTTCCCTTTAAACCTAAACATTGACCAAACAAATATTAGGTAGGGTTCCCATCGTAAGTGACTGTTTAGGTAAATGACTTTAAACTCATCCCGATTTTTCTTTTAGACTAATACTTTTCATAATTGTTTATAATTATAATTATCAACACATAAAGTGTTTCTTCAGACATTTCCATTTAGATCCACAAATAATTTGTTTTCTTGTGCATTAATAAGAAAACAAGTTTCATAGAAAATTTTAGAAGTTATGACTTAATCTTTATTGATACGTCTATTAATGGACCCTTAAGTCACTTCATTTCTTTACCTATATTCCATGCAAGGAACACACTCAGTCAAATTTATAATTGCATCTTAATATCTCTTGTAAGATCATGACTCTCTTTATTAATGAAAAATTATTTTATTTAGATTTTCAAATCCAAATTCATTATCTTTTTAAGATAATTCAATCAAAATCATTTGACCATCGTTAAATGTTCCTAGCAATCTTTTCATGATAACTCGATGTTGTGAGAATTTTATGGTCAAATCATTGATAATGATTCCAAGTCATGTCTACTCAATCAAGGGCACTCAATGACCATATGATCGAGTCCAATTAATCAATTAATCAATCAATCAATCATGACAACAATGATGACCTTAGAGATAAGCCTGTTATGAGGCTACTGAATCAACCGTTTGATCATGCTCAAATAGTTGCCAACGGACAATGGTGATATGATCAAAGTCACACAAATATAATCACATCTGAACACATGAGTGACAGCGTCTATCCTTCTTGACAAGGACATCTAGATAAAAAAAAATCTCATAAGAAAATAACATAAAAATTAAAGTGTTCAATAAATCAGTCATTCAATTTTATCCTTTAAACTAACTTAATTATATTTCCTATCATGTTGGGTTGATTGCAACTTTTGATCGTGGCCACTCATCACCAGCCTATGATGATTGCTAAACCATCGTGGCATGATCATAAGTACTTTGGCAAATGTTTTTAGTTGATAGAGAGCAAAAAACATGATCACACATCAATTTTAAAAAAAATCACATATATGCAACAAGGCGTTATGCAATCAATATCATCCATAATGCTAAAAACGCAACAAGGCATTATGCAATCAGTATTATCCATAATGCTAAAAAAAAATAAGTTTTCATATACATGCACCTCACATCTTTCATGTGTGACTCACAACCCACAATAATTAATCACACACACTATGCTTATGCCCATAACTTGGTCATGAGACAAACTAAGTAGATAAATTATAGTTTTAGAGCAACAAAATTGGTGTTACATTCAAATATAACTCCAAAACTCATTTGGGTTAGAGACCATAACTGAAATAAATAATCGAATTAAGCAGTTACATGTCTATATGCTTAACTAAATGGATGGAAAGTACCACATATAGTGTTTCTTCTCATACCCAAACATCCCCCCTAATAAAAAATCGTATCTATAAAGGAGGCAATCCCTATAAATTGTGTTATGCAAATGATTCATAATACCACATTAATGCAAAGGTTTTGAAGGCATGCACTAATCAACTCATGCAAGTTGGCAATCGCTAATGTCAAACACACCTACCCATATGATTTTAACGCCGGATTTCAATGATAAGTCACCTTCACTATATTCCTTTTAGAATCTAGAACATCACTAAATTTAAGATAATTGACTTACTCAGATAAATTGTGTCTTAATCGGGAAGTCAAGATGTCCCACTAAACCTGATGACCGCTATGATGCCAAGAGAAGCACGGTCCAGATCGGCATGACAATGTCCTTCATAATGAAAGTGTTGAGGTATGCCGTCACATTTGCAATCCGCAATTCCCATTGATGCTTGTATGTCAAATTTGGTTCATCTCTTCTAAAAATTGATATTGTTAATGTCTCGTGTGTCTCTTCTTCGTGCCAAGTGAAAAATAGTACCATTAAAACTTTCATGCGACCAAGGAAAATAGATTGCTCTGTAATTTTGGTCGCTTCTTTGCAAAATCTCAAACAGTATTTGGATTTTCACCATACGATGGCAAAGTTGTGGCCGTCCGACTGTATGACCTATGACATCACATACTATAATGCCATAAAAATTGTTATTGCAGCCGATCTCAAAATTCGATAACATCAACACCCATCCATGATGTGCTACTGGAACAAATTCAGAAATATTGGTTTAAAATTATTGAAAAAATTGTGAAATATTGACCCGAAATAATATAGGGAACCGGTCTGAGGCACGAGAAATATTGTTGTCTTTAAACCAATATTTTCCCCCACCACTTCGACAAATTAGTCATCAACAGGTTACCGACAAACTGGTTACATGATACAATAAATCGGTTGTGTATTCTTGTGAAGGATTTGGCGAATCCGATCACGCCATCTGAACACCAAATATTGCAAGAATGCTCTGATAAAGACCTTTAAAGACATAACAAGAGAGAAAAAAGAAAACTCTATTGTCGTGTATAAAATAATTATTTTAGATTTCTTAAATAGAAATCAAGTGGTATGTTAATACACCATTTTCCTATGAAAAAGTGTTACACGCATCCTTTCGGAAAAGGCACACCACTTTGGAAAGACACTTCCTTTGAAAAGATATAAATTATAAAACTTTTAAATATCTAACAGAATATAGCCGCTCTACCAAGTTGTAACTTTCGAGGAGGTGAAACTTTTTCCTACGGGGACAAAAAAATGCTCCCTTTAGATTTTTCAAAATATCCAAACTGCCCTCTTATATTTATAAAATCTACTTTACAATCTCACAAACCAAAGCTCCTCTTCTTCGGCGGAAGCCACCATCCAAAGCTTATCTTCTCCAGCCCCACTCTTATGGCGATTTCTTAATTTTTTTATTTGATTTTTTGATTTCGTAATGCTTTATTGAGCTTAGAAATGGAGGGAGTTACTTGATCTAAGAGTATGAAGGTGCTTTTTCATTTGATTTTCAGGTTTTTCATTCGATTAAGGAATTGCTCAATTATTTAAAACGATATGTTTTATAGGGTTTAAATGAAAAAAATGGAGGTGTTTTTTGAAATTTGTGTTTCATTAAACTGATGATTGATTATCCACCTCTCTACCATGGAGTTCCAAGTGCGCTCTACCAAACAAGCTTTGCAACAAGGAGCCACTCGATGCCACCAAAGAGTGTTGCCATACGCAGCCTAAGTTACCTCCTAATGCTCTTTGATAGCACAAGTCTCCGATCAAGAGAGCACAAACATACTTATCATTAACATTAACTTTAGCAGAAGATGAGATGTAATAATGTTAAGAGTGGTAAATATAATTTACTTGAAATAATATAATAATTAGTGAAAAAACTCAGCCATAATTTGAACACGAAGAAAACACCATTTCAGTTATGTATTTTTTGCTCAACTAGTATAGTTATGTATTTTAATTACCAGTTGAGCAATAGCTCAACTAGTATCCTCTTCCCTTGTGGAAGCAACATGTCATAGGTTTTAATCTCATGCCTGCTCCCACCCTTTGTGCGGGTCTCCTCTTAGTGTGCTGTGTTAAACATGGATCTTCTAATATTGTTAGTTAAAAACAATTACGTATTTTAATTATAAGAAAAGCAATAATTATTCTTTTGGACACCTCAATTAATGTAATTATTAGTTTCACACAAATTAATACTTTATGCGTGGCGATTATTTTTAAGTTAATAGAGGCGTCGATAGCATTAATTGGTGTGAAGCTAGTAATTTCGTTACTGAAGTGCTGTAACAAAACTATGGCGTGGAAGCAGCAGCTTTCTTACATGTTTAGCTAGAGCCTAGAGTAAACGGGGTACTATCATATTTCCTGGCACTAAGTACTAGCATATAATAACCTCACGGGGCAATTCTTGAAGTGTCGTTCAGAAATATCGACGTTCACCTAGCCGCAGGTATTGTGGGCGCGTATAGGTGACTCTCTCTCTCTCTCTCTCATGCTTTTTATTTTTTATTTTTTATTTTATCCCGTCATTTAGGGTTTATGTGACTGTGCCATGGATATATTTCATACGCTATTCTCTCGATTGTTCTAATGGAGGTTTAATAGAGCAATTTGAATGTGGCGTTTAGGGTTTCAGGTAAGATTTTAATAAATTTGTCGTCGGAAGTCATGGTTTTGATCTAATATTGCTCTTGTATTATGCGCGAGATACATTACGCATCTAGGGTTTCGAATTTGAGTTTGTTGGATTGAAAGCTCAAGCTTTGGCTCTGCGCATGTTATATTTGATGAAATGTCTGTTAAAAAAAATCTTCCTTCACTCTTTAATCTTTGATTTTAGCCCAAATATCATTTAATCAAATATAACATGCGCAGAGCCATGTTATATATATATATATATATATATATATATATATATATATATATATATATATATATATTGGGTTGGCGGGTTTGCTCACATTTATGGATCTGATTTAAAAAATCGTCATCATCATTATAGCTTTATTTATCTATTCAGGGCTCTGATTTACACCAAATTTCGTATAAAATGTGCGTAGGTGATTCAGTGTTTTTGAGCGCTTTTAATACTTAATTGCATGATGATGTATACGGGTCCTTTTGCCAGTCCGTTGCTGTAGATTTTCAAGAAAATTATGTGAAATGTCTTTTTAACTTTTTAGTGGATAGTTAGTCTCTCTGTTTGTTTATGATTTCCTTTTCAGAATTTTCAACCAATTCCAAGAGTAATTTTTTTCAAACGTGTTGATCTAGAATACGATAATTTGGACTTTTAGGAACTAGAAAGTGTTCTAGTTCTTGGGGGCTGGTGACATTCCCGACAATGTTTTACTGTTTTAGAACCATAGTTGTATTTTCTTCTCCATATATCTATAGAGGTCGATATGATTGCAGATCTTTGGTTTGAGAAGGAATTGCAAGGATTTCAATTAGTTTTGGAAATTATTTTACCTTAATGTAACAATCCTTTTGCATTTAGTAAGTTATGGTAATTATTTTTTTTTGGTAATTATTTGTTGGAAAAAGGGATATTACAAAGGAGGGGGGTGGCGGGCCAAGAAGTTGCAATCAATGCAAAAAATAAAATATAGATATATTTTTTTAAAGACATATTTCATCCTTCAAAAAAACAAATACAGATTTGATCTCTAACATAATGCATATCTTAAACCCCATGTTCAGTAAAAAATTTTGTAATCCCATTTGCATTCCTACAAGTGTGGGAATAGTAGATTCTTAGCTCTTCCTGCCACTCAATAAGTTCCTTAATCACTTTTGCACATTTTTCATTTAGGTACATCATCCCTCATATGGCATTTTAAGGCTTCCCTTACACTATTAGAGAACCCAAACGTGAAGATGAGGAATTCTAAGACCTTCGTTTAGGCTTCTCAATTTACTTTCGGTTATATTGCTAACGAGTCTTTTTTAAAAGGAAATTGTAAAAAAAGCAATGACATGCTCACCTGTTGACAATCCCAACTTGCAATGACAAGCCCACCTGTTGACAATCCCAACTTGCAATGACAAGCCCACCTGTTGACAATCCCAACTTGCAATGACAAGCTCACCTGTTGACAATCCCAACTTGCAATGACAAGCCCTCCCCATCTATTGTTGATCGAGATGCTGGCTTTAAAGAGGCTGATTTTGTCGCCAAAGCCAAAGGAAAAAGGGGCTAATCACTAGTCAATTGGGCAATTCGATTTAGTGCTTCGTCAACATATAGTCGTTCCCGATCTAGAAAATAGGATCCAATGATAGACTCTAGTTTTCTATCTAGTTCAGGATACCAAGCGACAATCAAGATGATGTTCCTTGACTCCTCTCTAGGGTTTGAAGAATTTAAAGTCCAAAGGGGTTTTGGATTATTCAAGGAAAATCGTGGGATTTCATATAATAGGGAATTAAAGAATAAAATTCCAGCAATGTAAACAAAAAGGATATTTTTAATGATTTTTATACCGATTATAATCAAATAAATAAAGGTAAAAATTACCTGACAATAATTAAGAAGATGAATAAGAGGATAGGAAAATCCAAGGAATTATTGGCCTTGCACCAAACCCTAAACTCAGGAAATTGAATAATCGCTCTTCAAGTTTGAATACTCATCGCAATTTCTCACGAATTCGCACAAAGCAAAACTCATAAATTTCATTAATCATCACCTATTTCATAAGATACTTACCATGTGTATTTATAAGCAAAGAACTCTAAGAATATTACTAAAATTAAAACTCCTAAGTAACCATTAGAACTTTCTAATCTAACGGTTACAATTAATTCCACCACTAATCCTATTTTTTTTATTACGTGACCACTTTAGAAGGGTCAAACGATATCCGATTGACGCAAATTAGTCTTGTTTGAAAGCTTATCGAAGTGGTTTCCCAACAGGACAAGAACGTGTAATTCTGACATGTATTGAAGGACTTATGACCACTTTTCCGATGGTTGCGCACTTGTGCTGAAAGTGACGAAATTAGTGGTCACATGTCACCTATATGTGTCTAACCCCTAAATAATTCAAATAATGAAACTAATCCGGCCTCCGAAATGCTCTAAAGCTTTGAATTTCTGTTTACGTTTCTTATACATCTTGTAGCGTTTGATGTCCCCATCACCATGCAACTCCTAACATGGGTCAAAATACAGGCCGATACTGGTACGTACCTGCCGATATGTACCAGTATCGGTGGCCAGCGGTACATGATACGTACCGTTGTACCGCTGGCCTGTTGGCTTTCTTTTTTCTTCAATGTATCGGCGATATCGGTACGTAACGGAACGGTTCTGAGGGTGGGCGATATGTATTGGAAAAACGAGATTTTGACCAATGACTCCTAATGCTCAACGGGACTCATGAAATAATAAATATGAATTGGTGTGTAAATCAATATGACGCTGAGTATTCCTTATGGGAGGAAGGCTGTCAAGTAACTCATCAGGCATGATATTGCTCTGCTATTCAAGTAGAGATGGAATAGGCTCTAGATAACACGTAGCCCAACAATTTCTTTGTCAACCAACATGTAGAGAATTCCCGTGCTATCTTCGTAACTTCTTCTAATAAGGTATAGAGTGATCTTAACACCGTCCTTAATGAAAGAATGAGTGTTAGACATGGTTTCGTGATCCATTTCTTGTACATACAAGCATGGTTTGTGAAGAAAAATTATGATAAACATCCATTGATGCCATGCTGAACCATACCTCATCTTTAATTCCTTATACCTATTCCCAATGGAAAAGAAAACGAATCAAGGAGTAATGTCCAGAACTTCTTCTTTCTAAACCATCAAATTCGATTTGGGCATGGATGCTTTACCCTCGCTCTCAAAGTGACAAAATACGTATACAGGTTAAATATTGTGAGTGAAAAAGATTGAAAAAATGGAAAAAATATGGAAAAAAATTGGAAGGTAAAACAACTGGAAAATAAGGAAGCAGAAAAAACCGGATAAATTGGGGGAAAAATGAGATAATTTTTAATGTTTAATTTTTTTTTTTTTTTTAAGACATGGTAAAATACTAGGAAAAAAATGTTTAACACGTGAAAAACGTGTTTAATACGCAAAATATGCGTATTATATGAAAATATGAGTTTTATTCAAAATTACAGGTATTATATGTGTTTAGTATGTTGTAGCAAGAAAAGAATTTAAAAAAAGATGCCGTATTTTGTCACAATGCTTGCTCTCACGAGAAACAACTACCCGCATCAGCTAGGATAGTACATAAATTACCTTATGATGTACATGTGGTTCGATACATATTTGGACGCACCTGTTTTCATCTTCAACTGGTTGCGGCGAAGTCCACGTAGTCTTTGAATTACTAAAGACTCGGATCTTACACCTCCATACATGTTTCTATCTGTTTAGTTGATGGAGTCTTCTTCGAAAGTCTATTTTGCTACACTACTCTTTGTAATGGTTTTGCTAAATTTGACTTAAAAGGGGTTGATCGTTCCTCAATGTCATTGACGTAATAGGTATTCCAACAATCGTGGTTGGGCCTGTAGCTCAACTGGAAGGTTGACATTATTGCAACCTTGATGTCTCAGGTTCAATCCCGGCTTACCCATGAAAAAAAGGCATTCACACAATCTATGACTGGGTTGTCTACAATTAAAACATATTGTTTGAGACCCGCTTTTATCTGTCCTAGCACACCTGCTCCCTTCCCATGCCACCTCCCCCTGGATTAGGGTTTGATTTATTTGGGAATTGCTGCTCTGGGTTGCTACGCTGCATGTTTGATTATCTGAATGTAACTAGAGTGCTGCCTTTCCGTAAAAGTTAATTCTTTCAGAATGAATAGACCCATTTAACAATCTCCTCTGCCTTTAATGCCAAGGTATCGCGTGAATCTTCTGAAAGGCCAACTCGTTCCTAATGTCCTGGTTCAACTTGTTAAGAAAACAAGAGGCTCTTTGATCTTCTATCTCATGGAAATTTGCCTACAATGTCAAAAGTATATAACTTCTTGGTGCATTCATTTCACTGAAAGGTCCCACATGCAGTACTTCAATAAAATTTAGTGCATCATGTAGTATAAATACTCAATTATTCATGTATTCACTTTACTTAAAAAACTTTATTACATAAACTTATCATGTTTAGGTTTATAAATAATTTTTTTAAACATTTTTTACTTCTTTTAATAAGTTTCTTCAAGAAAAAATGTTTCAGCAGATGAATATTGGTATCATCGATACTTGTCGGCTAGAGTGTTGTCCAATAAGGCCGATACTGATATTTTGAACCATGCTTACATTGTTCTCTTTTAACCCAAGCTGCATAGAGGGGGGAGGGGGGAGGGGGGAGGGGAGGGGGGGGGGAGAATATGTAACAGCAATCTACTTCCTTTACACCTCTCATTTCATACTTTTTGGCTATTCAAGGCAGGCCGACCTCTTACTTGATTTTGATTTTTGAGTTCCTTATCTTCATCATGTATATAGGGATGTTTCTAGCAGTCACAACTAGTATTCTTACCTGATTGATTAACCTTTTTTTCTTTTTGAGAGATGCCTCTATACCTATTTTGATCAATTTATTGAGAAAAGCATATATTCTTTTCATAACAGAAATAAATAGTTTACACATTTCAAGATATTTATATTCTACAATTGTTGTGTAAATATTGGAATTTATGCTTTTGGTTGTTGTATGGGGGAAGCAAATAAGCACTGGGATTGTGGTAAGCATTATGAATCAAGAGAACACATGGCGAACAATTGTTATTTAGTCAATGAGGATATAGAACTATCTGGTTTCAAGTACATTTTATGTACGGGGCCTATGGCTTAATAGTACATTATTCCATGTTTTGTATGTTGTGTTTGTTAGGTTAACCGATTATGATTATCATTGTACATTTCTTCTCAGGTGAAGCAGCTAAGATGAGACGGCAGGGACAATATGCTGATTCGGGCATCAATCCAATGGTTTCTGCTCAAATTCAGTCTGCTCAAAGAATGCAACACAATTCAGCTATGAAGCATTTCCCAGGACGGCCAGATTCTTTGCCCCCTGAAGAGCTTCAATATGTCTCTTCAAAAGCAGAGGGGCAATGGCAGTGGGATAGAGATGGACTGAAGGGAGCAAATTCATTGTCATCTCATATGTATAAAGAAGGCAAGTGCTTCCCTTGGATTCTATATTAGAGATATTGTGCCTGTGATTTAATTTTGTGTTCTGACTATTGTGTATATCATGCAAGAGTGCTAAACTGCAACATTATATTTACTTGCAGTTTTGGTTGTTCTTTTGATAGGTAATTACTACTTACAAGTATTTTAATGGTCTTCTATATTATTCTATTTTATTCAACAAATGCGCAGACTGTATTCAGATTTTCGGGGCCAAGGTAAATTACGACTTATTCCGCGACAGTGCAGTTTGTTGTATGTATAATGGATGGCTTTGGTTTTGTTTTTTGAAGAATCTCTGTCAAAATTTGGAGTGCAAAGTGTAGACTTGGCACAAAGACATCCCTGAGGTCCGTAGGATGCTCCCATGCTCCTGTTGCATGGAGTGGCACCTAGAATGGGTATGTGGTGGCTCTCAAAAAGGTTTAGAAGCGGGACTGTGCAGGAGCACATAAGTAAAAATTGTGCAAAATATTATTAGAAATTTTGAATTACAAACTTATAGTTGAAAAACTGATGAGAATTAACTTATCAGTTTATTTACAAAAACCATGGAATTTAGAGAGGTATTTGAGTAACAGGAACTACAAATGGCATAGAATTGGCCAATTACAGTTCGTCTTAATGGAATTACGGCTGTCAATGGCCAGATCAACCAGTCTGACTGCGTTTTAAAACCAGGTTGGGCATACAAGTTTGGTCTGTTGGATTGGATTGGGCCTTCGAGCAATGACCCATGAGTTTGGATCAGGTTGGGTGACTTGGGTCAGTGGTGGGTTGACTCAGATTGTGGCCTCCACCCAGCCCGACCCATTGATAACCCAAAATGGAATCATATTCTTTGTAGTTTGTACCCAGTGGTGGGAGCAAAAATGTCCTGAAGTGAGATATTCCTTTGCTGAAGATTGCTACTGCTAAGCGCCATCAGTTGTAGTAGGCACACTTACTGCTTCTGAGCCTACTGCTTCAGTTGAGTTGGATCAGGTTACGGCCCTCGCTGTGGCTTTATTGATGAGTGGGGGATAAATATCAAGTAAACTCTCCAATGAAACAAGGCTCTTCTTCTTTATTTACCTTACGGATCTGGGACTGTTTTAGCCTTTTCTTTTAATGGATAGATTTGGTGCAACTGGTAAGAGTCTAGTTTGGTCACTGACATATATAACTATTTATATATGACATAACATATATAACTATTTCATTTCCCTTGCGCAAAAGTTTATATTTGAATGCCGTATCCTTTTCATATTTTAAAATGGAATTCCAACCACCCAACTTTTCTTCAAGTAGGCATATTTTTAGATCATGGAGACTTGGAGATGGCTGTTCATCTCATTTGCTTTGAAGTGGGTGTATATATTTTCCCCAATGACTTGGCCTATGAACAATTTCTGTTTTGCTGTTACTACACGTCCAAGACTCGTTTGATAGTGTAGGCCAATATAATTTTAAAAGGCTATCGTATGGATGTGATCTCTCTTATTGCAAAGGGAAGGAAGTGCAAGCAGGAAATCACAACAGAAGTTGCTATTTTTGGAACCAAAGTGTGAGAGTTACTTCCCAAGTAGGAGACTCTATGGATTTGAGTTTGCGTTGTGATTATGGTATCTTAATAACAGTTTATAACCCAAAAAAAACAGAAAGAAAGATTAAATAGAGCACTCAATGATTGTGAGTGTTGATGTATTGTAAGTGCAAGCAGGAAATCACAACAGAAGTTGCTATTTTTGGAACCAAAGTGTGAGAGTTACTTCCCAAGTAGGAGACTCTGGATTTGAGTTTGCGTTGTGATTATGGTATCTTAATAACAGTTCATAACCCAAAAAAAAACAGAAAGAAAGATTAAATAGAGCACTCAATGATTGTGAGTGTTGATGTATTGTAGATCCAATTTTTTGCAAACTGTTCATTCTAGTGTATACATGCTCTGAATATGCAGGAATAGTTTTATTTTTCAGTGCCTTGAGCAAGGTTTTGAACTTTGGTAGGAATTTTTGATGTAGGCCAGGGGAGCGATCCGAGGGGGGAGGCTGAATATGCATCCCGATCTTTATTTCAGGGTCAAAGGCTGGATCCAAAACTGGATCTCGAGAAACAAGCAAATAAAGATCCTAGGGCCCAGGCCCATGAACAAGACATGGAAGTTGGATATGAGGAGGAGAATCCCATGCCACAGACATTTGAAGGTCTTGAAAAGAAATTCCTTGATGACATCTTAAAATTAACAAGGGAGCAACATGAAGCAGAGGATAAAGAAAATGCTAGGCACAGGGAGGTAAATTTTTATCCTCCTAAATGATTTGTGTATCCTCAGTTACTTTCGAGTGCTGCACACAATTTATTGGGGTGAATTGAACTGTGACAAACCATTAAGTGACATGAGAACTCGCAAAGCCTCCCTCTGTTTTTCATGAAAATTCCCTTCTCTGCTTAGTTAAATGATACTTCATTATTTTTTCCGTATTTTCAGAATTTTCTGAGAGAACAGTCTTGAATTTGTCATCTTTGCATTTGAATCCTTTGGATATATTTCTTTTACTTGGAGAATCTATTTTATTTGGAATCTTAAAAAATTAAGGGATGCTTATGCAATGTTTGAAATTTAATTAGCTTTTGTCATCTAATGAGAGATCAAAATGCTTTATCTTTGAAAATCCTGGAACATGGCATGAGTCTATTTTTAAAATTGACGAATGCCCTAAGGCATCCTTATTTTGCAGAAGGTTTGCCTAAACCAAATTGATTTAGCTAGATTAACCAAGCTCATGTAGATGACTGTAATTTCTGCAGTTATGTATTCAGTCTTCAAGTTTTCGGTGGTGTAGTTTACACACTATTGAACTCGAGATTTGACTTCCTTAGCTTAGTGCTCAAGCACAGTAAGACTCAGCCAGCACGGAAATTTTCCCTGTCTATTTGATTCCATTGATGACTAGCAAAATGGTTTTTTAAGTGATCAAAGTGTTCTTCTTGACATCTTTGTATAACTTACTGAAGATTGCCTTCTACTTTACTCAAGCTATCAAAACTTTCCTTCTGTGTGGCACATTGAAGTTTTGGGGCTTATGTGCATCTCCAACATTTTGTGTCTAGCAGGGTTTAAAATCCCAGTTTTGGGATTGGCCGGCATAAGCTGATACTAATTAATAACAGCAGTGCAAACTCTTTATTAGCTTAAAATCCTCTGTACTGCAGTACAAAGAGTTTTTGTAACGTGCAGTAAGTAATATAGACTAACAAAACATGCTATGTTATATTTTAGGGTCTGATTCTCCTGACCGTCATTTAAATCCCAAAATGGTGTTTAAATGATCTTACACCATCAATGGTTTAAGATGGGGGTGATCAGGACCGTCAAAGTAAGATCAAGATTGACATGCAACAGGCCCAAAAGTTACGTTTTAAGTAGTTTAAACCACCCGATTTGTGGATTTTATTATTATCCGTTGTTTCCAGTTTTAATGGCTGATATTAAAGTCCATCAATCGAATGGTTCACATCTACTTATAGGCATGTTTCTTTGGGATGAGACATGCTCCAATAATAGATTGCCACTTGGAGAATTTAGAAAAATCACTGATATTCACCACATTGTGTAATAAGAATCACTCTTCAATGGTGTAAGATTAAAAGTCTTAACTTTGATGGTTAAAATGTCTGTCAGGAGCCATTATCCCTATATTTTATGGTCATCTACATTGAACCTATGGTGCATATTTATGTTTCCGACTTCCAATACTGAATGCTTTCATAATTGTTTATGGCTTTTATCATTTCAGAAAATAAGCGAGATAAATGCTCAATATCAAGAGAAACTCATGACGATTCGTGCCCGTCAGGGTAGCCTACGAGATGATTTCCTTCGCAGGGAATCACAGCTTCGTCAGCATCAGTACCAGCAAGCCAGTTTAAACCACTATCAGAACAATTCTGGCCCAGGCGAGCCTCATGGTTATGGATCTGCCACTGGTCTTGGAGAACCACATCGACCCATATCTTCAGCTCAATATGATTCTTACAGAGAGCGTGCTCAGTTTCTCGGGGGCGATCGGAATCATGGAATGGAATCCAGGGGTCCTTACCCTGGTGGCCGTGCTTATGGTTCTGGAGGCTCTGGAGGCTCTCGCTATTTCTGAGAAAATCGAGTAAGCCGCCATTTTAGTTCCTCTTCTATTCTCCGTTTAGCATAAAGTACTTGAGTTCTCTTTCTCGTTTCGTTTATTCTGTTTGTGCGCACACATGCTCACATTTATAGCCATCAGCCCCTCACTCTGGCATTTGTTTAGCCCCATAGATGGTATAAGCTAGCAATGATGATGGTGGTGGTAGTGATGGTGACAGTGGCGGTTGGTTTTACGTCGTTTTGGCAAATTACGCATGTTGTGACACAGATACCTGACTGGGATTGGGAGAGTTGTGTTGCAATGTAAAACGGAAAGGTTAATCGGTTTTTTAAAAAAAAACCTGTTTGACTGATTTGTGTAATAACTAAAATATCCGCGACAGATTTGAATAGTTTGAAAGATTAAACAACTTATTTTCGTAATGAATCGTCATCAGAGCAGCTGTAAGAGACCACTACAAATCATTCTGCTTTTTTATTTTTTTGATAAAGTTATAGCTATAATTTCATTTAACTCAAGGAACTTGCAGCAGATCAAACGGCGGGTCATTTTACCCAAGGAAAACAAAATCAATAAAAAAAAACTTGGAAAAAATAAAAATATAACAATAAAAATGAAACAGAGAGAACATTTTGCCCAAGGAAAACAAAATCAATAAAAAAAAAACTCGTAAAAGATAAAAATATAACAATAAAAATGAAACAGAGAGCAGAAAATGTGCGAAGCTGATAACTAACAGAAGAAGCCTAAATGAAGCCCTCTAAGGGGGTTTGAGCTGCTCCCACTCTTGTAGAATCTCTAACTGAATCTGCAGAAACATGATAATGAAGCCCTCTAAGGGGGTTTGGCTCATTGAAAACGATTTTACAATATATAATATGTATCTTTTCTTTACATATCGTTCAATTATTTTTTATATATGTCCAATTTATCTAATTTGTTTTTCTTAAGGCCGTGCCGCCGTATTTGAATATTTAGAAATTGGCATGCCAAACATCTAGTGGCTCCTTGCCACTTGGCACTTGTGTCAGGTGTCAAGTTAACACTGCACCAAACAGGTCCTAATACCAAAACCTCAAGCAATTAGAGCTCACGACTCGCTTAGGACAGCCACTAATCCTGAAACATATAAAAATATTTTTAAAAGGGGGACTGTTGATTCTCTGTATGGGTACAACAGTTTTGGCTGATTGTAGCAGTTGATAGCAGACGTAGCTACTATCATATGGCTGACGTTTACAAATTTGAACTGTGGTAATTTGTCAAGGGGTTTGTTTCCCCCCTAAAGTTGTCCTCTCTTCAGTGGTTAGAAAAGAGGGGGATCTTGCATTCAATAAGTTTTTAGATGCTAGGTAGAGCATTTTAAATTTACGGTTACTATATATGGTACCATAGGTATTTTCGCAAATAAAATGTTTTTTAAACAATTGCTTAAGGCTATAAAAGTCATTTAAAAAAATAAAAAGAAGGAATTTTTATTTTTTTTAATTTAATTTAATTTTTTAAATTATGTGCATGGACATAAATTGTATGTGCAGGTAATGCCTACCCCAGGAAAAAAGGTTCTGGGTAACATTAAGGTCATGACTTCAAAAAGGTTTTTTTTTTTTTTTTTTTTTTTTGTAGAATTTAGGTCATGACTCAAGGGAGAAAAAGAGAAAACTCATCGAACATGGTGTCATGTCTACTTACACCACCCTCAGGTGTAAGTGGACATGACAGTTTGATAGGCTGCTTTGGTTTGCATGGGGTTGGGTCTGGAGCTGGGTCTGGGTTAAAGTTTGGGAGACTAAGGGCTGGGAAGTGCACAACTCAGTATCAAGGATGCAAATTAATGAAAATATACGTTTGACTATTTAGCATAGTTACCAAAAAAAATCGGTAGCATTCAGATAAAAAAGGCGGTAAGCAATTGGAAAAAAGTAATGAAAATATTTAAAAATATCATTTTTTTTTAACAAAAATGAGGAAACTTTACGAAATAATTCGGAAATTACTTTTTAAAATGTAAAAATCGTGAATTTTGAAAAATATGCGTTGTAAATGCCTTTTCGATGGTTTATGAAAAAACGCGTTTTGAACAACAATTTTTTCAAAAACTTAGAGATTTTGGTAACTATCCTATTTAGCATAAGGAGACCCGCAAATGTGATAACCATTCTTACATGTGGCGACCTCAGACCTCAGCAGACGAGGCATGAGGATCATATTCACTTCGAGTGAACTGCGAAAGTGGTAACCATCCTTACATGTAACGACCTCAGCGTACGAGGCATGAGGCTCATATTCAATTCAGCTTAAGCATACTCGAAAAAGAGTTAAAACACGTTTAACAAAAACCCATCATACCCCCAATTTTTTCTATCAATGGGAATTATAAGAGCATGTTTGGATAAAAACACGGAAAATATAGGAATGTATAATAATATTCTTATATATGTCCATAATACCCGAGTTACAAAAAACCATGGGATTACTTTGTTTCCCTTTGTTTTTTGTTATTTGGTTAATCACATTGTTAGTCAAGAAAACGCAGGATTAAGGAAATCTTGTGCTTAGATATGCGGATATATGCAGGAAATTTTTGGAGAATAACATATCTTAACAAAAAAAGCCGTAGTATCACAAAAGATCATATAAATTGAAAAGTAATTATAATATCATAAAATGATCATCCACAAGAATGATCCACAAAAATCACCATCTACATAAATGATTGATCATGGGTGTGGGCCTCTCGTCAGATGATTAAATTTTGATTATGGATGGAGATCATGGGCGTATCATGAGAAGGGTTCTGAGGTCACTTTTGGGATGTGTTCTACTTGAAATTAACATTTGGTTGTTTGATAGGAGGGCCATGATCTAAAGATTAATTCAATGAAAATATCGAAAAAAAATGATTTTCATGTGTCTATTCGAAGTAGTCAGTGGTGTTAAAGGTGGAAACTAAAGGTTACAGACATTAATTTTCAATTTCTAATACTCGTATAAAAGTAACATAGAATAATTGAACATCTCGTTGTTGCCGTGAATACCATTTCAAACCCCTAGATCTTCGATACAATAAATCTTGAGATTATAGTCCAATTTAGTAGATGGACAGATATTGATTTCACGTGACACACCTCTCGAATAAATTATTCGAGAAATCTGTTCGATATTTGCTCATAATCACATTCAATTTTTGGAATGTGTACATGTGAAATCCAAATTTGATTGCCTGATGAAAGTTCCATTATTTGAAGATCTAATGTGTCGTAGATTGAGTTGAAAAATTGTAACAACTTTAGTTTTCCTACATTATTTAAGTGGAATAATATTTTCATAAATTATAGATTAACCTAGTGGTTGAGAGCTTTGAAGTTTATCTTTGAGGTTGGGGTATTAAACTTTTATAAATTGAAATGTTACTTTTACATTTATCTATTTAAAAACCTTTATACTATATTTAAGTAAATGTGCCCGACACCCTATCTTATTCCAAAGAGAATAAAAGAATTGAGAAAAAAAATTTGTGCACACAAATTTTAGAAGGTCCTTATATTTTCTCTCCAAATCTTATCTTTCTCCTTACAATCTTCATTTTCTCATGAAAATTATGATAAATATAGAAATAATAAGAGAATTTTGATAGAATCTAAATAAGCTCAAATTCTCTCAAAATCTCTTTCCATTAATAATCAAGTCAACATTTGACCTTACCTTGTGTGCCTATCCTAACCCAAACAACCCCTAAAAACATTGCGTACCCTTATCTTTTTCTTCCCCACTCATTCTATAATCTTTTCGAGGTCTTACAAATTGAAATGTCAAAAAACTTGTGTTTCACAGCCCCCCCCCCCCCCCCCCAATTCAAACCTAGTTTAGTTCTTGTTTGAGTAGCCCAACCCAACCCAAATTTTACCAGGCCAATCCCGACCTAATTTGCAATCGGGATGGTTTAGACTTAAATTTTAGGGTTGGAAACACTCGGGCCTATCAAAAGGCTGGGCCATTTGCAGCCCTAATATATGGTTCATTGTACTCACAACACAAAGGGTAGCTTATTAACGGCCACCGAATTGTCACAAAAATCGCCGAATTTAAAAAAAAATAAAATCGCAAATAATTCACGAATTTAAGGTTCCCTGGAATAATCTCGAATTATTCGCTTCATCACAAAAATTCACGAATAATTCCCAAATTTTTCAAAAAAAAAAGTGACAAACTAGTTTTTTAAATTCATTTTATTTTTATTTTTTTTAATTTTAAATCTTTGTACTTTTATTTTTAAAAATTTCTCACTGATTTTTCCTTCAAAAATTTTCCCAAACTTCCCAAATTTGAGGGATTTTTTCGAATTTTAACCTACTACAACCAAAAACTATTGACGGCTTTGAATCATTAGATGGAGATCTTTTTTCATCCCAATCTTTCACTAGATTATCATAAGCGTTCAGACAAGTATTTTTTATTTGATTTATCACAAATCTAAAAAAAATGCCCCTAAAACTATGTTTGAGTGTGATGTCTGTCATGTGATTTTAGGGCAACTTTTTGGACAATAAAAAAAAAATAATTGGTTGTCTGATAGTATCATCATGGTCTCAAAATCCCTTGTGAGGATGGTTGGAACCAAAAACAATCTCCATTGTTTGACTCAAAATAATATTTTTTGCATAGGTGCACACCAAGTTTCCAGGGTTGTTAATAAAGCTAGCCAAAGAGAAATTGCAGTACAACAAGAAATCCGTTTGTCCGAAACGTGAGACCTGGAAAGAGCCGCCGCTTTTGAAGCTAAAGGATCGCACAGATTCGTCTTCACATGAAAAAGCCTCTATGCTGAGAATATTCTTGGTTCCTTCTTGTTGTTGGTGGCAAAATGAAAAATAGGGAAATTTACAGGATTCTTGTCCACCATTGACCCAATAGCCCGACCAGTTTGAAGCCGAGTCAAATTCCAACTCACATAAAATGTCCGAAATACCTCTCTTATACCTTTTATTGTTCCTCATAGTTTAAAAATTATGTATATCGTAATTTCAATATTTACGCGACATGAAGGATCATCTATGCCGTATATAAATCAACTGTGTCAAAGATCAATAAGAAACATGCTCTCTATCATTTTATTCTTTAAAGTTAAGAGAGTATCTTAACCAACTCAACTATAATGCACGCGATAAATTTATGATTTTAAATTAAAATGTTTTTGGCTATCAGAGTGGTGATAATTGGTTGTTAGAGTAGTAAACGATTGGTTATTAGAGTGGTAAAGATTTGTTATTGGAGTGGTAGAGATTTGATATCAGAGCAGTGGAGATTGGTTATCAGAGAAATGAAGATTGGTTATTAGAGCGGTGGAGATTACTTATCAAAGCGATGGAGATTGGATATCAGAGTGGTGGATATTGATTATCAGAGCAATGAAGATTGGTTATCAAAGCGATAGAGATGATTGGTTATCAGAGTGGTGGAGAATGGTTATCAGAGCAGTGGAGATTTGTCATCATAGTGGTGGCGATTTGTTGTTTGATCGGTGCCAATTCATTAATTGAGCCTATTATCAAATTTGATAGTTAACTATCAAAAATCGGATGATAGAAAGCATGTTTCGTGTTGATCTTCGACATATTGATCTTTACATTGTGGGCTTCAAATGAGACGTCATAGATGGTGTTTCAGATTATAGCCTTCAAATAAGGCGTTAAAGAATCAGAGGATATAGAGCATGTTCCGTGTCGTTCTTTGGCACCGTTGATCTTTACATTGTGACCTTTAAATCAGATTGCATAGATGATGTTTCATGTCGTATAAATATCGAAATTAGCAAATATTTTATTTTTAAACTATATAGAACAGTAAAAGGTTTAAGAAGGGGTATTTTAGACTTCTTACGTTAGTTGGAATTGGCTTTGCTTCAAGTTGGCCGGTTATGACCAAGGTGAAACTACAGGGGTACCTGCCAAGGTCCATCTTGAAAAATTTCTTTCTTTGAATCTGTACCGTCAAATCATATTGTAACTTATTTGTAAGTAGGGATGTAAGTCTTGAACCGAACACCGAAATCGGATTGAAAATCGAGGGAATCAAACTTGACCAAAAATCAATGAAACCCAACACAAATCAAACTGAACCCCAATTCGGTTCGATTTCAGTTTGGATGGCTTGAAACCGAAAACCAAGGGAGTAGGCTGAGTAAACCGAAAAAAATCGAGAAAACACCGAAAAAAACCTTAAGAGTTTGTTTAGATAAAAACACGGGAAACGTGGGAAAGTAAAATAATATTTCTATATTTTCCCATGGATACCTAAGTTGTAAGAAATCATAAGATTCCTTTATTTCCCTTTGTTTTCCGCTGTTTGGATAACCACATTGCTAGCTGGGAAAACACATGATTAATCAAATCCTGTGCTTAGATACATATGCAGGAAATTATAAGAAAATAACATATCTTAACAAAAAAAAAAGCCAAATAACCAAAAACTTATATATATATTAAGTTATTTTTTTTTCTTTACATATCTTAGTGAAGGTTGGGTTCTATGTAATAAATTGTTTATTTTTTTTAATTAATTATACTAGAGCATATATACCATATATGTGAGTATATAGGCTCTACAACATAGTAGAGCCTATTGTGAGAGAAATCTCTCCAAAAATAAGTCTTTGCAACATCTAAATAGATGGAGGGGAGCTTAAAAATAAGCCAAAATTGTGGAATTTTTTTTTTAAATCACAAAATAAATATTTGGTATGAAAACAAATACCATAAAAAAAATTGTTTGCAAATTTTTGATAATTTTGGGTGGTTAAGATAATTTTGGATGGATGAGAATCCACTAATATAAATTAGGATTCCTAAATATTAGTAATAAATTTTTAGAAAGTTTGGGTGGTCAATTGATCACCCAAGTCATAACGTGGCTTCTATAAAAAATAAAATAAAAGGTCATAACGTGGCTTTGCTTTTGATTTTTGGGGACGTGTGTCATATAGAATCAACATCAGACCGTCAGATAGGGGCGTTATGATTTTAAGATTTATCATGAGGAAGATTGCAAAAAAAGACAATCTCCATTGTCTAATTCAAATTAGTCAATGATTTTTGTTTATGAACAAATTGTGTGGTATTACTAAACAGGTGAGAAGAGTCAGATGAGAAGTCCGAAGGGTGGGAAAATAGAAAACTGAGAGACCCCCTCGGCATTTGTTGTCGGGTTTTAACGGAAAATGGGAAGATAATTTCTGACTTTTCTGATGTCATCCAAACAACGGGAAATGCGGCACTTTATTTCTCGCTTATCAGTTTTTTCTTCTTTCTCCTGTGTTCCCTTGAAATCAAATAAACCCTAAAAATAGGTTTTTTACCTAAATTGAACCGGCTCGGTTTCGAGTTTAAAAAATAATAATAAATTGAATAGAACCGAATCGAATGGGCTTCGGTTCCGATTTGGGGTGTACCGAATCGAATACCGAAAAAATTGGATTTAGTTCGGTTAGGTACACCAAACTTGCTTCCCTCTTTGTAGGGACCTACTATTCTGATATCCGTACCATCAAATGACTGGGTGGCAAATCGAACCGTCAGTTAGGTACTTCATTTATGCGCTGTGAGCATTTTATGTAACATATGGTGTATACTGCAACTAATACCCTCCGTAAGTCCGTAGTTTTGCATTGGCCTTTTTCTAATGTCTTATGTGTAAGCTGGGTTTTGACTGCTGACCAAATTTTTTTGTATTATGGCCGGATATCAAATGGGATACACATGCGTAATATAGTAATATAGTGTTGGGCCGGGGTAACTTATACATATCAACAGGTATGCATCAGAATTCAGACACGCCCGATATTTAAAATCATGGCTTGAAATATATATCTTATATTTGAATGATCTTTTATCACTCTCACCATTATAGTTGGTGTTCCCTCATGCCGCTCCATAATTTTTATGTGTTTGCATGTCTGCTAATCAGTTCTTGAGGCTGTCTTAGCCAAATGGCCGTATTAAAAAAAAAAAAAAAAAAAACAACTAATTTATAATAAACAAATAAAAATCTGCATGTCTCTTTAATTACTGAGGAAACTATCCTATTTTATAGGATAAGAACAAAAAAAAGAAGAAATAAGCTAGCTCTACTTGCATCTATTGAATCTTTAAGGGCAATACAAAAAATAAGATTAATAGGTAAAAAATGCTATTAATAAAAAAATTATTAAGACTATTAGCGGCAGCTTTTAGCTACTGCTAATAGTCTCATTGTTTGTAGTGGGGTATTAATGTCGAAAGTCATTGATTACTTTGAATCAGATGATGGAGATTGTTTTTCATCCCAATATTTCATATTATGACTTTTGAGAACATAGGCATACCATCAAATGGTCGGATTTTGATTCTATACGGCATACATCCCAAAAAGTGGCTCAAAAACCACATTTGATCATATGATTATTCTCACCTCACTTTTGGGGGATGCATACAACATAGGATGAATATATGATCGTCTCATTGCAACATAGGATAAATATATGACTATCTAATAGTACACCCACAATCTTAAATTATAATGCGTGAGACTGGGACAAAAATGATCTCCACCGTCTAATTCAAAGCAATCATCCGATTTTAGCATTCATGCCCTTATAAATTATTAAACGCAAAATATCTAGCATATGCGTTTGGTTATACCCTGCTCATGATTCGACATTTATAAGAGGTGGCTATAGAATGTCTTATAGGGCATGTTTGATTGCTCACACGTTTTACGATTATAAATGGCAACGTGCCAGAGATACGAGAGTGGATTTTCGTATGCGATTTTTGTAATCGTAAGCTAAAAAAATTCGTCTCTTTGATCTATCAAACGACCGCTCACGATCAACCTGCCAATTATAACCATAAAACACATTTCATTTTGCAGTCATACGTACCCATAGGGACCATCTGTGAAACAAAATTTCAAATACGAAATGAACGGTGATGAGATCAACATATCTAACTTGTATATGCTTGCGAAACAGATGGTCCTTTTTTTTTTTGTTCCCCTTTTTTTCGCTCCACGTATATTTTCTATTACTCTATTTCCCTCCGCTACATCTCTTTCTGCAAATCCGCCATTTCTCCATCGCTCGAATATCTGTAAATTCCATACAAATGGACAATTTTACCCCTGAAGAGCCTACTGATGTCACTTTCCCTCCCGATGGAGAACGAGTCTATTTCGTGCCCTTCAGGTAATTTCCATCCTCTTTGTCCTTCTTCTCCATCTTTGGCAGTTATTTTTTTATTTCATAGCTTCCATTGGTAGATAGATCCCATGATTGATGGATGGAGGGGATTTGTTTCAGATGGTGGACGGAGGCACAGGAACCGTCCGATGACAATGCAGATTTGGCGAGGGGGATTTTATACACTGCGTCTCCTTCTTCTTTGTCTTACGGTGGGCCGATGAAGCTCATCAATAACATCTTCAACTCGGATCTCGTTTTCAATCTTAAGCGGGAAGATGATCCAGTGGAGCCTAACCGCACCGAAGAGGGTGCATCCGGCCGAAATTATGCTTTGATTACTGGGGAGATGTGGTTGCAGGCGCTCAAATGGTGAGACGGTAAATTTATACGAATCTCGCTATTCGATTATTTGATTTTGTGGATTAGTTTCGTTTTCTCTGGTGGAGTATATTGAAAATTGGTGATTTGGATCTAACTGTAAAAAAAAATAAAAAATCCCTATCAAATAGTGCTATTAATTACTTGTATTATCCTTTGGGGATCTAAATGAATTTATATGATACCCTTGATTTTTAGTTTTATTTTTTATTGTTACTAATTTTTGAATTATAGGCATAGTGATTCGAATGCGGGAATGAGGAATGCTGGGAGCTCTTGTGTTGGTGAAGAGGGTACCATGGATGTGTATCCTTTGCAACTGAGGCTCTCTGTTATGCGTGAAGCTAATCAAATGACAGTAAAAATAGGCAAAAAGGTTTACTGGCTTTACCTTTTAAATCCTTATATATAGATATTTTTTTTCCTATTTGATGAATGCTGAATTATTATTTTTTCCCCTCGCACCATGAGAAATCCCGGTTGGATATGGATTCTTTTTGTTCTATTATTCTATTTATAGTGGTTATATCCATTTTCGATACGAGAACCTACTTAAAAAAAATAAAATGATGCACTGTATACAAACTGTAGACTCGTAGATTCACAGTTATGGACAGTGTTCTTCGGATGCTTCTATTTTGGGGATTTTTGGTGTGGCGACACTTGGGCACTCCTCCACACGACATGACACGACAATTCTAGACATCTATGAAAAATTCCATCCGATACAATAAAAGCGTGGCTTGTTTCGATATAGTGAAATGAATTTCCATTTTAGAAGAAAACTGTGTATGGTAAATTATAAATGAAAAGGCGTTGGCCCTGAAAACTATTTGTATGATGTGGAATACTTTAAATTGGGCTCATTACGTATGTTATATATACTTTACATCAAGTAGGTTTCTCAATTAGCTCTCTCAGATTTCCCATCAATTTTATTGTACTAACTTTTTATTTTGTATGATTGTGCCGATATATTGGGATTTTCAGAAATTGCCATCACAAACACCTATGACACGTTGGTACTTGGTATCTATGCCATGCGTTTTGGTAACACTGATTATGGATGGTTTGAATAGGAAATGGTTAGCTAATTTGAAGTAATTTATAAAAATAAATGGTGCTTGTAAACAATAGAGCAGGAGTTGTCATTTATTTTAAGAAATATTGAGATGAAACTTGCAGATAGGCAGGGGCAGCTGGTGTAACTGGCAACAATTTGAGTTTAGGGTTTAGAGAATCATGGGTGTGTGCAGTTTTCCAATACTGAAATGTGGATTGGAAGACCATCTGTCCAGGATTACTACCATGCTCTTATTGCTAAGCAGGCTTGCTTTTGGTTCTCTCTCTGAGTTGTACAGTAACTTTACTTCTTTGGGGTTAATTGGAATTCATTATTTGCCTTGTTGTAGGCATTGGCTGGAAGCCAAGTGCTCTATATCCCTAAATTTATAGTGGGAAAAACCAGAGATGTCTTTGTTCATGTGTAAAAGGTGAATTTTGGTTTAAACCGATAAGATTGGGATCCTTTCCTTTTTTTTTTTTGTAATATAGTATTTGGTGATTCCTAGGCTTGAGTCATGCGCCTCTACTTGGCCCTCGTTGAGATGGGTATGATGATTACGGCCATTTTGGCTAATCTTTTGATCTATTTCAGGTCTATCTTTATGATACTCGTAACAATTGCTGAGAAAATTTAAAAGATTCAAAGAAATTTTCTTTGGAGTATGATTTACATAGCTAAAAAAGTCCACTTAAGTGGGAGGAGGTGACCCTCCCTTAGGATGCCAATTGAGTATAATTAGTCAGATCACGAATGTTAATGAGGCTCTCATTGATAATTGGTGGTGAAGTATTGTGGTAACTAGTTTGAGTCCTTAACCCAACCTTTGAGTTGAACTAATTAGAGCTAAGTATTAGACCCTGGGGAAATTGATTAGAATTGCTGGATGGAGTATAGCCTATAGGGGGTCGGTTCTTTGGAAGGGGCAAGAAAACATATATGAAAATGTGAGGGGATATGGAAGATTAACTTGGTTTGTGAGGAGCAAATATGACTTTGGTTGGTTACTTGGACTACCAACCTCACATTACTTAAAAGCCCAATTTTTCTTTTGGGCCAGTAGATCTTGACGAAAACTTTTCCCGAATCAATTTGATCCATTTTCTCTATATTCATGCTAGTTTATCCCTTCTTTATGGTATTTGATCTTCTTATCCCAAAGTTTTTATGTTGCCACCATTTGCAATCAGATTTATTATAGAAGACTCATACTAAAATTTAAATCTTCAATCCAGGCAAAAGCAGTCCCCTTCCATTAGCCGAAGTCTGGCTTCTTGTGATTGCCATGATACCCTTCTTCCTCATCAAGATTTTATCCCTTTTTTTTACTAATAATTTTCTTACTAAATTCTTCTATACGGTTTCCAATCTATGAGTGGTTCCTCCCAGGGTTACCTTTTTTGCTAGAACTAGCTGACCTGCAAACTGGTTCTCAGCAAACCCGTTTGAAGTTCAGTTCAGTCTAGTTTTGGGATGCTTGGTTTAGATTGTCCACTTATACTACAGCCTTTGTTGTTGTAATTCTATGAAAAATAACATTGTGTTCCATAAAGTAATTTGAACCCCATAACACTTCCTTTCATGTAGAGGCCGAACTAACAAAGAATTTCAGTAATTGTTTGTCTAAAATTGTAAAGTTAAATATATTTATTCTCATTTAAAACTCATCCTACCCCCACCGAACCAGATTTTCTTGGCGCTTGCAAACTTTGAACTACAAACCTAAATTCAAACCGAACAAGGCTACGGACCAGTTGACGTTGGTTCCTCCATCATGGGAAAACTAGTCGGTTTTTTAAATGTCTTAGCAGTTACTTGATATACAAAAGCGTCACCAAACCAAATTTTGGATTTACCGTTCAAAAAAATAATAAAAAAAATCATATTTTGGATTTGAACAGTGGGTTATAATCGGTTTGGTTAGATAGTCGATCATTAAACATCTTTTTGTTATTTAAGTTCATACTCTGCAGTTTGTGGAACTTTATGTTCCACTGGAAGAGGAGTTCTAGGATTGTTTACTGCTCTTGTTTTGTCTACAGGATGCACATTGATTGTTTTAGCAGTAACTTGAATCTACTGCTTTGTAGAGGTCAATGACTCTGTAGGACTAGATTGCTAATTTTATTGAGCTATCTATTATTTAGCTGTAAATTCATGTTGTGGGGGCATTGTATAACATATATTTTAACCATTATTAGTAGTAAGCATGACCTAATTATCGATTTTCTAAAGTTTTAAAAATATTGGATCACCTTGTTCTCGTTAGAGTTCTTTGTTTCTTGTTTCTATCTTCTGATTTCATATTTTCAAATGTTTAATTTTATTTTCTTTCAGGACAATGCAGTTGAGTTTTACAAAAGAGCCTGTAAAATATTTAGCGTCGAATCTGAGATGGTAGGTTGTTTACTTATTGTATCAATGGTTCTAGCATCACTTCAGAGTTTTGTAGCAGTATCTGATTGGTAACCTTATCTTCTGCTGGGGCAGGTACGTGTTTGGGATTTCTCAGGCCAGACAAATCTGTTTTTTATAAATGAAAGAAATAACTTTCTGAAAGATTGTCAACGGCCATCGGATCAAGAGGTAACTAGTTAATTTTTTTTATTACATTATGTGATCTTCTGCTTGCCTTTTATTTCAACATAAGGTGGTAGCTAGATAAGAAAATAGGTGGTAGCATTTTCCTACTTTGATAAACTCCTAACTATATTTTGAATCTGTTTATTTATGATCCGGCCTTTGTTGCTCTTGAACCTTATAACTGAAGATTTGCCCACTTGTGCTGGCTATCTGCAAAGAACAAATATTAAACAAATGCCAATTGTCATAGGCTTTTTTCTCGTGATACATTTGGACTTGGAATTGCTTTGCATATGAAGGAGTTCTGGATCATCTAATTTTCAGTTATCAAGTATTACAAGTTTTTTCATTCTATCTTTTACCAGCAATTTCTTGGCTTCTACTTATATGGTGTGGCATTGTTGAAATAATTGAGGGAGTTACGTTAATGTCTCACATTCCCTCTTTGAGAAAGTTGACAAAAATATAGCGAGTATTGAAAGTGTAACACTACTACCTGGATTTCAAATTCTATGAAAAATTGAGTAAATAATTTTGTATCCTTTTGCCTTTACTAGGCTAAAATCATCCATTCTTTGTTCCTACCATACCAGCACCAGAGAAATGGCCTTTATCAGGGTAGCTTCATCGAGGTTTTTATGAGAACTAACTCTTATATCTTTGACGTATGAATGGAACTGGAGACCAAATGCAGCTGTTCATGTGCCATTTTAAACCTTAATATTTCTGGTAGGTCACCAGCTGGAGCACGTATCAAAAACTTTTATAATAACTACCTGAATGCCTCAGATGTGTTTTGGATTGTAAGAAGATATATCCTAAGATGTGTTTTGGATTGTAAGAAGATATATCCTAAGACTTCAGAATGGATATACTCCTGTCTAGTTGTGCCTTCTATTTTCTTTCTCAGATTTTGCCACATTCCGCTAAAACTAATATTGAGAATTTAATTTCTGTGATTTTAAGAGGGTTTCGGGATGATTTTGTTCATCTTGAAAATCGGCATTCCATCACAGGTTGCTTATATTGATGCTAATTCTTTGTAATCGAGTATGAGATCATGTTGGTGGTTAGCTGTTTATCATCATGATGCTGCCTGAGTTTTTGTAGGTTGTCAGTACTTTTTCGAGCTCGTTTCCAATCACTATTATATATCTATGTGTCAATGTGTTGCCTTGAAAATATCAGAAGTTGGTTATGCAAATACAGGCGTTGATGGACTAGAAATGGTATATTTTTAGATAGGGGATGAAATGGTCTATTGCAGGGCTCTTAGCAACAATTTGATGATTTTATTATGTTTTTTTTGATCGATTGATTTTATTATGTTTTGATATGCTGATCCTATGTAGCAGGGTCATGTTGATGTGTTGAACACAGGCATCTGAGAGTTTAAAATTAAATTTAAAGAAATGGCCAAATTCGGTGTTCTTACAAGGAAGCATATAAGCTTCATATATCCTTCTGGAGCCTAGTTAAATTAGATGCGAGCCTACTTAAATAGGGGGTTGATGGACTAGAAATGGTATATTTTTAGATAGGGGATGAGATGGTCTATTGCAGGGCTCTGAGCAACAATTATATGATTTTATTATGTTTTTTTTGATCGATTGATTTTATTATGTTTTAATATGCCGATCCTAAGTAGCAGGGTCATGTTGATGTGTTGAACACAGGCTGAGAGTTTAAAATTAAATGAAAAGAAATGGCCAAATTCGGTGTTCTTACAAGGAAGCATATAAGCTTCATATACCCTTCTGGAGCCTACTTAAATTAGATGCGAGCCTACTTAAATAGCTTCCTACGAAGTCTAGTCTATTCAAATAGGGCTACAACAAGCTTTCTCGCTTCGTTTGTTGCAAATCGTTCCTCGCTGGAGTCGTGATCTTCCTTCTCCCTTGTTAATTAGACCTCACTAGTGGAAAGTTCCCCATGGTAGTTATTATGTGTTAGACATCATCATCTTTTATCCAATTTATTGACAAGTTTCAAGGCAGGGACCTAATCAGCATGCCCGACTAGGCCGGGCTGCGGGCCGCTTATGTACTTCTATATTAATTAGCTCGTCTCATGGAGTTGGACCAAATTTGAGCCGCAGACTGAGAGAACTTGAAGGTTGAAGTATTGAGCAGTCTTTTTTAATTCAAATGGCGCTTTTCTATAGAAGAGAAAGGGATTGCATAGCACTCCCTTCAGAAGCCTCGTAAGTTAAGAAGTCAATTATTGGTGCAACTTATGTCTTTTTTTTTTTAAGAATATAGGTGGTTTGTGGCTGCCAATTGGGTCATTGATGCAGCTGTCCAGTTTCCATAGTCTACCTGTGTTCTCAATCATATTACATTGCATTAGATAGCATCTAACTCCGTCCTACACTTCAAATTTTTAATCATACCTTATATGGTTTTCAACTTTTCATGCTAATCAACCCATTCCTCTATGCAACTTTCCCTCCATTATCGTCTGACAGGAGCAGTAATATTGCTCAATCATTCTCACATTACCAAATATCATGCCCCCTTGATATCTGTGCCATGCAGAACTCTGGCAGGACCATCGTCTGACAGGAGCAGTAATATTGCTCAATCATTCTCACATTACCAAATATCATGCCCCCTTGATATCTGTGCCATGCAGAACTCTGGCAGGACCATCTTGCTACTATTTTACCCTTAGAACGCTTGGGGATCTTTTACCGTCAACATCACCAACGTGGCGCACAAAACACATGCAATTGAAGGGCACCACAAGGCTTAAATGGAATCGGAAAGCGCCTTATATATATATATGTATATGTGGAAAAAGGGAAGGTACTCCAATGGAGTACGCTAGACTACCGAGCAAAGAGTTAAGCAAGCTTCACAACATTACAAAGAACTTCAGGACATTATAGCCATCTTTGGGTTGGGCGGATTATCCAAAGCGGATCGTTTAACCGTAGCAAGAGCGCGAAAATTTGAGCGTTTCTGATCTCAACCCTTCTTCGTAGCAAAAACATTTACTGGTTCTCCAGGAAAATATGTTGGTCTTTCAGAAACAATTAAAGGCTTTCAACTGATCCTTTCCGGAGAATTAGATGGTCTTCCTGAGCAGGCCTTTTATTTGGTTGGTAACATCGATGGAGCTACCACGAAGGCTTTGAACTTAGAAGTGGAGAGTAACTTGAAGAAATGACCTTAAAGTCTTAAACCTTTGTGTGCTGACTCCTAATCAAAATATTTGGGATTTAGAAGTGAAAGAAATCATTTTATCTACTAATAGTGGCCAAATTGGTGTATCGGCAATTCCCCTATTGCCACGGCTGTAGATATAGGTATCTTGAGAATATGCCTTAACGGCCAATGCCAACTAAAACACTATTTTGGTGCCACGTGGAGCTCCAACAGATTGTATAGATCAATTAAAATAGATAAATTCTAGAACTGAATTTTCAAATTGAAGTCAAATTTTGATTGTGATTCAATGGCCCAAATTTTAAGCCTCAAAAAATACATGGCGGAGATATTGTTGTGATTTTTTTTATTTTTTAATTTTATTTTAATGATATGGCACCCAAAACATGTTTTGGATGCCATGTGGAGCTCCATGTGGACCTTGGCGTACAGTGAAGGTAGTCCATTGGAGCTCCTAACCGGGGTCCTATATATATATATATATATATATATATATATATATATATATATATATATATATATATTACACATACATTTATACACACATACGTAAATACATATACACTGGTACATACCACGTAGGAGTAGTAGGGCCTCTGGAATACTTGGGCAAGAATTGGTCTTCTCGTGCTAGACCCCCATTGGATCGACATAGGTTTCTTCAGATTGATGGCACCAAACAGCTTTTTTCAACAATACTTGAACCTTGGTTGAAGGGTTCTTCCATACAAGTAAGCAATGTTCCACTTTTGCTTTATATTCTTGCTCCTGCTCTGCTCCCTTTTCAGAACCTCCCACTCCACCGATGGCTATTCCCAACTTGATTCTATTTCTCCTTTTAACGCTACAAATCTGTAGGTTTTATTTTATTTTTCCTTAATTCCAATTAGGTGTGTCGGATACTACATATTTACTACATCCAAATAGATGATAATAATTGTGATTTACCGCTCATTAAATTTTCAACAGTAATTTATACAGGTGCTTCTTTATCTGTTGCTGTGTTCTAGAATCTAGCTTCTTGAAATTTTGAGAACATTTGCTTGCTTCCGGACCTGCTATCCTCTTGCTCCCTGAAACTAAATCTTAAACTGGATTTTGTGCTTCTTGCATTACATGCTATCTCACTTCAGTATCTCATGCTGAATCTGTCTTGGAAGCTTAGTTGCTCATATTGGTTTTATAGATTATTAAATAAGCAATAGAGAGAAACACATGGATAGTGGTAATCTCATCCCCATATGAGATGGATATTGACAATGTGCAGCATGGGGGTCTTCAATAAACATAAGCAAAAGGAAGATTTCAGACAAGCTTTCGTTGGAACGCTCTAGAGAGAATGGGACAGTTTATATCTATGGTCTGGGCGGCAAAAATGCAAGAAACTGGATTTGCGTGGTCTAGAACTAAAAGATCCACAATTCTTAAATGATGGAAGAACAAATCAAGGGTTCTCCCTGGTTCTTCACCTTGTCATACCATGGGAACATTGGTTTGCAAAGAGTTGGTCAATTTGAGAAGTTCTTGTTCAGGCTTTCAAGAGTCGATTAAGTTGAATCATGAAACATACTGGGGTTTTAATCTCTGGTTGAAGGATTGATTTCTTACTATTGCATGTTGAGTCTCTTAAACCTATTTATAAGACAAAATCATTACTTTGTAATACAATACAATGTTATAAAGAGGCTGATATTTATGGCTGTCAAAGGGTCGGGTCGACCCGATACCCAACTGACCCGACCCGATTTTTTTACTGGGTTGGGCACATAAACATGACCCGTCGGGTTGGGTTGGGCATGAGGTATCCGATCCAACCCGATATTATATATATAAATTGTGGCAAATAGTGGTTTTTTTTACCTGGTCGGATCGAGTTTTTGGGTTGTGCATCGGGTCGGGTCGGGCATCTGGTTGGGTCGGGCATATGCCATTCTCATTGGGCGGCCAAAATTTTGACCTGACCCGATCCATTGACAGCCCCCTATTGATATTAGTTATCTCATACGATACCAATGATATGAGTTTGTGTTGCGACATGGAAAAAACATGATTGGATTGGCAAATATTCTAAAACATAAGTTAAAGTGCACTTTCTTAGTTTTAAGCCTTGCTTCTAAATGGATAATGAGCATGTTCTATTTGATTTTTCTCAGAAGACTAAAGTTTGAATCAGGATTACCCGATTCACTATACACCCTACCGAACCATGATCAGGTTCAGCCAACAGGTTCGGTCAGGTGCAACTGGACCAATACATGGTTTACATTTAGGGCGTGTTTGGATAGGGAGAAAAGAAAAGAAATGACCTGGAAAGGAAAGGAAATTTGCTCATTTCCTTTGTTTGGCAACAAGATTAGTGTGTGGGAAATGGGTGGAAAAAAACCCCTTTCCCCACCTTCGGAAATTGTCAAACCCATCTAAAATCCTAGGATTTTAGATTTTCTGATGGAAAAGAAATTCCATTGGGATTTTCAGGTACCAGATCTCTCTGTCATTCTCTCCTTGCTCTCTCTCCCCGTGAATATCTCTCTCCTCTCTCTCTCTCTCCATGAGCTCTCTCTCTCCTCTCCTCTCTCTCTCTCTCTCATTCTGTTTCTCTCCTCTGATCTCTCTCTACAAACTTTCTCCAATCTTTGGTTGTTTTGGTTGGGTGTATGTCATCTACACCAACGATTGTACTCCCTTTTTCTTTTCCACATGTTATTATACAATCCAAACACCCAAAAACAATGAATTCCTAATTCCTATCGATTCCAAAAGGGTTGGAATCTGTGGGATCCTTAAATCTATTTCCACCCTTTTCCTTGATAATATCCAAACAGAGCCTTAGCTTATAACGTCAAAAACTTGTATTTGGCGCGACTTGAACGCAGGTCTCATAAATTCTTTAAAAAATAACTTAACCACCAAGCTATAGAGAACCTGTTGGTTTAAAACTCTTATAGTTTTAATTATATTTAATATTTTCTTTTAAGACATCATATGTTTTATTTTCATCTAAAATTCATCCGACCCTTAGTGAATCTAGTTCACTCAAGAGTGGCTAACTGCGAACCTGTATCCAATCCAAGCGAACGGGTGAACCAACGAATCAGGGAACATTGGTTTGAATGTACTTGCCATATGTATATTGAATCGAATCTCAGTTCCAGTTTGTTTGGGTTTTGAACCCCGGAGGGGTAGCTCAGTTGGTCAGGCCTTGTGTTTGCTCCCCAATGGTCACCAGTTCGAGTCCCCTTAGGGCCACTGGAGTATTACCCGGTCGTTAGGTCCAGGGCCCTGTGGGATTAGTTGAGATGCGCTCAAGCTGGCCCGGACACCCATGGATATAAAAAAAAATAAATTTGTTTGGGTTTTGACTCTTGAACAATTTTATTGAACTTCCAAGATTGTAACATTGATTCTATGACTAGTTTACATTTTGTTTTTCTTTTAAATTTTGTAAATGGAGGACAAAGTTGAAAGAGTTGGTTTTAAGTGCCTAACCATGCACCACCCTGGTCAATCTCCCTTTTCCAAACTGGTCAATCCTCAAGAGATGCAAAATATATTTGAGTATAGAAATTAGTGAAAGTAAGTTTTTGAACTCTCCCTGATTTAGATTTCATAAATGACTCTGCATCTCCTGAGATTGTTGGAGGGAGATTAACCTGTGCACAGGTCGGGAACCTAATGCCAACTCAACTTGGAATGCTGTCCCTCAAATACTTAATCACCAACTTCCTTTTATATATGTATATATGGTTCTCCAAAGGGGGTCACTAATTGAAAATTCATCTACACAGATGTATCACAAATGTGTTTCTTGACTTTCTTAATGGTATACTTTTGTGCAGATCCTCCTTGAGTTACAAGTCTATGGGTTGTCAGATTCTGTGAAGTGCAGAAGTGAAGGGAAAAAAGATGAACTGGGAATGCAGCAATCTAGGACTGCACTTTCCTCTTGCGGTGGTTCACTTATTAGCAATGGGAGCATAGGAAATATGGACTCTAATTTTTCCCTTAATAACTCTCCAGCTCCGAGTGGAAGCTGTGGAGGAGCGGGTTCTCTGGGCTTGACTGGGTTACAGAACCTTGGGAATACTTGTTTTATGAACAGTGCCATTCAGTGTTTGGCGCATACGCCAAAACTTGTTGACTACTTCCTTGGGGACTACAGTAGGGAAATCAATCAACACAACCCACTCGGCATGGATGTAGGTTACCATTATATTAATTATATTCAGAATTTTGGAAGGACTTTTGTTTTAGTCATGATAGTTTCCTGCCTTCTTTAATTAGGTAGTTGCTAAAGGTCTTTGGAGAAGTTCTATATTTTTTGTTGGACCATCTTTTCAGATTCTTTCCGCTTCTTGGTCAGGGTGAGCTTGCTTTAGCATTTGGGGAATTATTACGGAAGTTATGGGCACCAGGAAGAACTCCAGTCCTGCCTCGAGTGTTTAAGTCCAAGCTAGCTCGTTTTGCTCCCCAATTCAGTGGCTTTAATCAACATGATTCACAAGTCAGTGAAGTTTTCTTTTATCTTCGAATATTGTTAAAAGGCTAGTCACAATTGTAGTAATAGCCAACTTGATCGTGAATGCGTAAATTGTTTACTTTGTGAAATCTAGATGGATGCAATTGCTAATTTGATTAGGTGGTTTCTCCACAGGAGCTTCTTGCATTTTTATTGGATGGACTCCATGAAGATCTGAATCGGGTAAAATGCAAGCCTTATATGGAAGCTAAGGATGCGGAAGGTCGACCAGATGAAGAAGTAGCTGATGAATACTGGGCGAATCATATATCTCGCAATGACTCGATCATAGTTGATGTATGCCAAGTAAGTAGATTTCAGTTTTCGCTGTACTTGCAACTTTTAGTGAACTGTTAGTCCTTTGGATTCTGATTTTCAAGAAACATCATTTTTTCCTTCATCTTTTGTGGAGTTAGCTCATGTTTATAGCACTTTGCAAACTATGATGCTGGTATGCTTTGATGCTACTGCTTACTATGCACTTTAACCACTCAAATTGTTATTTATTTTCTGCATTGGTTTATCAATTGAGATACCTTGCTGATGAGCATAGTTACCAAAATTGGCAATTTTTTGCAAAAAAAAACTCGTTTAAAATGCGTTTTTTTTTTTCATAAAATGTCGGAAACACATTTTAAATGTGCCTTTTTAAAAATACTCGTGTTTTTTTTTTTAAATCGCTATATTTACGTTCAAATGCCTTTTTTACGAAAATTTCCCAAAATTTCCCTCATTTTTTCAAAAAATAATTTTTCTTAATATTTTCATTACTTTTTCCCAAATGTGTCAATTTTATTCTGAATTTTACCGATTTTTCACGTCCTTTTTTTCCCCCCAAGTTTTTTGCCTTGATTTTTTCCTGAATTTCGACTAGGTAACGATGCTTATTAGTGCTGTTAAATGTTCCCTCAATGAACTAGAGTACTTTCTAAGTTGATCTTGGCTTTATCCTTTAGCATGTTCCTCAGAATCCTGATCTAAAACTTTATTTTCATCACAGGGCCAGTACAGATCTACATTAGTATGCCCTGTTTGCAATAAGGTCTCTGTTACTTTTGATCCATTTATGTACTTATCATTGCCTCTACCTTCAACAACAATGCGAACAATGACCGTAACGGTTTTTAGCACTGATGGCAAGGCTCAGCCATCTCCATATACCATAACTGTACCCAAATACGGAAAGTGCAAGGATCTTATTCAGGCCTTGAGCATTTCGTGTTCTTTACGAAGTGATGAGTACCTATTGGTGGCCGAGGTATGCTATATAATAAATAATAACTAATAACTATGTGGCCATGAATTTGATTTTTGCATGTGAGTACATCTAATCATCTCACATTGAGTTTCTATGCAGATCTACTCTTCTCGCATTATTCGTTACCTAGAGGAACCATCTGATTCATTGTCCTTGATTAGAGATGATGACCGACTTGCAGCATACCGGCTTCCAAAAGAACATGAGAAACTCCCGTTGGTGATTTTCATGCATCAGCGCATGGATGAGTAAGTTTATTATGGTTTTACCGTTAACCATTGCAGTTCCCTTCTTGATTTTGATATTATTAGTGTTGTCAGAATCTTACGATCCACGATCCGGATCTTACAATTCGTATCAGATCGTGACGTTTCCGATCCAATCCTGGAACCGGATCAGATATGCCCCGAATCGTACGATCATAAGATCCGGATCTTACGATCCAATACGATCCCAAAAGAAATAATTTATTCTTTATTTGTTGAATAAAAGTAATTTGTAAAAGTTCCTTTATTATAAAGGGAACGTTTAATACCTATTAGGCAACTATCTCATATTCTATTGAATATTTTTAGGATTTTGTCTTCTTCCCTCAAAAGGGTAAAAACTCTATTCATTAATTTTCAAATATCTTCCTCATATGAACTCGGATTTCGCTGTTGTTTGTTCCAAAGTCTTTCTTTTATCAAGGTTTTCGAAATACATATGAAGTTTGCTAGCTTTGGTCTTAAAAAAAACCCATTTTCAACCAACTTCTCAAGTAAGGCAAAAGAGTTTTTCTTTATTTAAAAAAAAAAATTTCTCTAAGGCTTATCATTTATTTTGAGCTCTCATCAACTACAATCATACCCCCTCGCCGTGCAAGTCAAGGTAAGGCTAATTCTTGTAAGCAAGAAGATGTCACGTGGGAGCATTGCACTATAATCTATGGGAAATTGAAATGAGTTTGGATTGAAGTTTGAATTTTGAACATTGAAGTGTTTTGTATACAATTATACATCTTCATTTTGGGTTTATTAATTTGAATGCTTTATTACATGTAGTCAGGATGGTATATGGTTTGTGAAATGTGAATTGTTTACTATATATGATATTTTATAATTTATTTTGGATAAATTTCATTATATCGCAATGTTTTAGATTTATTATATATTTCTATATTTTTCCTATTAAAAAAATCTTATTGGATCTTACGGTTCAACGATCCGATCCACAAAAACAAAATAGATCCACCCATACGATCTGATTCTGACAATACTGGATATTATACTTTATTGAATAAATTAATGCATTTTTAGTTCGTAGTCCTGTTTCTCATTTTCTATTTTTGGAGCGACAAGTAGAACCTAGCATGATTTTGATGCCAATTCTTCAAAGTGCTCATATTCAAGTGCAATGTAAGAGCACAATTGCTTTGTCACCATGCTGTGAGTGCATAAACATTAGTAATGTTATTTCATGCATTAATTAGAGTACTTAAAAATTAAAATTTAGGAAAGATGGTTAGGGAATAATTTGGAAACGTTTGTGTCGTGTATACATTGCTTGCAGAAATTTTCGGACAAATTGAGAATTCCTTTGACCCATTGATTTTGCATGGGTCTATTTCCATCATTAATCGGTCAGATATTATTGTCCAATAATCGTGCTGGTCTTAGTATCATACAACACTCTCAGGGTGCTGCAACCTTGTCGCACTGGTGTCCGATATTCTCTAATCAAATGAATAGCCAATCTATCTTGTAGGGTACATGGTTCAAAATCCTGGTCTACTGATACGTATCAGTCACTTGTCAGACTGATACGCATCGGTGTACCTGCCGATGCATTCCAGTGTATCGGCCGATACATTACGCAATGTATCATTCTCGCGATACATTGTTTTTTTTTTTTTAAATTGTTAATGCATTGGTCTTGAAATGAGGCCTGTGGGCCTCGTTTTGTGGCCGATCGGTCTCAAAGCATACCAGTGTATCACTGGGTTGATACATATCAATGTATCGACCAGGTCCAGGCTAAAGTTGATACTTATCGGATGATACATACTGGTATGGGATGATATTTTGAACTATGGTATGGTATATAAGCCGTATTTAATGTAAGCCTTGCAAGATAACTCCAAAAAATTATGGTACACCAAAGAACTGTGAGTAGCAAATGTTTATCCTATTGAATTGAATGTGCACACTTTTTACGTTGTTTTTAATTCTTTGCATTATTATTAATATTTTACTTGTTGACAACAATTTTATTAAAATAAATTGATGTAAGACATAAAAAAGTACAACATCGTAGAAGTGAAAGGTTTTCACAATACTAAGAGAATCCCTCAATGTTCCTTCCCTTTTTAAAGAGTTTGCTAATTGATTTGGTTTTCTCCTACCGTGGCTAAATGAGATGTTGAGCCTCTCCGAGAGATCAAAAGCTTTATCAAGAAGAGGAAAGAGCCACTGAAGACCACCACTCCTTTGAGACATCCAACCTATAACGTTATGCTGGTTGCCACCCACAGCCAATAGATGGCCGAGATAATTAATGATGATAGAAATGCCTTTCAAAAGAGCCCACACACCGCTTCATTCGAGTCCTTTATCCCTCCCTATCAGACCCAAAACACGTTTAGAACTTCATGATGATTTCCGTCCACACCATCTATACCTATCGGACTTGTGTTGCCAATGAGCTCTGGCCGCTAGATAACAATGATCTAATGGCCAACAGCCCATTAGGATGAAAGTATTGTGAACGACCATTCAAGCCTCGTGTACCTGATGGCACGGATATGGTGCATTAAGAAGCCAGAATAAAGCCCTCTTTATGGTACACCATCCTTATGGTACATCACCCTTATGGTACACCACCCTTACGGTACATCACCCTTATGGTACAATATGCTTATAGTACATTACCCTTATTTTACACCACACTTTCGGTAAACCACCCTTATGGTCCAGGTGTATGGTAAGGTTGGGACACCCCAAAGGACCAGCCTACCTTTCCATCACTATTTTCCTAATCCCTCAAAATTTCATATTTTTCCCCAATTGGCAGAAATTACAATTAGCTAGCGATCCTTTTTGTTTGAATTTTGTTCTTAAGAATATGGTTATTACTTCCATAAAAACTTCCCCACAAGAAAGCACATGGAGGAATATGCTAAATGATATGACCAAAATACCCTAAAGGTCCTCCAGCCCAACCCCCTAAATGATCCATCTCTGTCGCCAGAAATATCCAATCTCAATTGTATAGATCAAGAAAAATGTTCCATGTATTTCTAGTATTATTCAAAGCACAGATAGATGATCTACCAAATCCTCAATCTTGTGCTTTTTACACCGATTCTTCGTACTTATACCAGTACTGGTGTAAAATTTCCTTTTTACTATCCAAAATTCCCCCTTCATTAGATTTAATGGGTTTATTTGGCTAGGTAAAGTTTCCTTCTAGTTATGGTTTAGCATAGTTCCTTGGGAGACCCTTCTATCCAGACAACTCATGTGGAAACTTTGTCCCACATAGAAGTGTCCCAGACGAGCAAATGTGTTGCATAGAAAAAATCATTCTCCATATATGTCAGACAAAGTCCCTTTTGCCATGGATTGTGAGGCTTTTTTTTTCCTCATGTGGCAATGATACTCTACAAGCTACTCATTTTCTATGGCAAGCATGCAAAATTTAACAATGCAATCGATCTCAACAATTGAAGCGAAAACCAGCCTCACCTGTGTATTCTCATGAATAAATCATATTAATTCTCACTCTATGTTTTTCCAAATTTGTAGCAATATTTGGTCATGGGATTGTTTGATATCCTTGATTATTAGTTTCCTGCTATGTAACAAGGGCACTTCATTTCTTAAAAATTACACAGGTGTTGGACTTGTAAATGTCGATATTAGGACTTTAATTTTCTTTCTAGTATTATATAAATTAATATTAAAATAGCAAATTATCTCCAAAGACTATTATATATGCGTGTTGGCATGTCTTTCACCTTATATGTGTTGATGTGTCAATAGTCTTTTAACATTAAGTTGGTGTGTGTGGGGTAATGTGCTACTCTCTTTATGTAAAAGTGGGTGTCATTGATACTTTGCAAGTGATAGATATATGAATAATAAATGGGTATGAGTGAATCTAACTCATGACCCTAACTTCTTTTACTTCTCTTCTTCTCTTCTTCTCCTCTTCTCCTCTTCTCCTTCTCCATCCTAACCTACCCCTAACCCTAATTAGCTCATCATAAAATCATGTATATGCATGTCAAACACTTATGGATGTGTTTGGGTCTTAGGCACGTATGTAGCTTGATTGAAATCGTTGCATCAACATATCATCTCATCTAGGTGAATCTGTGTTATGGAGACTTAATTTAGACATCAACTAATGCTAGACTCAGACTCTAAAGAGTAGCCCCATTCCAATATACAACCCAATTTTTTGTGTAGATTTTACTCTTAAAGTTTCATTTCAAAAATTCTTACCAGCAATTTTGGTCATTGACATGTCTAAATGGGAATATGGGATAGTGACGAGCCTAATCTTTTGATCTAGTTTGAGTCTGTGTAATGATAACATAGATATGTATAGAGGTGGGCACAAGTATGAGGGGTAGGGGATGCAACTTTGACATGCTTGTACAAATAAAAATAAGGCAATTCATATTTATATGAAAAAAACATTAGTAGGGAAAAGGTAGAATAGCTATTTAAGAATATTAGGAAATTTAATGAAGGCATAATAGTTAAATTTTTTATTAAATCAAATGATAAGTGATTAAAATATAGTGATTTTTTGAAAATTTTTAGTAATTTTTTTTAAGCTAGCCTTGTTGACGCAATAAAACTTGCCAATTGTTTCTTTCTGATGGAGATCTTAGTAGTTTGTAACCCGGTGCCTATTGTTGCTTAATTAAAAAATTAAAATATCATACACTTAGCTAGCTTTATGAGCATGCCAGTCTCTTGCATAGTCATGTTAAGAATATATCCTATGGTTTCACATTTTCAGAGGCTCAGGTTGCTGATAAGATTATGGCTTATATATATTAAATTGTTAACAACCTCCCAACACTCCAGTGTGAGTGTGTATATTGGGCAAGAATCCTCAATTTTCTCTTTTAAGGTTGAGTGGAATGCTACACTCTGAGTAGTTATGTCTATTCCGAGGTAAATAATTGTGGACACAATTTTCTCTGATTACGTCTATGAGCTTGAATTGAAGGATCCCAAGTTATAAATCACAATCCCCAATGGACTGAAATCTTATGGGAGTCAATAGACAATTACACATTATGGATGTTTGTGTTGAATGGTGTTGCTTTATGTATCCACATGAATGAGGCTTTCTTATACTTCAGCTATGGTTACCAATTTCTGTTGGAGATAGTATTATATGTATGGTGTGTAGGAAGCAATAGAGTAAAGTATGGAGTGTAGTGTCCACATAAAAGTAAGTGGGTGTCATTAATTATGTGTAGTGTGTCCTTAGTGAATGTAAGTGGCTCCTCTATATAAGGAGACCAAATCTTGTAATTCACTTACATCACATTAGTAACAATGTAGTCCTTTATGTGCCCTTGCTCTATCTCCTCCATCTCTCTCCCATAAACCCTGAATGGGTATTCTCTTCTTTAATTCCTTTATTATATTAATCCATTAGTTTTAACTGGTATCAAAGCTCTGATTTGATAACATGAGCAGAAGGAATGGGAAGGACTACAAACTTTGAACTATGAATTCTATTGGAACAGGACCTTAGTAACATTTCCCCCTATTATGATGGGAGATTCCTATGTATTATATCTTTTGGTTTGCTTGAGTATCGCTCATATTTTCAGAGGTTGTCAATGTTGTTGTGGAGTGACAATTAATTTTTCCTCTGTGGGCCATGGTTAGATGATATAATGGTAATGATATTTTTTTTCCAACTTGAAGAGAAATGTGCTTGTTTAAGAGTATATCATTTCTCAATTAATAGATGTAAAAGATGGATGGAGTGAATTTGACTGTTGTGATGGTTGAAACAATGATTTAAGATGCACGCTAATTGTGGTTCATGGAGGAAGCACACTTTTAAATGTCCATAGGTTAGGTAGTGAACATTTGTTAAGCAAGAGATGGTTAGAACAATTGGCTGGGTATAATATATAAACAGAACATTTTATAAATGGACAGTATGTGTAGAATTTAGCCAGAGACTATGATGCGGGAAATATATGGAACTTGATTATATATGCATATATCTAAAATGTGTGTAATGTAATGTAAGTCTTAAAATTTATCAAACTAAATGACTGCTGGATCAATCTATGCCAGATAAACCTTAAGCTATAAACAAAATCATCCCAATAAATTACTTGATGTAGAAAAACTAGCAAAATTAATTAATGCTTCAGAAAATTGTTATTAAAATGGGTGACCAAAATGACTATGCTTTCGATATAACAGACCAGAAATATCAAATTTTAAAATCAATAAAAATGTATGACTGGCCTGATCAATATAATGGTGCTAAATTAATGGCTAATGATAATTTTCATAAGTAGTTTCTAATCCACACAATCAAAATGAGATGCATCCTATAATCAGCAAATAAACAAGTCGATAAATATTGTTATGATGCTTAAACAAAGCGTTAAGAGGCGTCCCTGGTTGAGCCAATGATTGGTAGTTGAACCACGAACCTAGCCGTCTGATAAAAAAATTTGTAGTTGTTGCAGTTGATGAAACCAATAGTTGACGATATAGTGGATGCATGCCTTGGGTGTATGAAGATCATGGTGATGGATGCCCATAAGTTTCTTGTCGCGTCGTGTATGATGGCAAAAAAAATGAAATTAAAAATAGTAAAAGAGGGAAAAAAATTTGATGGCTATTTTAAACAAAATAAGATTGTGTGCTCGGAGATAATTTTGCTGTGTAGGAAGTGAAGAAGATGATGTTTTTGTTAGGGCTTTGATACCTTTTTGCAGACGAAGGGATGTGGAAGTAGCCATCTACTGACGAATCCATTGGCAATCATCCTTCTAAATAAGATGGAAAAAATTTAAAAAGATTTTCTATTATCATTTTTATTTCTAAAGTGGGCATAGCTGTTTTTTTTGCTCGATAAGCACAAAAAAAAGAGCAGGTTTTAAAAGGGAAACAGGTCCAGCTAGGAAGTTTAGCATGGGGAAGTTTGGTTGGGTGCATGTGTATGCGTGTTTGTTTTTATTTATTTTTTATTTTTTTTATTTTTTTAAGGGTTTTGGATTAGTTGTAGGTATTATTTAGGATTTGATTATTAAGAAAATTAAAAATAACAAAAAAATAAAAATAGGTACTTACACTGGCTTAATCTCACCCGAACAAGAAGGTTTAAAATGTAAATTTACATTGGGTTTACCCCCAAAAATCAATACATAAATTCACTCTCTTGTTGAGGGAACTTAAGAAAGAGAGGAGGGAGAATTTGCTTATATTTTTATCGATTTGGAGAAGCCCATGATAGGGCTGTGGACAGATAATCTGGTGGACACAAAGGTGGAAATGCATTCTGAATCAAGATATTGAAATCATTAAAGCGATGTATGACGGGACGATAACTAGTATAAGAACTATGTGTGGAGAGATGACAAGTTCCTCGTCAGAGTTGGATTGCATCACTGCTCCGTTTAGAGTCCTTATTTGTTTGTGTTGGTTATGGATGACTTGATAAATTAATAGAAATATAAGATGAGCTCCCTTAATGTATGCTATTTGTAGATGACGTGCTGCTAATTGGCCAGAAAAGGAAATATGTAAATGATAAGTTGGGCCTTTAGAGAAAGGCCTTCAACTCAAGGGGTTTAAATATTAGCAGAACAAAGAAGGAATGCATACGTGCAAATTTAGTGAACATGAGAGCCTGGAGGATGATGAATCAAAATAGAAAGCCATTCAGTGAGACGTTGTCATAGATTTTGGTATTTGTGTTCTATTATTCAACCTGACGGTGGGTTGAGGACATCTCGCATAGGATCAATGCAGGGTTGGGGAAGTGGAGGTTCTATAGAACGGATGAATGGGGAAGTGGACGTTTTATCAAAGGATCAATCCAGTTGGTGGTATGTGATGAACGTCACTCATGGGTTAAAATATCGGGTTACCGATACGTATCGTCCGAGCACCAAAACGATACGTATCGGACGATACGTATCGGTACCGGTCTGTATCGGACGATACATTGAATGTATCGTTCGATACATTCAATACATTTGAATGTATCGAACGATACATTCAATGTATCGTTCGAGTCCAATACCGATACGTATCGTCCGATACGTATCGGTATCGGACGATATTTTGATCCATGACGTCACTTCGATAGAAGGACGCTTATAAAATGTTAGTAAGACTTGCGTTTCTATGTATTGTGGACTGTTGGGCTACGAAGAAGCAATGAGAAGGCAAACTTAATGTTGCTAAGATGGATGCTATGGCGGATTCATGGTATAGTTAGAAAGGTTTTTGTTTGTTTGTTGTTTTATTTTGTTTATCAATATTAGAAAGGGTAAAATTAGGAACAAATACATAAGCGGAGGTGGTTCCAAATAAAGAGATAATTACAGAATGCTGGTTGCGATGGTTTAGAATGTTAATCGGAGACTTGAAATAGACCATGCACGAATGATTGAAACATAGAAGCACAAGGAATGAGGAGGAAGACTGAAGATTGACATACAGGATTGTGTGGGAACAAAATTTAACCTTGAACAAAACTGAGTGGAGAGACGAGACTGGCCAAGCCGACCCCAAATAGAAGAGACAATGCGATGATGATGATGATGAGGCTCATCCATAATGAATTTATTCTCCATCTTAACGTTAGAACCACTTGTGATGTGGTTCTCATGTGACTATGAATGCATTTTATATAGGATTAAAATATGTTATGGACCCTATATCACCAACTCCCATAGAAGGAAAAGGTGCACTCGAATGAAGGCAAACTATTAATGAGAACAAGAAATTAAATTCTTTTATGATTAGATGAGAATAATGTTGCATATCCAAATGGTATTCGATGAACCACGTCGAAGCTCAGGGGCCCGCACCAAGACGGAAATTTTATCAAAGGAAATTGTTTGGTGGATGATTGACAATACAAAAAAAGCAACTTCATTCAAGAGAGAAGACAAGCAAGGTGGTGCAAGCTACAAGAGAAACAAATCAAAGGAGCTTCAATTAATTAAAGCAAGACTATGCTTTAATTTCATACTTGATTTTCAAATTTATTTTGAATCTTTTTTAGAGAGAATAAATGGTCGTTATATCATCATCATCATCACAACCTTATCCCATATATTTGGGGTATTTAATAGGGGATTTAATGGGGTTTTTTTACGGCTGGCTGTCAACCTGATGCTAGCCCTCCTTTCTCATCCGGGCTTGGGACTGGAAATGGCGAAGTTTTATATACCAATAAAAAAAATTGGTTGTTATATATAGAGCATTTTGTTTGGATTTTTCCTTTTCTATGTAGGCTTTAATTAATAATTGGCTAGCGTTAGGGTGAAGATTTATTTTTATTTTATTTGTTTCATTCTGAATTAATTAATTAACTTGTATCCTTTAATACCATTTTGAAGTCCTTTTGACGCGCTATATAACCAAAAAAATAAATAATTTCTCTATTAATCAATTTGTCGCTGTTACATGCTTCCCCTGCATCACATTCTGTTGAGGAGTTGCAATGGAAATGAGGGGAAAACGATATACTTGTGGCCGCAATGGATATCGCAAGCCAATGATATGGCCAGTCCACTCTATTCGAATGCATTTAAGCTTGTTCATGTTGAAAGAGGGAAATTTTTAACTACTTAATTTTGTTGTTTGTTTAAAATTTTTTTTTTTCTTTTCCCGAAAGCACAGCAAAACCTGGAATTGACAGTATTTCATTCTTTTTATAGTATTTCCAATATTTCTTTATTACAGTTAGTTTGTTTGGTGGTGTGTGTGTGTGTTGCTTCCTGAATCATCTCTTAGTCTGCTAGTATTTTGCATAGCCATTGCGATGGTTTATCTTTGTTCCAGTTGAAACTCTCTGATCAGAAATTTTAAATTTCAGGCATTACGTCAACGGTAAAATGACATCAGGCTGGAAGGCATTTGGAGTTCCACTTGTAACAAGGATCGGCAGCATCCTTAATGGATCTGATCTATGGAACATGTTTCTAAATTTACTCAATCCATTCCTAAGACCCGGGGAAGTTTGCATGGATGACCAAGAAAATTGTGAAAATACAAATGATGAAGTTTTAGAGATGGATAATGATGCAGTAGGCCGTTCTTTTTCTGATAATGGAAACCCAGGTGATGAATCAGGGGTTGATTCAGATTCTGAGATTGGATTACAGTTTTTCCTAACAGATGAAAAGGGCCTAGCCAAGGATTCCGAGGTAAAGATGAATGAGCCATTTCCGGTAAAGGAGCTGCGCAAACAGTATCATGTTCTTGTGTGTTGGCCAGATAAGCTAATTGAACAGTATGATTTGCACCTCCTTAATTCATTACCTGAGATATTCAAATCCGGATTTTTTGCAAAGAGGCCTCAGGAGTCTGTGTCTCTATATACGTGCCTTGAAGCCTTTCTGAAGGAAGAGCCTCTAGGACCGGATGACATGTGGTTAGTTTACTCCATCAATCTCTTCTATTCTAGAGACATTCTTGTATTCGAATTATCTATTACCGGGCACAAAACACCAAGATGTATTGCCAATGTGTGATGCAGGATCGAATGTGTAGTATGATGTTGAAGAATTAGAAATATACCAAGACATTTTTTTAGAAAATGAAAATACTAAAAAGATATAGAAAATAAAATAACAATTTGTTAGGAATGGGAGGAGCTATGATTAATATTGTGTTTGCCACACGTGCAGGTTTTTATCAAACCGATGCATTTGTTTTTTTATACATATTTCCTTCTGTATGCCTTGTTGGAAAATCCAATACTTTTTTTAAAAAATAGGGGTAAGCTGGGTTGAAACTGCGACCTAGAGGTTGCAATGGCGATTGCCAAAAAGAGGAAACGGATATTTTGAAAAATTTGAAACTACAAAGAAATATTTTGATCATATTGCAGTGTAGGTTGTTTTGTCAATTATTGGTTTTGTGGTCAAAACAGGGTGTACGAGTAGTTTACAATTAGGTCCATCTGTTTTGGGTTGTTTACAAAATGTCAAAAGTCAAAACTATCAGTCAATATTGGCATTTTTTTATGGTAAATCAGTGCTAATGGATAGGCATTTGACCAGTTACTCCATGTCCTCTTTACATTTTTGATAGCATTTTCTGTACAGATTTAGTCATATTTTAAAAAATCTCGAGGGCATATATGCTAAAGCAGTCAAAATTCTGTACCATCCTATTTCATGCATGCATTCCCTATCTCAAACATTGTCCAGTGTTGCATTCATTTCTGGAGAAATCTCCAATTGAATGTGGATAGCTTGTTGATCCCTAGGAAGTGGTAGAAATGCTGATGGTTTATTTAGATAGGTTCTTTGGCTTATGAGTGGTTGGGAATACTTATGCTTGTCAGGTATAGCCATGGATTTTGCAGCATCATCGATCCATCAGTCTTATCGAATGTTTAGCACTATCAATTGCCAAGGAGCATGATTCGAAAACCCACAAACTCGACTTGAAAGTCAACTGGGTCGAGTTAACTCAAAGACTCGGATAATTCGACTGAGTAATTTGTATATATTTATAAAAAATATATTTTAAAGAAAAATTAGGAAAAGCATACATACTAGAAAAAGAGGGAAGACACGTCAGCAAAATGGGATCGTTTAATACTTTGAAAAAGATAGATTTTGAAAATCTTATCCTATGAAAATATTTTTTATATAATGGTAGCTTACGAATTCTGAATGGATCATCTTAGCAAAAGCTCAACTCAATTAGAGCTCGACTCGAAATCTCAGTGAGTCAAGTAACTCGGCTGACTTACTCAACTACTCGCCTAGTTTTAGAACTATGCCAGGAGTAGTCTATATCTAAAACTAGAAGTGATAACTCATATAAACAATTCTCTTTTGTTCAAACATTTGTAAAGCTTTTTCATTCTCAATCAAGCAACCTCATCGCTCGTGTTTATATGTTTTTTGGGGAGATAAGGACTTAGATACTTGCCTTGCTAATGCAGGTATTGTCCCGGCTGCAAGAAGCATCAGCAAGCCAGCAAGAAATTAGATCTTTGGAGGCTGCCAGAGATTCTGGTCATTCATCTAAAGAGATTTTCATATAGCCGCTTCATGAAGAACAAGTTGGAGACATATGTGGACTTCCCAATTCATGATCTCGACCTTTCCACCCACATTTCTCGAAAGCACAGACAGCCATCTAACCGTTACGTGCTGTATGCTGTGAGTAACCACTATGGCAGCATGGGGGGCGGTCATTATACAGCATATGTTCATGTGAGTGGATTTTACTTGTTTTCTGGTTCTGTTAATTTCATTCAGCCAAAGGACTCGATTACTCTTTTCATTTGACAACTGTGAATGGACAGAATCGATAAGCTTGAACACCCTTGGTTGCACATTTACTGAAATACTCCAAGGTATTTGTGGCGTTTCAGCATGCCTTACTATGAGCAACATTACCGTGCAAGAAACTTTTAACAAAGATAAAAGATTCGGCCATATGAGTGTTCTTTCATACTCAATCTGACATGCATACAACTCTTTGAGTGGTATGCTTTACGTCCAAGACTTGCTTAGTTTTATCTGAGCCAACGAGGTATCTTTCCTGGCCGAATGGCCAATGATACTAAGATTTTAGGTCTCGTCTGTTAATGACACGTGTGCTTATTGACTGGTGACATTTAATTGATGACCCACTTCATGAACGATCTATACCTTAAAATCCACTCTCGAAATGATCCTAATCCTTTATTGTATAGAGTTATTGTGGAATGTTATACAACTATATTTTCAGCCTCAAGGTAAGCAATTGATTGCCTGATTGAACTGTTAGGATCATCCCTACAGTGTATTTTTTAGGTTAGGGCCCATTCCAAGAGGTGGCCCATCGATGGGGCAATCTACTTGGTGGGTAGAGTTAGCACATGCCACTAATTTTAGAGGTGCTAAGTACCTCACTATAACTCCTTTTTCTCAAAACTAGCTTTTAAACATATGTTTGAGTCAGGTTTGCTGTTCTTACCTCTTTCTTCTTCTTCTTTTTTTTTATATAAAAAAAAATACAAATAAAAAAAATGTACAAGCTTGCAAAAAGATTATGCTTAAAGTACGACATGGAAGGATGCACTTATTTCTGAAAATAAAGAATCTGGTTTAGGGAGTTTATATTATCTGTGGGCGCTAGAATGTTATTAAACATATCACTTTAGCCCTTGAATAGTAAAACATGTGGGTTTTCCTTTGAAAAAACTATATATATATATATATATATATATATATATAGGGAGTTTAAATTATCTGTTGGCGCTAGAATGTTATTAAACATATCACTTTAGCCCTTGAATAGTAAAACATGTGGGTTTTCCTTTGAAAAAACTATATATATATATATTATAGAGAATTGATATTTTTTCCACCTTTCACGTGCTTGTATTTGTTTTCAGAAGCATAAAAAAAGATTTCTTCCTTTCCTGCTAAATGAGGGAATGGATGAGTTCAATTTGTAATCCTGCAGTGTTTATGTTAGTTGGTATGATTTAGTAGGGTCATCGTTTCACATTAACACATGAATAAATATGTCTGTAGGTATATAGGTATGTCTGCATGTGCATAAGCATGTTAATATATGCAATAGGTCTCTCATGGTAGTCTTCCAGGTGGATAAATTCATATGTTAATGACGCAGGGTTGTCAATGGGCCGGGTCGGGGGGGGGGGGCAAAATCTAGGTCACCCTGGCTGTAGGTATATAGGTATGTCTGCATGTGCATAAGCATGTTAATATATAAAATAAATCTCTCATGGCAGTCTTCCAGGTGGATAAATTCATATGCTAATAAAGTAGGGTTGTCAATTGGCCGGGTCGGGGCCAAAATCTAGGTCGCCCTGACCTGTTGAGCTTTCGCCCCAATGACCTAAGCCTTGTGTGCACCTTATTGGGATATATGTATGTATGTGTTATAGTGGTGTGTTAGACATCATATTGGAGGTGTGTGGTATAAACGTACTTTTATCTTGCACGATTAATATAAAGGCCAGTAGGGATTCCTACCTAGGGTTTGCGGGTTGCAATGGGCCGGGCTTGGATTTTTTTCATTTTTGAATTAGGCCCGGACCAAGCCCAGCCCATTTGTTGTAGAATTTGAGGCCCGAGCCCGGCCCATTGCCACCCCTACTCCTACCCTAACTAGGTCAGTAGTTCTCTCTCTCTCTCTCTTTTCCCCTCCTTCCTCTTACTCATTTAATCTAACCCAAATTCTATTGACCTTACCTTCTAATCTTAAAACTCCATTACATGAATTCTAGTTGGTATCAAAGCCATATTTTGGCTTTCTTATTGGCTAATGTGACCCAAACTTCTGGTGACCTTAGCAAGACGAACATTTGACCTCATATCTGAAGAAGGGCACCATTCTGATTAGTTTTTCAGCAAGATTATTTTTATTAATCGACCTGCATGTGTACTTGATCGACATCACTTCAGGTACTAATTTCTGCAAGTGGTTTTCCAGATTGATAAAGATTGGATGAAAGTTTTTGCTTTCTTAGTTTGCCTTCGAGTTAACGGCTGATTCATGTTTTTTCAACTCTCTGATTTCTGTGCCACTCTTAAGATTTTGAAATTGTAAGTGTTGCAGCAGTTTCTTCCCAGAAACATTGTGATCTTGTGTCAGGTGATTTGATTGAGATTTCATTGATTTACTAAATTGATGGCTGATTGTGCTCCTCGCGTAGTGAGCTTGCTAATTTCAGGGGTGTGTGTGTGTGTTGGGGGGGGGGGGGGGGGGGGATGAACTTCTTACCTCAGGTTGCCTATTCTAGAGGGATATCATGTGCCTCTGCATCATCTACATATCCTGCCATGTACTCTCCTCATTCTTCTACATGGATCATTGATTCTGGTGCCACAGGCTATATGACTAGTGAGGTTCATTTAATTTCTTCATCATCTCTACACACTTTATCTCAGCAGGTATGCTTGGTTGATAGTTCCTACACTGGTTTTCAATATGGGTAACATTCATTGCTCACCTAATCTCACTATTACTGATTTCTTCATTTTCCTCTTCTTAATCTTAATATAGTCCCTATAAATCGTTTAGACAAATTTCAAAATTGTTCTGCGACTTTTTTCCCCTCTCGCTGTATTCTTCAGGATCTAAGTATTAAAAAGGTTATTGACACATAATATGAAAAAGATGGTCTCTACTACTTTGGCGATGATAGGAATGCTACTCTTGCTTGCGTACATGTTTTGCCCTCATTTAGTCATGGTATATTTACTAAAGATATCTCGAGTTTTTAGCATGCCCTTCTAGGAGATGCTAATCTTCAACATTTGTGGTTATTGTTTCCATCTTTCAAACTTGTGAACTTTCAAAGCGTGCACATACTCCCTTTCCTCCTCACACACATCATGATGATAGTGTGCATAGTGATATTTCGGGACTTTCTCCTCTCACTTAGATGGCTTCCGATATTATGTCACCTTTATTGATGATCGCTTATGTTGTACTTGAGCGTCTCTTCTTAAGACTCGAGAGGATGTACTTTCCACCTTTATACTATGGACCAAACTCAATTTAGCAAGTTTATTAAAGCTCTTTGATCTAATAATAGTGGAGAGTACACTTATAATGCATTCAAATCATATCTTGAAAAGATGGGAATCATGTATCAGCTTTCCTGTCCTTACACTCCACAATAAAATGGTGTTGCGGGGTTCTTCTACGCTGATGCATATTCCCCGATCCTATTGGTCTGTTGCTTTGCTGACTGGAACCCATCTGATTAATGGTACCCAAGGTGCATTTTGAAAGGCCAAACTCTTTCCATCTTCTCAAGCCTAATGGTACTTTATTTGATATTGAGCCCAAAGTCCTTGGGTTCACCTGTTATATTCAATATCTTTGTCCCAATGACATAAACTTGGTGACAAAGCGACTTGTGTTTTTCTTGGGTACTCTGCGTTGTCTAAAGGATATCGATGTTATGATCTTAAGATCATGCAGTTTTTTGTTGCCATGGATGTTAGGTTTTTTAAGATGTTCCATATTTCTCTAGTAATTTTCATATGCAACTAACTTCCTCATCCTTTACTTAAAAAAGAATAATCTATTGTTTTTCCTCCTCCAATGTCTTCTCCTTCTACAGGTGTTTCTCCAGTTCTTCCAACATCTACGCAGGGCCGTCTCCCCCTTAAGCACGCCTACCAACGTCGAAGCAAGTCAGTGCCTCCCACTCAAAACTCCTGAGCCCTTGACTACTTAGACTTAGGTCCTTCAGGCATACCTACATCTTCTCCTATTATTGCGCCCTCTTCACCGATTGCGAGGGACCTCTCCTTATCTGTCACCCTCCATAAATGTCAAAGGAGTTGTGTTACGACTCACCCTATTACTCAGTATGTTTCCTATCAAGCTTATCTCCTTCATATCATGCCTCTTTGGCCAGAGCTTCCACTTTTTCCATTCCCAACTCAGTTTATGAGGCTCTACATCATCCCTACTAGTCTGTGGCTATGCATGGAGAAATGAAAGCTCTTAAGAAGAATAGTAAATGAGAGCTTGTTGATCTCCCTCTTGACAAAAGCCTGGCTGGTTATAGATGGATTTGCAGTTAAAAACATAGAGGATGGTACTATAAAGCATTATAAAGCTCACCTTGTGGCCAAAGAATTTACTCAGATGTCTAGGTTAAATTTCATTGCCGCATTTGCTCCTCTTTGGCTTCTCGTTATCATTGGCCCTTATATCAGCTAGATGTTAAAAATGCTTGCCTTCATGGGTATTTGAGCAAGGAGATTTATATGGAGACCCCCCCAACACACACAAACATACACACCAGACTACCGTCTTCAGGGGGGTTATTCTGGGAAGGTTGGTCGCATTCCCAAATTGATTTATAGGAGGGCTTGGTTTAAGAGATTTAGTGTTGTTATTTTTACTATAAGTTTCATCCGTTGCCACTCAGATGACACATGCTTTATGTATGCTGGATTAGGACACCTGAGGACTTCTTATTGGTGTATGTTAAGGACATTATAGTCACCAGTGATGACACTGCCTTTATCACTCATGTAAAGGCAGAATTAAGTTGGGCGTTTGAAGTAAAAGACTCGGGTCGCCTGAGATTCTTACTTGGTTCGTAGATTGCTCGTTCTTCTCGTTTGATATCTCTCTTAAAGAGAATGCACAATTGATTTGCTGTGGGACACTAGTATGCTTGGATGTAGACCCGCCAAGTCTCCCATGAATCTTAAACATAATCTTTATACTGATATTTGAGAGCCACTTTCCGATCTATCTAAATATCGTCTTTTAGGCGTCGTATCTATCCTACTAATAACAAGCCATATTTTACATTTGCTATATCCGTTATTGTTTAGTTCATGCATGCACCACCAGTTCCACATATGAATGTCGTGCATCACATAGTACGCTAAATTAAATCTTCTCCTGGAAGAGGACTATTCTATTCTGGTATTGAACACTCATCTATCAGTTGCTATAGTCATGTTGATTATGCCTGAGCTTCTACAATTTGTCATACTGTGCTTTCCTTTTTGGTAATCTGGTAGTGTGGAAGAGTAAGAAGATATGGTCTCCAAATCTAATGTTGAATCCTAGTATAGAGCTATGATATATTGCACTTTTGAGCTCTTATGATTTCGTTCTCATCTCACTAAGCTCCGATCTCCTCCATTCATTCCCATGCCCCTACATTGAGATAACCACGCAGTCATTGGTATTGCTCCCGACCCCGTTCTTCACGAGAGAACAAAGCACATTGAAATGGATATTCACTTCATTCGGGAAAAGGTTCAAGCTGGCATTATTGACACTCAAAAAGTTTCCTCTTCAGATCAGTTGGCAGATATTTTCATCGAGGCACTTGATCCTTCACAACTTCAGAGTGTTCTTGCCAAGTTGGGCATGATAGATATCTATGCACCAGCTTGAGGGAGAGTATTGAGATATTTGTATATATATTATAGTTTCGTGATGTGGTAGAATATTGTCTGATATATATATATATATATATATATATATATATATATATATATATATATATATATATATAATATTGGGTAGGGTCAATGCCCGATCACCCACCCATTTACTGTACAAATTGCCAATGTGAAGTGAGACAAGCTGATCCGGGCTGGGATCTCAATTCCGCAATTGAAATTCATTCAGTCAGATGTCTACTCATTGAATGGCGGAGATCAATTTATGTATGGATTATTCGTCGGGAAGACTACTAGTAGATTACAGTCCATGTAATGCATGCACACATTCGTATGCTCTTAGTGTACTGACATCTGTATGATTCTGCAGCATCAAGCGGAGAATCGGTGGTACGACTTTGATGACAGCCATGTTTATCCTGTTTCGGAGGACAAGATAAAGTCATCGGCCGCATATGTTCTATTCTACAGAAGAATCCCGGCCGACAACCCAGATACATAAATCTTTACCTGTGCAGTAATTTTAACAATGGGAAACCGAAAAGCTGAAGTTACATGGGTGAAACTAGGGAGTGAGCTTTACTTCCAAGCCAGCTGGTTCTTTTTTAATTTTTTTCATAGCCTGACCCACTCACATCCATCATCACAAAATAGCATTCTTTGGTTATCGGCATCTTCTAGATCTCGAACTAGTCAAAGAAACTGAGCATCAATGAATGAAGACCTGTATTCAAACGATGGCGCACCGAGCATCGATGTAACAGTAAAACCAAGATGAGGGGAATTTTTACCAAGCAGGGAAGCCGGTTTTAGGTAGATGCTTGTTTTACATGTATTACTAACTACTTTTGTTTTCAGTTTTCACAGGGAAATCTCCCTGCCAAAGTGTATTTTTAAATTTATTTCATGTAATGTGTTGTTTAACGAGCTTTCCATCAGTTTCTTTTTGATATATAATTTGATGAACTATATATAATGCCAAAATTATTTTGTGCGCATCATGAACAGTATTCTTCTGTTCTGTAGCTTTTTTCCTCTTTGCACTGGGAAACTGATGGCTTTGTTATGCCTATATTTTTGGAGTTGGTATTATGTTTTACCATGCCCGCTGTGGACTCTGAGCTGAGCACAGATGTACATGCTCTTAAAGTCCGTGCACAACTTGCAGTCAATGTGGACAGTGCAGATGCCTTGCCCGTTTGGCCAGCTCGGTCACCGACAATTTGACAATAGACCTATGGGTGCGCTTGGCATAGTTCCTTCCAAATCCACTTCTGGTTTTACCCGCTTCAACGGGAGCTTGTTTTTCACTGAAAACAGTTCTCTGCCAGTGCTATTGTGGTTAGGGGTGTATTCGGTTCGGTTTGGTCGGTTTTAGACCAAAATCACAAATCAAACCGGTCCTAATCGGTTTTTAGATTTTCAAATCAAACCAAACCGTCCACCTCTTAAACCAAACCAACCCGATTCGATTCAGTTTGGTTTGGTTTGGTCGGTTTCGATTTTCCTATAAATTCTACTTGCACATCAAAATTTTCTCAACTTCTCAATCGGTTTTCTTATTAGTTCTACTTTATCACTTTAGGATTTAGGAATAGGCTAAAGACAAGGGTATGGTTTTATATAAAAATATGTATTTTATTTAAATGCTCAGGAAAAGTAATCAAAACTCAGGCTTATATATATATATATATACTTACAAACTATATTCGGTTCGATTCGGTCGGTTTCGGCTTGGGGAGCCTTGGAATTAAAATCAAATCAAACTTTTCGGTTTTCCTTTTTTCTAAACTAAACCCAAACTGGTACCCGTCCGAACTGGACCAAACCTAGCGATTCGGTCTGATTTGCTCGCTTTGGTCGAAAAAATGCACAGCCCTAATTATGGTAGGGAGCTGGTTTACCAAATTCGCTATTGGGCCTAAGAGTTCCCCACCAGAAGCCAGGGCGGCTCTTAGGGTCCATGCTTGAAATGCAAAATTTAAAGAGTTTGTATTTGGAGCATAGCCCATCTGGCACGTGCTGTGCCCTTCAAATGGACCTTGAGATGCATGTAGTCTATGGTCAACTTGTGCCTTGACCTCCGCACACATTCAGTGTGCTGGTGGACGGGTTGTGCACCATATACAAACACAAATTAAGATAATCTTGAGGCTAGATAATCAAGGAAAATAACAGGAAAAATATCTAAGAACGATATGTACTAATTAAGGTTAAAATTTTTAAAATATTTTAAAAGTTATATTCCATTTCAGCCATCATACTTGACTTTTTTAGGAGTCCCTTTCTTTTTTCTTCTTTCCCTTTTTTCAAGTGTGAGACATACTTTTTCAAGTCTATTTTACTTAAAAATGTTAGCCTCTAGTAGTGAAGCGCAGACATCCCGGTGGCGAAGAGCTGACACTCTGGTAGCAAAGTACTGGCACCTTAATAACGAAGCACTGCCACCTCGATAATAAAGCGCTGACACCTCGATAGCGAGACACTGACACCTCGGTAGAGAAGCATTGATACCTCGGTAGAGAAACGTTGACAAATCGGTGGCGAAGTGCTAGCACCCCGACAGAGAAGCGTTGACACCTCGATAGCGAGGTGTTGGCACCTTGATAGCGAAGCATTAGCACTCCGATAGAGAAGTGCTGAACACTTCGATAGCGAAGCGTTGACAACTTGATAGCGAAGCGCTGACACTTCGATAGCGAAGCGCTAACAACCTGATAACGAAGCGCTGGTACCTCGATAGCGAAGCGCTAACAACCTGATAACGAAGCGCCCAACGAAGCGCTGGTACCTCGATAGCGAAGCGCTAACAACCTGATAACGAAGCGCTGGTACCTCGATAGCGAAGCGCTGACACCCCGACCGATGAATTCACTTTGATAGCAAAGTGCTGGTACCCCAGTAATGAAGTGCTGACATTCCTTTAATGAAGAAGAGGTGAGCTGGTAGGATTCTGACACTCAGATAGTCAGGTGCAGGATATTTTAAAAATATTATCTACTTTTTTGAAAATAAAGGTAATTCTAGTTAAAACGTAATTAAATGATTATAAAGCAATACCCGACACTTTATAAAAATGTGCTGCGTGTCACACTCATATCAATAAGCGCATAGTCCCGGTTCGCTTAGTTTGAATTCAAATTTGTAATTTGCAGTTCGTTCCGTGTTCGTTAGTGATAGAATGGGTTTTGGAGAAATATTCATGGGCCGTTAGACTTTATTGCGTCATTATCAAGATCGTTTTAAAGTTGATCCTATGGGCCAATTGAGAATTGATTCTCAAAATTTAAGGGTCAAAAGTATCCCATGATGTTTATTCCATGTGACACATAGGGCTGAAGTAAAAAGATGAGCTTCGAATCATCCAACATTTAATCTGAATCATTAGATGGTTAGACAATAAAATTTTAGCTAAGGTTGGTTCTTTTGTCCCGATCCTGATTCGACCTCTAGCACACTAGATCCTCTAGTCAACATTTCACAAGATCTAGGATTCACGTGCACACTTAATGTATATACTATGTAGCTATCAGATTGAACGGACCTGAACCATCAGGTATTTAAGAAAAATAAATTTGAGGTATTAGTTCTTTGGGCCCAACTTATTTTGGCATCTAAGGCTTCAGATTTAAGGGTCAAACCTTTCATGGTCTATAATATCAATACAGTGTTTCCATTTCTTGATTTGTGGGTCGATTTCTCGAGTTCTGAATCGTTAAATTTCTCGAGAATTTTAATTTGTAGAGACAGTCAATCTCGGCTCTATTTCTTGAGTTGGGCCCACAAGGTCTAACTGAGTCTACTTTGTTCGAATCCAATGGTGCTAAGGGGTGGTTGCACCACTTTAACCATTTCAGGTAAATTCTCCAATGCACCAAACTACAATAGTCGGCATAGGCAAGCTATCACTGGCATTGCCGGCATTTGATCGGGCCGATCCCTAAAATTCAATTTATACTGGCCGGAGAAATTATATATATATATATATATATATATATATATATATATATATATATATATATATATATATATATATATGACAATCCGGGATCACATTTGTTCTTGTCTTTGGTCTCTAATTAAATTTCTATGGATTAAAGGTTGGGTCCATGCTCTGTGCTTTCTGCTTTCTCCTTCTACATTCTCCTTCTCTCTCTACAACGACTCTCTCTTGCGTTTACTGTTACAGGGATATGCAATGCAGAAGAAGAACAAGACACACTACATCTCTCTCTCTCTAGATTTTTAAGATCCTCTCTTTTTTATGGCTCTAGATTTTTAGGATCCTCTCTCTCTCTTTTATGGACACAAGTATTATATAATTATACACATATATATTTATGAATTGTTGTTGCAAGGGACGTGGGAGGGGGAGCAAACAGAGGGAGAGTTTGGAGGGATTAGCCCATTGCTGAACACATACACACGGATTCATTTACATGCATACATACATATCTATTTGTGTTTATAGATAGTTACATCTAGCTATATATGTTTATAGTTTTATTTGATTTATTTATTTATTATTATTATTTTTGGGTGAACCAGAGGAGAAGAAGAGGTTGGATATTATCTTTCTCTCTCTAGATTTTCTGCTGGGTGTTACCCCTTTCTTTCCAAATTCTCAAAGCATTTGACTGCAAAGAAAATTGTTAGGATTCAAACTCAAAGCAGCTTTGAAGCAAAGACAAAGCATAAAAGCAAGGCAGCCATGGTAGCACCCTTTGTATTCATTTATCCGTATAATTTTATGTTGACATCATCTTAAATCGATCTACAGATCTATGTCGATTTGAAGGTTATATATATATAATGTACTCTCCTATTTGACTACAGCTTCAACCTCATTGATATTCAGCCAAGAGCCAACATAATCTTTGGCTTTGTCATAACTAGAATGGGACCTCATATACTCATTGGCAATATCTGGATGGTACAGTTTCTTTTGTGGTGCATCCAAGTGGGAATGGTTGAATATAAACGTGGTTCCTAGGCGCTATGACGCAACATCAGGAGCAATCACATGACTACAGGATAAATTATAATAACTGAATCTAGAATCGAGAACGAATTTGTGGAAGGATTGGCGGCATCATCAGATGCAAACGGGTATCCACCTATAGAGGAGGGGTTGATGAAGAGGTTGGGCTCTTGTGTGCCATGCAGTCATCACAATATGAGTATACAAAAACAAACACATATATTTTATGCAGTTTATATAAACATAGATATCTATATATATATATATATATATATATATATATATATATATATATATATATATATTTGTTTTTCTTCTTCAACTATACGGGAGCTCTATTCATGGAGTTTTATTTTATTTTATTTTAAATAGAAACTAAATATGTTAAGATCGATCGAGGGGCACCCACTTGTTAGAGCGTGCACATGAGTTTTCGAGATGATTCTGATCGATTCGGCGATGCGGCGGCCTACACGTCGTTTCGGCGATGCAACAACTAATGTGTCGCTTCGGCAATGCGCTTTCAGTGGTGGGTCGGCGGGTGCTAAGTTGGTTGGATGCGAGAGGAAGAAGAAGATTATTGTGATATTGGTGGTGTCGCGAGTATGGGCATGCTCGGGCGTATTCCCAATAGAAGAGCTTTGAAGGAGGCAAATAATGCCTTGACGTTGATGGAAGGAGAGATGGATGGCTGCTGTTTTGGTGGTAGCAGTGAAGAGGAAGAAGATAAGTGGTCGGGCCTCTTGTAGGATTTGTGTGGTGAGAGAGAGAAGGTTTTTCTCTCTTTTTGTGCCTTTAGTTTAAATAGGAGGTAACAAGGGAAGGGCGGTTTGGAAAGTCGAGTGATGGAAAAAAAGAAAGAGTCCACGGGCTGGTATATGCTATATGTAGGGATATGCTAAATAGGCAAGTTGGCACAATATATATATGAATATATATTAATATATACTTAATATATACACACACATTTACAAATATAGAAGAGAGGGGATGGGGGGTTGCCTTAGGCTACAGACTTGTGAGATTCGGTGCCAACTAAGGTAGCTGAATCTTAAAAAGAAACTTTCTTTCCATAGGGGTGTGGGTTGAGGTAGTGTGTGGAGCACGCACACAGAGTTCGGTGCTCAACTGCATCACACGCCATCGAATGATCCTCTCAAGATTCAGGTCATAACACTTTTTTTTCAATTTTTTCATTTTTTAAGATGGATCTGATTGAAATTGTGGATGTTGCCTCGACACTTAATCTCCGGATTAGGAGCCCCTTGGCCCCCAAATAGCACTCATATAAGATTCAACTTCAGGTCGCTAACCTAGAGCCTCCTCGTCATATATATATTATTCAATGAAAGGACAATTTTTCCAACCAGAGGGGAGTATGCGCCCAGGCGCATAGGATGGCCCTTGCACCCAGTTGCCTGATCACATGTCATGTGGCATGATCAACCCAAATTAAATGAACCCCGTTTTGAGTTAATCAGTCATGGGATATATGATTTTTAAAAATATATATTATATTTAAAACTTTTTTGCATTCCGTTTGATGGATCAAAGATAAGGTAATACCTTAAAACTTTAGTGCATTGATTTTTGCCAACTTTGAACACATTTTTAATGGTGGAAAAGTTATAAAAATATATTTTTTTTGAATGGGATCTGATCGACCTTACCTAAGTTACCGTGGCACCCGATCCTTGCAATGGACGCCACATGATGGCCACCTGATGATGGGCACAGAGAAATCTGTGCATCCGGGCATGCACACGCCCCCGGGCCTCATTTTCCCATTGCTTTTACGGACATTTTCAATCAAGAGCGAAGTTCTATCACTGTTGATCCTTATAGCTAGGGTGATGGCTTTGCCGAAGCTCTATATATATTGGATGGTCTTGATTCAGTTGGGGTGATGGCGATGCCGAAGCCCCTGATGTCAAGTCTTTCTTTTCCTTTAGATTTGTGTCTTATGAATCCCTTTTCGTGGTTTAATGAAGGGTGAGGTCCCTAACCTCAAGTGCTTGCTTATCAAAAAAACAAAAAGTTGACACTATTACAACCTTGAGGTCGTGCTTACCAAATTATACTAAAATCGGGCCACACACAAGCCAAGGTTCTTTCCACACACAAGTAGAAGAGACATCTCCAATATCAACTTTTATATGTTGGATGGAAACTTCTTCCACACATAAGTAGAAGAGCCATCTCCCATAAAAAAAGAAAGCAGAAGAGCCAGCCATCTTTCATATCAACATGTAATATATTGTGTATTACCCGTAGATTATGATCTCTGATTCTGGTTATTGTCAAACTATCTAAAAAGAACGATTTCGTGAAACAGTGACCAAATTCTGATTGCATTGGCCATGCCACTAGGGATAAATATTTGTTGTTCAGGAGAGGTGATTTTCAATTTTTTAGAGATTGAAGAAAGGTTATGGGTAGTTTAGGAATCATAACCATTTTTTGGACCATTCTAGCCACTGTATCCCTTTGAAGTTGAAAGTCTCAACCTTTAGGGGCTTAGAGGATCGTGAATGTATGATTATGACAAGATTTTGTGGCTAGAAGGTGCTTGTTAACGTTGGTAACCTCATGATGGCTGTGACGAAAAAAGGGGAGAGAGAAGGATTGGAGGAAGAAAAAAGGGGAGGTTATTTCTTGAAATATGTAAAACACCCTTTTTAAAAAAGAGCATGAAAAACTGCTGCTCCATCACTACAAAATATAAGATTATTAGAGGAAAAAAAACTGCCGCTATTAGTCCCGTCGCTACTAAAAATTGCCGCTATTAGTCCTGCTGCGAAAAAAAACTGCCTTAAAAGCAAATGCCGCTCAAACACCTTATTTTTGTAGTGTATTTTTCTTATTTCAAAGGGTAGCCTCCCTTTTATCTTCAATCTTTTTCTTTTTCCCCACATTTCTTTGCAATAACTAAGAGCAGCTGCTGCTCTTTTCTATCCTCCCAAAGAGCAATGCCAAACATAACCATAATAAGGGAAAAGGGCATGCATATGGGTTAGAATGCATGGATAAATTCATGCATTCCAATTCCTCGAGCAGTTGATCCCAAAACAACATCCACTTTCCCCACATGTCATTTGCCTCGAATCATACTCAAAATTTTTAAGCGCCTTTCATTTCCCTGTCCCATGTGTTCTCTTCAATGAGGGAATGATACGGCACTCATTACTCCTATAGTGACAAATTTCTCTGATATTTTTCAAAATTTTGGTGAAATTTATCGAAATAGAATTCAGATGTAACGTTCAGCAAAATTTCGATGATTTCTCCGAAATCGTCAAATTTCATTAATTCGTCAAATTTAACGAATTTTCTTTTATTTATGTTGTTTTTGCATAATCAATAAAAATTTCGGAAATATTAAATGTAATTTATATATAATATTTTTTGTGCTTGCCGAATTTTTTTGAATTTTTCTCGAAATATCGAAATATTGTCGAAATTAAAATTTGTCACCATGATTGCTCCTATATTAAGAATATCTGCATATTTCATTCTACTATTTATAATTTGAAAAAATAACTAATAAATTAACGAAAATATATATTAAAGGAAAATAAAATACAAAAAGAGAAAAGCTAAATGAAAGAATGTACCCCATAGATCGAGTCCCAACTAATAACATTGTGACATTTTTTAGCACTTTAACTGTCATTGAATCTTTTCTAGCATTTTTTAGCACTTTAACAGTCTCAAAAGTATTCCATAAATATGTTCATTGAATAGCTCTCATCAAGTAGATCCACCGAGATAGATCATTTGCGAAAAATTGAGCTGTAACGAGCATGAGATCGTTGTTTTACATTGGGTAATTTAATAAGAAAAAATTTGTATATATATAAATGATCCGATCAAATAAATCAGGACTGATTAAAATAAGGTCAGAGAATCCACTGGGTTAATACATAAGGCCGGCCTGACCTAGTGAGGCAAATGACCCGACCTACGACTAGCACCGACCCGGTAGAGACCTGATTTGACCCATTAAAAAAATGAAAATATGGGGCACGAGATGAGTTGAACCCATAACCTTGTGGGTAGAAAGTAAAATAATACAAGTAGCTTAACCAAGTAACCCATAACCTCATAGGTTATGTTAGTTAACCCTCACCACTATAGTTGGTGCTCTCTCACATTGCTTATGCCATCGGACCAACAACCTCAAGCGTGTTTATCAATAAATAAATAAAAACATTTATGCATGTCACTAATTAGATGATATGACATTCGAAAACCTTAAAAAAAACTATAATTATACGGATGCAGCTATCATTTATTGTCACCTCATTGAATTAATTGAACGCGCGCGCGCGCGCACACACACACACACACACACACACACACACACACACACACATATATATATATATATATATATATATATATATATATATATATATATATATGGCCGGGGGTATGGGGGTATGCGCCTAGGTGTAGAGATATCTTTGAATCTAATGATATGAGCGTGACACGTAGCACATTTTTGTGAAGTGATGTGTGACATGGAGTGCTCTTTACTAACTAGGGTTAACTTTTAAAATATTTAAAAAGTTATATATCTTTCCAACCGTCATTTTTGACTTTTTAAAAGTCTCTTTTTTTATGTATATTTTACTTAAAAAATGTGGGCGTTCGGTAGTAAAGCACTAGCACCTCGGTATCGAAGCGCCAATACCTCGATAGTGAGGCGATGACACCTCGGTAGTGAAGTGTTGGCACCCCGACGATGGGGTGCCAACGCCAGGTTGCTGATGCCTCGCTTTAAGGGCTTCGACGCCTCTATATTGAGGGCGTGCTTTACTAAAAAAAGGGGTGTTGGCACCTCGTTTTAAAAGCGTCGACGCTTCGATAAAAAAAAAAGGGTGCTGGTGCCTTGTTTTAGGGGCGTCGACACCTCTATATGAGGTGCCGATATTTTGATAAAAAAAATAAAAAAATAAGGTGCCAACGCTCCTAAAACGAGGAGTCAATACTTTTTTCCTTTTTAGCGAAGTGCTGACACCTCGATATAGAGGTACTAGCGCTCCTAAAATGAGGCATCGACACCTCGGCGTCGGGGTGCTAGCGCCTTGCTATCGGGGTGCCGGTGCCTCTTTAATGGGTTGCTGGCGAGCGCTTCGCTACTGGGCGCCCATATTTTTTGAGTAAAATATACTTGAAAAAGTAAGTTTGACACTTTCTTGAAAAATGGAGAGAAGAAAGAGAAAAGAAAGATTTCTAAAAAAGTCAAGAATGACGGCTGAAAGGAAATATAATTTTAAAATATTTTAAAAGTTTAACCTTAGTTAATAAAATAAGCCCCATGCCACCCATCGCTTCACAAAAAAGGTGCTACGAGTCACACCCATATCAGAAGGCGCATAGATATATCTACGCCTAGGCACATTTTTCCTTTTGCCATATATATATATATATATATATATATATATATATATATATATATATATATAGAGAGAGAGAGAGAGAGAGAGAGAGAGAGAGAGAGAGAATGATTCCGAGCGTAGAGATATCTTTGCACCTATTGATCTGGGCGCAATATGTAGTGCCCTTTTGTGAAGTGACGGATATTGCTTTATAATTATTAAATCACATTTTAACTAGAGTTACTTTTGTTTTAAAAAAAGTAGATAATTTTTTTGAAATATCCTTTGCCTGATCATTTGGGTGTCAGAACTCCACCAACCTTTTTGAAATACCCTTTACCTAATCACGTGGGTATCAGAATTCCACCAACCCACATCTTTTCTACTAAAGGGGTGTCAGCGCTTCACTATCAGGGTGCCTCGCTTCTCTTTCGGGGTGCTAGCGCTTTGTTACCAGGGTGCCAACGCCTCGCTATCGACGTGCCAGCATGGGGTGCCAGTGCTTATCTCCCGGGGTGTCCGCGCCTTGCTATCAGTGCCAAAGCCACGTTATCGAGGTGCCAGCGTCGGGGTGTGAGTGCTTCTTCCTCGGGGTGCAAGCGTTTTGCTATCGAAGTGCCAACACTTCGCTATCGAGGTGTTAAAAAAAAAGGGGGTGATAACACCTTGCTATTAAGGTACTAGCGCTTTGCTATTGGGGTACCAAAAAAAAGATGGCGCCGCTCGCTAAAGGGTGCTAAAAGGCTTCAGGACTTATATTTTTGAGTAAAATATACCTGAAAAAAGTAAGTCTCATACTTTCTTGGAAAAAGAGAGAAGAACAAAAGAAAGAGACTTCTAAATAAGTCAAGTATGACGGTTAGAAGGGAATGTAACTTTTAAAATATTTTAAAAGTTTTAATCCTAATCAGTAAAGTGAGCTCCATGCCACCCGTCACTTTACAAAAACGCATTATGTGTCACGCAGATATCAATAAACGCAAAGATATCTCTAAGCTAGGAGTATTCTCTCCTCAGCTATATATATATAGGGTGTCAAGTGGTGCCTCACTTCCTGTGTGGCACCTTTCCCCAGGGTACAACTATCCCTTTGGGGTTTAAAATAAAAAATTATGAAAAATATATCATTATGATCTATGACAATTTCATCATTCATTTTTAAAATTATTGATTGTTGTTGATCATGAGATTGTCATTTTTATTAAATCTATACCCATATTCACCTTTTATGTGTGTTTGAACTAGTTGAACTCCACACGTGGCATCCATTCAAGGGATCGAATGTTATGCCAACTTGCCAAAGGACGATTAAGACCATCTATTTTTTTTTTAAAAACGATATATATCGACCATCCAAAACTTTGACCAAGGTTTTGAAGAGCAAAATAGTTAGAGAAAATATTTTTTTCTAAAACCATAAAGAGCAAAATAATTGAGAAAATATTTTTTCCTGAAACCATATGAGAAGAGTCAACTCTTAGAGGATGAGCATAACTTGAGATCATATGGACAAGGGTTGCATGCCCCAATAGTGCATAGTGACATGTGTCCCAATGGTCCATGTGAAGCTTTATATGACACCCAAAATATTTTTTGGGTGCACTAATTCTTAAAAAAAGACATGTCTAAAGCAAAAGTCATACATTAACTGATTTTAACGGTCTACATTTCAAGGCTAAAAAAAATCATGTTGGAGATGAATTTTGATTTTTTTTTTCAAAGATTATCTAAACAAAATAACCTTACTCCATGTGTCATCAAAATAATATTTTGGATCACTTAGAGCTCCACATGGACCATTGGGCATGTTCATTGTGCACCGTTGGGACACCTAATCGCTGTCTTTACGCACGAGCACATTCTCCCTTCTACCATACGCACATACACACGAGTGTGTGGACACAGAGTCTACTAACTAAGATTAAAACTTTTCAAATATTTTAAATGCCATATTCTATTTCAGCTTTCAAACTTACTTTTAAAGACGTATCTTTCATTTTTATCTTTTCTCATTTTTCTAAGAAATGTAGAACTAATTTTTCAGAGGTTTTTTTATTTTCTCTCCTCTCAAATGTTTGAAGTTTTTTTCATTACGTTAAAAAACCAAAAAAATCACTGCCCTAAACAGTTATAAAAAAAGTAGTAATTTTTGTTACCGCTATACAAATTAGTGGTTTAAAAACTTCAACAACGACCGCTCTTAACAATCATAGAAAAAATCACTACTTTTAACCGTGAATTTTTTATACAAATTTAAAAAAAAAAAAATATTATTTTTTTAAAACAAAAAAATTACGTCGATAATTTTTTATGCAATTTTTTTTAAAATAATATTTTTTGTTATGCTTAAAAAAAAATTATATAAATAAATAAAACTATTAATCTCATATTTCAATATATCCATTTAACTCAATTGCAAATCATTCAATGCCATTAATAAAAAAAATTGAAGCTGAATTATTTTATTCAAACAAAAGGTTTCATCTTAACCTATGATCCAACCTTTTAAATCAGTCAACTATTTAAAACTCTACATGTCCAATTTTTTTATTCAAACAAAAAGAAGAAAATAAAGAAAGTTAACCATCTGAGAACTTCATGACCCATTTTCAAAATAAAAGAAAAAAATTAAATTTGCTTCGTCTCTCCTACCAAGTCTCCCACCCCTAATGATCCATTTGAGATGAGCTTAAAATCAGTCGCTTGAAATTAAAAGAAAAACATCATTAAAGTTTCGGCTATGGTGTATTAACTTATGCAATTCATTTTCCTAAAATCTGAAAAATATAAGTGACAAAACTAATAAGAACCTAACCTGCTGCTAGATATGAACTCTAATATCTCCGAGCACCACATTGCCAGATGCATATGTTGCATTTGACTTTTGCAGCAATTCCTGTATGCAGAGAAATAAGAAAACTGGTAGAAAAATAAGAAAAACTCTACCATGCTTCTCAAATTGGCACGAAGTCAACCATTAGAGATTGTGTCCTATGCTTGGCCTCAAAGATCTTTCCATCATGGTCTTCAAATCAGACAGCGTAGATAGTGTTGCTGTTATTGCTTTGTGCAATTAGCGACAATGCTCAGCTTCCATGTTTATTCCATCCCAAAGTGCAAGTAGAACCAGGGGACTTTTCCACAAACCCTTGTGATGACCTTATTGACTGCCCAATAGCATGCAATTCATCCAATGCTTAGGAATATTATATCAGTGACATTTATGTGCAATAGTGCTAACAAGATGTGGCTGGCCTACTGAATGCTTGGATTGTTGAGCAGATTGAGCATGTAAGGCTCCAACCTTTGGGTTGGGACCGGTCACGTCAACCCGTCCCAAACCTGTATTTTATATATAAAAATAATGGAAAATAGAAGATCTTTACCAGGTAGGGTTTTCAGGTCGGCATATCCCATTTTGTCATTGGACTGCCAAAATTTTTGCCCGACCCAAACTGTTGACAGCCCTAGTTATTCTAGCATCAGTTGCTATTAGCTATTGCTGACGATGTTATAAAGCATCAGTTGGCAATTAGATTATTCAATATAAGACCCTTATTTGAAAAATCATATGATTCTGATTCCAAAATCCAAATCTTCGTACAAGCTTAACAAGGCAAGGATTATAAGCTGCTTGCATGGAGAAATATCAATTTCGGGCCCAAGATTCTTATAGCTTCCATTAACATCTGAACATCAGGAACAGAGACTGCTATCCAATCTTCACCAAAACCACTTTCAGCTCCTCTAGAGTAATTTTTCCGTTGCTTGTCGTACCCATCATTTGAAAGATGCCCTTAATATCCCTGCTCAATTTCTGCATATAGATAACAGCATATCATTAGAGAAAATATACAAAATAAATCCCTGCATAAATAAAAATAAATAAAATAAAAGGAATTCGACAAAGTTTTTTTATATGCAATCTCTGATACCTGGTCCTTACATTGATCATAAATCAAAATGAAATCAACCAATGCACACATCGGTTAACAAGACAACATCTGCCCTTGTACCTAGAGAAGTTTAGAAATAATTAAGTTTAATCTTTTTTCAAAGGCAGGAACTGTAGAGTAAACACAAGTTGGAATCTGATCATATCTACCATTTTATGCAATCTCCGTAGGCTTTCTCCTGGAAATACTGTACCTCATTTAACAGGGTGTCAACCTGCAGAGAACCTTCCATTAATAACAAAACCTATATGTGACCTGATTAGATAAAAGAATGCATATAATACTAAAAATTCATGTGATAAACAAACGAGTTTAAGGTTAACTTACCAGCATCCACCTTAACACTTGGATCGCAAAAAAAATTTACACTCACATCGCCACGAACATCCACGGGGCGCAAAGGTCTCAGGCCATCTAGAAATACACTCATATGGATGAGGATTTGAAAGATAAATGTAATCATAACAGGATTAGGGAAATGAAAATCAAGAATATATCCTAAGCAATTGGCTGTAGAATTATGAATGTGAATATACCTTACTATTCATGAATTGTCGAGACTTCATAATTTTATTCTCTAGAAGTTTAGTTAAAAATCCCAGTAGACGAGCCTCTTCCTTCTTGTAAAGTTCGTTACGTTGCACAATACAAAACAGCAATTTATCAGTATTTACACATAAATTTGCGTGCTCAATTGAGAATTTTATTGTAGTAAAATTTAACTACCATATCAGAAGAGTATATCACCCACCCCATATGATATCTTCAGCTCTACAGGAAGGGACACATGAACAAGGCATTTTTCTTCCACCTTGCCACGTAGCTCCATTCTGATCCAATAATGACAGTACACAGATACTGCAATGAAAAGCACTCAAATAGGCCACGCGGCATGCATCTTTGACCATTCTAAGTGTTTCACATGTATGGCCATTACGTACCAAATTCAGCCCAAAAGTCATCTGATTATAGAGATTTCATATCGACGGTTAATAAAATATAGAGTGCATAGCTTGGACGGTTCAAAAATCCCCAATGGTCGTGATTTTTGGGCCCACGGGTAGCTCTTAATGTGAGCTACTCAAAAGATGTGCCATGTGGCCTAAAATGGGCGCTTCTCCTTTTCTCTATCTGTAAATGTCTCTAATAGCCCATTATTCCAAGAAAACAATATAAAAAGAAATGGTTAATACAAACGAATACTATTAGATTCCTCTGATGGTAGATTAAAAACAAGGTCTTCCTTCACAGCCATGTGTGTGTATTGTGGGTGAGGGGGTGAACAAGACACGTTCAGATGAAAGAAAGGTTTAATAAGGAACTATAGAAATGAGAAAAACTCACCGAACTGGACTGCAAACTGCTCCACCAACCAGACTGAACCGAACAGCAAACCTCTTTGTGTCGCAAGGGTGAGAGTGAATTAGGTAACCCTCATTCAAACCTCCAAGGACCTAATTAATGGCATGGTCCAATTTTATATTTAACAGCACCAAAGCAATACCCATGATCATGGCACCAACAAAAATGGAATCAGCTCCTAATTACAGGAGGAATGAAAAACATACAGATCTCAGCACCCAAATAAATCATATAATTGAAAGACATACATTTATTATAAATTAAGAAAGTTGTATTGGTTTACAGGTTTTCTTCCCCTGTTCATATAAACTACTGCCTGTTTTCATTTTTTTTTTCATAAAGCAATATAACCGCATGGAATTAGTTAATGAACATAGAAGATTGTCTTACTGAGATGATTTTTTCACCATCATGCTTTCCAAATGTTGCAATCATGTGTAGATCCAGTTTATCTCTAGCTTAATTAGTGCGGTCCCTGAGAACTTTGAGGTCCATCTCGGAGGGGTCGGTTGCCTGAATCTCATAATGGATTCCATCAAGTTCTCGCCGGAAACGATCTTTTGAGGTTGCATACAACATCTTGGCTCTTATCCGAGACGCAGATGGCGACCTGGTTCATCAATTTACCGAGATCAATAAAGATGTTTGCAGTAGCACTCAAATACTCATGAGTCATGATCAATAAAGATATTACCAGTAGCACTTAAATAATTACCAAAGAAATCTAAGGCATTCTACAAGCCTTCATTTTGTAAACTAGCATCTCATAAAACACAAATCGTAGCCTGTTCATCAAGTTCAAGATTCATAAGCTTCAAAATAAAACGATACAAATCCATTGCAAGAAGAGTAGTATGTGTACCTCTGAAAAATAAAGGCCATATGGCTTATTTGTATAATAATATTCATCACGGAACATATGGATTTCACCTAGTCACAATTAAAGGAGAGTATGAACTCAAAAGTCACAAACAAATAAACAAAAAACCTAATATTCATCACGGAACATAATTTTAACAATCATGAGTGCACAAGTTGGAAAGTAAGCTTTTAGAAAAATTGTGAATTTTATACAGGTCCAGAGACACGTGTATTTCTCTTCTCGGGCTTATCCAATACCGAGAATTATCATCCCGGTTCACGATACATCTCGGTGTTAGATGAGATTTTGAATTATGGTAAGGGCCCATAGTATCTTGCTTTATGCATACATATATGCATATCCCTAAATGTCAACAGTCAACAGAAACTTTCATATATATGGGTCTCACTAGTGTCAAAGGGAACCCACTTTGTGGGAATTTGGGATCCAGTGAAAATTAGATCTCAGAATTTGAGAACCATGAATGCCCTCTTTTTCATTGTATACTCCACTAAGAGGTGTTAGTTCCCTTTTTAAAAAGGAACTCAACTCTAAGAAGAGCTGCTTTAATTATCATATTAATAAAATTTCCCATCTCCCCAAAAAAAACCCAAGCCACTGTGCATTAGCAGAGAATACCATGGCATTTCAAAAATCATCACAAGGCATAGGTAGAAATTGTATAATGCATAAAAAACTATGGTGACTTAAATGCTGTACAAGGAAAAGGCTATTCTGAAAGTAGACACATTGTACATCTTATTGGTACAACAAGGTAAATGAACCCAAAAGTAATATAAAGAATGAATATAATACTCTATTGCTTATCTAGTTTCTCTAATATCTATATGCCCCAATGTGCAATCAACAAACAAGGCTGTTCTTGTAAATACAAACATCTAGCAAATCTGATTTTTTTTTTAAAAATTGAGTTTGTACAACCGCCTAGCAAATAAAGCAATTGTTAATTAAAAGGAAATATTTTCAAAAACAGAGGTATTTTAAAAAGTGTGAAAGATCTGTTGTCTTGAACCCTTACAATTACATGACCTTTGTGATGCCACCAATATTTTATGCTAACAAGGACACTCCATTTTCAAAAAAAAAAATTCTTGGCTTTCCGAAAACTTTGGGTGTTTGGGCTACTAAGACAACCTTTTACCCCTTTTCTTTTTTCCTTTTGGTTATATATATTATGTATATATTATTTAGTTTTAATGCATTAATGTTAATTCAGATTAATTTATATATATTGTATACATATATAAACCCGTATTTTAATAGTAATTAAGGGTGCAAATAAAAACCGACCAAAAATCGAGTCTTTGACCCGGCCTGAACCGGACCGAAACCAACACCAAACCGATTCAGATTGGTTCGGTTTCGGTAACTAAAAACCAAAAACCAACCAGGTAGGGTGAGAAAACCAGAAATGCTTGTTGTTCCATGTTGTTGATGTGGGCTCTAAGCTTCTCCATGGGGATATGCAGTTGTTGAGAGCCTATTTCACTATGAAAATCCCACAGAGAAATTAACAGTAGAAAAACCAGTCACAGTAAAGACAATCAAAAGAAATTCGTTTTGTAACACAATTTGCATACTAGAAAAAGAGGCAAAAACCAAGTTCGGGGAAGAACTAGGTATGAATCTAGCAGGCATTCATAGAGCCTCAACCAGTGATTATAATCCAAAATATAAGAGCTTGGGCCGGTAGCACAATGGAAGGTAAAAAAAAAATTGCAACCTAAAGGTCACAGGTTCATGCCCAGATTACCCATCAAAACAAAATCCATAATAAAAGGAAGCCTAAACCAGCAGTTATAGCCCAGGTTACTGCATATTTCCATAACCTCTATAGTTCCTACCAAAAAAACCATGGGGAAATATTTTAGAATCATAATAAAATAATGAACTTCACAAAATGAATGGTGAATTTGATCCTTTGTCACAAATCCAAAGGTTAAATAAAAAACAACAAAAAGAAAGAACTAAGAATATCATCTTTAAATATAATTTTCATGGAGCACAGCTAAATCCAATACTCATACAACAATTGTAAAGCATGAAGTATATATCCAACACTAGATCCCTAGATGTAATGTGCATATGACAATAATGGGATCGCATAACACAACAAAATTATTAAGGAGATATTCTTTAATTTATATTTAGATAAATGCCAGAAAATCTAAGAAATACAAAAGTAAATAAACATATTTTTTTTATCAGTAATAAAAGATTATATAAAACCCAGCAAAGTGCTGAAACCGTATACAATCAATCGCTGTAGATAAAAAACAGAAGACCAAAAACTAAGGACAACAAACATGACCAAATTCCCCACCCAAACCACCCAAGCAAACCCCCTTAGCCCGGCTTCCAAGGGAAATTGTGACTGTTGTCCCCCTGTCCACAACGCTCTCCCCAGAAGGTAGCGAGCTCCACGACCGCCCTAATAGCCATTTCGGCAGGTTTGGTTTTATCTTCGAAAATTCTGCGGTTCCTCTCACCCCAAATACACCAGAAAACGGCAAACATCGCTGCCTTCCAAGCTCCCCTAATCTCACCTTTCACCCTCGCCGCCTCCCAGCTCAGCATAAACGCATAAGGAGACTGAGGCATCACCCAGGATAACTCGAAGGCTTTAAGAATGACGCTCCAGACCTCAAAAGCCACACGGCAATGAAGGAAAAGATGAGCAGTAGACTCCACCACGTCAAAACACATAGCACACGCCGTTGGGACGTCAATCCCCTTCCGAATCAGCTGGTCCCTGATAAGTATTTTGCCCTTACACACCGTCCAAATGAAAAACCTGATCTTGAGAGGAAAAGGTTCCTTCCGTAACCATCTACCCTCGAACCTGATAAGCAGGCACCGTGACAGCCATCTGTATAAGGCTTTGACGCTGAACCTCTCCACCCAGCTCAAGTCCCAAATCCTCTGGTCAACCCTTAGAGAGTTTCGCTGCGCCTCGTATAGCCTACACAACAACTCCACATAGCTCCCCACCTCGCCGTCCTTGAGACGCCTTCTGATGACAACATCCTAGATACTTCTGTCACTGACAAAGCTCACAAAATCATCGATCCTACCACCCTGGTTCACAGAAAGGGCATAAATTTCCGGAAACCTGACTCTGAGCGGACTCACATCCAACCATGGATCTTCCCAGAAGTGGATACAGGACCCACACCCCCAGCTGTATCGCACCCCTCTTGCCCATAGCTCCCAGGTATGTGAGATATCCCTCTACCACGGCGAGCTATTCCTGTGGGTAGACAATTCTATCCCCAAACTCCCCCCCTGAAAGGCCATACTTGTCGTGCAAGACCACCCACCAGAGACTACCTCTCTCCTCCACCCTTTTGGCTCTCCAAATCAACTTACCAAGCATCGCCAAATTAGTTCTCCTGAGACTCCATATCCCCAACCCTCCATAGGCGATCGGCAACTGGCAAGTGTCCCAGTTGACGAGGTGGTACCGCCTGTTCAGATCTGCCCCTCCCACAAAAACGACCTTTGAATACGTTCCAATCTGTCAATAATTTTAGCCGGGCACCTATACATGAAAAAACAGAAATGGGGATCGAAGAGAACACCGCTTTAACCAAGACCAGCCTCTCCCACTACTGAGTAGCCGACCTTTCCAAGCCGACAATCGCTGCTCAAATCTCTGCACCACCGGGAGCCAGTCACGGCTTGTGGGCTTTCTGATCCCGAGTGGCATGCCCAAGTATCTGATGGGCAGCCCCTCAATGCGACACCCAACCGAACCAGCCAAGGAGGTCAAAACCTGATCCTCCAAAGTATAAACATATAAATAACAGTAAATAATCCATCAAGCAGATGACAACATATTCTTATGATGTAGCCACATGACACACATCCTAGTCACGATGCGATTGTGTCGCTTACCTACATTAAGTTATACAAGCGTTTGGCCGAATATACTTGGTTTAGTAGGGCCCCCTTCTCATTGTTAACTCCCTGCAAAGCAGGAATTACCTACTCTAAAAGCTACCTCCCTGCTCTAAACCAATTCTCTGCCAGAGCAAATAAAATCTACTTTGACAAAGAGTGAGTAGGGAGCAAGGGAGAATTGTTAGAACAGGTAAATCATGCTCTGCATGGAGTTAGCAACGAGAAGGGGCCTTGCTAGAGCAAGTAGGAGGGATTTAGCAAAGAGAAAGGGAACCTGCTTAAGAAGGTAAACCCTGCTCTGGCAAGGAGCTAGCAGATAGCTATGCCAAACACAGCCTAATTTATTTTTAATGTCAGCCATAATTTGCCTCCTTTGAAGAAAATCCAATCTCGGCTCTTTGAAAGGGCTTTGCAGGTCATTCTCTTCTATTAATTTCTATCTATGATTAAGCTCTTCATTACTCAATAATCCTTCCAGCCACTGCTACCCTTTGCAGTCCAAGAATAAGTTGCCGAAGGAAAATTTTGGAAAAAAGAAACGAAAAGTAGGGGAAAAGGGGTAAAAAGTGTACTTTCACTGATTGTGTGCTAATAAATAACAAGGCACTTTCACTGATCCCCACCACCATCAACATTACCTTGTACCATCAAAAATTTTAAATAGCTGAGCTCTATGACGATCCGATAGTCCATATATAACAGAGAATCAACGGCCTAGATGCACTAGCTTATGTCCAGACCTTTTCTATCCCATTTAAAAAGCTAATTACAGATATCTAGTACATCTAACACCGTCCAATTCCCAAATCAGTAAATGCACGCTGAGACAACGAAACAACATCAACACTACTGGCAAATGGAAATATAATATGTCTGTAACTCAGAGGCCCTAGTTGCGCTAAGACTGTTAACCAATGGTGTTAGGGAGGCATCAAACTCTAGTCTCTAGCAACTAAAATACATGAGAATAGAATATGAGCTATATCAAAAACACAAATCTATGAACGATGAAATCAAAAACACAAATCTAAGTATCGAGCTCTATATTTGAAAAAAAAAGAACGAAATCAGAAATGAACAAATCTGAAACATTTTAGAGCAGCAGATCACCGATTCAAAATCAAATAATTACGGTTTCATAGACCTTACCTTTGAAACCGAGGAATCCTCCACGGATCAATGATATAGATCGAAAACCAAATGACAAACACGAAGCACTGAGCAAGGCTCTGAAACCTTAGAAACCCCTTTTATATGGTCCGAATGAGAAGGGTTGCGTATGGAACGGCCCGTACACACACGCATCGTAGACCATGCCATACATGTTGCGGATTTGTTAGCAGAAGTATTTACCAAAACATCGCATACAGAGGGAGATGGAGGCTAGGGTTTCGAACAGTTTACTCCAGATTCCCCACACTCATCGGCGTCCCCCTCAGATCATCGACCTTTGATCGATCCTCCTCATTCTTATCGTCCTGTGGCTTCAACCTCTCCTGATTACTGACGAACTCCTCTTCCATCAACAGATAATCTTTGATCCGCAATAGGGGAAGCTGGGGGCTTCGATCTGACGTGAAATAGGGGAAGTTGAGGGCTTCGATCTGACCTGATGTAGCGCTTAAAATAAGGGAAAATAGGGCAAAATCTAGGGTTTTTCGAGAGAGAGGAACAGAAGAGAGAGGCTAGAGTTTCATAGAGAGAGAAGAGAAAAGAGATATAAAGAGAAAAGAGAGGAGTTTTGTAATTAGTGCTTCCCGATAGAGTTGCACGTGAGGAGAGGATAAACTTGCACGTGACCGTGTTTTAACTTATAAAATCACTGTTTTATAATTTATACCACTAAGCAGTGATTTATTTTATGTTGCTACAGTTATTTTTTTCTCGGAAAATCGAACTCGTCAACTGCTTTGAATCCTATGATATAAGTCGTATTTCATCCAAATTTTTCACAAGTTTGATTTTGAGATCATGGATGTACCATCAGATGATTCATTTTACTCAGAAAAGTAGCCTCCGAATAGCGAAATATTAACAGCCTAATAGAGAAACATTGGCACCCCGGTATCAAAGCGCTAATACTTTTGTAGAGAAACAATGATACCCTGATAGAGAAGTGCCGGTGAAGCGCTGGTACCCTCTAGTGAAGCGCTGATGCTCCTCTAGCAAAGTGCTAATACCCCTCTTGTAGAGGGCTGACACCCCTCTAGAGGAGTGTCATCGAAGCTTCGTCATTAAAGCGTCATGAGAGTACGTCGACTAGAGATAGAAGGGATGCCCTTCTACTTTTGCTTCTAGAGAGAGAGAGAGAGAGAGAGAGAGAGAGATGCAATAGGTTGTATAAGATGGATCCTTACACTCAGGTGCATTATCACATTCCACATGACATGTTGTTTTGGGTTGATGAAGCATGTCCCATGTGATTTAAAAAAAAAAATTTTTTTTTTTTTTTTTGACTTCCAATTGATGGGTTAAAGACAAGGTGATGCCCTATATATTTGTTGTATATTGATTTTATTGACTTGTGACCATATTTTTAACGGGAAAATATATCGGAAAGATCTTATTCAAATTATTGTGACACTCGATCCTCTTAATAGACGTCACATGATGCCTAACTAGCTGGTGTGGTTGGGAAATAGACATAGTCTCAAGAATGATAGGGCTCAGTTATATATGGTCCATAGGAAGGTTACTTTGACGGTAAAAACATATTTGAAGAGTCTCGTGGGATGATTAAAATATTTTTCTAATAGTCTCTAATCAATCTTGTTCATTCCTACATTTGTTTGAGTGCCATGTGCATTGGTCCAAAGTTCAAATAGTCCTCAAATATGTAGTGGAGATACGTTGCGGGTATAATGTTGAATTTTACCCCACAACGTACAGCAGTCACAAATTTCGATGTTATATGATAGATTTTCAAGGGTGTCACATCCAGTATCGGTTTGCCTGGGATATGAATCAGCTGATATGTATAATACAAATCAGCCAACTTAAAAAAAAATAAAATAAATTAAAAACTTGATTGAAATTGAGATGTATTGATTTGGCCGAAAATCCCTAGGTATCGGTATCGGCGGATTTTTAATACCTTGTTTACAAGTGCTTTCCATGTCAGAATTTGACCTAATTGGATATCTTAGATTCAACAAAGGGCAGCTCTATTTATAACCTCCAGACCTCTAAAAGCAGCCTCTGCCTCCACCGGCAAATCATCTACAGGTGGGGTGCGTTTAGATTGGAGCTCCCAACCTCCGCTTCTTGATGCGTGACCTTAGCCACTGCACCAACACCGGTTGGTTATACGCCATCAGATCCTCATAATAAACGGTGTTAGATTCTAGTTTTCGACTGCATTACACTTCTGTCTAGAAAGTGCAGTACAACATGCTGTATCACATTACTTTTACACTACATTTTATAAATCTGCCCCCCCGAATCGATGGATTCAATTCCTTTGGCTTTTTAGTCAATTTTAGGTCTAAAATACCCCCATAACTTAAGGCATTATGTAGGTTTTGAATGAATTGGATATGAGGGTATATCTGTCCAAAAGTCAAAGAAAAAAAAAACAAAAAAGGTGGAATCCAGAACTTAGATACGCTGGTAAAAGGATGCACAGCCAGTCCAAATGGTCGCTACTTAGTGTTTAGAGACAAGGTTACCCTTTTCAGCTCACCATTTCTTCACAGAGAAAGGCAACCTCTAAAGCCTGATAACCCAAGATATTGAGTGAATGAACCTTAGCTAATTATAATTAGAGTGCCGCCGGCAATCAATTGGGTGTCACGTGGCATCCAACTCGAGCATTGGATCCAATGGTAATATCTGTAACCTCAATCAAGTATCATCTAAAAAATATTAAAAATGTAACTTTTTTTTTTAAAATTTTAAGTAAATTTGAGCGTTGAATTATAAATTTTGACTGATTTAAAGGGTAAAAAGTAAAATATTTTTTTTAAAACTCACGAGACTAGCCAAACCCTTAAAGGTGTGGTATAACTAGGGGTCACGTGCTATTTAGCATTTGAATCTGGAGTTCACGCCATGCTTCGAAATTCATTGTCTCATTCCGATCCTTAGAGTATTAAAAAATATGAACATTGTAGGATATATTAAATGAAATTCAAGGCTATTAAGCAAACACACTATTGATTAATTCCATATAAGCAGTCTTCTTTATTGAATATCCTTTTTCTTTTAAAATTTTTTATTGTTAGTATTTTCATTTTCTTCATATTTTTTCTACTATTATCATGAGGCCCGGGGATATGCACCCGGGTGTAGAAGAGTCTCTACAACCACGGTAGCCTGGGCATTATGTAACATCCATCATAAGGATCAGTGACTCGGCCACTTGGCTAAGATCAATTAAGTACTACACAAAAATTTTGGGCACGTTCCAACACATTACCACCCTTAAAAGTATGAACAAATTTTAATAAAATCAATGCACCAAATTTTCATAAAGTCAATTGACCCATGAAAAAGAGGTCAAAAAAGTCAAAAAGTTTATTTTTTCAAACCACATAGCTGATCAACCTATAATAAGAACTGTTTTGGGTTGATCATGCCATGTAGCATGTGAAAATGTGATGAGTTACATGGGCCATCTTGTGCAACCGGGTCCACACTCCACATTTTCGGTTTCGGGCATGACCGAAACCGAAAATTTGGACCGAAATTTCGGCCGAAAACCGATAATTTGGCCGAAATTTTGATTCCCATACAAAATATTTTGGTCATTTCGGCCAAAATTTTGATCCTTGCTCAAGACTATGTCCCCTGGCTGTAGAAAAATCTCTATAACCATGTCAGCCTGGGCATCATATAACATCCACCATAAGGATCAGGGGACTAGGAAATTTGGCTTTAAGTGTTGCCAATTTTTTATAATACGACTCATTCACATTAGAAGATAGCCAAATCTACCAACATTCATTCAATGTAGATTTTAAAGTTAAAAAAAAGGCAGAAGATTTTTTGTTATGCACCATTATTATTATTATTATTTTTGATAACCTGGATATTTGGGCCTCTTAGAGCACCCGCATAATCCACATTTAGTCTCACATCTGATAAATTATAACTTTGTCTCCTCCCTTATAATATTTTGAGCCCCTCCACTCATACGCGATTGATTTTGTGCCCCCCATTCATACCCAAATGATTTTGAATTGGATGTACAAATTTCTCAGCCAATAAGGGATGGGATTCGAATTCAGATCCTCCATTTTCTATTAGCCTGTTATTTTGTTTAATCTCCAAAGAAGGGGACTTCACCCCTTTCATTAGGTAAAGAGAAACTTAGAACTACATGAAAATTACAAATCAAATTCGCTTGAATCCAACTACTGAATCTTCTTCTTCAAAAAGAAAATTCCAGCTACTGAATCCCTTGAAAACCTGATATTCTTGGAATTTGCAATTCCTAGAAATACGAGAAAACCGTCTTCTTTCTTGGATTCAATGGCTAAGAAGCTTTTCGTCTAGGAGTAGATCGTGACATCCCTTATTAAGAGTACCTTTAAATCCACCCACTAAATCTTTGAGTTCACCAACATTGAAACACATTGCCTGTGTAGAATCCGATGATGGAGATCGTTTATCCTCCCAATCTTTCATACGGTAGATCTTCAGATCATGAGTGTATCATCAAATGGCCAGTGTTTCATTCTATGTAGCATACATCTTAGAAAAGTGACCTTAACATCACGTACACTCTCAAAATTGATTTTAAGGTCACTTTTTTGGGTGTGTACCACATAAAATAAAAAATCGACCATCTGATGATATGCCCATGATCTCAAGATCCATCATGTTATAGATTAGGACGATAAACAATCTCCATTGTCTGATTCACTATAATCAATGTGCTTCAGCATGGGTGAGCTCAAAGATTTGGTGGGTGGATTTAAAGGTACTCCCCTTATTAATCCTAATTAGTTTTTAGGAAATTTTAGAGAAGCCGGATTGGAAAAAAAAAGTTTTTGCTTATTATACCGTTTCATAAAGTTGTAATAAAAGGAGATTGACACGGTTATCAAAGTCTCCAAGCAAATACTTAGTCAATGTTTGAAGGAAAGGTGATTTAAAGTTACGAAAATGCCCTTCCACGTTTGTACCTTTTCTTTATGCCCAAAGAGTTAGCGTCTGAATCTCCTCTTTAAGAAAAATCAATATCTCCGATTCCCATGCATGCAATCATCTCTCTTCGCTCAAACATGTTGAAACGATCTTTACCCTTTGTTGAACAAAGCATGCTGAAAACCACCAAATCATCAATCCCAACACCTTTAGTCCTCTTCTCTCTAATTGTAATTCTTCTTTTTCTTGTTTGATTGGTTTCAATGAGAAATCTAGACTAGATTGTTCTTCTTCCTCTGTATTGAAGAGCAAGGATCAAAATTTCGGCCGAAATGATCGAAATATCAATTTCGGTCCTCACCGAAACGATAATTTGGACCGAAATTTCAGTCATATTTTGCATGGGAATCAAAATTTTGGTTGAAATTTCGGCCAAATTATCGGTTTTCGACCGAAATTTCGGTCCAAATTTTCGGTTTCAGTCATGCCTGAAACCGAAATTTTACCTGATATTTTAATCCTTGTTGAAGAGAGAGAGGGCTTCAATGAAAAATTTGTTAAAATTCTCTCTATTGGTATGAACAAGTGTCTGCAGTCTTCTTCCTTTATTCTGTAATGGGTGATTCCGGTAATTCTTCATTAAAATTTGGGAAAACTTTTTGCAAATAACAAACTTTCTATTTTGTAACGGTTCAAAATGGATAATGCATCCTAAACTCCATCAATGGAGCAAAAAGCTTAAGCTATCATTATTTCGAGTTGATATAATTGATTTAAAAAGCTTAAGATCATAAGATGAAATACCATTAATGGAGACCGTAAGATGAAATACCATTAATGGAGACCGTAAGATGAAATACTATTAATGGAGATTGTCGCCCACAACTGAAGCTTTACAAATTTTGTCGAGAAGCAGATTATTAGTTTCCGTAGCTTTACAAATTTAGTCGAGAAGCAGATTATTAGTTTCCGTAGCTCTACAAATTTAGTCAAAAAGAAGATTATCAGTTTCTGTAGTAAAAAAAATTATTAGTTTGGGTTTTGTTATGGCTGTCAACGGGCCGGGTTCAGCCCGGGCCCGACTTGGATGGGCAGGGTTTGGGCCCCCTTTTTTGCATTTAATAAATGGGCCGGGCCGGGCTAAGCCCAGATAAGAAACCGGGCCTGGCTAAGCCCGGATAAGAAATCGGGCCGGGGTTTGGGCTGCAAAGTGTAAGTCTCGCCTCGGCCCGGCCCGGAAAAATTAGGTCTTCAAAAAAAAAAATCTTACAAAAACTCTTAAAAAATTATTAGAAATCCGGCCCGGCCCGGATAGCTAATCGGGCCGGGTTCAGCCACAACATTTCAAAATAAGGCTAGGCCCGGCCCAGCTAGCTATCGGGCCGGGCCTAAGCTCAAAATTTTCTTTTTAGAAAAAACGGGCCGTTTGGAAAACCCGGTTGGGCCCGCTGACAGCCCTAGGTTTTGTTGAAGAAGAATAAGAAGGGCATAAATGTCATTTCACATAACCTAGAATGGACATGTGCAATAAAAAATAGTTTTGGGACCTCAGAAACTCATGTCAATCTTTTTTTGCTAAAAACGTTTTGAATGAGTAATAAACTCTGAAAACTTTCCAAAAGGAGTACTGGTTTTATCGTCTCACTAGTGTGTGAAAAGCGGGGGCCTGGGCCTGGGCCTGCTACATATAGAGGTAAAGGTCCAGTGCTCGTCGGTACAAACTTCACATAGGCCAAAGGATTGACAAAACGATCGGTTCATTTCTAACCGTTCGATATAGATGGACCGATTGGGCACTCCTTAAGGGTCATCTCTCAAATTACACTGACGAGACTTTCTAACCGTCCGATCTGATTGATGAACCTATTAATGGATTGATGCCAACAACATTACCATCTACCAAAAATTTATATGCAGTTGATCCAATGATTCAAAATTTACATGTACCATTTAGTAGAGATAAATCCTTGTGAGTGCTAATAAGAGATGAGATTCGAACCTTCCCTCCTTGAGGCGTGGGTCTGGCCACTACTATCCTAACCCCGTTACTAAAATATAGTAGTTAAAGTGAAGGATTAATTAGAGTTTGGATCAATGGGCATTCAGCTAAAGCGGATGGCTTATCAAGTTGCTATCATTTATTGATGGCTTATCTATTCTCTATCCCTTTCATATTACCATAGTCACCAAGACGAGTACGGGATTCAGACGGCAAGGCAAGATAAGAATTAAAAAGAATAAAAATAAATAAAGGCAAAAACCTAAAAAGAAAAAGGAAAAAATTGGAGTACATGAATAAATATGGCAAAGAAAATTTTCAGGGAAAAAAACAGAAAGTACATGAAAAACAAGGAAAAAAAAAAACTTTAAAAATTAGGAAAATTTTATATAAAAAATGAATTAAACCTTTTTTCCTTTGAAAATATAAATATTTTTTTAATATAAAATATATATTTTATAAGCTGTTTAAATATTTTTATAAAAGATAATATTTATATGCTTTTTTAATTTTTTGAAGGAAACAACGGAGTGTAACCAACAAAAATTGGAACACAACATCCTATAAATTTGCTTTAATCAACTTTCAATGCCTCTTTAATACTTTTAGGTCAACTTTCACGGTTTTCTGTGCCTTAGATTTTATATCATTAGGCGATGCAGTTGACCACTAATTAGTCCATCGAAAAGTGGAAGTTAGATTTATACCCATCTTCAAAATGGAGGGCATACCTCTTAACCTCACAAACGGGTACCTTTATTTTCAACTCAAGATTCTTCCTTCTCCTTCCCAACTTGAGTTTCACACATGGATCAAAACGCCAGAAAATCGATATGCATTGTCCGAGCACAAAATCAATACATATCAGACGATATGTATCGGTATTAGTCCGTATCGAACGATATATTGAATGTATCGTTCGGTATAGCTCATATATATGACCGATATGGTACATTCAATGTATCGTATCAGAGGTCACCGATACTGATACGTATCGGACGATACGTGTCGGTATCGGACGAAATTTTGATCCATAGTTTCACATGCTTATACCGTTGACAACTTTGAGTCAATTGATGGAGACAACTTTTCATCCCATCCTTGGATACATTTGATCTCGATATAGTGGTATCATCGAAGAGTGAGATTTTTATTCCACATTGCAGACATCTCAAAAGGTGATACAAGAATCACGTTTGATCCATTCTGTGATCATATCATTTTTTAGGGTGTGTGCCTTATGGAATCAAAATCCAATCTTTTTATGGTAGACTTATGATCTCAAGATCTATTATGTCAAAAATTGGGACGAAAAACGATCTCCATCGCCTGATTCAAAGCAATTTTAAGCGCATGAAACATGAGTTATAAATGAAGGTATCCACTATGTAAAACTCGGGTTGAGAAGAAAGAATCTTGGGTTGAAAATAAAGGTAATCACTCATAAAAGGGAGCCATTAATTGCACACGAGAAGTTAGTCCTTGCACATAGTTAGAAAGAAAGACTTGGTATTTTGATGGAAATACCATCTCGACGGTTGATTTGAAGGCCATAATATAAAGTTCTTATGTGCAAAAGATTGGTATAAAATACGATCTATATTATGTGATTCAATGTAGTCAAAGGCCATTAACTTATTTAAGTTGGCTGCGTTGAATCATTTGATAAAAGTAGTGTTTAGTGCCAATCTTTTACATAAAAAATATTTAGATCATGGCCTCCAAATCAGGAAGCTTAGATGGTGTTTTATATAGCAGATATTCCAAAATACCAAATCATTCTTTTAAATTATGTGCAAGAGCCAACTTATCATGTTCAAGGAATGATCCCCTCGCATAAAATTACACTTGCTTGTATCTCACTTGATAACATTAAAAAATATTAAAAGTTCAATATTGAGGACTCGTGTAGTAAAGAAAAGGAAATTTGAGCATAGCTCCTATCAAGAAAAAATCACAAAGTGTCACTTGAAGTGGAAAAAATCACAAAGTGTAACTTGAAGTGGATTGGATAAGTTCCTTAGGCCCTGTTTGATAGCAATGAAACTCCAAAGAGGAAATGAAATCAATTTCTTAGTTGATTTCCTGGGAAATGATTTCCTCTAAAAATGGATTTTCCACAGTTTTGATTAGTGCGTTTGAGAAATGAATTTCATTGAAAATTGATTTATCTTGTTTGATTAGTATCTTTAAAAATAAATTTGAAAATGAGTTTTTAAGTTTTGATAATTTATTATTAAAATCATAATTAAAGTCAAATATTAACCAATAATTTTTTTAATGATATTTTATTACGTTACAAATTAATACCATAGTAATCACTATTTATTACTAAGTTATATAAATCAAAGTTTGAAAAGTCAAACTCAAATAAAAAGTCAAATTTTGACCAAACTTAAAATTTTGATAAAAAAATATGTAAAGTTAAATAACAAAGTTGTAAATGCTAGTATCTAATATAAGTTTATACGTTGAAATGAAATTAAATTTTTATAAAAGTCAAACTTTGATCAAAATTTCAACTTTGACAAAGAGAAAATTTTGCAATGTACCAACAAGTTACAAAAGTTCAACTGTAAATTAATATAATACTATTCATATGCATCGTTATTTTAAACTAGTGAAAATTGAATTAAATATTCACTTTTAATAAAAGTCAAACTTTGACCAAAAGTAAAACTTTGACTAATAAAAATTTTTAAGACTAAAGTACAAAGTTATATAGTAAATGCTAGTATGTACTATAAGGTTACATGTTAAAACAAAATTCAAATTTTAAACTATAAAGAAAATTCAATTTTTTAAAAAAGTCAAACTTTGACCAATAAAAAATTCGACAATCTACTGCCAACCTATAAATTAATATGACATTATTCGTATCCATCACTAAGTTACATTAGTAAAAAAATTGATTAAATATCAACTTTTAAAAAAGTGAAACTTTGATCAAATGTAAAAAAAAGTAAAAAAAATTGGCAATGTACTACAAAGTAATAAATTAAAAAAATAATAATTTCATTGGGGATACAGAAGCTCAAAAAAATTAAATTGTGTTTAAAAGTTAAAGTTTAACTAAATATCAAACTTTGACCGATAAAAATTTACATTACCAAAATATAAATAATAACAGTAATAATCACTATCTACTGTCAAGATACACTTCTTCAATTTTGACTACAGTCAAAATTTGAATAAAAGTCCAACTTTGACTAATAAAAAATGAGGCAATGCATTTTCAAGTTATAAATTAAAATAATGATAGATATTTTTTATTATAATATTTTCCTAATAAAAATTTATAATATTTTATAAAAAATTAAACTTTGACTAAGAAAAAATTACATTGATACGATATAAATTTATGTAGTAGTAGACTTTATCTATAAGCAGGTTTCGAGTTTGACTAAAACTAAATTTTGTGTAAAAGTTAAAGTTTGACCAAAAGTCAAAGCTTGACTAGAGGTAAAACTATTGACTGATACAATTGAGAATCTAGTATCAAATTATAAGTCAACGCGGCAATATCCTTTTTTCACCATCAAATTATTGGAGTCATAGTTTAATTAAAAAATAAAATTTTAATTAAAAGTCAAAGTTTGACTTTAAAATCAACCTTTGACCCCCTAAAAAAATGATAATATATTACTAACTTACAACTTATTATCATGTTTCAGTAGTCAAAGTTTGATAAAAAATCAAAACTTTATATAACTTATAAATTCAATTAAAGTTTGATTAAATTTTAACTTTGACCAAAGTCAAACTTTAGCTGAAAAGAATATAATGTAGATAATGTGGTGGTCATAGTGATCGTGCTGATATGATGGTCATAGAAATTGAAGTTACTCTTTAATAGTAAAAAAATATATTTTTTTGCTTTTAAGTTTTTTACAAGTAACTTTAGATTTGCAATAACAAAAAATTATTATTTTGTTAGTAGGAAACTCAATTTCAACAATTTAAAGGTTGAAATGACTTCCTCCTAAAATAATTTGGTGTATGAAAATTTAATTTTCATGCGGGGTGACTTAATTTCATTTCCATCTCCTTAAATAGCTATCAAACAACAATTAGAAACTACATTTCATTTTCACAATGAAATTACGTTTCCATGTTATCAAACAAGGCCTTAGGGGCAAAATTAAAACCAAACCCTACATGAAGGGTTGAGACACTACAAGCATAAGTAATTTCAGGACAATACGTATGGGTGTATCGGCTGATACATTCAATGTATCAGCGATACATTGAAGGTATCGTCCTAGTACAATTTTTTATTTTTATTTTTAAATCCCAAAAAATGCCCTAAAATTTTGGAAAAATATATTTAATGATTTTATATTTTTTTCAAAAATTTTTAAACATAAAATCCACAAATTTGGGACTAAAAAATATAGATCTACCTGTAGATCTATATTTTTTCATAAAAAAATAGAAGCAAATGGATAAAAAATAGACAAAATTATAGGAAAAATGCCTTTTGTATGGTTTCCGTCGAGTCAGCAGCATTCTCGTATGATTCCGAGTGGTGGAGATCGTAGATCCGATGCTTAGAGGGAAGAGGAGAGAAGAATAAAAGAGAAAATAGGAGAAATTTCAAATTATTGTCTGCTACAGACGATACAACCGAGAAATTGATCGATAATTTGATTGTTTTAAGGGCCCCCGAGAAATACCTAATTTACCGTATCGTCCAGGTCCAAAACTAATATGTATCAATATTGGACGATATTTTGATTCATAGTGCTTAACACTAAAAAGAGATATGAAGGATTGCAAAGTTAGAAAAGGCTTAACATATTTTGATAAAAAATGAGTTGAGAAATATGACTCACAAAGCCGACCCCAAATAGATGATCAATGCTCTGATAATGATTAAAGATCTTGCTGCTAAGATACATGAACTTCATTATGATGATGATGCCTAAGGATCTTGAGGCTAAGATGCATGAACTTCATTACAGTGGATTCTTTGAACTTAGCCCATTGCTTAATTGTTCAAGAAGTTAATATTTTTTTTTTTTTGAAAGGGAAAAAAAGATAATATTAATGGAATTATTTTTGTGTTTGTTTCTTCATATTAATTAATGCTAATAACTTGAATTTCTCTCTCCTCTCTCACGACCTTTTCCTCTGCCTAAAATTAATATCTCGCACCCCTCGTCCGCTACAGAAAGGCACAAGGGTTCGACTCCCACCCACTCATTCACTCAATCATAAACCATCTCCTCCCCCGACCTCCCACACAAACCGCTGTTCACCACTTCTTAAAACCGCTTTCCACTTCACAATACCACTTTCCGTACTTTCAATTCCCTCCTTAACCCCGTTTTACCGCGTAATCGTCTTTCTACATCTCCCTCTCTCACTCTCTCTAGATATATAAATAAATGTACCAAAAAGCTTCTTCTTTCTTTATCTTAGCCTCTTTATAGCTCATTTTTTAAAACAATTCACATAGATCTAGCTTTAATTTGTCACCCTCGATCACGAAATGTCGGCCGATATCACATCCGAAAACGTTTACTACGTCCACTGCAACTTCTGCAACACCGTCTTAGCGGTACAACTTCGCTTTCTCTCTTTCTATATTTATCTTCTTTTAATTTTGTGGTTTCCATATTTTCTCTCTCTAATTTCCATCTGAAACTTCTGCTTGATCTTTTAGATTTGTTGTTACTATATCGGGTTAATGGCCTTCCAATATCTGCAAGTTACTATCGATTTAGACATTATTTTGAGCAATTTTTTAATGAAAATTTTCTGCAAGAACTGAAAAGATCACAGTGAGCATAATTTGTTGCATTTTTTTTTTTTTTAATAATTTCTTTTGAAATTTGAGTCTGCTTTCATCATAACGAGGCTTTCTTTAGCAACCCTTTTGATATCTTTCCTTAATTGCATCATTTTCTTTCTCTTTTTCTGCTAATTTCAGAAGTGTAAGAAGAAGTGCACCAGATCTAATATCTGCATCATCTTTCATTGTTCCTTTATTCATGGCCGTGCTTGAGAGGTGGCGTTATGGTTCTGTGGTTTCCGTTTTCGTCACGTCGTTTTCCTCTCTCTCTCTCTCTCTCTCCTACCCTCATTTGTGTGAAAAAGAAAAGACAGACATACCAAGATAAGGGAAAAAAGGGTCTCTTTTCAAACTAGGGTGTTCCTCAGGGAATTTTTTCTCTTCATAGTTATTTATTTATTTAAAATTTTCTCTTCATAGTCTCTTTTTTTTTTATGAAAGTTGAGATATACTGGGTTTTTTTCTCTTCTTTTTTCGATTACAAAAGGAAATGATCCCGGCTTCTCGAAATAGCAAGTGAAGAATCTTTATCTTCTTCTTGTGCAGACTTAACTCTAGAAAGTACTGAATTCTTGGACTATAAAATGCTGATTATAATCAATTTTTTTTTTCTAAAAGAAACTTCTGAGTTTGTTATTTTAATTTATATCTTTGGGTACGAATTTTTCATAACTGGCTTTTTTTTGTGAATCTTTATAGACAAAATAATGGAATTATTGCGGTTTGTGTGTAGAGTAGTATCCAAAATATTTGTTTGGAGGTATTCAGGTGTATAATTAGTTTAATAGGGTTCTTTGAAATAAAATATAAAGTAATAATTCTTTGTTAGGAGATCTTGAAAACAACACTGGTTGTCATTTTCTCAGGAGAAAATATACTTTATGAAAATTCTTAGAATCAGACTTATCAGAAAAAAAAATTCTTAGAATCAGTTGTTTTTGTGCTAATTATCAGTAAAGTTACATAAAATTATTAAAATCTTGATAAATAAACTTAAATTACAACTTGTTCATCTATCTTGCTCTAAAGGCGGCTTAAATTATGCTAATTTACAGTTTTAAAAATTCAAATTCAACTTAGATTTTGAACAGTGATTTGTTTTTAATTTTAATTTCTTGTTTCTCTTACTGCAGGTTAGCGTACCATGCACCAGTTTGCTCAACATCGTTACCGTTAGATGTGGCCATTGTTCTAATCTGTTGTCTGTGAACATGGGATCTTTTCTACAAACCCTTCCTATTCAGGATCTTCAGGTATTAGTACGGATTTTTTTTTTTTGATGGATGGATGGATGGATGCATAGTGTAGTCTTATGCATGGAGAATAGTGGGGTTCATGGAGAAATTTCCTTGAGAGAGAGAGAGAGAGAGAGAGAGAGAGAGAGAGAGAGAGATTAAAGAACAAATGCTGACAAATGTTTGAAATCCAATGAGCGAAATCTATCTGTTTTCTTTTATTCCATGGATGTTCTTAGTTATTATAATTACAAATATTATTAATTTATTGGAATGAATTAACATCCTGTCTCCAACGTTACGAGCAAAATGCTTTTATGTAGTTCTTACTCCTTACAAATTGGTTAATATAATATATGGAATAATGGGATATGAGATTCAGAGGTACACATTTTAGGCCACCTGCATATAATATAATTTTATCAGCTATGCATAAGAGCATTGTTCATATCTACTTAATGGGATGTTCCCAAATCCAATCCTCTTATATGCATTTTATTTGCACTGAGTGTGGTACTATAGTATGATAAAAACAAAAACAAAAGTTTCCCATTTTGATCTGATCTAAATCTCATTATACAATTTTGAAACTTCTCTTTTTATTTGTGGGATAAAAAACATGTAGAATCACAATCTAAGCCCACAAGTTTACGGAATGGATGGTGAGTCTTCCTCCAAATGCAATAAGATGTCGGCGATGAACTTAGCAGAGAAAGATCAACCTCCTCGAATGCTCCCTATACGCCGTAAGTCTCTCTCTCTCTCTCTAACCGTCGGATTATATTTACAAAATGGAATGTTGGTTTCAAATAAATGCTAGGGTCATCAGATGGTCAGAACCGGAAACCAAATGGCTGATTTGACTTCTGCCTCTTGGCTTAAAGGCTAAGAAATATATAAAATGCAGCAGTTTATTTGTACAGTAATATTTCCGGATATACTATTTTATCTCTATTCTTTTGGACACCTCGCGACAACTGAGAGACAAAAGCCACTGTTGTGGTGCATTGGATGTTAGGATCCACAGCAGTGCTCCAATAGATGCATTTATATCTTATCAGTGAGATTTTAATATACCAGTTGTGCTCTCTTGTTCCACCATAACAAAGACAATGAGCTTTTTCATATATAAATTTTATTTATATGAGCATTAGTTTTATATCGTCAAGAATTTCCTAAACTGTGGTCCCACCTAAATAATAAAATAATAATGAAGTATAATTGTTATGACGATGGTTTTAAATATCAGCGATATCCGATCCAAATCGGCTAATCAGGTGAGCCACCATCCAATCCCTGGATGAATATGGATCCATATGAATCGGACACATAATACCAAAAATGCTCTTTGAGCAAATTTTTATTATTTTATAGTTACATATTCTAAAAAGAAGAAAAAAGGTATATAATATTAGCTGGTTTGGCTGATATATATCCAATATATTCGATATTCCATACGGATCGGCCTGGGACCCGACCCATATATTGGTCTTTATGTTCTTGGCTATGACTTCTTTTTTATTATATTAAAGTCATAATTTTATTACATAAATAACAAACTTACTTGTACTTTTTCGATAACTAAAAAGAACAAAAAAATTTAGCTCAAAAGAAATAAAACAACTTGTTTTAACTTTTTAACAAATTTAAAATTTTACTTGAGAAACTGACAATGTGGGTATGTTTGATTGTTCTATATGGAAACGCGCTATGTTTTGTAACAAGTTTAAGATGTTCTTTGATATCAGCACATATATTAAGTCTCTTGAAAGTGTTGAATGCTCGCAAAATTGGCATTGGCAACTTCTACCCGTCATGTTCGACGGCTTAATTATGAGCCCCTACCCTCATATACTCGAATCTTTTTCACTGTATTACAGAAAGGTGAAAACCGCATTTTGCAAGACCTGTATCGAACACTACTTACATTTCCCTCGGTGAACTATCAACAAGTTTAAGTAGAAGAAATCATAAATAGAATAAAGCTAACAATTATGAATGGGCTTGAACACCCTGTACATGAATGTACATAGTGTGGTGATACTAGAAATGGTACTATCGTAGCTTCTATTGTGCCCTCAGAGCGTTATCATATGAGATTTGTTACTAAAATACTTGTGAGTTTTAAACCCTAAACCCTAAACATACTGGAAAAAGGCATGTTTTGCTAGCCTTTTTTCAGCAAGCATGTAGAAAAGTTGTTCTAAGTACGACCTAAAATAACCTTTTACTCATTGAGATCAACATATCTTAAGCAACCAAACTAATCCATAAGTTTCATATTAGTTCCTAGATCTTCTCTTAGTTGCAAGAAATTATAAGTTTTAGTTCATTCAATCTAACCAATGTCTCTTTTTTATCGCCAATATTTTTTTACACAGCGCCAGAGAAACGGCAGCGTGTCCCTTCGGCATATAACAAATTTATCAAGTGAGTACTCTTGAATCTATATAACCTTTATCATTTAACTAAACCGAATGGAATGAACCATAGTTGTCATGTTTTCTCTAGCATCCCGCAAACTGTGACCTGGTTTAGCAAATCCAATGGCTAATTCACACTTCTTTCTTTTAATTTCCACTGAAATGTAGCAAACTTGAATCATGTAAAGTGAATTAACTACGAACTTGGCAACTATGGGAGGAACTAATTTGAACTTTCTATAACTTCATAATAAAGCTTACATGTACTGTTTTATAGGACTTAAATTACTTCTTTTGTGCATTTTTTCTTCTTTTTCTTCACAGGGAAGAGATCCAAAGGATAAAGGCCAGTAATCCTGACATTAGCCACAGAGAAGCTTTTAGTACCGCAGCAAAGAACGTAAGTAAGCTTAGAATATTCTTATAAATAGACAAATGAATCCTACTAAGTAAAGTAATATACCAAAAATACATTAATTTTGTTTAGTGAAGAAACATGAAGATTAAGTAGCACTAAGATAGACCACATTCTGGGGACACCCCCAACAACCTCAAAGCTTAACTATAAAAAAAGAAATATATTAATGAAGAAGAATAGCTCAAAGCTAATGCTATGGCCATAGCATTTTCTTTGAGCTAGTCTTCTTAATTAATATATAATTTTTGTTGATAGTAAAGATTTTGAGGTTGTTGGTTCCTCACCCTGTCACCGGAATCAGACAAAGAGTTTATATACGAAGAGTAGTACAATAAGATAAGAAGAAGTGAATTCAATGCTAACTCAATGGGAGCTTCGGCATCACCATCTCCCCAAAAAGAATTAGAACGAATTCATAAGCCAATAGCGTAGGCTAAGTGCCATCTTTGAACTTGAATTCCCAATTGCCCCATCTTTAATCTCCAAAAGCTTTGGATCCATGATATCATATTCGTTAAGTATAACGAAAATGTCTTTAACAATATCCTTGAGAACATACTTTTTATCATTACTTCTCCCTTCAAAAATTCTATAATTAATAGATAGTAGCCAAGAAAGCCGCTTTCAACAATTCTGAGATAAACTTGCCACCTTTATAATCTTTAACTCGTTTAACTTCTTCAAAAATGTGGCCAATTCTAGCACTTTTAATACGGCTCATTACACAGCGGAAGCTTTGGTGCTGCTTTGAAGGGCTTAGAACAACTAGATTGGGGAAGAGGGATGGAATACAAGAGAAAAATATTGCTCTCTTGATGCCAAAATAAGAAATGATTTTGTATATCCAAAAATCATCATAATCATAGGAACAAGCAGGTTGAGCTTTAGGAGATGCACGGTCAATGAGGCTCATGTAAAGCTTCTTCAATATCAAAATAAGAACACAAAAGTAGGAGACTTTTTTATGTATAAAAAAATGCTTACGTATTAGTGCTTTTCTCTACTTGGCATTTTCTTTTGTCTTTTACTTCATGTCTTTCTCTCTTTCGTCTTCTTCACTTTTCATTTTTTGTCTCATACACTTCAAGGTTCATGCTCATGCTGTGGCTCTCATACTCATATTCTATAACATATTTATGAATTTTGGTTTTCCAAAACACGTATAAAACTGATTCCTATATTGTAGAGAGCTTAGCATTGATAAAAATGAGTAGAAAAATAAGACTCACAAATAGATAGGATAAGGCTGTGATGATAATAATAAGCCCTCACTAATAATAATTTCTATCCACCTATATAGCCTCATTAATTTCCAAAACTTATATGAGGATCTAAGGAGCTGTGAGGAATCTAGGTTGCTTGCAATATGGAAAATGCTACTCTATAAACCAATCAATTGTCATCACTTAGCTCTCTTGTAAGCTTCTTCAAACAGCCTAGTAATCACTCTTGTAAACTTCTTCAAACAACCTAGTAATCATTATTCACTAGTGTTGCTCAATTCTACATACGTACCAATCTTAGCTTATGTTTTCTCATAGACCTATCAATTCTTAGATTTAATGCCCAATTTATTTTACCGACATCTATTAGTTGCTTTTTAAGGGACTACATTTTCTTAGAAAATTTCTAATTCATACTGCATGGAAAAGATAAAAATCACAGGTGAGCCAAATTGTGCCCCCTTTTCATGGAAACACATTTTCACAATGTTGCATTCACCCTTGGAGTAATTTATTTCTAAAGGAAGAAGGAAAAGTGTTGATATTCTGTAATAGTCCCACATCGGATAGGGAAAAGTCCTGACCCTGAGCTGTATGTGATTGCGGACACTACATGTCATGACGCGTTTTGGGTGGGGACTTAAGCCCATGCCAGAAACAAAATCGGGGTGGGCACACCTAAGCCCAGAACTGGACAATATTGTGGCATGTGGGTTTGGGTCGTCACAGAATGGTATCAGAGTCGAGGACGACTCTTCTATAAGGTGGGGAGATTGTAATAGTTCCACATCGGATAGGGAAAAGTCCTGACCCTGGACTATATGTGATTGCGGATGCTACATGTCATGAAGCGTTTTGAGTGGGGATTTAAGCCCATACCAAAAACAAAACTGGGGTAGGGACTTAAGCCCAAAACCATACAACATTGTGGCCTGTGGGTCTGAGTCGTCACAATTATTGAGTAATATTTTCTGTTTTTTACACCAATGAAGAGGTGAGGAGCACCCTTAACCTCTTTCTTGCCTGGCAAGCAAAAAAGAATCAAACACAGACCTCTGAAAGAAAGAGAGTGGCAATATTGTTACTATTTAGAACTCTTGGGTTTTTAGACTTACCCAACTCTAGTTGAGTAGTAAAACATGGATCAGTCCACTCTAAGAGCGAGTCAACTATCATTAAAGCCACACATTGTACTAAAAATAAATAGATAAACATAAATAGCTATCTTTATCATCAACTACGTTTTATGTAATAGGATATCAAAGATGCCCTTTGGAATTCTCTAGTCGACCTTTTTGAAATTTCCTCAAACCCCTTAATTTTTCCTTAGAACCTTCTACAGTAACAATAATAGTTCAAAATCCATTCAATTGACAAAAAAAAATCTAATATTGAAAATCCCTATTTTTGAGACCTAAAATGGGAGGCTGCTCTTTGTTGCAAATGAATAGAGAGAGAAGGATTGGAGGTAAAAAAAAATGGGAGGTTTCTCTTTGAAACATGAAAAACATCCTCCTTTAAAGAGCTTGAAAAATCATGCTCTTTTAAAGAGGGCCTCTCTTTTCCTATTTCAAAGAGTAACCTCCCTTTTCTTCCAATCCTTCTCTCTCTGCCTACATTTCTTTGCAATAACAAAGAGCAGCTGCATCTCTTTTCTACTCTCCCAAAAAGCAATACCAAACACCGCCATCACTCATCATTATATGATATTTGACAGAATAATCATGGGCTATAAAGCTTTGGTGTCACTACTGGAAGTTTTCCTAGACTACAATTTCATAATTTTCCGCGCAATCTAGACTGTACATATGGATGTTTCCCATTATTGACAACTTCTAATTAAAGGTGTGTTAGGCTCCAATTATATGGTTGTGAGAGTAAGAGCTATATATACAGGCGTAAGAAACAAGAGAGAAGGATTGTGATAACCAGAGATATTATAGAAAACAAAGAGGGTTCCTTTCGTTTTCAGGTTAAAGAGGGTTCCTTTCGTTTTCAGGTTTTCTCCCCTTTCCTCAGTACTATTGAATCTCTGGACATAGCCTTAATTAAAGATGAACCGGATCTCTTGCCGAATGCCTCAAATACCCAACTAAATTGATTGATCTTTATAGATCTCAAATGATTGTTTGGCATTAGTTTCCAATCTCCTACCTTACCAGAAAATGTTGCTTCTCCTCTTAATGCCATCATATTATAACTTTGTTTCCATTTTATTCAGTAATATAGTCCATTTACGATATCTATTGCCTAAAAAATTTGTTAAAACATTTAATTCCTGAGTATCTATTCAATACTACGTATTTCTTAACCTTTGTTATATGTTGGTCTCATATATTTTGTTGTTGATCTAAACCTAGCCTCGTCTCTAGATGATTTGAGTGAGAGGGGAAGGTGTGTGCTTAAATGTTTTGGTGGGTGCAAATAGAGCTACCCTTTGTATAATCTCATGTTGAATTCTTCAGTGGATGGCTTAAGCTGAAACTCAATATTCTCTACACCAAGTGTTTTTCTATTTTTCATTTTTTAATGTGTAAGTGGGGATTGAACCTGTGACCTCAGGATTGCACAATTATTAATCTAACCATTACCCAAACTACACCCTTATATGTTATAATAATAAGCAGCTTAAGTATTTAATCAAATATTTGCAAGTAGTTAACCCTATCAGGTGTTATTCCCATCTCCTACAGACTGATTTGTCCATATACGTCTAGCCTCGTCACGGTCTGGAACATGGCCTTGTTGGATTGGTTTCGTGAGATTTGAAAACATGGGTATAGGGGATTACATTAGCAGAAGACTGGTGTTAATTAAAATCAAATGAATTTATAATTTTTGGGATTATTTAATTAACAATCTGCTATTTATTTTGCAGTGGGCACACTTCCCTCACATTCATTTCGGGCCAACCCTTGATGGCAGCAATCAGGTAAACATGGAGAAATCTTTTGATGGAGAAGGGGTCCCCACTGCTCAACGTCCTTATTGAGAGGAAACATTTATGGTAGTACGAAGCTAGAGAAAAGTTCATATATATTTCTATTTAATCAAGCTATTAAGAACATCATAAAGCCTCATAAATCAAGTGGCAATGGCACCTGAACTTCTTTTAACATCTCTTTATCTTGCAGTTGTTCATTTTCTAGTTTTAACAGTGGAAGAGATTGATCTGATCTCTTAGCAATTTATGATTGAATTTATGTCGAACCATATATATGTCGCACGACGTAATTTTTTGCATTTCAATTATGGAGGGAAAGCATTCGTGAAATCAGTGGAAGAGGTTGAAGATATGAGATTCATCAGTAGAATACATGCTTACTTATTGCGATCGAGAGAGAGAGAGAGAGAGAGAGAGAGAGAGAGAGAGAGAGAGAGAGAGAGAGAGAGAGAGATTTTTGTCTGTAGAATGCATCATATAGTACAAATAAAGGGGTTCTCAAATAAATATATAGGAAAATTTCAAATGAGAAAATACTTTGTACAAAGTTTTTTTTTTATATTGGAAAATTAGAAAGGGAGGACAGATTTGTTGAGGACAAAGTGCTAGGGCCTGACTTGCCGTGACTTAACTAGCTGCACCGGCTTGCATTAATTGAGCCCCATTGTACTTGTAGCCAATTGCATGGCGCCACATCAGCCACCTGCACTTTGTCCGCATAAAATATGTCCTCCATATAACAGTCCTTTTTAGTCCTTTTTTTTATTTTTATCGGTAAGCAGGGTTGGAGGGTCCCTTTCCTTTTATTAATAAAAAATGAGAATGTTACAAACGAGTATAATTTAATTTGAAATCAAATCTTCTCTAATGTGAAAGAGTAATTGGGGGTCTTCACAAAGGAGAGGTATAGAAGGTTAAGGGTGAATCCCAATCCCTTGAATTAGAGTGCTTTGATCACTGCAAAAACACTGTTAGCGGCATTTGTTAAAAAATACCGGTAAAAACTATTATCACCGAAGCTTTATGGAAGATCGCAGCTAAAGCTGAAGAGTTTGATTTCCCAGCGTTTTTCAACGCCCTCGTATCTTCGTTTTTTAGCAACATTTTTTTTTAATGAAAATTTTTAAAAACATTTAGTGAAAAATGAAGCGAAAAGTACCTGTTGGCGGCGTTTTGTTTAGCTTTAACGGAGCCTTTATGCCGTAGGCTTTATTTTAGTGGCGTTTTACGAACACTACAAAAACTTAGCTTTGCATGCATTTTAGCCGGCGGAAAAAATTATGCAAAGTGATATACGATGCTCGATACTGTGAGAGAGAGAGAGAGAGAGAGAGAGAGAGAGAGAGAGAGACTTGATGTTCTTTGGATTATTCGGAAAAAAAAAAATCCAATGTTCATTTTGTTTCGTTTGATTAAAATGACGCGAATACTTTTGTGACAAAAAAAATAAAATCGTGGCGTTTTTTAAACTCCGCTGAAATTAATTATTTTGCAGTGTGAGATAAAATCTGCAAACCTTTGTTACTGTTTATAAAAGCTCTATTACCAAATAGAAAAGAAATTGAAAAACATAAAATTATGCACATCTACTGCATCTCTCCATCTATAACATTAATACATGAATGATACGCTTAGAAGTGTTAGTCTTTCTGGGCTTTATGATGAGTTACAAAATCTTTTTATCTGAACCATTACGATATTTACAGCTAATCATCCTGAAGTAACATTACTATCTTCCATGGTGCTAGGCACAATCATATAGCTCGCTAATTCAACTTTATATGGAAGTACAAAAAGAATGGGATAGAGAAAGCAGAAATGGAAGAGCCAATATATTTCTATTTCTGTACTTCAATGTAAAATATCATCTAGAGAGAGAGAGAGAGAGAGGTGGTGTGAGTGTGTGACAGGCTGTCGGTGAATCATGGGTCAGCTTCAGTATCAGAAGGGGGGAGACTAATAAATTAAAGCCAACACCGAATTTGATGGCACACGAAATGGGACGTTTCCTCGGGTTTTGTAAATTCTGAAATCCAACATCCGTACGGACACCCGTGATTCCAATTACTGCAACCAATCCCGCGCGTCCTTTGTCCAACGAACCATGCTTACGATGTGCATATGCACCAATGATCAAAATTTTGGAGGGGAGCTGAAATCGAAAATAAATCAATAATTTAACTAATAATTTGGCCGAAATTTAGATCGAAATTACGGAAATCAATAATTTGGACCGAAATTTTGATCCTTAATAAGCACTCACCCTTATAAAGAATTTTTTAGTGGTTAGGAGTCCTCAATCAAACTAATTAGTGGTGGACTCTCTTTAAAATAATTTGAGTTGTACAGGTTTTTTTATTGAAAGACCAAATTAACCTTATAAAATGAATGAAGGTACACCGATTGACCCTCTGATATACTGGGTGGAAGTCAAATGCTAAACGATCGCCTGATAAATTCGACAACTGCTTGATAAACTAGAGAGAAAAGTCTATGTTTGATAAATTGGATGATCATCTAAGGGTATTTTTGTCATTTTGGTGAGTTTAGGAGAGAGAATTCTCCACCACAAATTATTTTCGAGAGAGCCCTCCATCAGTAATTAGTGTGATGGAGGACTCTTACTAAAAAATCCTTGCTACAATGCAGCCGCATATGTGATCTCCATCCTTGGTGATCGATTTAGTTATTCAATACATGTGGCTTGAATTTAGTCTTGAGAATGCATATTATTAAAAGCATGCTTTCACACCAGATGAGACATCTTAGGTGTTACGGGCTGAGCGAGACAATAATCATATCGTGTCTCGTCTTGTGAGCCGCTAGAGAGAAATTAACCCTTTTAAGGATTAATTTGTATACGATGTTATACTAATTCACGTTTAAAGGTCTACTAATTATGAGTTTTCTGTATGTGACACTATTTTAACTCACCATGTGCAGTATAATCCTATGTTGTAACCAATTTATATGATGATCACCTGAATGTCTATCATGCTTTAACCAAATTTGGGCACTCTAATATTTGTTACTATTCTTTCTTCCAACAGCTAATCTTGAAACTCATTGATTGGATAATTTGGGCCGTCTTATAGGAGGCGGACAACCACACAGATCGTTTAGATTGAGCACAGGTATGTATCATGTAACATAACAATGAAGTGTACTTTAATGGTGTAAGATCACATACATATTGGATTTCTGAGATTCAAAATGGTGAATGAGAGGTTATTAGAAAATATAAAATAAATAAATAGAGAAGATTGACTACAAGCTGCAAGAAAAAAGTTTTCTTGTGGCACTTGTGCAGTCTTAATAATCTATTGCATATAACTTTTTATGTCATATTAGAGGGTTCTGTTAGGTCTTTCATAACTACATGAACCATGGGGCACCAAAATGGGAGATCGACTCTCACTATAAAAATAAGGTGTTTCAGCGATACTTATTGTTGAGGTAGTTTTTGGTAGCAACAGGATTAATAGCGGCAATTTTTAGTTGCGACAGGACTAATAGCAGCAATTTTTTATTAATAGTGACAGTTTTTGGCTATCCCTAATAATTTTCTTTTTGTAGTGTCTAGATGGTCTTTCATAACGAGGGCTGCTCTTCTAGCTCAAGTTCCCCTCCAACGCAGCGTCCATGAGGGGAGAGAATGACTCTAGATGGATGCCCAAACTGTTAATTAGCGAAGGTAGCATCTCTGACTGGTAAGGTTGGACAAGAGAATCAGAACAAGATCAACACGGTTATCCCGATCGGCGCTTTAGGCCAACAAGGAAGAAAGAATCTTGTCTTGTTTGTTAGTTGTTATGACCCGAACTGCTTGTTAACTGAGCTTAATTGCCTTATTAGAGTACTTGTTAGACGAAACAAACAAGCTAAACATAAGCTTTCATAATTTGACAAAAAACCACGAAGTAACAACTGTTGAGGCCAACAAGGAAGAAAGAATCTTGTCCTGTTTGTTAGTTGTTATGACCTGAACTGCTTGTTAACTGTGCTTAATTATCTTATTAGAGTACTTGTTAGACGAACCAAACAAGCTTTCATAATTTGGCAAAAAACCACGAACTAACAACAGTTGATTCAAGCCATAAGCAAAAATATTAGTAAAAAAAAATCGCAAATCAAATCAACTGATTAGACCTAATCACTCGATCCATTAGACCCTTAATTGCTGGGAACAATACAAAAATAAGGTATTTCACCGACAACCAAAAATTGTCGCTATTAGTCCTATGGCTAATAAAAGAATAATTTTTTTTTTTAATAGTGGCCGCTAATAGTGTTATTTTTTTAGTGAAGAACCAACTAGTAAAAGCCGTTGGATGCAGCCGCTCTACTGAATTTATGAGACTGGTCATCATCCTCGGTGATGAGGTCAATCACTCTATACTAACTATAATATCATATGGGTGTTTTAGTTGCATATATGGACACACATGCATTCCCCATGTAATGAAAGTTAAGTCATCTATAGCCGTCCAATGTTACAAATGGTGGGCTTTAGATTCGCGAATGGGGGGCATTAGCAATTTCCAAAAGTGCATCAAGAAAGAACACTGCATGGGTACGAAGAAGAGCCGTATGTGAAGTTCCATTTCCGCATTCTCTCGGGTGCAGGAAACTAACACCTGATTATAAACCATTATATAATATATAAAATATGCAGTCGACATTGAGGTGACACGATATGCATATTACTGCACTGTCAAGGTTCATTTCAAATACGGATGACGCGATACCCGCGAAATATTTGCGAAGATATAAGCTGCAAAACATATATATATATAAGTTATCTATATATGAATCCAAAATCACTCAATTAATGATTAAGATAAAATGGTTGGGTAAGGAGACACCAAATTGCATCTTCTTTTACAGTGTAAGAAATTCGCCGAATTAATTAGTTTTTAACGGTGATATATTGTTTTAATATATGTAAATTAGATGTATTGGAGTGTCTAGTGGTATTTAATTATGTAGGTGGGATATATATTGGATCGAGAGAGCACAGAATCTGAAACGTCGCATCATGTGTTTTTCTCACTTATTTTCATTTCGTCGCAGAGCACTGACATTTATGTGGTGACAAAATCAATACTCTCTCTCTCTCTTTATGCCACCCATGTTAAGTCCCACCTCAAAGTTTGATGACACGTAGAGCTTAAGTTTAGACATTTCTTTTCTCAAGTTTTACGGAAGTGCCACCCGCACTTTCAAAGATTAGTTGGTATTCGTTATCCGATCCGCTCTCCAAAGGGTGTGCAGGAGGGGGTCAATCTCTTTATGTTGAAATCGTCAAACCTTTGAAATTGTGCGGCTATCTATGAGACTTAAAAGTTAATGATCGTATTCTTTCTTAATTAATTAAGATCGGCTATCCATGAAGGGGCAATAGAGTTGAGCTAGGTTGAAAAATCAGAGCGTTTTTTTCCTTGCGGAGTTTTTTATTTAAAACTCGCTTACAGTAGAGCCCTAGCTAGAGCCGAGCCTTGTAAATCTGGGCTCGGTCAGGCTCAATTTTAAATTATATTTACAATATTTTTATGTAAATAAATATGGAGCCCAACTCTCGTTACCATCATTTAAACACTAATATGGTGTTTAAGTGATCTTATACCATTAATGCTTTAAAATATGGGTGATCCATACCATCCAAGTGGTAGATCATAGATTGAAGTTCAACAAACTAGAAAATAGTGTGTTAGGGAGATTTTAACCATCCGATCTATGATTTTTTGTATCATCCGTTTTTTCTATTTTAATGGGCAATATTAAAGTTCATAAGTCAATTATAAGCATACTTCTTTGGGCAGAAACATGTTCCAATGATAGATTGCCACTTGATTAATTTAGATTGATCACAAATGTTCACCACATAACGTAATGATAATCGCACTTCGCTGGTGTGAGATTAAAAGTCTTTTTTTTATACGGCTATTCTACCGAGACAGCCTCGAGAACCGGGGAGCAGGCGCACATACACATGTGACAGTTGTCGAGCAGCGTGAGGGAGAACCAACTATAGTGGTGAGGGTTAACTAATAGAACCCAAGTCACACCTTGTAAAGACAAGGGCAGGAAACATCATGGAGGATGAGAATCAAACCCACGACCTACTCACTCACATCGGAGGGAGCGTACCAACTAGGCTAACGCCTCTTTGGTAAAAAAGTTTTAATGGTATAAGATCATTAAACACCATTCTGGTGTTTAAATATCAGTAACGAACCATTTATTCCTATATATATATATATATATTTTATGGGACAATGGCTCTTGATCTACATTTAAACAACATTACGGTGTTTAAATGATCTTATACCATTAACGTTACATTTTTAATCTCATACCATTGAAGTGTGATTTGCAATATGCAATGTGGTGAATATCAAGTGATCAATCTAAAATGTCCAAATGGCAATCTAATCATTTGAACATGTCTCGGCTCAAAGAAGCAAGCCTATAAGTAGATGTCAACCATTTGATTGATGAACTTTATTATTATCATTAAAATTGAAAACAATAATTAATATTAAAGTTCACAGATTGGATGGTTTAAGTCCCCTAAAAAACCAATTGGGGGATGTTGCACGCCAATCTATAATCTATCATTATGATGGTTCGACTCACCCAAATCTTAAACCATTGAGGGTGTAAGATCATTTAAACACCATTTTTGGTGTTTAAATGTCAGCTAGGAGAGTCAGTCCCAGAATATATGATTTTTGTAATTACTTTATCTTTTATCCACTTTTTTCTGGATGATTATCTTTTTATCGTTATAAGTATTTAATTAAGCATATAACTCTAATGATCCTTTATATAAATATAAGTAAAACGATTTCTTAGTCAAATGAGGGAGAAAAAAAAACTTATTGAAGCAAAATAGAAATTGAGGTATGCAACCTTGTTCTGACATCAGCCAAAAAATAAGACTATTAGCGTCAGCCAAAACTATTGTTATTAACAGAAAATTGCTGCTATTAGTCCAGTCGCTACCAAAAACTGTCGCTAGTAGTCCTATCGCTATAAAAAATTGTCTTAACAACAAGTGCCGCTAAAACACCTTATTTTTGTAGTGCCATCAGTGTTCTCCACTAAATCTCGAGTCTGCAACTAAACTTAAGTTGTAACGACCCAAAATTTTTTACTTTCTTTTATTGGTATTAGATGGTGCTTTGTACTTTGTATGGTGTTAATGCTCTACACCGGAACCTGCACTAGTTGAGAAAATACATATTTTAGTTTTTTAAAAGGTTTTATATTTAAAATTGTCTTTATTTGATACAAGTTGTGTGGTAGCCTAGTGGTTGAAAGGCTTTAGTTATAGATAAGAGGTCCACGATGTTCTTCCACAAAGAACACCGTGGTATTTTTCTACCATCATACCGTGGTGGAAGAAGGCGGCAAAATCGTGGACAGACTATCACGTGGACGCCGATCTCTATCGCCCTAATCGCTGTCGATCCACCGATCACGCTTCAAGAGGTGGGTACCCATCCATCCATCTCGTTCTTCTCAGATCCCGTCGCGTAGGGTACGTTCGATCACGTATCGACGGGATAAATAAATCTTACCTGTGTATGCTTTTATCAATATATATAGTTATTAAAAATAATGAAATTGCTAACCCTTAGGCATATATTCTATTGCATTTATTTTCTTCGCTCTTATATATATTTTATTTATTATTGTTTTTTCGCTTAGATCTACTGTGCTCTTATATATATTTTATTTATTTAATTATTTTTCGTCTAAATTTATTTCGCTCTTGAGAATATTTATTTATTTTATTATTTTTCATTTAGATCTACTTTACTCTTTGGTATATTTTATTTAATAATTTTCTTTTTCGTTTATAACTATTTTGGGCTTGCAAGCGTGCCTAATATATATTATTATGTGTATATACATAAATAATATAGAGTATTTGGTGCAAAAGTAAATCGAGGTTGGTGTGCGGAATTGATATCAAGGGTTTTTCGTCATTTAAAGGGTGCGGTCAAGAATCTCCTATAATTAAGAGCTACAAATGCAGTTGAACCTAAAACCCAGTTCGACCAATTGGAACTGACCATTGCATAGTAGTAATCAGTTGGCCATTTTTTTGGCAATCTACTTCATAATTTTACTTATAATATGTTAGTGTGTTAAGGGGATTGATATTATGGTATTGTGGACCACCATTGATTGTACTAATCTACTTCACTGCAAAAAATTGGTCCATATGTATATCACTGACAAAAAAATTGGTTTAATCTAACTCCAAAACTTGGGTATTATACAAGTATTTATTGGCACACAAATTTGTAAAAGAAGGGATTTATTGACACAAAACTTCAGTATTATACAACTATTTATTATACAACTTGGGTAATATACAACTATTTATTAGTGTCTCAAAAAAAGGTAGCATCATTTGCACTCGTTAGACCCGTGAAAAATACACACGTTTCCACAATAAAAATTGTTGATTGCCTTGAATCTCTATTATTTTTCATCGTTGATTTGACCCATCTGATGTTGGACTGTGACTCATTTGATGTGGACTATGACCTATTTGATGTTGAACTATGACCCATCTAATGTTAGACCTCGACTCATCGGATGCTGGACCGTGACCCATCTGGTGTTGGACCGTGACCTATGTGATGTGGCCCATGACCCATTTGATGTGGACTATGACCCACCTGATGTTGGACCGTGACCCATCTGATGTATCGGACTGTGACCCACCTGATGTGGATCTCGACTCATCTGATGTTGGAACTTGGCCCATTCGATGTTGGACTGTGACACATCTGATTTTGGACTTTGGCCCATCTGATGTGGACCAGCCCATCTGATTTCATTTAATAGGATGATATTAAATTAATTAAAGTATCTCTTACAATATATTATGATATATTTAAAGAGAAAGTGATTTTAGATAGTAATATAAAATTAATAAATATTATATACTTATATTTTATTATTATTTTATTCTCATATAAAATAAAGGTTCTTGGTTACTACCTTATTTTAATATTATAAAATTATCTTATAAGGTACAAGAGTAGTAGTATCCCCTGTCAGAGTTCAATTAGTTTCCATTTTATAGATGAATCGACTTATTAAAACCGATCAATCGGTCTTGAACCAAATGACAACTTACACCTTATTAAATCTGATCTATCGATTTTTATTTTTCGATCGATCGATTCTCGTCCGAATAGACGACCTGATTCACACCAAAATTTTACTATTGCACGACCAAAAATTTAGTGCACATTAATCACTTGCACTTTGAGATCGATGGTCGTGATGCACTTAACTTTAAAAATACTAATATTTAATTTATACATTTAATAATGATAAATAATAATATATAAAAGTATCGCTTTTATCGATTCAATGTAACCACTTCGATAACACGAAGTGTTAGGAATTCGATACCTCGTGAACATTGAACCCCGACTTTCTCGTTATCAAGAATACACTTATGACTATCCTATTCTATATTGTACTGGAATGTGTATAAATAAATGTATATATATAAACATAAGAAAACCTAATCCAAATCTTTTTGCGCGTCTGACTTTCGGTATTTCCATCTGAATTACATTATATGAGTTATGAGTAAGTTAGAATATATGTACGAGAGTGTATGAGATCATGCCTATGCTTGGGTGTGGTGACTCATTGAGATGGTATTGAAGTGAGAAATATATCGTATTCACATGCCTTACAAGTCATAGTGGAATGGGACCCATGACGAGTCGGGTGAGTGTGAATTCAGTATAATTTCGTATACGGTGGCATATATGGTGACCCTATCACCCTGAGTTTTAATACGAGAGGATAAGATATGAGATATGATACGAGAATCGAGCTTTGGGCCTTAGCTATGGTGAGATTTCTTTTATGATCATGTAAAACTCGGTATATTGGCATCCATGTATGGATACAACTCTCTATGGTAGTATGGGCTGCCACATGAAGTACATCCAGGTTGCTACGAAACCGTTTCCTTGGGGAACGTGATTTAGGAAAGTTATCCCACTATAGTTTGTCCTAGAATTAAATGTATGAGTATGATAAAATATGAGTATGAGATAAGATAAGTTATGATACGAGTACGATAATAAGACACCGTTGGGTAGGCCAGTAAAAAATTAAGAATATAAGTCTCTGTACGTGCCGTTCCTTGCGTAGCCACCGTAAGGGCAACAACGTCTTTTAGCCAAGACGAATCTCTGGGAGAGATTATGAGTATGAGTATGTTATGAGTGACTTTGGCCATTATGTCTCCCCATTGGCTAGGTGGTGGAGTATGAGTATGACACGAGGGCGTTATGATTTAGTGGTATGATTCTATGTTGACCATCCCATGATAGCTCGAGTAGTGACTCTGGCACAGGTCGTTTAGGATTTTACGAGTATGTTAGTTACGCTCATGTGATGTACAGATATATGTGCGAGAATGATAATAAGACATGATATGATATGTTATAAGATATGGTAAGGTACATTAGGATATGAGTGTCTAGATCATGGTCTTGCATTTATGATATGATATGAGTTTCACGATATACATATGATTTTATCTTTCTTCTGCTATCTACTTTGAGATATTATGTTTATCACTCACTTAATGCACCCACAACACACCTGAGTAGTATGGGGTAGATTGGTAGTGTATCCATTGAGTTCACGTGATTGAGTAAACCCATCCCACGATAATCTAACAGTTGAAGGTGATTATGCTGGTGGAGTAGACGCGAGCCATCTAGATCCCGCCGATGTTGATTTCATTGATTCCGTTGGCGTTGAGTACCAGGAGCCTTTGGAGGGCGACGCTGCCAGTTATCAGGAGGACTACGGTGTTGATTTCGACCTGAGTTCCTGATATTGATCATTGCAGACTCAGTAGTGGGTTTGGTCATTATTATTGTTGACTTTATGATTTCCTTTATCGGATTTGTCTTGGACTCCTATTTACATTTTATTGGTGGATTTGTCGTTTTATCACACTTATTCAGTATTTATAATTGAATTTAAAGATTTATTTAAGAATGACTTATATAGTTAGAAACTTATGAGAAATATTAGAAATTATCTATAAGGATTAAAAAATAATGGGTGAAACTTTTCTAAAATTTAGGAGCAATTAGATAAATAAATCCTTGAAGATTTGACTGTTTAAGATTTTATGTGATCTGAGATGCCAACTATAGGAATAGCAGATTCTGGGTTATATTAGAAATAACTTCAATAATTAGATTAAGTAAATATCCTACTAAAGTTTGACATACCACACATTTCAGGGGAACCCTACCTTGAGGATATCAAATATTAGGTGTCGAAAATATAAAAGTTTTCCAGATGAGATTAACAAAGAAACGATGATTTTAGTTTATAATCAATGCCTAATTTTCGATGACGAAAAGTTTGAGGGAAGAATGGAACGACCCTGATTTTTTAAATGTTAAATAGTTGACTTTAGCTGAGATTGCAGAGAAGTACCCTAAACTTATCACCGTAGGCACGTAATTTTTTAGGACGAAAATATTATAAGGGGGGAGAATGTAACGACCCAGAATTTTTGACTTTCTTTTAATGGTATTAGATGGTGCTTTGTACCTTGCTTGGTGTTAGTACTCCACACCGGAACCTATCCTAGTTGAGAAAATACACATTTTAGTTTTTCAAAAGGTTTTATATTTAAAATTATCTTTATTTGACACAAGTTGTGTGGTGGCCTAGTGGTTGAAAGACTTTAGTTAAAGATAAGAGGTCTAAGGATCAAACCTTGCCCATATATTATAAATAAGAAAGTTTCGGAAAATCCTAAATCACTATTACAAGAATTCTTCTTAAAAATTCTAGTCGTCACTCCATCTTCTTTTCTAGCTACCTTTTTCTAAAAATATTCATATCTCCTTTAAATCTCTTGTGTGTTCTTTCACAAAGAACACCGTGATATTTTTCTGCCATCAGATCGTGGGGGAAGAAGGCGGCGTAATCGTGGACGGACCATCGTGTGGACGCCGATCTCTATCGCCCTAATTATTGTCGATCCGCCGATCACGCTTCAAGAGGTGAGTACCCATCTATCCAACTTGCTTTCCTCAGATCCCGCAGCGTAGGGTACGTTCGGTCGCGTATCGATGGGATAAATAAATCTTACCTATGTATGCTTTTATCTATAAATATCGTTATTAAAAATAATGAAATTGCTAACCCTTAGCCATAGATTCTATTGCATTTATTTTCTTCGCTCTTATATATATTTCATTTATTATTGTCTTTTCTCTTAGATCTACTGTACTCTTGTGTATATTTTATTTATTTAATTATTTTTCGTTTAAATTTATTTCGCTCTTGAGATTGTTTATTTATTTTATTATTTTTCATTTAGATCTACTTCACTCTTTGGCATATTTTATTTAATTATTTCCTTTTTCGTTTAGAATTATTTTGGGCTTGCAAGCGTGCCTAATATATATTATTATATGTGTATACATAAATAATATAGAGTATTTGGTGCAAAAGTAAATCGAGGTTGGTGTACGTAATTGAGATCAAGGGCTTTTCGTCATTTAAAGAGTGCGGTCAAGAATCTCCTATAATTAAGAGCTACAAATCTAGTTGAACTTGAAACCCAGTTCGACCAATTGGAACTGACCATTGTATAGTAGTAATCGGTTGGCCATTTTTTTGGCAATCTACTTCATAATTTTACTTGTAATATGTTGGTGCGTTAAGGGGATTGATATTATGGTGCTATGGACCACCATTGATTGTACTAATCTACTTCATTGCCAAAAATTGGTCCATATGAATATCACTGACAAAAAAATTGGTTTAATCTAACTCCAAAACTTGGGTATTATACAAGTATTTATTGGCACAAAAATTTATAAAATAAGGGATTTATTGACACAAAACTTCAGTATTATACAACTATTTATTAGTGTCTCAAAAAAAGGTAGCATCATTTGCACTCGTTAGACCCGTGAAAAATACACACGTTTTCACAATAAAAATCGTTGATTGACTTGAATCTCTATTATTTTTCATCGTTGATTTGACTCATATGATGTTGGATTGTGACTCATCTGATGTGGACCATGACCTATTTGATGTTGGACTATGAACCATCTGATGTTGGACCTCGACTCATCAAATGTTGGACCATGGCCCATCTGGTGTTGGACTGTGACCTATGTGATGTAGCCAATGACCCATTTGATGTGGACTATAACCCATCTAATGCTAGATCGTGACCCATCTGATGTATCGGACCGTGACCCACCTGATGTGGATCTCGACCCATCTGATGTTAAAACTTGGCCCATTCGATGTTGGACCGTGACACATTTGATGTTGGACTTTAGCCCATCTGATGTGGACCAGCCCATCTAATTTCATTTCATAGGATGATATTAAATTAATTAAAGTATTTCTTATAATATATTATGATATATTTAAAGAGAAAGTGATTTGAGATAGTAATATAAAATTAATAAATATTATATGCTTATATTTTATTATTATTTTATTCTCATATAAAATAAATGTTCTTGGTTACTACCTTATTTTAATATTATAAAATTATCTTATAAGGTACAAGAGTAGTAGTATCCCCTGTCAAAGTTCAATTAGTTTCCATTTTATAGATGGATCGACTTATTAAAACCGATCAATCGGTCTTGAACCAAATGACAACTTACACCTTATTAAATCTGATCTATCGATTTTCATTTTTCGATCTATCGATTCTCGCCCGAATAGACGACTTGATTCACACCAAAATTTCATTATTGTACGACCAAAAATTTAGTACACATTAATCACTTGCACTTTGCGATCGATGGTTGTGATACACTTAACTTTAAAAATACTAATATTTAATTTGTGCATTTAATAATGATAAATAATAATATATAAAAGTATCGCTTTTATCGCTTCAATTTGACCACTTCGATAATACGAAGTGTTAGGAATTCGATACCTCGTGAACATCTAACCCCAATTTTCTCGTTATCGAGAATACACTTATGACTACCCTATTTTCTATTGTACTATAATGTGTATAAATAAATGTATACATATAAATATGTCCGCTTAGCATATTTGGGATATGTGCGGGTCATAATTCAAAATTCTAAGCCCTCGGAATAAGGTAGAATTTCTGGTCGTGACACAAGTACACATCCAATTAAGCTCTATCTCTCTCTTTCGATCTTTGCTCGTTTTCCATTAAAGGTCTCCATCTTTCTCCGCTTATTCTCCATTAAAGCTCTCTCTCTTTCTCTGCTCGTTCTTAACACAAGTACATTAAAGATGGAGACCTTGAAGTTGTCTCTTTGTTCGTCATCGTCTAAACTCCATTAAAGCCCAATGTTCTCCATTAAAACTCTCTTCTCGCTCTCCATGAGGGCCCTCTCTCTCTCTCTCTCTCTCTCTCTTTTTGCATCCAATAAAGTTCATTGGCTCTCTCACTCGTCTCAGTGAGCAACTACCATCAACCAATCACCACCAGCACGATACAACAACTATTGACCAAGCAACAAACACCTATGTATAGTTGCATGACATTGATTATACTATAAATATGGTTGCACAATTGGTTAAAATTCTTCATTCGACCATGGATCTAAATGCCAGAAAATCAGAACGTATCATCGGGTCAAGAAACCGGTACGTATCGGACGATACGTATCAGTACCGGTCCGTATCAAACGATACATTCAATGTATCGTTCGATACATAGCATATATTTAAACGATACGGTACATTTAATGTACCGTATCGTTCACGTTTGATATAGATACGTATCGGCATCAGACGATATTTTGATCAATGCATTCAACATTCATAGCCGAACTAAATATATATATATATATATATATATATATATATATATATATATATATATATATATATATATATATATATATATATATATATATATATATATATATGTGTGTGTGTGTGTGTGTGTGTGTGTGTGTGTGTGTGTGTGTGTGTGAAGCTGATTCCCTTGGACACTGTTGTAGGGTTGAATTCTATGATGTGGCCAGCTAGGAACCATGTGGCACACAACCGGGGGATCAAGTGCTACGGTAAGTTGCCCAAGGTGATCTATCTAATACCATCTATAAAAAAAATAGAAAAATATGTTTTTCCATAGTTTAATATTAGGTCAAAGTTGGAAAATATTCAATGCATCATGTTTATTGGGCGAACCAACACTATAAAAAACAAGACTATTAGCGCCAACCAAAAACTGCCACTAGTAACAAAAAACTGCCGCTAATACCCTTGCGGCTAATAGTCTTTAATTGTTTTTTGCTCCAAAAAACTGTCGCTAATAATCTATTTTTTTATAGTGCAAGATAATTGACCTATGATTTGAAAGACATAAAAGTTCCAAGAAAAATTTCTTTTTCTAAAACCCTAGAGAGGCGGGTGAACCTTAGGGAAACGGATGTCATTTTGGAATTTGAGTACCACATAGCGGACCAAATGAACCACGTCGTAGGATCGAACCCTACGGCCACGTCCGAACACTACAAAAATTTTACCTTTTCCCGGCAGCTTATATCCGCCGAGAATAGTCTAAAAGCCGCCTCTAATACTATTGCCGGCGGATGTAGGTCCGCCGCAAATTCCTTTGTCGTTGTTACTATTGTCGTCGGATATTGAACTTTTTTCCGGCGGGGGAACCTCGCTGGTAATAATTTCCCAACGGTCACTAACAACATGATTTATCGGCATCATTTATGTTTTGCCGGCGGACAATGTGACTGCCGGTAATAGTACATTTTCTTTGCCGGCAGACAATGTGCATGCCGGCAATACTACTATTTTTTTTTTTGCCGATAGATAACATGGCTGCCGGTAATACTACTATTTTTATTGCCGACAACCAAAGTGGTTGCCGTCAATACTACAGTTTTCTTTTGCCGACAGACATTGTGGCTGCCGGTAATACTAATACTATTTTTTTTTTTTGCCAATAAATTAGCTAGATTTTTTTTTTTTTTTTACATTTAGCTGGGAATGACGTTTTTTTGTTTGCTCCATCACATGTAACTTTGAATTAAACCCTGAAAATTGTTCCTTATCACAAAAGAAACAAGTACTAAAATATAAACCATAAATTATCACAAATCTAATATCAAATAATAAAAATAAAATTTGTCCCACCACATACAAATGAAGTTCAACAACCATTAACCAATCCAATTCAGAGATATCAATCAGTGCACCGACATCATTTGAAAAATAACCTACAATCCACATTTGAAGCCCTACTCTTGTGCACAAAATAGATACGAAAAAATGAAAGCGACTACATGACTTAATTTTTTAACAATCCATGGACGCCATGTCAAAAATCGACGCCATGCTAATTTCTGCACCACATTAAAACTGCATCACAAATTATGAAGATAGTTAGGATATTAGAGAAAAAAATATTTTTTTTAAATACAAGAAATAATTAATAACATAATATTAGGTATAGGTTGAATTATGAAAAAAAATATATGGTGATTGTGATAGTTGTCCTAGCATTCCTGCATGCAAATTATATTCTGCACTTTCACAATATTTAATCTTTAATATGTAACTTTAATGGTACCGCCAATTTGTTAGAAGTTCTCTTACAAAATATGCGGACTTTCAAAGTTTATTAGGAAGTACCTCAGAGTTTGACCCTTTTGTAGATTCTGGCACTCAAGTAATATTGTTGGCCACCTATGCAACAAACACCAAATAGAGATATTTGATCTAGGATATTGTTTTATAAGTTTAAGTCATTTAAATCAGCTTTTGACTAAATGCAACATATCTAATTATAAAAGATTCAATATTTATACATACCCGTCTCTATAGAGTTTTGACTACGGTCGTAAGATGAAAAAATAATTTTTCTCTCTCCTCTCTCTCCTCCATGAGTTGCATCTTTTTTTTTTATCTCTTCTCTCTCCTTGTCTTTCTCTTCCATGATCTGTATTTTTTCTTTCATTATATTGAGTTCCTCAGAGGACCCATTGCAGTTAGAAGATGATCCCCACAAACTTGTAGGGGTTACTCCCAAACCATAACCACGGACATGACCACGCTTCTCTTTTCCAAACACCTTTGAGAATACATCGTTTCGTGAGTTTGAATCCTTCGAACCAGCTTTTGCAAATTGATCCTTCAACTCACGCTGCAATAAAGCACATTGTCATTTATTATTCGGTTCAATAGAACTTTAAAACCATGCTTTTAAGAAATATATATTAAAAAAAAAAGCAATTAGCTAAGAAGTTTTGAATCCAAAATCTGGTTCAATTTGTTTTGAAACACTTGGATACAAATGAATAGGTGGTCCGTCCCTTATTATCAGCTATGGAGGATCAGTTTTTTCTTTCACCCCCTTATTCACCCCCAAGCTTTTAAATATCAGATTATATGTATGCCATGAATCATTAATTGAATTGTATAGTTTATTAATACTAACCATCCTATCTACCGCTTCATCATTTACGAGTGTGCCATCTTTATGCGCGTGAGTCTTAAAAAATAGCGTCGCTCGAGTTGGTGATGTTTGTGTTTCACTCCTAGAACGCTGCATGAAAGAGTAGTTAAGGGCACAATCAAATTATAAAACATCGACATAGATAAACACCAACCAAAAAGGCATTAAATCGAAATGAATACCTCCTCTTCATGTATTATAGCAAAAATTTTAGATCCAGCCGTATGAGGCAGCGTTTGTTTGGAACGATTTAATTTATTTCGTTCACTTCTTTTCTTCATGTACCAATCAATTGTTGATTCAATATTTATATGTCGCTTAATCATTTTTAAAAAAATTCTTCGGATGATAGTATACCTTTCCATCTTCAGAATTCCAAAAGGGGATCAGAACCTCCCATTGCTCCTGCACAACTTCTTTCGGTTTAGCCTGAAGTCGTTGCTCATCAATTGGATATTTGTTGTAATATTTTCTCTTTAACTCACACTTGAAATCTCTCCACTTCTTGCCCATGGATTTCATTACAAAATACTTTAATCTATCATCAATATCAAACTTCTCCTACATCACATTCAACATACAGACATATATATTACTTTGTTAACATCGAGAACATAGAAAATTATTACAAAAAATAAATTAATTACCAAAATTTGATTCCACGCGCGTTCCTTTCCTTCTTCGTTAACTTCATCCCAAGAAGGGGAATCAAGGGAACATTTCCGCCCATCTCTCGCCATTAAGCCACAGTAATTTGTCAATTTACTCGCTTGTCTCCCGACTGGTTGGCCACGACGATTTATCCCAACCTCAAATTTCTCTCCCTTTCCTAGGCCCATTGTATAAAGACACCTTGTTGGACCTCTTCCCTTCTTTTTCACTGGAGAGGAAGTACCTTCATTGGATGCTTCTTGACTATGACTCATCTGCATAAAAAAATTTAATATCATATTAACATGCATATTAAATTACTAAAGAAAAAGCTTGAGTCCTTGAAAACCATTTATATATAATGGAAAATTTTAAGTTATGTTTCATGACATACATTATGTATACTTATCATCTATCATAAGAAACCATTAAAGTCTCTGATTTTATCATATTAATGTGCACATTTTCTGTGCACAGGCACCAATATACCCTTGTATAATTAATGTGTGTCTACACCAATATATTGCGCAAATATTTCTATACTACTATATGAAACTACTATTAAGGGATTATTTAATACTTAACACTCTGTAGACATCATACCTTTTCTTTGGCAGTAGGATATAAATGAAAGAGCGCTAGTTTTCTAAGAAAGATTCGGAGTAGCAATAGGAACACAATAATAAAATCCGTCACCTTATATATATATAAGCAATTAATTTCTAATATGGGTTAAGCATATAGTAGCCAATTGCAAATGCATATATCTATTACCATCTAAACAATTACAAACTTTCATTCGTTTGAGCATCAGAATCTGATTCATCTTCGTTATCAATTGAATTTTCTGAAGGATCTTGTTGCACATTAAGCGTCTGGGGAGGTGCCTCAACAGTTGCACCAACCAAATCTTCTCTTATCCAATTAATAAAATCGTTCTCATATATATCAGAGTCACGAATTGAATGTTGATTCCCATATGGCATGCTATCCAATAATGTCATCCACCCCACCCATATCAAACACGTCCCTGGGTTTATTCTTCACAACAACATGCCAATTTGGTTCCACAGGATCTGGCACATAAAAAACCTGGTTGACTTGAGATGCCAAAACATATGGTTCATCTGACAGTTCTTGACCGGAGAACAACAATTTTGTGAAATTTACTAATGTGAACCCTAACTCATCAATCTTCACTCCACTGCCCTGTGTCTTTATATCAACCCAGTCACATTTGCACAAAACAAACTTGCGCCCCTCATAATATGTCAACTCAATTATATCCATTAAACGACCATAATAGGTTATCTCTCCTGCAACGGGCTTTTGTCTTTTGCACTTGAATAACTCGTAGTAGTTGCTGAGACTGCAACACCACAATTCTGGGTTTTAGCTTTCTTCTCCTTATCAATGGTTTGGAATTTATATCCATTGATGGTGTAAGTAGTAAGTCTTTGCGCTAGAGAACTTGGACCTTGGGAGAGGGAATGGATTCCTTCTGCCAACATAGTGGATGACTTTCGTAATAGGGCAACCTATTTAAAATGAGCATTAAGGTTAAAAAACTCCTAAGTTATTTTATAGTAAGGAACATGTTGAAATACAAACTATTAATACTTACATGTTCCTCAAACCATTTAATAAACCTTTGGTTGTGCATTTTATGCAATTCATGTGGACTTGCCCTGCTGTGAGTCATCTTAAGGTACCGGATGTGTTTTCTGCATAAAATATAAAAAGTTTCTTAAATACATCATGCACCGAATTTGATATCAATAAAGTTTTACATATATGTCATTTTTTACTTTAGGTAACTAGTGATCTCAGGTTGGTTGAACAATACATAGCGATGTGCTTGCGTTCATTCTATGTCTGAAAGTTTGAATGGTATGGCCCGCCTAATTGCACATTCTTCATTAATTCTTGTAGGGCGGTTTAGCCTTGTTTCAACGTTAGGCAAGTATCTCGAGCAGAATGTGAGACATTCTTCTGCAAGATATCCTTCTGCAATAGATGCTTCGGGTTGAGCCCTATTACGCACATATGATTTCAAGGTATACAAGTATCTATACGTAAACAAAAAAAATCCATGAGTGAAATTACATACATACATACATTATACGGCATGATATCGTTCTCTGTAGTTCTTGATCTTTTCCTCAAAGGCTGCTTTCCAAATTTGTGTGTATAATTTTTTAATTGATTTAACACATTCAACCCAGATAATGGAATAGGAGATGGTCTGACCTCCATAGTACCATCAAAAGAATTTTTTTGTTTTCGGAAGCGATGATCTGAAGGTAAGAATTGACGATGGCCCATATAACAATGTTTCCTACTATACATTAGGTAATGGCTACATGTGTTTTTGTGGCATAAAGGACATGCCAACTTTCCTTTCGTGCTCCAACCTGATAACATGGCATAGCCTGGGAAGTCACTGATGGTCCATAACAAGGTTGCATGTAATTGAAAAATCTCATTCCTCGATGCATCATATGTCTCCACCCCAAATTCCCATAATTCTTTTAATTCGTCTATTAGGGGCCTCAAATAAACATCAATGTCCTTTCTTGGGCCAGCGGGTCCTGGTATAAGCAAAGATAGTATCATGTTTGGTTGCTTCATGCACAACCATGGTGGCAAATTGTGTGGAATTAATACCACAGGCCATGTACTATGTGCAATACTCATTGTCCTAAATGGGTTGAAACCATTGCTCGCTAGCCCAAGTCTGACACTTCGAGGGTCTGATGCAAAGGCTTGATTAATGGTATCAATATGTTTCCAGGCAGGAGAATCTGCAGGATGCCTCAAAATTCCATCTTTTGTGCGGCTCTCATCATGCCATCTCATGTCAGATGCAATTTTCGATGACATATATAATCTTTGTAGTCGTGGTTTTAAGGGAAAGTGTCGTAGAATTTTGGCAGGACTCTTCTTTTTATCACATTCTGAATGATCCTCTGGAACCTTCCATCTTGAGGTACCACAAATGTCACATGGTTGCTTGTCGACAAAATCTTTCCAATATAGCATGCAATCATTGGGGCAAGCATCGATTTTATTATAGTTTAGTCTCAAATCAGAAATTATCTTCTTGGTTTGAGTAAAACTACCTGGAAATGTCGAACCCTCAGGAAGCACCTCTGTTAACAAGTCAAGCAACATAGTGAATGACTTGTTGCTCCATCCACCGAGGCATTTAATATGCGATAACCAAACAATGAATGATAACTTTGTGTGTGATTTACACCCTGGATATAAATCTTGTTCTGCATCCCGTGCTAATTTGTAAAATTTAGTAGCACTGGAGTTGGTAGATCATTTGCTCCTTGTGTTAAACCACTTGAAAGTCCTTATGGTTTTCTTAATCCAAATGCATCATTCAACATACCTCTCATGTCGTCAACAATATCATGTTGATCAACTTGATTGAATACTGCATAATCACTTGTTGAACTTGAATGAGGTATTTCCTCCCCATGAAAATACCATACAGTGTAATTTTGATCAATTCCATCGCATACCATATGCTCATATGTTGTTTTTGAATCTTGAACTAGAACATTATTGCATTTAACACATGGACATTTCAACATCCCATTAGAAATTGCTCCACGGGCTTCAGCTAGCTCAATGAACTCTTCCACACCTTTAGTATACTCTAGAGAAGTCCTATATTATAGATACAAAAAAACATGTTTGCTTATCAACCAAAGCATAGCATGAAAAAGCAAATTGATATGGTTGAAAACGTAGAAATAAAGGTATACCTATGTTTTTGGATCCAACTCCTATCCATCGTGTGAACGTTTGGATTTGATATCCTCAACTTCTTCGTCAAGTGTTCTGAAAACTCTAAGATAAAGTTATATATTAGGGATAAAAAAAAATAACACTCATGTCCTAAAGAATGATTGATTGATTTTTCAAAGGAATCAAATGGGTGACAAAATAGTCGTAGGGGTTCTAATGTGAAGGAAAGAGTGGGTTTATAGCTTTAATTCTCAATAGCTATAATCTATTGAACTCGATGAATGAGAACCATTGATTTAATTTGACCCATTGCCTAAGTCCATTTAAGCTACTGGATTAGTCCACTGTTGACTATGAGCCAAATTCAACTATAGGTAAAAGGGTTCATGTAGCCACAAGATGCTTTGGATCTTGGCCTATCACAATTCCAAGTGCCACACAAGTGGACAAAAGTCCATTGCCTAATTCAAGTTCAAAACATCTCAAAGGGTCCAAAATAAGTAGTGAATGAGACTCCCCAAGATAAATAGAACACAGGAGCACACCCCCACCAACCTTTTTAGATATGAAAAGTTTATGAAAAGTTAGCATTCCTATTTATAGAGATGGTTATGACTACCCAGCGCATATGCATCCCCCATCCATCAGAATTTCTTTCAGCCCCATCTGATCATTCATTTACATTGAATTGACTTGATGGTTGGATTGATCATAAAGAAACTTTCCAAAAGAATCATGGAGCAATTGGCATAGGAGACTGCACATAAAAAATTTTAATTTACCAAATTACTGAAATCTTCCCGTCTTTTATTAAACAAAACCTATCAATACCGCTCAAATCTAAAATTTCACCATAGAAAGGTAAGCATAGCATGAGTCTCAAGTTAACCAAGGGAGTTAATTTTAGCAAAATCGGCTCCACTATGATTTTCGTGGAATCGACATAACCTTGGCATAGCAGACTTCTAATAGATTGGATCAAGGCTGTGATGATGATGATGAGTATGATGATGGCATAATTGGCGTAGATGTAGTCGCATAGTTTACCTGCTTGGGATCTCTGTTCTTTAACTTAATGCAGAAAATATATGAGAAAATACTGAAAAGGACTGCAGAAAAAAAAAAGACTAAATCCATGCTCTTGAGCACAATTGGATCACATTCATCTGCCTGATTTTGCTAACTGTCTAAATTTATAAACACAAAGGTGAGAGTTTTTATAATTTCAAACCACCTATATATGGTATATGCTTGCAAAGTGAGACAATAACTAATCGTCAGTGCTGATTTGGAGAGGGCGATATAGCAAAAGGAAAAACCTCTAGTGAGCTAACATCTTGTGGCATGAATAAGATGTTGAAACTCCCAAACAATCTACCTCATACTTACAGTAATGAAAATAGATTCCCTTCACACGGGTACTGATGAGTAGTGAAATATGATGATATTTCACCCCTAGATACCTATATTTAGCTATCCGATGAAGGCTATCTGATAAGAATTATTAGATTTGAAGTGTTTCAGATAAATACAAGCCAAGTGCAGAAAACAGCCCAAGAATTCTAAAAATAATGTCAAAACACTGCAACTTTGGGTCATCGAGAACTTAGTGCAACTTGTATCTCAATTTAGACATTCAAGACGGATGAATTATGAAATTGTTAAAACACAAAAGTTGTATATCTTTCTATCAGCTTTCCAACAGCGTAAGAACCTCCTCAATCCGAGTTTGAGACAGAAAGTTATGGCCAAAATACTGAAGTAGTGTTTGATGTAAAGTTCGGCGAGAATTCACGAAAATCTGGGAGGTCGATGCATCGACCCTATTGGGTCAATTAATCGACCCTAAATTTTCGAGTTTAAACACCTCTGCGACTGGGAAACTTCGGCTCTATTTAAAGCGGATCAAACACTTCGAAGAGGAGAGCAAAAAATTAGGGCAAGGATTAGGAGCAAGAATTAGAGATAGGAATTAGAGATAGATAATTAGAGAGTTAGTTTTAGCTTTTCTTTTTTTTAGAGTGTTTGGAGAGGATTATTTATTCATTATTATTTTTGGTTTTAGACTACTCTGGGCATCTTTTTAAAAGTTCTTCTTTTCTCCTTCTTCTAGGGATTGATCTGGGTAGATTGTACCTAGGATTTGCATTGTTTTTCCTTTACGTTCATGAAAGCATAGATTGTATTTAGGAAAAGGCATTGTAACCAAAGATTTTTGGAAGAAATAAAAAGAGGAATGGCTTTGAATGAACAAGGAGATCATACACCAAAGATGAGCGGCTAAATCAGTAGATCGGGAAAGATGCGATCCCCAGATAAGTACCCATATTTATGATTAATACCATAGTCTAATGTTTTTATTGTTTTGATCTACACATCACGAGATACACTATGCTTTTTACATGACTCATACCGCAATGATAGGATGAGTCATTGTTTTTAGATAGGGTATGCCGGATTGATGATCATACTTTATTTCAAATCATTTTTATGAATGAATGATGGTGATGGTGTGAATGATTCTTTAATGAAAGGGGGGTATAAATCTGGGGTAGCATATTTCTTGATCTTATTTAAATATTATTCTTAGATTCATCAGTAATTAGTTGTTTAGATTAATTTATTTATTTTTGCATTTAGAAAAAGTGATAAATTTTTGGTTAAATTGAATCTGCCCTTTGGTACTTCCTTGGGGACGTTTTTAAATCTCTGAAAGAATTAATTAAAATTCAAGATTTCCCTGTGGGTTCGACACCTTTGTTCTTGCCATACTGCAATAGATCTTGTGCACTTGCAAGGGTTACATTTAAAATCGATCAAGTTTTTGGCGCCGTTGCCGGAGAGATCAGCGAAATTTTGATTAATTCGGTTAGGGATTTTTGTGTTTTGATTAAAAAAAAAAAAAAAAAAAAATCAAATTTTGGATTTTTGCTTTGTAAATTCTTCTTTCCCTTATTTTTCTCTCTTAGGTAAGTAATTTTTTTAGGAGTCTTTTAGGAAGTTGAGATTTTTAGGCTTTTTATTTTAGATTTTGTAGGAGTCTTTTAGGAAGTTGAAATTTTTAGACTTCTTATTTTAGTTTGTGTAGGACTCTTTTAGGAAGTTTAGGTTTTTAGGACTTCTTATTTTAGTAGGATTATTTTTCCTTATTTTCCTCTTTTAGATATTTTGTAGGATTTTCTAAAATCTAGTTATTAATTTTTGTGGGACTACTTGCTTTAGGCTTTGTAGGAATCTTTCTATTCTCTCTCTTCTTTTTCTCTTTTAGGTAAGATTTTATAGGATTTTGAAGGATTGTCTTTAGGTTTGAAATTTAAATTTTATATTTTAATTTTTAAATTTAATTTTTATTTTTGAAATTCGAATTTAAAAAAAAAAAAAAAATTATTTTAAATTCGAATTTCAAATTTAAAAAAAAAAAAAAAATTAAATTTAAATTTTTTCCCTTATTTTTCTCTCTTAGGTAAATTTTTATAGAGTTCTTTTAGGAAGTTTAGATTTTTAGGATTTCTTATTTTAAATTTTTTAGAAGTTTATTTTCCTTATTTTCCTCTTTTAGATATGTTGTGGGATTTTCTAAAATCTAGTTATTAATTTTTGTGGGACTACTTGCTTTAGGCTTTGTAGGAATCTTTCTATTCTCTCCCTTCTTTTTCTCTTTTAGGTAAGATTTTATAGGATTTTGAAGGATTGTCTTTAGGTTTGAAATTTAAATTTTATATTTTAATTTTTGAATTTAATTTTTATTTTTGAAATTCGAATTAAAAAAAAAAAAAAAAAATTTATTTTAAATTCAAATTTTAAATTAAAAAAAAAAAAAAAAAAATTTCGAATTTTAATTTAAAAAAAATAAAAAAAATAAAATTGTGCGCTTGTGTCAATCGATTGAAAATCTTTGCTTTAATCGATTGAAGCTGAATATTTTGAGTTTGTTGTGGATTCATCAATCTTTGTTTGTGAGCGTGGTGTATGAGCTTTACTCGTTCTCATCACCCACATCTTCTACCATTTAATCTTGAGATCGAACGATCTTGTAGAGAGAATCGCAGAATTCAAAGGAATCAGTATCATCATACTGATACCATGGCTAATCAAAGGCAAGAAATGAATGGGAACAACCAGAATATCAATAATGGCAATAATGGAAATAATGGAAATGATGGGAATAACAATTACAATGAGGGCCCTAGAACACTCGAATATTATAATGATCCTGGTTTTTACGAGGATCAGGAATGTATAATGCATGATCCCATTCCAGGAAACCACTATGAATTCAAATCAGCGATGATCCAAATGCTACCAATTTTCCATGGGTTAGTAAATGAAAATCCGCACGTTCATCTAAATGAATTCACTGGGGTATGCAAAATGTTCAGAGTCCACAATGTCACTGATGAGATAGCTAAACTCCGACTCTTTCCTTTCTCTTTAAGGGACAAGGCAAAAACGTGGTTTTACTCTTTAGAACCGCAATCTATTCAGAGTTGGGCAGAGTTATACCGTCAGTTTCTGTGACGACCCGACTTTTCCAATCCTTACGGTATAGGAAAGGCCGGTTCATCAACTTATTGATTTCTCAATAAGCCGTATTCAAACAGAAGCCGGCACATAACAATGATCTAAAACAGAGGCAAAGTAGAGATAAACCATAAATCAAAAGCTTGATATAACAAATCTATCACTATGAGGAACCAAAAGGAACCACCGGTGATGGCCAATCCAACACCTAAACTAATGGTTCACGATGATGGTTCCTCAAGTGATATCAAAAGAACAAAATAAGGCCTAGGGCCCAATATTCAAAACAATATTCAAACAAAATACCAAAAATATAGGATCTAGAGATCAAGGGAAGAACTCCTCGAGTAAATCTAATTCCTCCTCAGGAATATAGTCAGAATCCTCCAAATCCTCCGATCCCAAATCAGTCTCAGCACCTGTGACGTATAGTCGAGGGTGAGCTAACAACAAAGCCCAATAGAGGAAACAGATCTATTTGCATTTCATTATAAGTAAAGGTTTTTCAAAAGACAGAATTCGAATCAAATATGGTTTTCAAATGATGCTTTGCAAACGAAATCTCCAGTTCTAATCTCGAGTTAAAATCAATACATAATTACGATGTGTTGAAATTTTACGATCGAGCATGCTTCTTATATTAAATTTATAACTTAATTTTATCTCTCAAATTTCCTATAGCATGAGAGCAAGGTGCATTACCGATGGGAAAACCCTCGACCATCTGGTTCATGAACCCTTTTTCCGAATGCAACAAGCCCCTACGCTATGAGGGAAACTTCGCCAAAGTTATACCACAACACACGGTTGGTAGAATCTAGGGCATCGCTCGCGTCCTTAAATCAAATGCAAATGCTAACGATTTCAATACTTATATTCATAACATAATCGATTTGGAAGTTCTGATTCAAAAGTTCTGATTCAAGATTTAACTGAGGTTCTGAGGTTCAATTTGCAAAGTTCTTAGTTATAACGAAGTTTCCAAATTTTCAGATTTGTGTCATATAATCAGAGTTTTATTCATGCTGTGCAATCAATTTCCAAATTTATACTTCTTAATTTAACAAAGAAATGCCTTTACTTACAATTTAATGCAATTAAAATACAAGGTTCCCCTACCTTAACAAAGAGCTTCCAATCAAGCCAAAAAAAAAGTCCTCACCAAGGACTCCCTAACAACAAAAACCTACATATATTAACACTCTTAGTGTTAATATAAAACCAAAATCAAACTAAGAGATTATGCGGATCAAAAATCCAACAAAAGATTTGAATGCCGAACAGATGATTGACCAATTCAATTAAATTGGGTCGAATTTGAAATTGATGGTCGATTCTAAATCGACCGAATTTCAATTTACACTTCAGATAAAAATTGAAAATCGACACTCAATTTCAATTCGATGGTCGATTCAAATTGACTCGATTTGAAAATCGACAGTCGATTTTCTCAGACATGAAATTTTGTAAAAATTTGGATCTTTGATCCTTTTTCTAAATTTTTAAAATTTTTTTTTTTCGCCACAGATTGTTTAGCCAATAATTACCTTTATAAACTAAACAAAAAACAACATAACATGTTTAACTAACAGGTTTTAAAAACCTACCTTTTGACGTATATTTAGTTGTTTCCGTTGCCCCAATCACGCATCGGAAAACATCTCAAAGCTCAAGTAGCTCAAATTTTCACTTCACCATCCAATAAGGTGACCACAAATCATCACCAACCAAATCACACAGAGGTTCTCACTCTCCACATCACTCTTCTCTTTCTATAGATCAAAATGATCCGAATACAAATCTAAGGTTAATTAATGGTTGAGATGTGAAGAGGGGTTCTAAATCTTACAAGATCTAAGATCAATGAAGCAAGGCCTTTAAGGCTTAAATTTCCAACGAGAGAGAGAGATTAATCTTCTCTTGCACTCTCTCTTATAACCGAAAACTAAACAATTTAATATCTAGATATTATATTTTTGTAACTTATCTCATAAAATAGAAAAATGTCCGACGCTAACCACAAACACCTACGTTATGGTGTAAGTCATCGCTTACATGACTTGCACACACCGTTTGACAAAAACCTCTTACCACTAGTCTTATCATAGCCTTATCTTACTAAAAGTCCAAAAATATTATACCGTATTTTCCGGGCACGCTTCCCGAGGTAAACGAAAATAGGTTAAAAATATCAGGGATATTACATTCTCCCCTCCTTAGGAATTTTCGTCCTCGAAAATTGAAGACAACATATACCACAAAAAAAGAAACGAGAAAATAACAGGGTGCACAGTGCGATGGTCTCACAGGGCACGCAAGTCAAGGGATGAAATCCAGAACGTGGATGTACTACATGTGGCACCGGAAGGGCTATAGTGGGTTGCATCCGACATGGATGCCCACCCCAAGTGTCACGTGTCGGAAACCGTACACCCACACACACAGAGCAAAACCAGAGCAAAAAAATGTACATAAACAAGCAAATACAAGGAACAGAGCGGAGGTACTCAGAGAGTACAAATCAGAACAAGCCCAACTCGCATAAAAACCCCACATATGGAGTGCAACAAATCAAACATATCCACAATAGAACAATTACGTGCCAAGAAGAAATGGATATGAAAATAGACGACGTAGCATGTCAAACCAAAATAATGTAATATCCAATGCACGTCAAAAGTATATAAGAGATAACAAAGATATAAGGACCACGGGCCCTAAATAATCCAGTCAGAGAAAATAATACATGTCCACAAAACAAAAAGCAGATCCCCCACCATGGAATACTCGAAATCCCCACACGAGATGTGCCCTCGATCCATCATCACTTTGCGACCAACATCATCACCCGTGATCTGCGCTACCAGAAGGAATATCGTAACCATACCACGTGAAGGGCGATAGACCGCGTAAGTCAGCCGTATGTGGTGTAATCATCGTGGAACGCAGCGTCGATCGAGATAAGAAAGAGCGCCGCCATGCACATCCAACTCGACGACAGAGCCGCATCGTGTGAGCTCGTGGATCCGTGGCTCATCGCGTCATCTCGTCGTGTGAACTCGAGAGCGTAAGGATATCGCTCGTAATGGCCGAGCAGCAACATGAGCGGATCCTCATCGGCATCACGTGCATCCGCATCAGAACCGCTGGTTCTTTAGGAGGTTTCTACAAGGCATGAGGTTTGACCCCAATTGACCAGTTTATACATCTTTCTACCAGCAGTAGACTTGAGTTCGGTAGGAGAAATGTCATATTCGGGACCCGCTCGATAATTTTCAATCATGATAGAAATTAAACGGGCATAGGGAATGCCCTTCTTCGGCGTTTTTATTTGTTTTCCCATTTTCTCACGTGCCTTAATAAGCCCCTTTAAAAGTACCTCAGGAGCACTAAACCATCGCTCTTTAAAAGCAGCAAATAAAATCTGTTGGGGGGGGCCGCTTCAGTTATGTCCAAGAGGAAAAGGGTAGTCTTAAAAATTTTATCCAAAATCCACATAGATTACGGCATATGTAAATGCGAACAATGGACCTACTGCACCCGTGACGTCCTTGCGCTATTTGAGCCATTACCTCGTGAGAAGGGACCGGTTTGGGAAAGGAGGACCTAATCCCATGGTTTTAGAGTATTTCAACGGGCAACGTAGTGCCACAGCCATGTCATCTAAGTCAAAAGTATAATCTCGTCCATCAATTTCAGTATAAATTTTCTTCTCGTCCTCGCGGCGCATATGTTGGTAAAACAGGCGCACTAAACGAGGATAAAAATGGGCACTAAATTCAGTGCATAGGAAGGTCAGCTGGGCTTTTTCAAGGTATTCACTCGCCCACTGTGTGGTAGTTTGTTGGTCAAACAACTCCGGGTGAAAAACATACTCATTGGCGAAGCCCTTGATGCTCCAAAATTCATTGGGCTGCTCAGGCATTGGAGGGGGCACAGATGGTGTGGGCTGAGAAGGTGGTGGAACCGACTGAGGTGGTTCCCGGTCGTGGGTGCCTGTAGCTAGAGGAACCACTTTCAAGCCTACTCTTGGAGGTGGGGTTATGAATAGGGGTGGCCTTCTTAGGCCCCATTTGAACAATGAACAAAATGTAACAAAACCCACGAAAATGCACAAATTGCAAATAAATTGGGGGTGGGAGGTTACCTTCAAAAGTCCCAAATCGGGTTTTGCAAGGAAAATTTTCGAATCCCCTTGACAATGTGGGGCACTCTCCCTTGGATTTGCAGCTCAAAATACTCTGAGAAGTTCCAAATCGCCAATCGCTCCAAACCCTAGCTCAAAACCCACAGAAAAGCAACCGAAAATAACAGAGCCCGAAATAGGAGCCCCACTTAAATCGAGAAAATCGACCCTCGATTTCAAATTCGTGGGTCGAATTTGAATTGACAAATCGATTCAAAAATCGACACTCGATTTTTGTGAAAATTTCTCAGGCCTAAATTTGGCCTTAAAATGCCTATAACAATGCAGAAAAATCGACCCTCGATTTCAGAAATCGACCCTCGATTTTTCAAGTGTCTGAGGTCTTCAAAATTTCAAAATTTTGACATTTTTAAGGCATTACCTTGGGTCCAAATGGATCATTTGTGTGTCCATTTCATGCAAAACAACACAGTTACAGCTAAAAGCTATATTTCAGTCCAATTTGGGCTAAAAAAAAATTTTACGAAAATAAACTTAAAATAATGTTGTGATGGAAAATAGCAAGTCCGGGTCTGATTGGACTCGTAATTTTTTTTTTTTTTTTTTTTTTTTTTTTTTTCTGGTTTGTTTAGCAAGGAAAATTGTGAAAGAGTTACAAAATGAGCATATTTTGGACCATGACCATGACATGTCAAGGCCAAATGGTTCAGTAAATGTCCAAATAGGTAAGTGACCATAGACCGAATTTAGGTCACTAGACCTATAGTGAGTAGCATACCAGAATTGGGTCTAAGGCCCAAAAATTTTTTCCGATTTCTATAATATAGGGATCTCGATATAGACCCACTCAGTAAAAATACCTTGATCCTCCAAAATTTCTCACAGAAATATTTATATGTATATATAAAACCAATAGGTACACATAAATGTCAAAATATTACACAGTCTACACAGAGGGAGAAAAATAAAATTTTAAGCAAAAAGGCTCGGAAATTGGTCCCGGAGCTCAGCTTCACGCTCCCAAGTGGCTTCCTCCGGTGTATGATTCCTCCATTGTACAAGAACAAAAGGAATCGTTTTAGAGCGTAGGATCTGCTCCTTGCGATCCAAAATCTGAATCGGGTCCTCAATCACCGTCAAACCATCCTGAAGCTCAATGGGTTGGAAATCAAGCACGTGAGTCGGGACACGTGATGTATCGACACATGGAAGACGCGTTGTGCATGCTAGACAATTGTATGGCGCCACTCGATAAGCAACCTCTCCGACTCGGCCTAATATCTCAAAAGGCCCAACGCATCGAGGACTCAACTTCCTCGCTCGAACCTCATAACGCCTTTCGTGGCGAATCCGAACAAAGACATTCTCGCCAACCTCAAAATCCACGTGTCGCCTCTTGAGATCGGCGTAGCTCTTCCGACGACTCGAGCTACTCAGAGTCGTCACAGATCAACCGAACCGTCTCGGTCGTGCGCTCGACTATCTCAGGTCCAATAATGAGCTTCTCACCCACTTCTTCCCAGTTCAACGGCGATCTGCACCGTCATCCATATAAAGCCTCGAACGGAGCCATACCGATGCTAGCGTGGAAGCTATTATTTTGGTTCCATGACCCGTGAAAATCCAACATGCAAGCTCTCAGCATGTCCTCAATGATCTGATTCACTCGCTCAGTCTGGCCGTCCGTCTGTGGGTGAAATGCCGAACTAAAGTCAAGACGAGAACCCATTCCTTCCTGAAATTTCTGCCAAAAGTGTGAAGTAAACAACGGGTCCTGTCTGACACAATACTAGCCGGTATGCCATGCAGTCTAGCAATCTCCTTGAGGTATAACTCGCAAGTCTACTAGTCAGATACGAGGGTATTGTATGGTAGGAAATGAGCAGATTTGGTTAGCCGATCGACAATGACCCAAATGGCATTGTTCTTCCTCAGTGTTTTCGGCAAACCTAGAATGAAGTCCATCGAAATGGCTTCCCATTTCCATTCGTGCAACAGTAAAGGTAATAACCTTGGATTCGATGGTCAACCTTAACTCACGACAAACTAGGCACCGCGACATTACTCAATGACGTCGCTTCAAACCTCGCCACCAAAAACTTTTCATCAAGTCCTGATACATCTTGGTGCTACCAGGATGTATGGCATACATGGATTTGTGAGCCTCTTCTAGAATAGTGTCCCGAAGCTCTGAGCTTGTCTACACATACATCACGAAACAACAAGGTTCCATCTGCCGAATGGAGAAATCCTTCTTCGCCACACTCGACATCTCGTCAATCGCCATCACTCATCATCGGTCATCTGAAGCTTTCTAATATTCTCAAGAGCGAGGCGTAGTACAAGAGTAGCCATCAATGCTCCGAGCCGCTTACATCGAACCGTGAGCTGCCCAAAGCCATATCCTCCAAAAGCTTCCATCAGAATCCGGCTCACAAGATGTGATAAGCATTGTAGACCTTCTCGAGAGCATCGCGACATTTGCCTTTCTGGATGGTCTTGAATCGAGCAATCATAGTCTTTCAAAACTCCATCCATCGTCGGCCTCATGTTCAAGTCCTTTACGAGTGAATTGCCGAGACTCTTGTGATCGGTGAATATATCAAATATTTCACCGTAGAGATAATGTCTCCAGGATCTTGAGAGCGAATATAAGCTGCGCTAACTCGAGATCATCGTCGGATAATTTCTCTCATGGTCCTTCAACTGCCAAGAACCGTAAGCAATAACCCTCTCGTGTTGAGTAAGCACACAGCCAAATCCGCCATAAGAAGCATCACTGTACACTACGAAGCCTCCACTGCCTGAAGGTATAGCAAGTACCGGTGCTGTACTCAAGCGCCGCCTCAACTCCTGAAAACTCTGCTCAGACTGCTCTGTCCAATCGAACTTTGCACTCTTTCTCGTAAGCTCTGTGAGCGGTGCAGATAATTTCGAGAAACCTTCGACAAATCGCCGATAGTACCCTGCCAAACCAAGGAAACTCCGGACTTCAGAATCGTGAGGCTGTTCCCGATTCACCATTGTAGGATCCTTTGAAATGCGACTCGGAGACAACGTGGCCTAAGCCCGGACTGATCGAGCCAAAACTCACACTTCAGTTTGGCATATAATTGATGGTCCCTGAGTGGTTGAACAGCCATCCTTAGAGGTTGCACATGCTCCGCTCTGGTTTGCAAATAGGTGAGAATGACATCTACGAAGCCAACCACAGATTTATCAAGGTGTGGTTTGAACACCCTGTTGATCAGAGCCATGAAAGATGCAGGCGCATTTGTCAATCCAAATGGCATCACTAGAAACTCATAGTGGCCATAGCATAGCGTCCAAACGCAGTTTTGGATACATCTTCCACCTTGATCTTGAGTTGGTGATAGCGACCTCGAATCAATCTTTGAAAAGAATTTGGCACCTTGCAATTGATCAAACAAGTCATCTATCGCGGAAGAGGATACGATTCTGTCGTCATCTTGTTGAGTTACCTATAATCGATACCAGGGCGCGCCGATCCATCCTTCTTTTCTACAAAGCGAGCCGGTGCACCCCAAGGAAACACTTTCGATTAGAATAAAGCCTTTGTCCTAACAACTCTTGAAGCATTCCTTGAGCTCCTTCAACTGTTGCGCCATTCGATAAGGAGCCTTGGACAAAGGTTACATGCGAGCTAAGTCGATCGCAAACTCAATCTCTCGATCCGGTGGCAATCCGCAAGTCATCGTGAAAACATCGAGAAACTCACTAACCATCGTAAGAAGTGCAATGTCCCGATCTTTCTCCTTACTATCTTGCAAGTAAGCAAGATATCCACAACATCCGTTCTCATCATGCGCCATTTCGGATGGCGGAAATGATAGGTGCAACGCTCGAGTTGACTCATAAAATCGAAATGATTTCATCTTCGGTGGTCGGAAGGTTACGATCTTCCGTAAACAGTCCACATTCGCATGGTATGCAGACAACCAATCCATCCCGAGAATCACGTCGAACCCTGCCATTTTCAGCGTAATCATGTCGGTCATTGTCTCGTGGTCATCAACTATCACGATCACAGACTTTCTGCACATCATTCAGGCGAGCGAGCTTCCTGTAGGAACCTTCACATCCAAGACAAACGCAAGGGGTTTGGGTATAATGCTCATCTTCTCGGCGAAAAGAGGAGTAATGAACGAGTGACTAGACCCAGGGTCTATTAATACTCGTGCTTCAATTTTACTTGAGTCGCTTCCACAACTCATCATAAGTGTACCTTAATAAAAAGTTTGTCATTAATTATGTATGCTTATATGCAATGATGTTATTGTATTTTCAATGTATTGACAAGGAATATATAATTCAATCAATAAAATTTAATACTAAAAGTAAAATCTGAACTTTAAAAATACCTTGGACCACGTCATTCGATGTTTGGGCATTCTTGCGATCCATAGACTCGACCTTGAAGCGTAGGTCGCGTCGACTTTTCGTGAGAGGCGTCAGTAGTCCGTCCTTTCTCAACAATAGGACAATCCTTGATCATATGACCAACTGTCCACACGAAGCATGCTCCGGTGTTAAAATGCGCAATCCTCTGTTTTATGTGTTTTCCCACATCTTGCACATGGGTAAAGCAGAGTAACGGTGATCCTTCGTTGAACCTTGAGCCACAGAAGCTCCACTCCATGAGTGCTCCAGCTACGAATGGTTGTCCTGGTGACGAACTTCTGCGGTCCTACGATATGAAGCGTCACAAGCAACAGGTCTAGAGTATGATGGTGACTAGGGTAGGGAGGAGGTCTAGAGAACCTCGGCTTTTGTTCACCGCTTCAAGCACTCAGTCCCTCGCCAAACCGATTTTTATTTCCTCGCTCGCCTCAAGTATTGTTTTGAATGTCCTCCTCTGCTATGAGGGCCTTTGTCATGACGCCAGCATACGTCTCCATCTCCCACATAGACACCCTCTCCTGAATGTTCGGCCTCAATCCTCTCTGAAATTTCTGAGCTCTCATCAGCTCAGTGGCCACGTGCAAGGGTGCAAATCTGGAGAGTCTATCAAACTCAGCGCCGTACTCGCGCACAGACATCTCATCCTGTTTCAGCTCGATGAACTGGACTTCCCACTGATGACGCACGATCTTAGGAAAATATTGATCGTTGAACGTCTCCACAAACTCTGCCCAAGTCCATGGAGTATTAGGGTAGTCCTGCTCTCTCATCCTAGAAACAGACTTCCACCACGGACTGGCCTCTCCCAAAAGTTTGAAGGATGCAGATTTCTCAACATCAGACACTGCAAAGACTTCAAATATCTTCTCTATCTCATCTCACGCCTCGGCCCATAGGATCCGGCTCGTCTCGAGAATGTAGGAGGTCTCATCCTCCCGAACTCATTTAATCCTCCCGGCCGGCGATGTCCGCCGCCAAAGATCTCTCGTCTGCCTATCAATGGTCGCAATTGTTGGGCCATGTTAGTAGTAAGGCCGCCAATACCTCGCTACATTCCTCTATCTCGCCTCGCAGCCCAAAGGTTCTCGCATTAGGGCCAAGCAACTCGCCTCTACCATAAGAGGTGCCTACGCCTCACCTATCCCATCAATGCGAAATGACGAGGTCCCTCTATACCTCGGCCTCGCCTCTAAACTGTGGAGGCATGTTGATCCGTCATTAACATTAACAACAACACTTGATCAAATAATTGTTAGAATGAATCAACCCTAGTCCTAAGACTTTGAACCTAGAGCCTAGCTCGATACCAACTGTGACGACGACTTTTCCAATCCTTACAGATAGGAAAGGCCGGTTCATCAACTTATTGATTTTCAATGTCGTATTCAAACGAAGTTTACATAACAATGATCTAAAAAGAGGCAAAGTAGAGATAAACCATAAATCAAAAGCTTGATATAACAAATCTATCACTATGAGGAACCAAAAGGAACCACCGGTGATGGCCAATCCAACACCTAAACTAATGGTTCACGATGATGGTTCCTCAAGTGATATCAAAGAACAAAATAAGGCCTAGGGCCCAATATTCAAAACAATATTCAAACAAAATACCAAAAATATAGGATCTAGAGATCAAGGAAGAACTCCTCACAGTAAATCTAATTCTCCTCAGAATATAGTCGAATCCTCCAAATCCTCCGATCCCAAATCGCCTCAAAGACCTGGACGATAGTCGAGGGTGAGCTAACAACAAAGCCCAATAGAGGAAACAGATCTATTTGCATTTCATTATAAGTAAAGGTTTTTCAAAAGATGTAATTCGAATCAAATATGGTTTTCAAATGATGCTTTGTAAACTAAATCTCCATTCTAACTCGAGTTAAAATCAATACATAATTGACGATGTGTTCAAATTTTCATGAGCATGCTTCTTATATTAAATTTATAACTTAATTTTATCTCTCAAATTTCCTATAGCATGAGAGCAAGGTGCATTACCGGTGGGAAAACCCTACTGACCATCGTCGTTCATGAACCCTTTTTCTGAATGCAACAAGCCCCTACGCTATGAGGGAAACTTGCAAAGTTATACCACAACACGGTTGGTAGAATCTAGGGCATCGCTCGTACCTTAAATCAAATGCAAATGCTAACGATTTCAATACTTATATTCATAACATAATCTGATTTTGGAAGTTCGATTCAAAAGTTCTCGATTCAAGATTTAATCGAGGTTCGAGGTTCAATTTGCAAAGTTCTTAGTTATAACGTTTCCAAATTTTCGATTTGTGTCATATAATCGAGTTTTATTCATGCCGTAGCAATGAATTTCCAAATTTATACTTCTTAATTTAACAGTAAAACAGTCTTTACTTACAATTTAATGCAAATAAAATACAAGGTTCCCCTACCTTAACAAAGAGCTTCCAATCAAGCACCAAAAAAAAGTCCTCACCAAGGACTCCCAACAGTCAAAACCTACATATATTAACACTCTCAGTGTTAATATAAAACCAAAAATCAAACTAAGAGATTGCGGATCAAAAATCCAACAAAAGATTTGAATGCCAGAAACAGGACAGAATTCGACCCTCGAATTCAAATTCGTGGGTCGAATTTGAAATTCGATGGTCGATTCTAAATTCGACCCTCGAATTTCGAATTTACACTTCAGGCATAAAAATTGAAAATCGACACTCGAATTTCAATTCGATGGTCGATTCTGAAATTCGACCCTCGATTTGAAAATCGACAGTCGATTTTCTCAGACATGAAATTTTGTAAAAATTTGGATCTTTGATCCTTTTTCTAAATTTTTTTTTTTTTCGCCACAGATTGTTTAGCCAATAATTACCTTTATAAACTAAACAAAAAACAACATAACATGTTTAACTAACAGGTTTTAAAAACCTACCTTTTGACGTATATTTAGTTGTTTCGCTTCCCCCAATCACGCATCGGAAAACATCTCAAAGCTCAGCAGTTCAAATTTTCACTTCAGTCCATCCAATAAGGTGACCACAGCCTCATCAGTCAACCAAATCACACAGAGGTTCTCACTCTCCACATCACTCTTCTCTTTCTATAGATCAAAATGATCCGAATACAAATCTAAGGTTAATTAATGGTTGAGATGTGAAGAGGGGTTCTAAATCTTACAAGATCTAAGATCAATGAAGCAAGGCCTTTAAGGCTTAAATTTCCAACGAGAGAGAGATTAATCTTCTCTTGCACTCTCTCTCTTATAACCGAAAACTAAACAATTTAATATCTAGATATTATATTTTTGTAACTTATCTCATAAAATAGAAAAATGTCCGACGCTAACCACAAACACCTACGTTATGGTGTAAGTCATCGCTTACATGACTTGCACACACCGTTTGACAAAAACCTCTTACCACTAGTCTTATCATAGCCTTATCTTACTAAAAGTCCAAAAATATTATACCGTATTTTCCGGGCACGCTTCCCGAGGTAAACGAAAATAGGTTAAAAATATCAGGGATATTACAGTTTCTTAAAAAATATTTTCCCATGACCAAAGTCATTGAGTTGCGTCAGAAGATTCAATTCTTTTCCTAACAACCTACTGAAACATTCCATGAATGTTGGGAACGTTTTAAGGAATTGATTAAGAGTTGTCCAAATCATCAAGTTTCAAGGTGGCAACAGGTCCAAAGTTTTTATAATGGGCTGATTCCTGAAGAGAGACGCATGGTTGATGCATCGTGTGGTGGATCATGTGCCACAAAAGAAGCTGATGAATTGTGGGCATTGTTTGAGAAGTTATACCAAACTTCGATACAAAGTGAAACTCTGGGGAGAACTAACTTGGATTTGGCATCTAAATCTCATGTGTTGACAAGAGATGGATTGTATAATGTCAAAAATAATACCTCTGATCTATCGACAAAGGTTGATATGTTGTCCAAGCAAATGAATATGTTGTTAGCTGCGACCAAGCAAGCTAAAGCTCTGCCACCCCCACTGTGGTTCAATTTGTGACCACCAGTCACATGGCTAATGAGTGCCCCACTACCTTGTCATTATTCCCGATGAGCCTACTCTCAAGAGGAGGTGAATCGACTCAATCTTATCAACGTGGTAGAAACATATACTCCAATACCTATAACCCGAATGGAAAAATCACCCCAACTTAGGATGGGGTGGTTCAACCAAACCGGTCGTAAACCAGACAGAGTAGCCAACACAATGGGTGGACAACAAAATTTTCACCACAATGTAATCTCACTACCCAGAATTCTAATTTCCAGAACTCTCTTTATTATCATCCAATTTCGATTACCGAAAAATCGTAATTTTAATCGAATTTAATCAACCTCGGCTACCATTTCTAGAGATTCGATTTGGAGGAAAAGGTGATGCAAGCATGCATGCTTTCCAACAGATGATGATAGATCAATTTAGTCAATCGACAAATCACCGAGTCAACGAGAGGAAGGTAGGCTCCTAGCCAACGTCAACAATCCTCGAGGTCAAGCACCACCGATGCAGACCATCGAATAGTCAACGATTGAAAGTATTACGGCCGAGAAGCGGAAGAGAAGTTGATAATCAAGTGGAAAGGCTGTGAATCGATCGGGAAAAAAGATGAAGCAAGAGAAGCAAAGAGAAAGAAAACAAATCGAGAAAAGAACAGAGAAAAGAAAAGAGAAAGAGAAAGAGCAAAGAAGAGAGAAGGAAAAGAGTAATCGAGGATGAGTCTCCCTCAACTGTCCAACTAGGACATGAACAAGAATAAAAAATGGAACCTGCACCTTATGTCCCAAGGGCACCATTTCCTCAATGCCTAACTCCTTCATCTAGAATGGGAAAGGGACCAGCAAAAATGGAAGAAAATTTTAAAACATTCAAGCAAGTAAAGATAAATCTTCCATTGCTTGAAACAATCAAACAAGTGCCTGAGTATGCAAAATTTTTCAAAGAAAGGCGGCATCATATTTCCAAGAAAGTGTTCTCGACTAATCAAGTCGCAATATTACAATTGGAAACCCCACGAAAATTGAAAGACCCTGGAGTTCCAACTGTTCCATGTGTCATTGGTGGGCAACCAATTGGAAAAGCGCTATTGGATTTGGGAGCAAGTGTGAATCTAATCCCATACTCAATATACGAGAAACTCGAATTGGGTGAATTGCAACCCACGACGGTCACACTCCAACTGGCTGATAGGTAAGAAAGAAGACCTAGGGGAATTATCGAGGATGTTTTGGTTGGAATAGACAAGTTTGTCTTTCCAAAGGACTTTATTGTTTTAGACATGGAAGCGCTTAAATCAATTAATCAAGTCCCCATCATCCTTGGACGTCTGCTTTCGCCATCGCAAACGCTTGCATTAATTATCTAACGGAGTCATGGACGCTTTGGGAACATGAAGGTCGATTGAACATATTTCATGCGATGAACCATTTCCCTAACGAGGATGAGGTCGAATGTTTTTACATCGATCAGATGGACGAAGTGGTGGATGATGCATTACCATCTATGTTCACCAAAGAAGAATTTGAAACCGCTTTGGTGGCCATCTATGAAGAAAAAGGATCCGAAAGGAAGCAGTCCGAAGAGACGAGGTTGAGTTTGTCATGTCCATATGATAACTTATGTGAAGTTGTGACTAAGATAGAACCGTTACCCATTGAAGTAAAAGCTGAACTGACTCCATCAATTGAGGAGCCACCAACTGTGGAATTGAAACAGTTGCCTGAATCGCTCAAATACGCTGGGCCACGAGAACGTTTCCGGTGATAATTTCATCCACGTTGTCTGAAGAACAAGAGCATGACCTGTTGAAAGTGCTTCTATATCACAAGCAGGCTATCGGATGGACTCTAGCTGATTTAAATGGGATTGACCCATCAGTATGTATGCACAAAATACATCTGAAAGATGAGAGTAAACCATCGAGAGAACCGCAGAGGCGACTTAATCCGAACATGCAAGAAATCGTTTTAAAGGAAATCATTAAATTACTCGATGCTGGAATCATCTATCCGATTTCTGATAGTGAATGGGTTAGTCCAGTCCAAATTGTCCCAAAAAAGTCCGGAATCACTGTGAAAGAAACTGCGAAAGGAGAATTGTTGCCTACTCGTGAAACTACTGGGTGGCGTGTCTGCATTGATTATAGAAAATTGAACACAGCTACCAGAAAGGATCATTTTCCCCTTCCGTTCATCGATCAAATCCTCGAGAAGTTAGCAGGGCAAGAGTTTTATTGCTTTCTTGATGGTTATTCGGGATACAATCAAGTGCCCGTTTTTCCACCTGATCAAGAGAAAACGACATTCACATGCCCTTACGGTACTTTTGCATATCGAAGGATGCCGTTCGGCTTATGTAATGCACCTGCTACTTTCCAACGATGCATGTTGGCCATATTTTCGGATATGATTGACAAGTTCATCGAGGTGTTCATGGACGACTTCTCGGTTTTCGGGAAAACGTTTGGTTCTTGTTTGAATCACCTCGCACAAGTTTTACAACGTTGTGTGGATTCTAAACTTGTTCTTAGCTGGGAGAAGAGCCATTTCATGGTTCAACAAGGAATTGTTCTGGGGCATACTATTTCCAAGAAAGGAATTGAAGTGGATAAGGCCAAAGTCGACCTAATTGCCAATTTGCCCCCACCAAAGAGTGTTCGCTAAATTCGATCATTTTTAGGGCATGCTGGATTTTATAGGCGATTCATTAAGGATTTTAGCAAGGTGGCTAAACCTTTATGTACCTTGCTTGGTAAAGATGTCCCTTTTGAATTTGATGAGCATTGCATGAAATCATTTCTGAAGCTGCGTGAACTCTTATCAACTGCACCAATAATCCAACCACCGGATTATTCTCTCCCATTCGAACTCATGTGTGATGCATCTGATTACGCTATCGGAGCTGTTTTAGGGCAAAGGGTGAACAAATTACCTCACGTAATTTATTATGCCAGTAAGACGTTGATCGATGCACAGCTTAACTACACCACCACTGAGAAAGAACTATTAGCTGTGGTGTATGCTCTGGATAAATTTCGTTCTTATCTGCTTGGATCAAAAATAGTGGTCTTTTCATACCACTCTGCATTGAAATATTTGTTAGCAAAGAAGGATGCCAAACCACGATTGATCCGCTGGATTCTGCTACTTCAAGAGTTTAATTTCGAAATCAAGGATAAAAAGGGAGTCGAGAATGTTGTGGCTGATCACTTGTCTCGTATTTTGCTTGAAGAATTGGTTACACCTGAACCTATCCGGATGAGAAATTAATGGCAATTGACGCGACCGCTACGAAAGTTCCTTGGTTTGCCAATATCGTGAATTATTTGGTCACAGGCAAAATCCCTACTGAATGGGGAAAGAATGATAAGAACCTCTTCTTCTCCCAGATCAAATACTATTTTTGGGATGAACCACATTTGTTCAAGATCTGTTCAGATCAAATCATCAGGAGATGTGTATCAGCAGAAGAGCAACTTAGCGTTCTCGATTTCTGCCATGTTGGAGCCTGTGGAGGCCATTTTGGAGGACGTAAGACCGCATGAAAATTCTTCAAAGCGGATTCTAGCCCTCCATCTTTCGTGATGCTGCTCAATTTTGCAAAGAATGCCAAAGATGTCAGCAGCTTGGAAATATTTCAAAACGGAATATGATGCCCCTTAACCCGATTTTGATTGTTGAAATTTTTGATGTTTGGGGGATTGACTTCATGGGTCCTTTTCCCCATCTTTTGGGTATTCATACATTCTCGTAGTCATTGACTACGCTTTCCAAATGGATTGAAGCCGTGGCAAACCTTGCTCAAATGACCACAAAGTGGTGGTCAAATTTCTGAAGGAAAATGTCTTTAATAGATTCGGGTTTCCATGTGCGATCATTAGTGATGGCGGTTCGCACTTCTGCAACCGCCATTTTGCTACTTTAATGAAGAAATACGGTGTCACCCACAAGGTTGCAACGCCGTATCACCCGCAAACTAGTGGTCAGGTGGAAGTGTCGAACCGAGAGATTAAACGAATTTTAGAAAAGACAGTACGATTGGACGAAGAGACCGATCAAACCGCCTCTCGATGCTCAGGCCTATCGCATCGCCTTTCAAGACACCAATTGGAATGTCTCCGCTCGTAATTGTCTACGGAAAGCATGCCATCTTCTGTTGAATTGGAGCGTAAACCATCTTGGGCCATTAAAAGATCAAATTTCGATATGGAAGCAGCGGGATGAAATCGAAGGTTACAGCTAAGTGAATTGGAAGAGCTACGCTATGGTGCGTATAAAAACTCAAAGATGTACAAAGAAAGGTATAAGAAGCTGCATGATGAGTCAATTTCTCGGAAAGAGTTTCACATTGGGCAAAAGGTTTGGCTATTTAATTCCAGACTAAAGCTTCACCCGGAAAAACTGAAATCGAGATGGGAAGGCCCGTATCAGGTTGTTTCTATTAGTGTGCATGGTGCGATTGAGATCCACAGTCTCACCTGACAATCGAAGTTTTTAAAGTGAATGGGCAACGTCTTAAACCGGTGTTTGAGCCCATGACCCAGATGAGAATTGAGGCAATGCACCTTAGTGACCCCGATTCTTGATCAATGAAGAGGTCGAGCTGTCGACACTTAAACTCAGCGCTTCCTGGGAGGCAACCCAGTGTGTTTTATTTATTTTCGTTTTCATTTATTTTTTTATTTTTTTTGTTAGTTCTAGAATATTAGTTTTTAGTTTAGTTTAGGTTGTTTTTAATTTCTAAATTAGTGTAGCCACATTACCTTCAATCTATTTTTGGTCATGTTCTAATTTTATGCACATATTCTCTGCACCTGATCTTTGTGTTGAGGTACTTTTCAACAGGTTTGGGGGTGTGCTACTTATTCCAATCAATGAGGACATTGTCATTTTTAGGTTTGGGGGTATGATTCTCTATCTTGTGTCACTTTCTTATTTTTCTTCATATAAAAAAATAAAAAAATAAATAACAAATAAAAAATAAATTTTGAACCATCATATATGAATTATTTTTTTATAGTTTTCAAACTTTAGTTGATGATGCATGTGAATTTAATTTTTAGAATATCGATGTCAGATTTTGAATGCTTTTATCTAGGATAATGAAGCTTAATGTGATATTTTGTGGGTAATTTTGATATTCATGCTTAGAATTTTTACACTTATACCAAGCTAAAATTTAGAAATCGATGAACTGTTTTGAACGGTGAATCTTAGGTTCTTAGTGGAGACTAAACCCAGGAAGCTTTAGAGCCAAATATCCGTTGTTGATGAGTGAATACATAAACTCAGAGTTTTCTTTGAATACGAATTATCTTGCATAATCTCATATATTTTATTTTGACTTGTGACTTTGCATGATATTAAATTCATATTATTGTATTAGAACGTACTGTATATCTACTCAAGACAAATAGGCAAGGTTACCATCTTTTAAGGACATGATTGAAGGCCATCTTTGGCCCCTTTGTGCTTAAATGCCCCCACGCATATAAATTTACCCTTCTAGTACCCCTTTGAGCCTATTGAAATATTTACCTTTATACATTCTTTGATAAGCCACGTTAACTTTTAACCCTTTACCATTAAAATTGGGTTTACCTTCTTATTTCCGAGAAATTAGGAATGAGAGATGAAAATGAACGAAAAGAGAGTAAGTGGAGAGAATCTTTGAGTTGTGGTGTTTATCGAGAGTGTATGGCAAAAATATAAAAGAAAAGGGGGAGAAAAAAATAGTGAAAATAATGAAAAATATGAGGTGCTTCAAAAGAAAAAGAAAGTTGAGAAAAATAGAAAAATAGTGAGAGATTAGAAAAGAAAAAGAAGAGAAATAGAAAAATCAGAAGTTTGTTTCTTTTCCGATTTCTCAGAAATTTTGAATCTCAATTCCCTTTCTTTCTTACCCTTTCCTGAGCCCCATTACAACCCTATAAAAGACCTTCATGATCTGATCTTGCATTGGTAACTGGCTTGTGGAGAGTAAATATATGATACTTATGACACTTGATATGACATACTTAGGATATACAAGTATCTGTTCTTATGAGATTTGATTTTGTTCATTAATTACATCGTGTTTCAGTTATCATGTGAGACCTTTTTGCTTGTTTTGTATTGATCTCTCACATATGTGCGAAAGCTTACCCATCATCGGAGTGATTTTATTTCAAGAGTATACCTAAAGTGAGGATTGAGTCTAGACAACAGACCCGACGATTTTCCGTTTGAACTAGTTCTGAGATGAATGAATTTTGGTTTGGGTATGCACACACTTCACGCGTAAGCATGAATGGATGAGTTATCTAACAATTTGAGCATTAGACTAATTTGAATGGATGCTAGTATAATTAGTATAATATTGTTATTTAAAATTGAGGATTCGCATGTTGAATTGATTAATGATTTTGAGTTTTGAATGGTATATATGTTATAAAAAATCATGTTTTGAAAACTCAATTTTGCCGATGGTTTGGAATTTATTGAAGTTTGTGGGTAACTTCACTGTAAACCCTCAGGAGACACAACTCCTCCACTAGGGATCACCTAGGGGTTTAAAGGCTTGTTACACACGCTAAGTGTAATCGTGTTCCCTACGAAAGTGGCATTTATTTTTTTTAGTTTGCTTTGCTCGAGGACTAGCAAAGTGTAGGTTTGGGGGTGTGATGAGTAGTGAAATATGATGATATTTCACCTCTAGATACCTATATTTAGCTATTCGATGAAGGCTATCTAATAAGAATTATTAGATTTGAAGTGTTTCAGGTAAATATAAGCCAAGTGCAGAAAACAGCCCAAGAATTCTGAAAATAATGTCAAAACACTGCAACTTTGGGTCATCGAGAACTTAGTGCGACTTGTAGCTCAATTTGGACATTCAAGATGGACGAATTATGAAATTGTTAAAACACAAAAGTTGTAGATCTTTCTATCAGCTTTCCAACGGCGCAAGAATCGCCTCAATCCGAGTTCGGGACAGAAAGTTATGGCCAAAATACTGAAGCAGTGTCTGATGTAAAGTTCGGCGGGAATTCACGAAAATCTGGGAGGTCGATGCATCGACCCTATTGGGTCAATTAATCGACCCTAAATTTTCGAGTTGGAACACCTCTGCGGCTGGGAAACTTTGGCTCTATTTAAAGCGGATCAAACACTTCGAAGAGGAGAGCAAAAAATTAGGGCAAGGATTAGGAGCAAGAATTAGAGATAGGAATTAGAGATAGATAATTAGAGAGTTAGTTTTATCTTTTCTTTTTTTTAGAGTGTTTGGAGAGGATTATTTATTCATTATTATTTTTTATTTTAGACTGCTCTGGGCATCTTTTAAAAAGTTCTTCTTTTCTCCTTTTTCTAGGGATTGATCTGGGTAGATTGTACCTAGGATTTGCATTGTTTTTCCTTTACGTTCATGAAAGCATAGATTGTATTTAGGAAAAGGCATTGTAACCAAAGATTTTTGGAAGAAATAAAAAGAGGAATGACTTTGAATGAACAAGGAGATCTTACACCAAAGATGAGCGGCTAAATCAGTAGATCGGGAAAGATGCGATCCCCAGATAAGTACCCATATTTATGATTAATACCATAGTCTAATATTTTTATTGTTTTGATCTACACATCACGAGATACGCTATGCTTCTTACATGACTCATACCGCAATGATAGGATGAGTCATTGTTTTTAGATAGGGTATGCCGGATTGATGATCATACTTTATTTCAAATCATTTTTATGAATGAATGATGGTGATGGTGTGAATGATTCTTTAATGAAAGGGGGGTACAAATCTGGGGTAGCATATTTCTTGATCTTATTTAAATATTATTCTTAGATTCATCAGTAATTAGTTGTTTAGATTAATTTATTTATTTTTGCATTTAGAAAAAGTGATAAATTTTTGGTTAAATTGAATCTGCCCTTTGGTACTTCCTTGGGGACGTTTTTAAATCTCTGAAAGAATTAATTAAAATTCAAGATTTCCCTGTGGGTTCGACACCTTTGTTCTTGCCATACTGCAATAGATCTTGTGCACTTGCAAGGGTTACATTTAAAATCGATCAGGTACCTTCCTTAAATTTATTGAGTCAACTTATCCCAAGAGGCCAACAGCTAGAAAATGCTTACTCACCATTCTAGGAGCCTACAATTTGTAAACCAGTAAGCAAACTTGAAAAACAACAGAACATCAAAGTTGCAATGGATAAATGCATGGTGCCCAACACTAGGAGGAGAAGTAAACTGGATTCATCTCTATAAGATCACCATAGCTAGCCAATCCCCTCCTGAAAGTTAGGACCCTAAAAAAAGAAGTTTGTGAAAATTGCTAATCTACTTAATAATATTTTAGCATTCCTATTTATATTACTTTATTCTCATCATCTTATCTTCATTTTAATCTAATTTTTTTTTTCTCTGAAACAGTGGAGTTCTACTCTAGGATCGACAAAGAAGAAAATTCCCAAATTCATTTTCTAATCCATCCATGGAAGTTGCAGAAGAGACAATACTCTCAGCTATAACAGAATCCCCCGCAAGGGCAGAGCCACATAGAGCAGTGTGGGGGCTCAAGACTCATTTAACTCTTAAAAATGTACAAGTTATACTTCTTATACAGCCCCTTTTGTATAAATAATTTGATCCCAAATTTATGGTGAACAAGTCACCCCAAATCCACAATGAAATAACTATTAACATCCATCCACTATTGCTAGCCCCCACCAGAAAATTATGTCTACGCATTTCCTTGTAAGGCGTGTAATCCGTGGAATACTTGTGACACGATGGGGGCGAGTGCATCCCTTAGGGATTAGTCCAAGCGTAATTTTTTGATAACCTAGGCTATCCCCCCTCCACCACACACACACACACAAAACACTACAAAAAACAAAACTATTAGCGGCAGCTAAAAACTGTCGCTATTAACAAAAAACTGCCGCTAATACTCTTGCCGCTAATAATATGTTTTTTTGTAGTGTGGAATTCCCAAAAACGAGGCTACCAACTGTGCTTTATGTAAAGTGGGCAATCACATTAGATAAATTGGATGCTCAATCCCAAGATATCACATACGAAAAGCAAACATAGCTTAGATAAATAGATCATTAGACATCCAACAGTATGCAGGGTCTTCATGCTAATAGCAAAACTTTACATACAGTGCTTATTGGCACAATCAAGAAATACTACATAAATTCAACATTGAATCAAGAAAAAAAGAAGTGAAAGACAAATTATTTGTTTCTATTCAAGAACCTCTCCTGATCATTCTGATGGCTGAATGCGTCCACACTTCACAGTAACCTTGTGTGATTCTATCTAGAGATGCTCGAGAATGACGTAAGAAGAAAACTTAAACTAACCAACAATTCTTAAAAACCACCTCTTACGCTCTTTATAGTTTATCCAATACATCAAATATGTTGAGAAACCATGTCCATTTTTTGAAAGTTGAAGTCAAATTTAACATAGAAATCAAATCTAGATGCAAGATTCCACATAACATTCAAACTCACATATGGTATGAGAATCATGGGCATGTGTAGCATCCCTACGCAATTAGTTTTTGGCTTAAAAGTTATTTTCACACTCAAATGACTGGGCATCCAAATTTTTATCCCCACTCATGCTTCATGGTGTTAGGCTGCATGGGCAAGGAGTGCACCAGCTATCAATATCATACAAATGGCACACATATTCCTCAATTTGAAATCTCAACAATGCAGTTCAATGTTTGGAGCCCATACATGATGCTAATTAGAGGGTCCAAATTTATACTTTTAACCAGCCATTTGTAGGAACTTGATCAAATGGTAGAGATTGTCATATGTACACCTGTATAGTATTGATGAAAATGCATTCCACGTATATTAATTGAGGACTTTGTGCATTGAACGTGTTGTATGGACCCGTCCACCTGACAACAACTCTTAATAATAGAGTTTGTTAATTTTAATGGAAAAATAGTTACCTTGGTTGCATTCTCTTTTGTTATGCAGTACAACTTAAGCTGTGGAAAATGTTTTAGAACTCGGTATTGGTGACCAACTAAGCCGGGATTGATACCGAGTCAACTCAGGAATCATTTTGCAGAGTTGTACACCTAAACTTACAAAGCATATGACTTGAACGGGTCATATTTATGTAGGCTTGGTCATGGAAGATAGTATGATACTGAGTTGACTTGGTCTACTTGCAATGACTCAGACCAAAATTGATACAATATTTTGTATCACCTAACTTTATGTTCTCATTCAAATTCTAAACAGTTTGAAATTCAATTTCCACGCATCCTCATTTAATGATCCTATTTTTCAGTTCGCACAAAGCTTAAAGTGCTAAAAAATATTAAGACATGATGAGACTTAAATGAATTCTAATGGGAACAATATTAGGTAAAATCCCACATGGAAGAACCATTATGAACGACAAATTTGATAAGAATAATGACTTAAAAATTCTATATGGACAAAAACCTAAGTCCTTAGGAACATGGATTACGGCTTGAACGCTTGGAGCATTCGATAGAGTTGGTGCCATTATTTAAGTGTATTAGCTTATGCTCGAATCAAACGAAAACAGTTAAAATTTGATGGGCTGATCGTCAAAGAAAGCCCTACTGTAAAAAAAGATATCAGTTTATAAGGAATCCAAGCTTGTAAGTTGATCTCAAATTTAAGTTTTTATTACATAATAAAACCTTTAAATTTATATTACATACTAGGCATACTTCGAGAGTTAAAGAATTAGTTTGATTGGCCCTTTCCACCTACCTGCTAAATAACTCTAAAGAGCAACTGAAGAAGGATGCCAGAGGTTGGTGAACTGGAGAAGACAGGTATAGATGACATATCAGATACCAAAACAAGGTTAGAAAAAAGCAGATGACATATCAGCATTTTTATTTTATTTTTGATAACTCTATGACATATCAGCATTTGAAGAGCAGTTTTCAATAGATTGTAAATCTTATGTTTTTTTAAATCAGCAACATCTCTTTATTACCATGTTATTAGACAACAATTATTTGTAGCTCATTTTAAAGTGTTTCATCGAAAAGAAAAATTAGTTTGATAAGCTGAAGATATTCATTTTAAAGCCAAAGTTAATGAGAGCAAAAATGGGGGAATGGAAATAACTTACATAAATTAACAAAGTTAATGGGGAGACTAGGATTCAAGTTAATGGGAGCCATAGTGACAAAGTCTCCAATTTTTTCCCATCCGATTACATCTCCCGATTAATCGGACAAATCTTTGAATTTATGATTTATTGACCATTTTTTCCTGGTTAAATATTTTGTTATGTATGCATGTGTTTATGGGTAACTAATGACCTGGTATAATTTTTAGATAGATGATAGGGAAGTTTGCATTTTCGGCCCTTTATACCTATGCATACTCTGTCAATCCTAACTAATTAGATGCTCCACAAAACAGCAATCAACACCAACCTCCAAAGGTTTTTTCCTTGCTGAGTAATTGGATCCGATCCCTACTATGCTGGGACATTGTGAAACGAATAGGGAAGGCCCCAGTTCATCCCAAATAACCTCATGGAAATGCTCAAATTTGATATGTTGCCAAAGAGTGATCTAAGTTTGGGCAAAGATCGCTTTTTAACTGACATTAATGCAAAAGTGAGAATTCGGAAGCGTGCTTAGCCAGCTTCCAGAATCTCATCCAATTCACTCCGTACTTCTCTTTAATGCTCATGATCCAATTCACTCTGTACTTCGTCATGGCACTTACACTTGGGTCACAACGTGATTGGCTGGAGACATAGTGGTTTGAATGCCAAAGATCTAATGAACTAATGTCTAAAGAATTAGGATGAAAAAGCATCTCCTTGTTTTGAATCAAAGCAGTCAAATGCTTTTAAAATTCAAGGCCACCATATCAATCTCCAAAATAAAGGCCATTACCCAATGTTGGTCAAATATGTACAAGGTACTGAGAAGGGCAGACCTAACCTCTGATTTTTTAAACGTATAAAGAGATTGCTCTCTGAACTCAAACCTCATCTAAACAAATATGCTTATTAGATGACTCATCCCATACAGCATCCCATATTAAAGAGCATGGATTGAATGGTTTTAATCCTCTAATGGGATTGAGTTCAATTCATATAATAGGCAATTTAGACAACTGGGATTGGTAAAAAATGTCTCACATGATATTGCCTAACATGTAGGAGGGTTAAAGTGTCATCTCTCTTGAACGGTGACACTCTTTATCAAAAAAGAAAAAAGAAGGGTGACACCCCATTAATTAACATGTATATTTAAATTAATCATATCTTTTATGAAATTATTATATTTAGAAGATGTACTTATAGACAGCCCTTGTTAATAAAAAAATCATACTTTTACTCTACTTGACTTACACTCTTAATATATAAATATATGCATTGCACATTCTAATTACCTAATAGATATTAATCCATTCCCTTAGTGGCTAAACCCTTACATCATTCATATATAAAATTTATATGTATAATCACGTTTGTCATTTCTTCCTCACTCTAATATCGACCATTAACTCCTTTTCAATTCCTAGAAGCCGCAGTATGGAAACACATCACCTCACAAAGCATAGGATAACTACTGCTTCTTTTTCTCTTATGCTTCTAGTAAGGGTGATGGTAGCTTGTGTAGATATCCTGTTTTCTTCCTCGATGACAGTATATACATGTTGCAAATGTTTTTACTATAATCTCAGATATTAGAAGATTTCTAATTTTCTGCTATTCTGAGATTTCTGCGCAAATTGGACCGTGCATAAGTGAATGTTGTTTTCTAATGGTGCAGTGAAGTATGAAACTGCTGGATTGTCTGTCTGATCACCCGCCGCTCATCATTGAACTCGATGCAGCGCCACCAAGTACTTTCACATGTGGAATTGACAATCTAGAATTGTCGGGAATCCAAATAAATTGCAGTAGAAGTTAAAGGAGAATAAAGCAAAGATTCGTCTTTGGAACAAAGAAAAAATTGGCAAAGTTGGGAATTGAAAAGAAAAGGCAAGGTAGGACCCCACAAGGATTCAATTATAAATTCAAAATCGGCCATCCGATTACTAGATGACGACTGGTGAAGTGGAAATTTATAATTCAAGCATATGTGAATTGATCCAAATCTAACTAGTAATGAAACCGATCAAAATTTGAGCTCATCATTTAAACAAGCTTGCAAATCATTAGCTCCATCAAAATTCATTTGTTTCTCAAGTAAAAATTGAATGGAGAATTCAAATTGCTTTTGGACTTGTTGCAGCTAATATTGAAGTAGAGATCATGCATCATAACGAGCAAGGGTTTTTGAAAGTTAAGCAGGAGTGTCTACTACTGCTGCAATGCTAATAATAACATCAACTTCTACAAACACAACAAAAAAAACCTTGAACATCAACACATAGTGGATTTAATGAAACGATGAATTTGAGAATCGAAAAAAATTTAAAATTTGAAGAACCTGCAACAGATTCCCACTTGAACACCAAACTTAGAAATTTTCTAAGGTCAAGAATCAGAAATTGGTATTATGAGAATTCAAACTTGATCAGAAATAACAGCTTGCCTAATATGATATACCTTAAGTCATAAAAATACATTGAAATTAGCTGGTAATAAATATGGTGAGTCTTTTTTTTTTTTTTTGAGAAACCCTAGAGATGTGCCATTAGCCTAGCTTCTAGGTTCCACATTACATCTAGAATCAACACAAGATTAAGTAAAGAAGAAGAAGAAGATGAGAAAAAACAAGTTCGGGAAACAGAAAAAAAAAATTAAAAGAAAAAAAGGAAAAAAGAATCTCAATGATTTGTACATGAATTTACAGACCTTTGGAGTATTTAAATCACTTGTTGAGGCTCCTTTTTGTTGTCTCTATCTAGGAGGTAGTGGAGCAGAGGCGATGGAGATTGGAGCAGTGGCGATGGAGATTATAGCAACGGCGATAGAGCAACGGCAATGGAGCAGTTCTCGTTTTGGAAGGGTTTAGAAGAGGATGGACGATGGAAGACGAAGGGTTGGAGCAGAGGCGATGGAGATTGGAGTAGTGGGGATGGAGATTACAGCAGCGGTGGCGATGGAGCAGCGGAGATGGAGGGTTTAGAAGAGGCGGACGATGGAAGACGAAGGGTTTAGAAGTTGTTCTCTTTTAAAAGGAAATTAAAACTAAAGGCTGAATTGTTGAAAAGCTTTATGTTAACCAAGCGCCAAATCCAGAAAACGCGTGCGCTTAACAAATTTGCCCCTTTCCCCGACGGGTTAAGTGGCGTTGCCGCTAAAAAATTGCCGCTAAAAGTCCAAAATTTTGTAGTGGAAGGATTGACAATCAATATACTTATATTTAAATTAAGTTTAGACTACTGTAGCTATGAGAGCCTACTTTTACTCAAAAAGTTGACCCTTATATTTATGACTTGGTATTTTGGGGACATATGCTATGTGGAAACACCATATGCTATGTGGAAACACCATTAGCTATGGGAGTCATTACTTGCACTCACAAAGTTTGTCCTTGTACTACATGTAAACACCTTGTGATGTGGGAGCCATTACTTGCGCACAATTTTAAAGAATGACTATATTTTGGGAACTTATGCTTTGTGGGAAGGTCATTTAAGCCTTTTGATTTGAAGGTCATGATCTAAAAATTTCTTTTGCAAAAGGTTGGCATGAAACAAGATCTCTTTCATTGGATTTACTGCAGTCATAAGACATCATTTGATCTAACGGTTGACTGCATTAACTCATATAATAGAGCTAATGTTTCATCCCAATCTTTTGCACCAAGCATCTCTAGATTATGGTCTTCGAATCAGACCGCTTATGTTGTGTTTCCACATGGCACATGTCCCCAAAACACCTGTACCAACTTTGTGCGTGCACGTATTTCGTGAAATAAGATTTATCCATATAGCAGCGATTGTATTATTAAATTTACAATATTTTGTTGTTTATTGTATTTGGGTACCAATGACTATCGGGGCTCAAACACCAAATATATAATATATGAGCTAGACACCAAGAGTTGAGTTAGGTGCACTGGTCATAACTTCATACAATCTGTAACACTTTTTCATTAGTAGTTTTGTAGCATATAATTCACTTTTGGATCCACTTAGGCAGTGCATTTTTTTGGACCGAGCCGACCAAATCGAACTGAACCGTCGAGTTTGGTTCGGTTTGGATGAGTACCGATTTGGATTTGATTTGGAGAAGAAGGAAAAGGGATCCGTCTTCCATGGGAGGAACCGTCCTCCAACCTTCCACTGAGAACTTCACGTGACATATAAAATATTGTTTCGATGCCACTGGTACCAGTTTGGGTGTAGATAATCTTTGAATTTTTTTTTTAAAAAACTCATCTCCACCGTGTGTTTTTTGAACCGTGAAATGTGGACCAATGAAAACCGTCAAACTTTAACTTGTGGATTAAAAAAAAAAATTATAATTTAAAAAAAAAATATTGATCTAAACTGTCCACCTGTGCTCCATGTGACACCCAAAAAGTGTTTTGGGTGCCTAGTAGAGATCCACGTGGATCTTGGAGGACGGTCACTGTCCTCCATTGGAGGATCTCACTGGCTCCCATATATATATATATATATATATATATATATATATATATATATATATGCGGGGATTTTGATTAATTTTAAAGGGCATTAAAACAAAATGCATATTTTTATATAAAACCCTACCCTTATCTTTAGCCTATTCCTAAATCCTAAAGCGATAAAGTAGAACTTATAAAAAAATCGGTTGAGAAGTTGAGAAAATTTTGATATGCAAGTAGAACTTATAGGAAAACCGAAACCGATTGAACCAAACCGAACTGAATTGAATCGGGTTGGTTTGGTTTAAGAGTTGGACGGTTTGGTTTGATTTGAAAATCTAAAAACCGATTAAGACTGATTTGATTTATGGTTTTGGTCAAAAACCGACCAAACCAAACCGAATACACCCCTAGATCCGGCCACTTCCTAGACTGTGCCATTGAATGAGTTCTACCAACCATAGGGACCAAGTCCGCGTTCCGAATATTTTGGCTTGGAAAAAATCCTGAAAAATATGGCCAAATTCGTCAAATTTTGGAAAGAATCGGTCAAAATTGAGAAAAATAAAAAAGAAAAATTATTAAAATATATTAATTTTAAAAATTATAATTTAAAAAGATTGAATTTTTTTTTTTTTAATTCAAGAGTAATTTTTTTAATTTGCAAATAATTTTTAAATATTTCATTTTTCAAAAAGTCACAGAATTTGGTCAAAAGCCTGCAAGAGCTTTCAAATGGATGGCTAAAGTGCTTTTATGCGGTGATCCATATTGAGGTATAGAAAATGCTTTGATAAGATGATTATAAACCTCAAGCGAGCATGAATTCCATCTACTAACTGTTAGCCTGCCACCTTCACAAGATGGCCCGACCAACCTATGCAAATTCAAGTCTCAAACCTACGGCTCTCAATCGGCCGAATTAGGGCCGGGCTAGGGTTTAATCAGGCCCTAATCTATCCGAGCCACGTTCCTAAATATTTCAGCCTGGCCCTAACTTCGGTTGCGATGTACTCAGCCTAAGCTTGACCTCTACCAGGTTGAATCGGGCTTGGGCATTTTTCAGCACTTTTTTCGGCTGTGTTTTTTTTTAATAAAATTTGATTGGATTCTTTTTTTTTTGGGCTATTTTTTATAATAAAATTTGATTGGGCTTGGACTGTTTTTTTTTTTTTCTAACAAAAGTTTGAAGATAGTTAAAAATTTAATTAAATAATTATATTAACATTATAGAGGCTCAAATACATACTTTTATTCAAATATTTCATTTTAATATATTGCACAATGGTTATAACGGACACCGGTTGCTTAAAATGACAACAGTTAAACTAAAGGCATTTAAGTAAATTATATTTAATTAAATTTTTTATTTTTTTTTTATAACTTTAAAAGGATATATATATATATATATATATATATATATATATATATATATATATATATATATATATATATATATATATATATTATATATATATATATATATATATATATATATATCTGGGTCGGATGTTGGAACACTCAACCCAAGCCCGGCCCGGATTGATCCGAGTTGCAACATGTTTAGCCCGGTCCGGATATCGGGTCGGATTTGCTTGATAGAAAGTACCACTTTTTACGGCCTAGATGTGGGCCAAAATCCAGCTCGGCCCGGCCCATTGAGAGCCCTACTCAACCTTGTAGGTAAAGTAAAGGCAAACTATATGGGATTCAACTCTCCTGAGTACTGACCATCATTTAAACACCAAAATGGTGTTTAAATAATCTTACACCATCAATGTTTTAAGATGTGGGTGATCCATACGGCCAAAGTGAGAGATCGTAGATTGAAGTGCACAAGACTCATAAATCGTGTTTTAGGGAGATTTAAACCATTCAATTTGTTGACTATAATATCAGCGGTTGTTTTTAGTTTTAATGTCTTATATTAAAGCTCATCAATCGGATGGTTTACATTATAGGCATATTTGTTTGGGCTGAAACATGTTGCAGTGATAGATTGTTACTTGAATAATTTAGATTAATCACATATGGATGCCACATGGCATAATGATAAATTATACTTCAATGGTGTGAAATAAAAATCTATTTTTAATGATATAAGATCATTTAAACATGAATTTGGTGTTTAAATGACGGTCAGGAGCCAATAGCCAAACTATATGATGTTGTTGGGCTGAGCACTACAATAATGCGCCATGTTTGGTCTTTTGAAGGAGGCGGGGTCCATCACCCCTCACCCAACAATGCAGGGACAATTGGATTGTCGGTTGGTGGACCCCGACCCTATGAAAGAGCGAACCACTAACATAAGTTTTGGCACTAACTATCTCACAGCTCTTTTTCTTTCAATAAATTTTTATTTGGTACATAAACGGAACACCGAGGGCCGTGCATGGATAGATCTTCCTCCGACCAAACAGTCAAACATTGGAGATGAAGGGACGTTTAGAAGCACGAAAACGGTGCAAGTAAGCTTTTAACCTTTTTGGTGGATTGGCACACTAAGTGCACGGTCCGTGCAGTTAGTACCATGATTTCTTGCTTTCAAGGGACCAAAGATCTGTTATTAGATGCATATACATTAGTCTAGATGTGGCAAAGAAACCAGACGAGAGCCAATGGCGTCCCAGTGCAACTCAGGCTTTATATGTGGTCATGAAAATTTCTGTTGTCCTCTTGTATACGTGTGTTTTACAACCGAACTGGTATTAGTAAGTGGACCTTGCACCAGGCGACTTGCTACACGGGTCACCATTTGGAACACGTGCTATGTGAAAATATCAATATATCATGTATTCTGTCCGATTCAACGACCATGATCTGAACTTTGAAGATTTATGGTGTCGAAGATTGAACTGAAAAAAAATCTCTATCATGTGATTGGAAAAACATAATGCATTTTCCGTGGCTTTTTTCTCTCCAAAGTCACGGGTCAAAATAACCTCCTTTACGTTAAATGGGGTGTAGTTGGCGTGCGTAAGTCTATAGTCACCAAGTTGGAGTTTGGCAATAATTTGGTGAGGTTAAAATCCTAGTTACAGAAATCGTCGAATTTTTAAAAAATTTGCGAATTTAAGGTCCCTTGAATTATTCGCGAATTTTTTGAAAATTCACCTCATCATAAAAAATCGTGAATTATTCTTGAATAATTCCCGAATTTTTCAAAAGAGTTGTGACTTATTTAAATTTTTAATTATTTTTTAAAAAAATTATAGTTTTATTTTTTATTTTTAAAATTTTCTAATTAATTTTTCCTCCAAATATTTCCTTCAACTTCCCGGATTTGTCAGATTTTTCGAATTTTAACCTTGTCGAATTATTGTTGACCCCCTATTTGGTGATTATGGGTAAAATTCGGAAAATTTTGGCAAAAACCAACAAGTTCAAGGAAATATTCAGATGAAAAATAAAAAATATAATAATAAAAAAGATTTAAAAGTATAAAAAAAAATTTATCAAAAACAAAAAAGTATAAAAAAATTGAAAAATATTTAAAATCACAATTTTTAAAAAATTTCAGGAACTATTCGTGAATTATTAACGAACTTTTAAAAAATAATTGTGAATAATTCATAGAATCTTAAATCCGTGATTTTTTTTTTCAAAAAATGGGTAATTTTTGTGACCATGCGTAAATCGTTGAATAAGGGTCTCTAAGGATTAGTCCAAGCGCAAATTTAAAAATCACGTGTCATAAAAAAACAACAAAAATGATCAAAATCAAAAGGCTAATTAATTAGTGCTCTCTGCTTTGGTCATAATCAAAAAGTGTAAGAAAGAGAGTTATTAGACAGCAACTTTGAAGATGGGCCAGCAATTAATGAGGAAATCGAAAATTCTGAATAGGTGGAAATTGCTCGGATTAAAATTATTTGCAAGGCAGTATTACCACAATGCTACCGTGATCACCACCACCACCACCACTACTACCACCACGATTGGACAAATATTATGGCACTATTTACGGATAGCGTTACGTTTTAGAGAGGGACTTCTCGGAGTTGAGTTCCCTTCTTCAAAGGGAACCTATGCCTCTTAGTCAAAGAATCTTATAAAAACACCCTTCTAGATTTATGAAGGATGACCAACTTATCTGATTTCAACCTTGAGATCCGGCATGGTCCATGTTTCACAATATAGTGTGACTAAAACCAATATTACCACATTTGACGGTTCAGTGCGTTCATATTGTTGTTCATTGTTGATTGCTATCTAGTGAATCTGGCTCGCTAGGGGTAGGATGAGCTTTGTTGAATACATTAAATACATAAAATAACTTTCATTTTTATAGCAAACAAATGTTTTGGAGCATGTTATTTGTATTTTAAATTAAAATTTGAGGTTGATTTAATATTTTTTTTTAATATTCATGTTTTTAAAAAGTGGTCGACTCGTTAAACATGTTGTGGCATGATTGTCCTTTCTTCGTTTGAGGGTGGAAGGCAGTACTAAAATCTAATCGTATGTCTAGAGCTTCTTAGAAGGTTGTCCAGTGTTTTGAGGTAAATTTTTTTGTCTCGATCTGAAACAATGCTGACCGAGACCCTATGTAGTTTCACAATTTCCTTCAGATATGTTTCAACAAGTTTGTTCCCATCTGTGGTAGTCTTGAATGACAAGAAATTAGCTGACTTGGTCAACCTGTCAACTATTGCCCAGATGACATCGTTCTTCTTCATTATCTTTGGTAGACCTACGATGAGGTCCATTAATATATTTTCCCACTTTCATTACGGGATGGGTAAGGGTTGTATAAGTTCGGCCAATTTTTTATATTCTGCCTTGACTTGTTGGCACACTAAGTTCCTCGATACGTATTCGACTATTTCTCCCTTCATGTTCGTCCACCAGTACCAAATTTTCAAATTTCGATACATCTTAGTGTTATCTGGATATACTGAGTATCTTGATTTATGACCTTCATCAAGTATCTAATTTTTCACTAGTGGGTCATTGGGTATGTACAGTCTTTGCCTGAAGAATAGCGTTCCATCCGTTTTGCTGAAATCGGGTTTGAATCCTAAGATTTCAATGATCTTCAAGATTTCTGAGTTTGTACGCTGTAATTCTCTGATTTTGTCCAAAATGAACGGACTCATCATAATTTTTGCCAAATATACACCCTCTTCGACTTCTTAGAGATAAATGTCTTCCTTAGCGAGTTCATTGAAGGGCTTTCAGGATTTTAATCTGGTTAATAGTGCCGAAGATTTTCTACTAAGTGCATCAGTGAAAACATTTGCTTTTCCAGGATGGTAATTTATGAAGCAATCATAATCTTTCATGTATTTTATCCATCTCTGCTGTCTCAAGTTCAAATTCTTTTGTAAAAAAAGATGCTTGAGACTTTTGTGATCCGTGTATATCTTGAATGTCTCGAATATCTTGAATGTCTCGCCGAAGAGCTAGTATTGCCATGATTTGAGGGTGAAGATGATTGTGGCCAGTTTGAAGTCTTGAATCGGGTAGTTATTTTCGTGAGATTTGAGTTGTCTTGACCTATAAACTACAACTTTCTTACTTTTCTCAAGCACACAATCAAGTTCCTGGCGAGATGCATCCGTAAATATTTCAAATTCACTAGTGCCAGTAGTAGAAGGCAGGGTGAGGATTTGCGTAGTAGTAAGCCTAATTTTCAATTCTATGAAACTTTTTTTACATTCCTCGATCCACACAAATTTGACATTCTTTCGCCTGAGGTGGGTGAACGGTAGAGCAATACGTGAAAATCCTCCAATAAAGCGACGGTAGTAGCCCGCCAATCCAAGAAAACTCCTAACTTCGGTAACACTTTTCGGTACTTACCATTCAGTAACTATTTTGATCTTGGAAGGATTGACGCTCACTCCTTTTGCTAATAGTATGTGGCCTAGGAGACTCACTTGTTCAAGCCAAAACTCACATTTATAGAGTTTGGCATATAATTGATGTTCGCGGAGTGTTTGGAGTGCAATGCAGAGGTGTTCTTCATGTTCTTCCTCCGAGCGAGAGCAAATGAGGATATCATCTACGAAGATTATGATGAACTTGTCTAGATAGTCTCTAAAGACTCTATTCATTAAGTCCATGAAGACTGCCAGGGAGTTCGTGAGACCGAACGGCATGACTAGAAACTCTTATAGTCCATGTCTACAGGCGAATGCCATCTTCGAAATGTCCTCTTCTCGAACCTTCAACTGATGATATCCCGATCTGAGATCAATTTTTGAGAAATATTTGGCACCCTGAAGTTGGTCGAACGGATCGTCAATACGAGGTAGAGGGTACCGATTTCTTATGGTGACATTGTTCAACTGGTGATAATCGATGCATAGTCTCATCGAGTCATCGTTCTTCTTTATATGAAGAGCACTGGAGTTGTCCATGGTGACTTACTAGATGTATCTCTGACTCTTTTAATTTTGAGTGGGCCATTCGGTATGGTGTATTGGAAATTGGTGCAGTCCCTGGGATCACATTGATTTTGAACTCAATTTCTCGTTTGGGTGGTACTCCGGGTAAGTCTTCTGGGAATACGTTGATAAAATCTCTAACAACTACAATTATTGTAGGGTCGACTGTATAGTCTTATTCCTCGTCTAATGCTGTCAATAAAGGTACTTCCTTTTGATTTCTCTAAATTTGAATGGAGGCTCTCCGAGTGGTTGGAAAGTGACCACTTTAGAGAAACAGCCAACCGTGGCAAGGTATATGGCTTGCTAGTTCATGCCTAATATGATATTGAAATCCTGAAATTCCAACACGGTGAGATCTATCGGAAGATCATGACCTTTAATATTTATTATCGTGTCTCGGTAGATTAAAGTAGCCATCATGGTGTTCTTGGACAACGTCGAGATAGTTAATCTCTATCCTAAGAGTACAGGTTTAGCTTGAATTTCTTGGACTGATGAATGAATGTGTAGACCCCCGAGGCTATAAGAATGAGGGCTAAGTGTTTAATATTGCACTCATGCTGATAAACAGAGAGGTTACTTATTAGCATAAGGCGTGTTAAGATGTTTTCGAGTGGTACAATAAGGTTTATAGTTTTATCGGATTCATACAAGGGATTTCGCGAATGAAAGTTTATGAAAACTATACTCAAATTATAGAAAGAAGGATAATTGGATTTGAGTTAGTAATTGTAACGACCCCGAAAATTAGAACACGAGCCTGACTGTTTTGATCTACGTGCCCAGTACGAAAATCGAGGTTGATTCAAAAACTTTCGAGTTATATTAATTTAAATAACGTGGCACTGTGATGAGATGAGATCACGTGTAAAATTTCGTATAGATCCTAGATGTGTAGAGGGTAGGTGGAACACGCTGCGCAGAAGCAACTGTGTTCATGCTTCACACCGGAACAGATACCAAGGGCAAAACAGGGATTCTGAGTTGAGAGGTAGCTTATAGAGGAAGGAAAGGGAGACAAGAGAGGAGAGACTTCCACTCTTCTTCTCCTTCATCCCCTTGCCCTACGTGCTCCATAGGTTGGAGATTGTGCTAAGAAAGTGTGAAAGAGATCCCTTGTGAGAGAAGAAAAGGGTTAGCAAGAGAGAAGATGAGGGATTTCTAAGCTAGAGGAGCTAGACCTAAGTGATTGAGTTACCTGGGGTTTAAGATTGGTGTGAGAGACCTTGATCTGACGAACCGGTGAAGAGCTTATCGCGGATCCGGATCGAGGAAGAGCTCCGAGATCTAGGTTTGAAACCCTCTTTCGGTCATTAGGAACCCCAAGAAACCCACGAACAAGGTGAGTTGTGTGTGTTAAATAGGGTTAAATGAGTAGTTTAAAGGGTGTGTTTATGATGTATTAATGGTGATTGCACAACCATTAATGGAGAGAGAGCAAAAATGGAAGGAAGGTGAACTCCATTAATGACTTTAACATCATTGGTGATCGATCACCAAGGTGGCGATCATCGAGCAGTGATCGATCACCAAGGACCGGTGATCGATCAATCAGTATAAGCTTATAGCAGAGACCCCGGAGAGTTGAGAAGTTGAGGCCGGTGGTGATCGATCACCAAGGTGGTGATCGATCTACAATGAATCGGTGATCGATCACCAAGGTGGTGATCGATCTAAAATATTGATCGATCACAAAGGTGGTGATCGATCAATTTGTAAAAAAATTAATGTGGACAGAGGGAGGAGTTTTTGAACCTTGCTATGGTGAACGAACACCAAGGTGGTGATCGATCTCCAGAAGAGTTGGTGATCGATCACCAAGGAGGTGATCGATCACCAAGGAGGTGATCGATCAACCTAGACTGTGTTGAGGAAGAGATATGGAGGTTGGTGATCGATCACCAATGTGGTGATCGATCTACAGTGGGTGGTGATCGATCTACGATGGTGGTGATCGATCACTTACCCTGTTTTGCTGTCTTGACTTCATGAAGTAGACACCGGGATATTGTGGGTAGTTCTCAGACATTCCTAACACTTAATGTCTTTGTGCATATGGTATAGAATAAACCACGACGTCCGAAAAAGCTTTGGATTTGCTTCAAGATAAACGATCCGAGGTAGGGGAAAATTCAACTTAAAGTGTATCTAAATTTAATTGCATGATATCTTAACATTGTATTCTATCTACGATTAAAGCATGCTCGCATATGCATTAAACTCGATTCCGTATTCGACATATACATTTACATTCTTTGCACATGCTCTGATAATCTGCTCTGATAATCTGATTCATGTGGTAATAAGTATGTATTTGATTTGAGGTTTAACATTCAGACGATCCCCACCGACTCGGCGGTATATCCGTTTCTTGCACAATGTGCAGTTGCTTGAAAATCCTCGGCAAAATATGCACTCCATGTGTGGGGCATTATTGCATTCCTGAAAATTGTTCATTGAACGACGATTGGTTGGGGTTTCCTATCGGCACAAATCTGGCTACCACGTGATATATATACACGGGAGTTACTTAAGTTAGAAATATGTATAATTTAAGTCATTTAAATCTAATAAGCATAGCATCTTGCTAAGTTCGTTTCTTGTTGCCAGTTATGCATTCTGATTTCCTGCATGTTTGAGCATCAATCTATATCTGTTCAGTTTTGTTTCACTTATCGATCTAAGCTATGTTCTGCAATCATGTTAAATAATTTAGATGTAAATTAATTGAATTTCTTCTACTGAGCTAGGATGTAGCTCACCCTGCTTTCTGAAATCTTTTAGGTTCTGAGGCTGCAGTGCCCGGCACCGAGAGTGACCCAGACTATCAGCCGGATCCCGAGGCCGAGGCAGAGGACGAGGAGACGGACGTCCAGGCGGACGAGTTTTACCCGTAGCCTGGGTATTGATGCCCGACATTTTGTACTTTTGATCTTTTGGATTACTGTGTGCCTGGTGGCCACCTTTGTATAAACAAGTATAGTTCTACATTTACTTATTTTATGTTAGTCCACATTCCATTTCGGAACCACTATCGGGAACCATTGTTTGGGTGATGTACGTCCATCACCGATGGTTCTTCTTGGTTCCTTTTTGGAAATGTGTATGTTTTTCTTTACATTTAAATATTGTTGACGTGTACTTAGCGTAGAAATTGTTTGACTCAGACTACCGCTGCTCGGATGTGTCCACCTAGCTTCCGCTATATGCGCGGACACGTGTGATCGATCCGGGATCATCCAGAGTATGATCCTAATGGCACGGGTTTCTGGAAACGGAAATCCGGGCTGTGACAGTTGGTATCAGAGCCAAGACTTTAGGTTGAACGGTGGGTTCATAACGGGTTGTTTTCACAATCTATGTACTGATCAATGTTGTTGTTTTTACAATGACAGACCAGTATGGGCCCTAAGTTCAGAGGAGGGTGTAGTGGAGGTAGAGCAGGACAGAGAGAGATTCCCCTGAGGGATGTGCCAGAGGTCACGTCGCGGGGTTTAGAGTTTCTCTCATGACCAAATGTGGTTTGGGACTAAGAGGAGGAAGAAGAAATGAGGAGAGGTTGGAGCAGGTGTTGGAAGCATTAGCTACCAACGTCGCTCAACAAACAAACGTTGGCTGGCTCAACAGGCAACTAGACCACCCCATCAGCCTAGTGGGTTTGCGGAGTTTAGGAGAATGAGACCTCCTAACTTCTCGGGTCAAACGGATCCCATAGAGGCGGAAGGATGGATTGAAGAGATGGAAAAGCTCTTCGAGGTACTACAATGTAGTGATGAGGAGAAAGTGCGTTGGGCCACTTTCAAACTTGATGGTGACGCCGGACCATGGTGGAAGTCGGTGTCACAAAATCGACAAAGAGAATTCCCTCACACTCCTTGGACATGGGAGGAGTTCACGGAGGTGTTTTACCACAAATACTTCCCGAAAATTGTGAGGCATCAATGGGAAGTGAAGTTTATAGAGTTGAAGCAAGGCGCCATGTCGGTGAGAGACTATGGAGCGGAGTTTGACAGGTTGGCTAGGTTTGCTCCTCAGCATGTAGCCACAGAGTTGATGAGGGCCAGAAAGTTTCAACTTGGCCTTAGAGAACTGCGTATGACGCCGCCATGTGGGAAATGGAGACGATGGGGGGGTCATGGCCAAGGCTCACATAGCTGAAGAGGAGAACCCAAAGCAGTTTGCTTGGAGAGACAAGCAGGCGAGAGAGAGACCGTTTCAAGGGCAATCTCAGGACACAGAACAAAACAAGAGGGCTAGGTTTGCTAGACCTCAGATACCCTACACACTCTCGACCGCAATATCTTGGTCCTAGTTCCTACCGGGAGGGCGGCACCTCGCCCTCTAGATCATTGGGACCAGTTTGGATCTTCCGGTAGCGGGGCCTCGGTGACACAGAGGACCTTCAAGGATCTCATCCTTTACTGTAGTGATTTGTGCAAAGTGTGGGAAACCACACAAGACGGAGGATTGTAGGAGAGATCTGGGGCATGCTTGGTGTGGCAAGATGGGCCACTTGGTTAGGAGTTGCCACGAGGAGAGTAAGGAGCCAGGCGGGATCGGTATCAACACGTAGATCATCTCGACCAATAGTCCACCGAGCTTATGCAAAATCATCATGATCGATGCTCTGACATCGAATGATGTCATCCAAGGTATGATTTGAGATTCAATGAATGTGGGTTATTGATATAATGAATTAAGAATTTTGAAAAATATAGAAATTGTTGAGTAATTATGATGAAAATAGTATATGTATGCATGCATAGGTAAGACGTTGAGATAACATTGAAATTGGCGTATAGGTGAACTGAAATTGTATAGGAGTTGCGACATTTGCTTTCATAGAGCACGAGCCTTGATAGATCCAGGCTCTACGCACTCTTTCATCCGACCTTAATTTACTAAGAAATTGGGTGCCACTCCAGAACAGTTAGACTTTATTTTGATTTGTTCCCACAGGTATCCGTGAACGCACTCACCGTGTGCAAGTCGATGATAGTGGTCGTGGAAGAACACGAGACATGCGATTTGATTCGTTAGATATGAAGGATTTGACGTCATTATGGGAATGGATGGCTATCCGCATACCGCATGAAGTGTGGATTGCCTTCGGAAGATAGTGGTTTTTCGTCCACCTAAGCGACGGTCATTTAGATTCCTTCGGGAAAAATCTAAGGTGGCTCCGTTGATATCCGCGATTCGGGCGGAAAAGATGATGAAGAAGGGATGCAGCGGATATGTGGCTTTTCTACAAGAACAACGGGAAGAAACAAATGTGCTATCCGATATTCACGTCGTGTGTGAGTATCCCGATGTATTTCCGGAAGAACTGCCTGGATTACCACCAGTTAGAGAGGTTGAGTTTGCAATTAATTTAGCTCCAGGCACAGAACCAGTATCTAAGGCTCCGTATCGGATGGCTCCAATAAAGTAAGAGTTGAAGGAACAACTGCAAGAACTGCTTGACAAGGGATTTATTCGGCCAAGTGTGTCTCCTTGGGGAGCACCGGTATTGTTTGTCAGAAAGAAAGACGGCTCAATGCGCTTATGCATTGATTATCGGCAGTTGAATAAGTTGACGATTAAGAATCGTTACCCGCTTCCTAGGATCGACGATCTATTTGATCAATTGCAAGGAGCGAGGTTCTTTACGAAGATTGACTTGAGATCAGGTTACCATCAATTACGGGTCAAGGCCGAAGATGTGGAAGAGCGTTGAGAACCGGATATGGGCACTATGAGTTCTTAGTTATGCCATTTGGATTGACAACGCACCCGCACCATTTATGGACCTGATGAATCGTATATTTAAACCACACTTAGACAAGTCGGTGGTTGTTTTCGTAGACGACATTCTTGTCTATTCCAAGACAAAGGAGGAACACGAAGAACATCTACATGTGGTTTTGCGAACCCTTAGAGAACACAAATTATACGCAAAACTCGGCAAGTGCGAGTTTTGGTTGAACCAAGTGAGTTTCTTAGGCCATATCGTCTCCGAAAAGGGTATAACGAGATCCCACAAAGATCGAGGCGGTTGTGAATTGGGAACGACCTAAGACAAAGGATGAGGTCCGTAGTTTTCTTGGTTTGGAGGTACTACAAAGGTTTGTAGAAGGATTCTCTAAACTATCGAGTCTCGCTACTCACTCACAAAGAAAAGTGCTAAGTTTGATTGGACTGAACAATGCGAGAAGAGTTTCCGGAATTGAAGACGCTTAACTACAGACCGATTAGCTATACCTTTCCGGCAGAGGAGGCTTTGCTATCTACATGACGCATCGCATAGTGGGTTAGGTTAAATTCCTCAACCATCACAAGAAGGTTATCGATATGGCTCTAGACAATGAAGGAACATGAGAAGAACTACCCGACTCATGACTTGGAGTTAGCGGTGATCTTTGCTCCGAAAATTTGGAGGCACTACTTATACGGTGAGACATTTGACATCTACACCACAAAAAGCACAAGTACTTGTTTACACAAAGGACTTGAACATGCGACAGCAGTGGATGGAGTTCTTAAAGACTGATTGTTCCATCGGTACCACCACTGAAAAGCCAATGTGGTGGCGGATGCTTTGAGCGAAGTCTTGACTCGGTTGGCACATTTGATCACCGAGTGCAAAGGTGGCATTTATTGGAAGACCGGCCTTATGTGATACGTTGATTGATGTTAAGGGTTGGTACTTTGATGGCCACCATTGTGATTCGGCCCACTTTGTTTGACAATATACGTAAACTCCAAATGGTCGATGACGAACTCATGACGATTAGAAGAGATGTGATCAATGGGATAAGGCCTGATTTTTCTATTAAGGATGATGGCACCTTGCTATTTCGAGATCGGACATGCATACCGGATATAAAAGATCTAAAGGACACAATTTTGGAAGAAGCGCATAAATCTACGTATGCTATACATCCGGGTAGCACCAAGATGTACCAAGATCTCAAACGAAGTTTTTGGTGGAGAGGATTAAAGAAGGATGTGGCAGAGTATGTTTCTCGGTGTTTGGTCTGCCAGCAAGTGAAAGTAGATCATCGGAATCCAGCAGGTTTGTTACAACCCTTGCCAGTACCAGAGTGGAAATGGGAAGCCATTTCTATGGACTTTATTCTAGGATTACCGAGTACACTGAGAAAGAACAATGCAATTTGGGTTATTGTTGATCGTTTGACGAAATCTGCACACTTTCTACCATATCGGACTACAATCACCAATAAACTAGCGAGTTATATTTGAAAGAAATAGTTCGATTACATGGAATACCGACAAGATCGTGTGATAGAGATCCTCAGATACGCCAGCTTTTGCGCCAGTTCCAAGAAGGCATGGGTACAAAATTAGAGTTCATTTCGTTTCATCCTCGAGACGGATGGGTGAGAGAGTGAACGGATCATAGAGGATATGTTGCGAGCATGTATGTTAGACTTTCATGGCTCATGGGATCAGCACTTACCGATCGAAGTTCGCGACAATAACACTATCGATCGAGCATTGGGATGGCACCTTATGAAGCCTTATATGGACGTCCGATGCAAATCTCCATTGAATCGGGAAGAAATCAGAGAAGCTTGTCTTGGGACCAGAAATGGTAGATAGTACCACTGAAACAGTAAGAGTAATACGTGAAAGGTTGAAGATGGCCCAAAGTCGCCAAAAGAACTATGCCGATCTTCACCGAACACAAGTGGAATTTCAAGTATAATCAATTACATTAATGATATGACCATGGTTAAAATTAAACTACAAAGGAATTGACCCTTGTTTTCAGGTTGGAGACAAGGTGTTTGTGAAAATTTCGCCAATCAAGGGCGTCATGCGTTTTGGGAAACGCGGGAAGCTAAGTCCTCGGTACATTGGACCATTTGAAGTACTTGGACGGGTTGGCGAGGTAGCATATCGGATCGCCTTACCACATGATTAGCTAGCAAGCATGCATAACGTATTCCACGTATCCATCTTTGCGCCATTACGTCTGTGATCCGACGCACGTCTTGGTTTTCCAACCGATTAAGCTTCAGGAAGATATGACGATTGAGGAACCGATTGCTATTTTAGATCGTCGACATCAAGTCCTGCGGACTAAATTAATCCCGCTGGTACTAGTTAGGTGGAGAAATCATTCCGACGCCGAAGCTACTTGGGAGAGAGCAACCGAAATCCGTGAACAGTATCCGCATCTGTTCACCTGATGAGAAGGTAAGTCTCAGTACTTCATCTAGGAATTCGTTGCCGTGATTATAAATTGGTGTGTGAGCATATACTTGATGAATTTCTCTTTTTGGAACACTTTATATGGCGTGTATGAATCAGTAGTCTCAAAATCCAGACCGTCAATATTAGGGAGATTAAACAGATGAAATGTGGTGTTCCTATCAGCCGTGATCGATCTACACCAAGCGGGTGATCGATCACCAATAGGCAGTGATCGATCTACACCCAGTGGTGATCGATCTACAAGAGACCCCGTGATCGATCTACACACTTGGTGATCGATCAATGAAGCGGGTTTGGAACTTAAAGATTCCTTGGTGATCGATCACCAAGAGGCCGTGATCGATCACCAATGGGCGTTAAGTTATAAGAGAGGGGGAGTCCGAAGGGTCATTGCAACATCACAACTGCAAGAGACCAAAGGGGTTTTCGACTTCCGACCTTCCCCAACCATTTTCCGACTATTCTCCGGCTATTTATTTCGTCGTTCTCCTACCGATTTGAGTGTGCATCGCCTCATTCACCCAGTAAATCCTCCATTTCCTTGATCTTTGATTCCTTTCTTAGCATTTAACCCGAATCTATACCATGGGACCAACGAAGAATCCTTCGTAAGGTACCCACGGCCTGCACTCCACGCCTAATCGCTTCCGTTACCGTCAGCACCCATGGCACCGGCTTCACCTCTACCCCCGCCTGCTCAAGATCCGCACCGCTCACTATTGAGCGTGAAGTCCTAACGCTGGTGGGCTTCCAAAACCTTCCTAGAATACGTTTTGTGTCCTCACTATATGAGAACCGACCAAATGGCTTGGGCCAAGGGTTACATACAAAAGCTAGGGCTTAAACCCTTACTCGCGCCTTCCATGACCATTACGCTTACGACAGCGGCTTTTCTTTCAAAACCTCAAATGGGGTGATAGTCGCCATCGACTTGTCACAACCATCGATGGCCTTGAATATAAATTCAACCATTTCCATGTCGGCACTTCAATGCCCGTCGCGACATTGAGACCAAGGCCTCGAGCCTCCGTACGCCAAGGAGGTACCCTATGCCGATGTGGTCACCAAGATGACCCAAGGCCAACACGGTAGGGGCCAAGCCATTTCTAGGGCCCAACTACCTGACCGGTTGTGGATGCTTGATACCTACATCAAGTGTGCCCTCAACCCTTTCCTGCACAAGTCCTCACGACCGGGAGTAGTGCAACAGAGCACTATTCTCCGCCTATGAGAACATTGGTTCTCTATGGCGAGATCCGGTCATTGATGGCATCATAAATGCCAATGACACGATGTCTGCGAAGGCGATCTGGAGCGAAGAACAGATCCCCTATGCACGCCTCGTCACCAAGCTCAGAGAGCAAGATGTTGCCGCCTCCGAGGCCCTACGTCTTGGCTCCTCACGAGCCTCGTTTGAGAACAACACTAAGGTCTTTCATCCGAAGGCCGGACAAAGAGCTACAACTTGTTGGTTAAGCGTCTTCTGAGGAGGAGGAGGCGCGGCCGAGCCGTTCTCCCGATGTAGCGAGGGTTCATCCTGGTGCGAGCAGTTCGATCCTCGATGTGCCGCGACCACAGAGGACGAGCCACCACAGGACCTACCACCGCAGCCAGAGCCATCCGTCCACCAGCCCCTGTTCCACCCGCCGTCCGGTTCGTCACGCACCGCCTCCCCACCGTCTTCCTCCACGACGCGTCGCTGCGATGCTTCGCGAGTTGGTGGAGAGCAATACGCATCCACGTGAGGCGGATGGCGTTGAGGCGTTCGAGAGATGCATCGTCCGTTCGACTATCACGCGGTATGCATGAGCTAGTCATGCGACCTCTATGCCACGACGTCCCACGCCGATGATCGCGCAAGACGCCTCGCAGACAGGTGGATCCACGCGACTATCATTCACCGCCGTAGCGTCCGAGACAGACGCTTTGATCACGCCGCCCATCCGATGTCCCCATGGTATTACCATGCTATCATACCTAGTAGTTAATTGTATGTGTACATTCTATTTATATTCATTGCATGCCTCATAAATTGTTAAGACTTTCATTTTCATGCACGATATATGTATAAATTCCGTAAGTGTTTTAATTACCTGCATGACACGAGACCAAATTTCACGTATTAGTTTAGCATGTGAGTTTTAGAACTACAAAGTCACGAATCGCCTCTTAGACATTTTCAAGGATGAAAATTCCTAAGGGGGGGATAATGTAACGACCCCGAAAATTAGAACACGAGCCTGACTGCTTTGATCTACGTGCCCAGTACGGAAATCGAGGTTGATTCAAAAACTTTCGAGTTATATTAATTTAGCACCTTTGTGATGAGATGAGATCACGTGTAAAATTTCGTATAGATCCTAGATGTGTAGAGGGTAGGTGGAACACGTGAAGCAAGTGTTCATGCTTCACAGCAGATACCAAGGGCAAAACAGGATTACGAGTTGAGAGGTAGCTTATAGAGGAAGGAAAGGGAGACAAGAGAGAGAGACTTCCACTCTTCTTCTCCTTCATCCCTTGCCCTCGTGCTCCATAGGTTGGAGATTGTACTAAGAAAGTGTGAAAGAGATCCTTGTGAGAGAAGAAAAGGGTTAGCAAGAGAGAAGATGAGGGATTTCTAAGCTAGAGGAGCTAGACCTAAGTGATTGAGTTACCTGGGGTTTAAGATTGGTGTAAGAGACCTTGATCCGACGAACCAGAGCTGAAGAGCTTCTCACGGATCCGGATCGAGGAAGAGCTCGAGATCTAGGTTTGAAACCCTCTTTTGGGTCATTGGAACCCCAAGAAACCCACGAACAAGGTGAGTTGTGTGTTTAAATAGGGTTAAATGAGTAGTTTAAAGGGTGTGTTATGATGTATTAATGGTGATTGCACAACCATTAATGGAGAGAGAGCAAAAATGGAAGGAAGGTGAACTACTTTGTCATTGGTGATCGATCACCAAGGTGGTGATCGATCATCTGAGGTTAGGATCGATCACCAAGGACCGGGTGATCGATCAATCATATAAGCTTATGGGGCGAGACCCCAGAGTTGAGAAGTTGAGGTCGAGGTGGTGATCGATCACCAAGGTGGTGATCGATCTACAATGAGTCTGGTGATCGATCACCAAGGTGGTGATCGATCTACAAGGGAGTTGGTGATCGATCACCAAGGTGGTGATCGATCAATTTGTATAAAAATTAATGTGGACAGAGGGAGGAGTTTTTGAAACTTGCTATGGTGATCGATCACCAAGGTGGTGATCGATCTACAGAAGAGTTGGTGATCGATCACCAAGGAGGTGATCGATCACCAAGGAGGTGATCGATCAACCTAGACTGTGTTGAGGAAGAGATATGGAGGTTGGTGATCGATCACCAATGTGGTGATCGATCTACAGTGGGTGGTGATCGATCTACAGTGGGTGGTGATCGATCACTTACCCCTGTTTTTGCCTGTCTTGACTTCATGAAGTAGACACCCCGGATATTGTGCCGGGTAGTTCTCCGACATTCCTAACACTTAATGTACTGTGCATATGGTATAGAATAAACCCTGACACGTCGAAAAAGCTTTGGATTTGCTTCGAAGATAAACTGATCTGAGGTAGGGGAAAATTCAACTTAAAGTGTATCTAAATTTAATTGCATGATATCTTAACATTGTATTCTATCTCTGATTTTCGAAAGCATGCCTGCATATGCATTAAACTCTGATTCGATATTCGACATTCTGCTTTTTGTTCTTGCACATGCTCTGATAATCTGCTCTGATAATCTGATTCATGTGGTAATAAGTATGTATTTGATTTGAGGTTTAACATTCAGACGATCCCCACCGACTCGGCGGTATATCCGTTTCTTGCACAATGTGCAGTTGCTTGAAAATCCTCGGCAAAATATGCACTCCATGTGTGGGGCATTATTGCATTCCTGAAAATTGTTCATTGAGCAGCGATTGGTTGGGGTTTCCTATCGACAACTCGGCTACCACGTGATATATATACGGGAGTTACTTAAGTTAGAAATATGTATAATTTAAGTCATTTAAATCTAATAAGCATCGCTAATTAGAAGTTGATTTCTTTTGCTATTATGCATTCTGATTTCCTGCATGTTTGAGCATCAATCTATATCTGCTCAGTTTTGTTTCACTTATCGATCTAAGCTATGTTCTGCAATCATGTTTAATAATTTAGATGTAAATTAATTGAATTTCTTCTACTGAGCTAGGATGTAGCTCACCGCTTTCGAAATCTTTTAGGTTCGAGGTCAGTGTTTAAGACCGAGAGTGACCGGACTATCACGGATCCCGAGGCCGAGGCGGAAGGACGAGGAGGCAGACGTCCAGAGACGAGTTTTACCGTAGCACGGGTATTGATGCCCGACATTTTGTACTTTTGATCTTTGATTCTTGTGTGCCCGGTGGCCACCTTTGTATAAACAAGTATAGTTCTACATTTACTTATTTTATGTTAGTCCACATTCCATTTCGAACCACTATCGGAACCATTGTTTGGGTGATGTCGCCCATCACCGATGGTTCTTCTTAGGTTCCTTTTGGAAATGTGTATGTTTTCTTACATTTAAATATTGTTGGCGTGTACTTAGCGTAGAAATTGTTTGACTCGGACTACTGCGGATGTGTCCACCTAGCTTCCGCTATGTCGCGCGGACCGTGTGATCGATCCGGATCATCCAGTATGATCCTAATGGCGCGGGTTTACGGAAGCGGAAATCCGGTTGGGATTAATATCGAGCCAAGCCTTTAGGTTGAGCGGTGGGTTCATAGCGGGTTGTTTCCACAATCTATGTACTGATCAATGTTGTTGTTTTTACAATGTGAGACGATATGGGCCCTAAGTTCGAGAGGAGGGTGTAGTGGAGGTAGAGCGGAGAGAGATTCCCCGAGGGATGTGCGAGGTCACGTCGCGGGGTTTAGAGTTTCTCTCACAGCCAAATGTGGTTCCGGTGGGACTAAGAGGAGGAAGAAGAAGAAATGAGGAGAGGATGGAGCAGGTGTTGGAAGCATTAGCTACCAACGTCGCTCAACAAACAAACGTTGGCTCAGCAGTCTAGACCACCCATCAGCCCTAGTGGGTTTGCGGAGTTTAGGAGAATGAGACCTCCTAACTTCTCGGGTCAAACGGATCCCATAGAAGCGGAAGGATGGATTGAAGAGATGGAAAAGCTCTTGAGGTACTACAATGTAGTGATGAGGAGAAAGTCGTTGGGCCACTTTCAAACTTGATGGTGACGGACCATGGTGGAAGTGGTGTCACAAAATCGACAAAGAGAATTCCCTCACACTCCTTGGACATGGGAGGAGTTCACGGAGGTGTTTTACCACAAATACTTCCCGAAAATTGTGAGGCATCAATGGGAAGTGAAGTTTATAGAGTTGAAGCAAGGCGCCATGTCGGTGAGAGACTATGGAGCGGAGTTTGACAGGTTGGCTAGGTTTGCTCCTCAAAGATGTAGCCACAGAGTTGATGAGGGCCAGAAAGTTTCAACTTGGCCTTAGACAGAATTTGCAGAAGGACGTCGCCATGTGGGAAATGGAGACGTATGAGGGAGTCATGGCCAAGGCTCTCATAGCTGAAGAGGAGAACCAAAAGCAGCTTTTCTTGGAGAGACAAGCGTAGAGAGAGACCGTTTCAAGGGCAATCTCAGGACACAGAACAAAACAAGAGGGCTAGGTTTGCTAGACCTCCGAGATACCCTACACACTCTCGACCGGTAATATCTTCGGGTCCTAGTTCCTACCAGAGGGCAAGACCTCGCCCTCTAGACCATCCAGACCAGCTGGATCTTCTGCTAGCGGGGCCTCAGTGACACAGGGGCCTTCAAGGATCTCATCCTTTACTCCGGCCGTGATGTGTGCAAGGCGTGGGAACCCACACACGTCGGAGGATTGTGGGAGAGATACTGGGCATGCTTCGTGTGTGGCAAGATGGGCCACTTGGTTAGGAGTTGCCCCGAGGAGAGTAAGGAGCGGCATCGGATCAACACGTAGATCATCTCGACCAATAGTCCACGTCGAGCTTATGCTCCGTCATGATCGATGCTCTGACATCGAATGATGTCATCCAAGGTATGATTTGAGATACAATGAATGTGGGTTATTGATATAATGAATTAAGAATTTTGAAAAATATAGAAATTGTTGAGTAATTATGATGAAAATAGTATATGTATGCATGCATAGGTAAGACGTTGAGATAACATTGAAATGGCGTAGGGTGAACTGAAATTGTATAGGGGTTGCGCCATTTGCGTTCATAGAGCACGAGCCTTGATAGATCCAGACACTACGCACTCTTTCATCCGACCTTAATTTACTAAGAAATTGGGTGGCACTCCAGAGCAGTTAGACTTTGTTTTGATTTGGTTCCCACAGGTATCTGTGAACGCACTCACCGTGTGCAAGTCGATGATAGTGGTGGAAGAAGAACACGACAAAGTGATTTGATTCGTTAGATATGAAGGGATTTGACGTCATTATGGGAATGGATGGCTATCCGCATACCGCATAAGTGTGGATTGCCTTAGAAGATAGTGGTTTTCGTCCACCTAAGCGACGGTCATTTAGATTCCTTGGGAAAAATCTAAGGTGGCTTCGCTGATATCCGCGATTCAGCGGAAAAGATGATGAAGAAGGGATGCTGGATATGTGGCTTTTCTACAAGAACAACGGGAAGAAACAAATGTGCTATCCGATATTCACGTCGTGTGTGAGTAGCCCGATGTATTTCCGGAAGAACTGCCTGGATTACCACGAGTTAGAGAGGTTGAGTTTGCAATTTATTTAGCTCCAGGCAGAACCAGTATCTAAGGCTCCGTATCGGATGGCTCCAACAGTAATGCAGGAGTTGAAGGAACAACTGCAAGAACTGCTTGACAAGGGATTTTTTCGGCCAATTGTGGCTCCTTGGGGAGCACCGGTATTGTTTGTAAGAAAGAAAGCCGGCTCAATGCGCTAATGCATTGATTACGGGCAGTTGAATAAGTTGACGATTAAGAAACGTTACCCGCTTCCTAGGATCGACGATCTATTTGATCAATTGCAAGGAGCGAGGTTCTTTACGAAGATTGACTTGAGATCAGGTTACCATCAATTACGGGTCAAGACTGAAGATGTGGAGAAGACAGCGTTCAGAACCAGATATGGGCACTATGAGTTCTTAGTTATGCCATTTGGATTGACGAACGCATCATTTATGGACACGATGAATCGTATATTTAAACCACACTTAGACAAGTCTGGTTGTTTTCAGAGACACATTCTTGTCTATTCCAAGACAAAGGAGGAACACGAAGAACATCTACATGTGGTTTTGCGAACCCTTAGAGAACACAAATTATACGCAAAACTCGGCAAGTGCGAGTTTTGGTTGAACCAAGTGAGTTTCTTAGGCCATATCGTCTCCGAAAAGGGTATAACAGTAGATCCCACAAAGATCGAGGCGGTTGTGAATTGGGAACACCTAAGACAAAGGATGAAGGTCCGTAGTTTTCTTGGTTTGGCGGTACTACAACGGTTTGTAGAAGGATTCTCTAAACTATCGAGTGCTTTTCGACTCACAAAGAAAAGTGCTAAGTTTGATTGACGGAACAATGCGAGAAGAGTTTCCAGAATTGAAGACGCTACTAACTACAAAGACGCTAGCTATACCTTCCGGCGAGGAGGCTTTGCTATCTCTGACGATCGCATAGTGGGTTAGGTTGCGCCTCAACCATCACAAGAAGGTTATCGACATGGCTCTAGACAACCGAAGGAACATGAGAAGAACTACCCGACTCATGACTTGGAGTTAGCATGTGATCTTTGCTCAAAAATTTGGAGGCACTACTTATACGGTGAGACATTTGACATCTACCACCACAAAAGCCTGAAGTACTTGTTTACACAAAAGGACTTGAACATGCGACAGCGCAGGTGGATGGAGTTCTTAAAAGACTACGATTGTTCCATCCAGTACCACCCTGGAAAAGCCAATGTGGTGGCGGATGCTTTGAGCAGGAAGTCTTCAACTCAGTTCGCAGACTTGATCACCGAGTGCAAAAGGTGGCATTTATTGGAAGACCCGGCCTTATGTGATACGTTGATTGATGTTAAGGGTTCAGTACTTTGATGGCCACCATTGTGATGGGGCCCACTTTGTTTGACAATATAGGTAAACTCCAAATGGTCGATGACGAACTCATGACGATTAGAAGAGATGTGATCAATGGGATAAGGCCTGATTTTTCTATTAAGGATGATGGCACCTTGCTATTTCGAGATCGGACATGCATACCGGATATAAAAGATCTAAAGGACACAATTTTGGAAGAAGCGCATAAATCTCGTATGCTATACATCCGGGTAGCACCAAGATGTACCAAGATCACAAACGAAGTTTTTGGTGGAGAGGATTAAAGAAGGATGTGGCAGAGTATGTTTCTCGGTGTTTGGTCTGCCAGCAAGTGAAAGTAGATCATCGGAATCCAGTAGGTTTGTTACAACCCTTGCCAGTACCAGAGTGGAAATGGGAAGCCATTTCTATGGACTTTATACTAGGATTACCGAGTACACCGAGAAGAACAATGCAATTTGGGTTATTGTTGATCGCTTGACGAAATCAAGACACTTTCTACCATATCGGACTACAATCACGCCAATAAACTAGCCGAAGTTATATTTGAAAGAAATAGTTCGATTACATGGAATAGACATCGTCGTGTGATAGAGATCCTCAGCGATCCGCAGATTTTGGCGACGGTTCCCAAGAAGGCATGGGTACAAAATTAGAGTTCACCAGTTTCATCCTCGCATGTATGGGCGGTGAGAGTGAACCAGATCATAGAGGATATGTTGCGAGCATGTATGTTAGACTTTCATGGCTCATGGGATCAGCACTTACCTCTGATCGAGTTCGCGTACAATAACAGCTATCAGTCGAGCATTGGGATGGCACCTTATGAAGCCTTATATGGACGTCGATGCAAATCTCCATTGAACTGGGAAGAAATCGGCGAGAAGCTTGTCTTGGGACCAGAAATGGTAGATAGTACCACTGAAACAGTAAGAGTAATACGTGAAAGGTTGAAGATGGCCCAAAGTCGCCAAAAGAGCTATGCCGATCTTCACCGAACACAAGTGGAATTTCAGGTATAATCAATTACATTAATGATATGACCATGGTTAAAATTAAACTACAAAGGAATTGACCCTTGTTTTCAGGTTGGAGACAAGGTGTTTGTGAAAATTTCGCCAATCAAGGGCGTCATGCGTTTTGGGAAACGCTGGACCATTTGAAGTACTTGGACGGGTTGGCGAGGTAGCATATCGGATCGCCTTACCACCGCAGTTAGCAAGCATGCATAACGTATTCCACGTATCCATGCTGCGCCATTACGTACGCGATCCGACTCACGTCTTGGATTTCCAACCGATAGAGCTTCAGGAAGATATGACGACGATTGAGGAACCGATTGCTATTTTAGATCGTCGACATCAAGTCCTGCGGACTAAATTAATCCCGCTGGTACTAGTTAGGTGGAGAAATCATTCCGACGCCGAAGCTACTTGGGAGAGAGCAACCGAAATCCGTGAACAGTATCCGCATCTGTTCACCTGATGAGAAGGTAAGTCTCAGTACTTCATCTAGGAATTCGTTGCCGTGATTATAAATTGGTGTGTGAGCATATACTTGATGAATTTCTCTTTTTGGAACACTTTATATGGCGTGTATGAATCAGTAGTCTCAAAATCCAGACCGTCAATATTAGGGAGATTGAACAGATGAAATGTGGTGTTCCTATCAGCCGTGATCGATCTACACCAAGCTGGTGATCGATCACCAATAGGCAGTGATCGATCTACACCCAGTGGTGATCGATCTACAAGAGACCCCGTGATCGATCTACACACTTGGTGATCGATCAATGAAGCGGGTTGGAACTTAAAGATTCCTTGGTGATCGATCACCAAGAGGCCGTGATCGATCACCAATGGGCGTTAAGTTATAAGAGAGGGGGAGTCCGAAGGGTCATTGCAACATCACAACTGCAAGAGACCAAAGGGGTTTTCGACTTCCGACCTTCCCCAACCATTTTCCGACTATTCTCCGGCTATTTCGTTCGTTCTCCGGCTCGATTTGAGTGTGCATCGCCTCATTCAGAAATCCTCCATTTCCTTGATCTTTGATTCCTTTCTTGATTTTAACCCGAATCTATACCATGGGACCCACGAAGAATCCTTGGCGTAAGGTACCACGTCTCGACTCGTGCCGGTACCGCACGTTTAGTTCCCACGTCGTGCCACCCATGGCACCGCCCGACCTCTACCCGCCTGGTTCAGATCACTTCCGCTCACTATTGAGCGTGAAGTCCTAACGCTGGTGGGCTTCCAAAACCTTCCTCTGAATACGTTTTGTGTCCTCACTATATGAGAACCGACCAAATGGCTTGGGCCAAGGGTTACATACAAAAGCTAGGGCTTGCCTCGCCCTTCCATGACCATTACTGCCCACGTATTGTGCGGCTTTTCTTTCAAAACCTCAAATGGGGTGATAGTCGCCATCGACTTGTCACAACCATCGATGGCCTTGAATATAAATTCAACCATTTCCATGTCGCGGCGGCACTTCAATGCCCGTCTCACAGACATTGAGACCAGTGCCCTCGAGCCTCCTTACGTCAAGGAGGTACCCTATGCCGATGTGGTCACCAAGATGACCCAAGGCCAACACGGTAGGGGCCAAGCCATTTCTAGGGCCCAACTACCTGACCGGTTGTGGATGCTTGATACCTACATCAAGTGTGCCTCAACCCTTTCTGCACAAGTCCTCACGCGGAGAGTAGTGCAACAGCACTATTCTCCGCCTATGAGAAGCTGGTTCTCTATGGCGAATCTGGTCATTGATGGCATCATAAACCTGCGAAGGCGATCCGGAGCGAAGAACAGATCCCCTATGCACGCCTCGTCACCAAGCTCAGAGAGCAAGATGTCGCCTCACGCGAGGCCCACGCCTTGGCTCCTCACGAGCCTCGCTTGGAGAACAACACTAAGGTCTTTCATCCGAAGACTGGACAAAGAGCTACAACTTGATGGTTGCTGCCTTCTGAGGAGGAGGAGGGCGGTGAGCCCGCTTCTCCCCGATGTAGCAGAGGTTCCTGCCAGAGCAGTTCGATCCACGATGTGCCGCGACCACGGAGGACGAGCCACCACAGACCTACCACCCCCGAGCCATCCGTCCGACCAGCCTGCTCCACCCGCCGATCAGTTCGTCACGCACCGCCCCCTCCCCCACCGTCTTCCTCCGACGACGTCACTGCGATGCTTCGCGAGTTGGTGGAGAGCAATCGCCGCATCCACGTGAGACTGGATGGCGTTGAGGCGTTCCAGAGACAGATGCATCGTCGTCTGGACTATCACGCGGGTATGCATGAGCTAGTCATGCAGCACCTCTATGCCACGACGTCCACGCCGATGATCGCGCACGCCCGCCTACACAGGGTGGATCCACGCGACTATCATTCACATGGCCGTCCACAGACAGCCTTTGATCACGCCGCCCATCCGATGTCCCCATGCAGTATTACCATGCTATCATACCTAGTAGTTAATTGTATGTACATTCTATTTATATTCATTGCATGCCTCATAAATTACATTAAGACTTTCATTTTCATGCACGATATATGTATAAATTCGTAAGTGTTTTAATTACCCTGCATGACACGTAGACCAAATTTCTGTATTAGTTTAGCATGTGAGTTTTAGAACTACAAAGCCCTGAATGCGCCTCTTAGACATTTTCAAGGATGAAAATTCCTAAGGGGGGGATAATGTAACGACCCCGAAAATTAGAACACGAGCCTGACTGCTTTGATCTACGTGCCCGATAAATCGAGGTTGATTCAAAAACTTTGGTTATATTAATTTAAATAACGTGCAATCGTGATGAGATGAGATCACGTAAAAATTTCGATAGATCCTAGATGTGTAGAGGGTAGGTGGAACACGCTATGAAGAATGCGTGTTCATGCTTCACACCTAAGATACCAAGGGCAAAACAGGGATTCTGAGTTGAGAGGTAGCTTATAGAGGAAGGAAAGGGAGACAAGAGAGGAGAGACTTCCACTCTTCTTCTCCTTCATCCCCTTGCCCTACGTGCTCCATAGGTTGGAGATTGTACTAAGAAAGTGTGAAAGAGATCCCTTGTGAGAGAAGAAAAGGGTTAGCAAGAGAGAAGATGAGGGATTTCTAAGCTAGAGGAGCTAGACCTAAGTGATTGAGTTACCTGGGGTTTAAGATTGGTGTGAGAGACCTTGATCTGACGAACCAGAGCTGAAGAGCTTATCGCCGGATCCGGATCGAGGAAGAGCTCCGAGATCTAGGTTTGAAACCCTCTTTTGGGTCATTGCTTTAACCCAAGAAACCCACGAACAAGGTGAGTTGTGTGTGTTAAATAGGGTTAAATGAGTAGTTTAAAGGGTGTGTTTATGATGTATTAATGGTGATTGCACAACCATTAATGGAGAGAGAGCAAAAATGGAAGGAAGGTGAACTCCATTAATGACAGCTTTGCTGTCATTGGTGATCGATCACCAAGGTGGTGATCGATCACTGAGGGTTGGTGATCGATCACCAAGGACTGGTGATCGATCAATCTGTATAAGCTTATGGGGAACAGAGACCCCAGAGAGTTGAGAAGTTGAGGCCCGAGGTGGTGATCGATCACCAAGGTGGTGATCGATCTACAATGAGTCTGGTGATCGATCACCAAGGTGGTGATCGATCTACAAGGGTATTGGTGATCGATCACCAAGGTGGTGATCGATCAATTTGTATAAAAATTAATGTGGACAGAGGGAGGAGTTTTTGAAACTTGCTATGGTGATCGATCACCAAGGTGGTGATCGATCTACAGAAGAGTTGGTGATCGATCACCAAGGAGGTGATCGATCACCAAGGAGGTGATCGATCAACCTAGACTGTGTTGAGGAAGAGATATGGAGGTTGGTGATCGATCACCAATGTGGTGATCGATCTACAGTGGGTGGTGATCGATCTCGTGGTGATCGATCACTTACCTGTTTTTACTGTCTTGACTTCATGAAGTAGACACCGGATATTGTGGGTAGTTCTCACATTCCTAACACTTAATGTGCATATATGGTATAGAATAAACCGACACGTCGAAAAAGCTTTGGATTTGCTTGAAGATAAACCGATCCGAGGTAGGGAAAATTCAACTTAAAGTGTATCTAAATTTAATTGCATGATATCTTAACATTGTATTCTATCTCGATTTTGAAAGCATGCCCGCATATGCATTAAATTCGATATCATTTACATTCTTTGCACATGCTCTGATAATCTGCTCTGATAATCTGATTCATGTGGTAATAAGTATGTATTTGATTTGAGGTTTAACATTCAGACGATCCCCACCGACTCGGCGGTATATCCGTTTCTTGCACAATGTGCAGTTGCTTGAAAATCCTCGGCAAAATATGCACTCCATGTGTGGGGCATTATTGCATTCCTGAAAATTGTTCATTGAACGACGATTGGTTGGGGTTTCCTATCGGCACAAATCTGGCTACCACGTGATATATATACACGGGAGTTACTTAAGTTAGAAATATGTATAATTTAAGTCATTTAAATCTAATAAGCATAGCATCTTGCTAATTCCGAAGTTCAGTTTTACTGTTGCCAGTTATGCATTCTGATTTCCTGCATGTTTGAGCATCAATCTATATCTGTTCAGTTTTGTTTCACTTATCGATCTAAGCTATGTTCTGCAATCATGTTAAATAATTTAGATGTAAATTAATTGAATTTCTTCTACTGAGCTAGGATGTAGCTCACCCTGCTTTCTGAAATCTTTTAGGTTCGAGGTCGCAGTGTCTTGACGAGAGTGACCCATTATCACCGGATCCCGAGGCCGAGGCAGAGACGAGGAGACGGACGTCCAAAGTGACGAGTTTTACCGTAGCCCGGTATTGATGCCCGACATTTTGTACTTTTGATCTTTTGGATTACTGTGTGCCTGGTGGCCACCTTTGTATAAACAAGTATAGTTCTACATTTACTTATTTTATGTTAGTCCACATTCCATTTCGGAACCACTATCGGGAACCATTGTTTGGGTGATGTACGTCCATCACCGATGGTTCTTCTTGGTTCCTTTTTGGAAATGTGTATGTTTTTCTTTACATTTAAATATTGTTGACGTGTACTTAGCGTAGAAATTGTTTGACTCAGACTACCGCTGCTCGGATGTGTCCACCTAGCTTCCGCTATATGCGCGGACACGTGTGATCGATCCGGGATCATCCAGAGTATGATCTTAATGGCACGGGTTTCTAGAAACGGAAATCCGGGCTGTGACAGTAATTGTACCTTGAATGACTTCGTCGCTAGCTATAGTGTCATGTTGTGACATTGCAAATACACGGCCCTGGCTCGGAGGCTTCACTTGAGTAATATATTGTGAGCCTTGTATTGGGGCTCTTTCGGGGTAATCCCTAACCATATGTCCCTCTTTTTCATATCAGAAATATTTATCAGTACCTTGCATACATACTTCGGGCTTGTGCCTCCTGTTACATTTCACACAAGGTTCGTAAGGTGCAAACTCCCTCTGTGGCTAATGAGGTTGTGGAATAACATTTCTTCCTGTGAGTATGAGGGGCAGTTGTGTCTGCAAGGGTGTGAGACATAGCCTTTTGTTTTCTGAGAGAGTTGGAGAAGGTTGGGTCTTCTAAGCGAAAATTGGTAGGGGTCTCTGTAGAATAAATGAGCCCCTTTGAATAGTCTTGCCCTTTTGGACCTCCAACCTGACATTTCTTCTGTTGAATATTTCGCATGATTCCTTTTCTTGAATTTTTGCACGATCCATGAGCTCTCCATACATTTCAATCTTCATCGCGGCTAACTTCTCACGAAAGAATGGTCGTAAGCCATTTGAAATGCGAAGAGCATATCGCCTTCGTCCGCGATCAAATTCCCGACAAATTTGGATAGCTGGTCAAACTTGACCTCGTAGTCGACCACAGTCATACTCACTTTTTGTAAGTGTAACGACCCTGAAATTCTGAACAAGAACCTGACTATTTCGATATGCGTGCCTGACACAAAAATCGAGACAAATTTTAAAAATATAATAATCAATAATAGTTGAAGTAAACGATACCCAGTAGTTAGATGAATTCACACGTGAATTCTCTTTTAAGTCTGAGTCGTGTAGGATGTCGACGTAACACAATATGCCTTAGAAGCCGTATGAGTATTTCACACCGAAGCTTAAATTAGGGCCTAAACTGAAATATCAAAGATATTTCCGTTTGGGTAGCTTATAAGGGAAGGGAGAGACCTGGAGAGGTGTTTTCCCTTCTTCTTCCTCTTGTTCTTGAGCAAGGAAGTCTGTGGCTAGGTGAGATTGAGCATGTCTTGTGAGGAAATGGGGTTAGAGCTGCGAAGATTATGCGCCAGTGTGAATTAGGGTAAGTTGAGTTCAATAAAATGAACTCAAGTGTAGTTCGGGTGTGTGAGAGACCTCCGCGTGCTGAATCGGAGTCGATACGTTACATATTAGAGTCACACCGGCAATATAGCCCGAGTTTCGGATCCAAAACCCCCTTCCAAATCGTTTTGTCGGAAACCTGAAAGGGCCCAAATAAAGGTATGCTTGTGTAACTAAAATGAGTAAAATTGAAGCCCTTGTGCTTGTAATGGTGTGTGTATCAATGGTTGTTGGAAACCATAAATGAAAATGGGTGAAGTTAGGTCAAGTAAGTGACCTCCATTAATGACAGAGGTGTTGTCATTATTGATCGATCAATGATAGATTGATCGATCAATGAGAGGTATTGATCGATCAATGAAGGCATTGATTGATCAATTCATATAGGACAAATAAGGGAACAGAACACTGAAGATTTCTGGAAGTTCAATGCTCGAAGGGCATTGATCGATCAATTAGTGAATTGATCGATCAATCTTGGGCATTGATCGATCACTTGTGTGCATTGATCAATCAATGAAGGCATTGATCGATCAATCTGTATAAATTTTAAATGTGAACAGAAGGTGAAAATTTTGAGAATTTAAGCTATTGATCGATAAATGAGAGCATTAATCCATCAACAAGACACATTGATCAATCAACCAAGCTGGTGATCGATCAATTTGGCTATGCCAAAGTGTGAAGAAAAGGAAGTTATTGATCGATCAATGACTGGTATTAATCGATCAATGAAGGCATTGATCGATCACTTGTATGTATTGATCAATCAATGAAGGGTGTTGATCAATCAATAAAGGCTATTGATCGAACAACTACCTCTGTTGCTGGTGAGTTGAGTTGAGGGTATTGATCGATCAATGGGACTATCGATCGATTAACAAGGAGTATTGATCGATCAATAAGGGTATTGATCGATCAATCACCTCTGTTTTTGTCCTGTTTTGATTATGTGAATTGAATGCTACTGGACACTGTACCAGTTGACTTTCTGACCTGCCTGACACTTAGTATACAATATTTATGGTCTAGGATCGAACCATGACGTTTTAAAAAGCTTTGGATTTGCTTAGAAAGAGACTGATCTGAGGTAGGGGAATTCAATTGAAATTACATTTATTCTTGATCTCATGGATTCCAAATGTTCTATATATAACTGCATAGTCTGATTTTACTGTTCAGTCATGTTTAGCATATGTGTGGCAACTCTGTTTTGTATTTGACTCCTGCTATCTGACACCTGTCATCTGTCATCTGTCATCTGAATTCTATTAAAGTATAATATGTCTGCATGTGATTTGAGGTTTATTAATCTGATGAATCTCACCGTCTCGATGGTATATCCGTGTCTGGCACACTCGTGCATCTGCTTGGAAATCCTCGGCACAATTGCACTCCATAGTTGAGGCATTGTTACATTCCTGAAATTGTTCATGTGAACGATGATGGTTGGGATTACCCATCGGACCAAATTTGGCTACCACGTACTATACTCACGGGAGTTATTTAAGTTTATTATTCTAAGTCATTAAACACTATATGCATCACATTCCGTAAATTCCGATACGATTTGCCTACTTTGATAAATTCTGCATTTCTGAAATATCTGTTTGCATCTGTTCAATTCTAACCATGTCTTCTACTACCATGTTTTACAATTAAGATGTAATTTTAACTGATATTCTTCTACTGAGCTTAGATGGTTAGCTCACCCTGTTTCCATTAACATTTTAGGTTCTGAAGCTTGAGTTTCTGGCACTGAAAGCGTCCCTGACTATCAGCCCAATCTAGAGGCTGAGGCTGAGGACGAGGAGAGGGACGTCCAGGAGGACGATTTCTATCCTTAGTCTGGGTATACTGGCCCACTGTTTTGAGCATTTTGTATAAACTTTAGATTGTTGTGTGCCTGGTGGCCACTTCTGTAGATATTTTCTTTCTTTTATAGTATTACTATACATTCTATTGGAACCATTATTTTGGGTGATGGATGTCCATCACCATTGGTTCTTCTTGGTTCCTTTTTGGGAATGTATATTCTTTTGATATAGTTAAATACAAGTTTTGTTTATTGTTTCTTTCTATTTAAATGCCTTATAATGACTCGATCTACCACTGCTGGACAGTGTCTGCTCGATTTTCGCTATACAAGCAGACACTTTGTGATTTGTCTTGGGGATCATCCAGTGTATGATCCTGGTAGCACGGATTTTTGGGCATAGAAATTCTGGGCTGTCACAGTTGGTATCAGAGACTAGGCTTTAGGTTGAACTGCAGGTTCACGTTGGATTGTTTTCACAATTTATGTACTGATCAATGTTATTGTTTTCACAATGACAAACCAGTATGAGCCCTAAGTTTAGAGGCGGACGCAGTAGAGGAAGGGAAAGTCAAAGAGAGGTTCCTCTGAGGGAGATCCCCGATGTGGTTGGCACGTCTCGAGGATTGGAATTCCTCTCGCACACGAACGCGGTTCCCGTGGGACCGAGAGGAGGTAGGAGAGGCAATGAGGAGAAAATGGAACAAGTGTTGGAAGCCTTGGCTACCAACATCGCTCAGCAGACAGCTGCTCTAACTCAGCAGGCAGCTAGACCACCTCATCAGCCAAGCGGGTTCACGGAGTTTAGGAGAATGAGGCCTCCTAACTTCTCGGGTCAGACGGATCCCATAGAGGCAGAGGGATGGATAGAAGAGATGGAGAAGCTTTTTGAAGTGCTTCAGTGCAACGATGCAGAGAAAGTGCGCTGGGCCACTTTCAAGTTGGATGGTGACACCGGACCTTGGTGGAAGTCGATGTCACAGAATAGACAGAGAGAGTTTCCTCACACTCCTTGGACATGGGAGGAGTTCACGGAAGTATTTTACCACAAATACTTTCCGAAAATTGTGAGGCATCAGTGGGAGGTGAAATTTATAGAGATGAAGCAGGGTGCAATGTCAGTGAGGGATTATGGCGCTGAATTTGATCGACTGGCTAGGGTTACACCCCAGCACGTAGCCACTGAACTGATGAGAGCAAGGAAATTTAAACTTAGCCTGAGGCAGAACTTGCAAAAGAATGTTGCCATGTGAGAAATGGAGACATATGAGGGAGTGATGGCCAAGGCTCTCATAGCAGAGGAGGAGAACCAAAAGAAGTTTTCTTGGAGAGACAAGCAGGCAAGAGAGGCCATTTCAGGGGCAGTCTCAGGACTCGGAGCAGAATAAGAGGGCTAGATTCTCCAGACCTCTAAGATACCCTACACACTCTCGACCAGCGATTTCTTCGGGTCCGAGTTCGTACCAGAGAGCAGCAGTGCCTACATCTTCCAGACCATTTCGACCGTCTGGGTCTTCTCGTAGCGGGGCCTCAGTGACCCAGGGACCTTCAAGGGTTTCTTCGTTCACTTCAGCTGTGTCATGTACAAAGTGTGGGAAACCACACAAGACAGAGGATTGTCCGAAGGATATAGGGGCGTGCTTTAGGTGTGGCAAGATGGGCCACTTGGTTAGGAGTTGCCTCGAGGAGAGCAAAGATGGCAAAGAGCGGTCAGGATCGGTGTCTACGCAAAGATCTTCTCGACCTGTGGTTCAAGGTCGAGCATATGCTGTTACCGCGATCAATGCTCTGACATCGAATGATGTCATCCAAGGTATGATTAAAATTCAAAAGAAGTTATTTATCTAGTAAGATGGAATGGGAATTTAGTAAAAATAGAATTGCTTTAATTAAGTGTTAAAATAATAGTACACATACGCACACACATCTTAAACACTTGATCTAATATTGTAACTGGATTATAGGTGAGCTGAAAGTGTATAGGAGTTGTGACATTTGCTTCCATAGAGCTCGAATCTTGATAGACCTAGGCTCTACGCACTCCTTCGTAAGGCCTCAATTTACAAAAGAATTGAGTGCCACTCCTGAGCAGCTAGATTTCATTTTGACAGTGTCCATTCCTACGGGTAGTGCAGTGAATGCACTCACAGTGTGTAAATCAGTGATAGTGTCAGTAGATGATCACGAGACACTGACAGATTTAATTTTGTTAGATATGAAGGGATTCGACATCATTTTGGGAATGGACTGGCTATCCGCTTACCACACGAGCGTTGATTGTCTTCGAAAGATAGTGGTTTTTTACCCTCCAAAGGAGCGATCATTCAGATTCTTCGGGGTGAAGTCTAAGGTAGCTCCGTTGATATCTGCTATTCGGGCTGAAAAGATGATGAAGAGTGGATGCAATGGATATATGGCCTTTCTATAAGAGTAACGGGAAGAGGCGAATGTGATATTCGATATTCACGTTGCATGCGAGTATCCCGATGTATTCCCTGAGGAATTGCCAGGACTACCACTAGCTCGGGAGATTAAGTTTACAATAAATCTGGTTCCAGGCACTGAACCAGTGTCCAAGGCTCCTTATAGGATGGCTCCAGCAGAATTACAAGAGTTGAAGGAGCAACTATAAGAACTGCTTGATAAAGGGTTCATTCGACCGAGGGTGTCTCCTTGGGGAGCACCTGTGTTGTTTGTCAGAAAGAAGGATGGTTCAATGCGTCTGTGCATTGATTATCAGCAGTTGAACAAGTTGACGATTAAGAATCGTTACCCGCTCCCTAGGATCGATGATCTATTTGATCAGTTACAAGGAGCGAGGTTCTTTACAAAGATTGACTTGAGGTCAAGTTACCATCAGCTACGAGTCAAAGCAGAAGATATTGAGAAGACGGCGTTCAGAACCAGATATGGGCACTATGAATTCTTGGTTATGCCATTTGGATTGACGAACGCACCTGCATCTTTCATGAACCTGATGAACCGAGTGTTTAAATCACACTTGGATAGATCTGTAGTTATCTTTGTAGACGACATCCTTGTCTATTTTAAGACAAAGGAAGAACATGAAGGGCATCTACACGTAGCTTTGCAGACCCTCAGAGATCATAAATTATATGCAAAGCTCAGTAAGTGTGAGTTTTAGCTGGACCAAGTTAGTTTCTTGGGCCATATTGTCTCTGCTAAGGGTATAACAGTCGACCCGACAAAGATCGAGACCGTTGTGAAGTGAGAACAGCCAAGAACAGTAGCTGAGGTCCGTAGTTTTCTTGGATTAGCAGGATACTACAGACGATTTGTAGAGGGGTTCTCCAAACTCTCGAGTCCACTTACTCAACTAACCAAGAAGAATGCTAAGTTTGATTGGACCGATCAATGTGAGAAGAGTTTTCAGGAACTGAAGACGCGTCTGACTACAGCACCGATATTAGCAATACCTTCTAGTAGAGGGGGTTTCGCTATCTACAGTGACGCATCTTATAGTGGTTTGGGTTGTGTCCTCAACCAGCACAAGAAGGTTATTGCATATGGCTCTAGACAGCTTAAGGAACATGAGAGAAATTACCCAACTCATGATCTGGAGTTAGCGGCAGTGATCTTTGCTTTAAAGATTTGGAGGCGCTACTTATATGGTGAGACATTTGATATCTACATCGACCACAAAAGCCTTAAGTATCTATTTACCCAGAAGGATTTGAACATGCGACAGTGCAGATGGATGGAATTCTTGAAAGATTATGATTGTTCCATCCAGTATCACCCTGGGAAGGCCAATGTTGTGGCAGATGCTTTGAGCAGGAAGTCTTCAGCTCTGTTGATACATTTTATCACCAGAGTACAGCGGTGGCATCTACTTGAGGACTTGGCCTTGTGCGATACACTGATTGATGTCAGAGGTTCAGGAGCATTGATGACTACTATTGTGATACGACTCACGTTGTTTGATAAAGTGCGTAAGCTCCAGATAATTGACGATGAGCTTATGGCCATTAGAAAGGATGTGATCAACGGGATCAGGCCTGATTTTACCATCAAAGACGATGGCACCTTATTATTTAGAGATCGGATGTGCATACCTAATACGAAGATCTTAAAGATACGATTTTGGAGGAAGCACACTAGTCTACGTATGCTATACATCCTGGGAGTACCAAGATGTACCAAGATCTCAAGCGAAGTTTTTGGTGGAGAGGACTGAAGAAAGATGTTACAGATTATGTTTCTTGGTGTTTGGTCTGCTAGCATGTGAAAGTAGACCATCGGAATCCAGCGGGTTTGTTACAACCATTGCCAGTACCAGAGTGGAAATGAGAAGCCATTTCTATGGATTTTATTTTGGGACTGCCGAGCACATTGAGGAAGAACAATGCCATCTGGGTCATTGTAGATTGACTGACGAAATTTGCGCATTTTCTGCCGTATCGGACTACATATACAGCCAATAAGCTTGCAGAGCTGTACATGAAGGAGATAGTTCGGTTACATGGCATACCAGTCAGCATCATATGTGATAGAGATCCGCTCTATACGTCGCAATTCTGGCGACGATTTCAGGAAGGCATGGGTTCTAAATTGGAGTTCACTGTTTCATCCTCGAACGGATGGGATGAGAGAGTGAACCAGATTATAGAGGATATGTTGCATGCATGTATGCTGAACTTTCATGGTTCATGGGATCAACATTTGCCTCTGATCGAGTTCACTTATATTAACAACTATCAGTCGAGTATTGGGATGGCACCTTATGAAGCCTTGTATGGACGACGATGCAGATCTCCGTTAAATTGGGAAGAAGTCGGTGAGAAGCTTGTTTTGGGACCTGATATTGTGGAAAGTACAATCGAGGCAGTTCGGTTGATCTGCGAAATATTGAGAGTTGCTCAAAGTCACCAAAAGAGTTATGCCGATCTCCATCAGACGCACGTGGAGTTTCAGGTATAACCAAATGCGTTTGAAAAAAAAAAATTTGTTGTTCATAGTTAATATGGTTGACTATGGACTTGACCACAGTTTTTCAGGTTGGAGACAAGGTCTTTGTGAAGATCTCGCCAACCAAGGGCGTGATGCGCTTTGGAAAGCGTGGGAAGCTGAGTCCTTGATATATCGGTTCGTTTGAGGTACTTGGACGAGTTGGTGAAGTCGCTTACCGGATTGCTTTACCACCGCAGTTGGCGAGCATGCATAATGTTTTTCATGTTTTCATGCTACGACGATACGTGCGCGACCCAACTCACGTCTTGGATTTCCAACCGATTGAGTTACAAGAGGACTTGACGGTCATTAAGGAACCAATCGCGATCTTGGATCATCGAGATCAAGTTTTACAGACCAAGTTGATTCCACTGGTGCTAGTCAAGTGGAGAAATCATTCGGATTCGGAAGCTACGTGAGAGCGCGCAACTGAGATTCGCGAGCAGTATCCCCACTTGTTCACCTGACATATGAGGTAAAATTTATTCTTACGCACTTAAAAGATTCTTCACTATGGTTGTGTTATGATGTGTGTGAGCTCGCATCATTGACTCTAGAAATTTGAATGCGAGTTCTGTATGTGATATACATGTACCCTTGTTCTCGGAATGCGGGTCATTCGCTTTGGCGCAGTGACGGTGTTGAAGAACCAAGTCACTGTCTGTATTGATCGATCAACAGAGAGATTGATCGATCAATTTAATGATTGATCAATCAACACAGAGTGGTGATCGATCATTGATAGTGAGGTTAGTACTCACAAATTGGGTGATTGATCGATCAATAGAGGTATTGATCGATCAATGTTCAGGGTATTGATCGATCAATAAGGTTAGTTGATCGATCACAGTAATCTATTGATCGATCAACAGGGTATTGATCTATCAACAGGGTATTGATCGATCAACAGAGTAGTGATCGATCAATTAGTGAACCATTGATCGATCAATAAAGGTATTGATCGATCTATGCATTGGGCTAGGGCATAAAGATGCTTCATTGATCGATCAATAAAGGCATTGATCGATCAATCCTGAGGTTTTAAGTTAGGATTAGGGTTTTCGAATGGTCATTTGCATTGAGCTTGGAGTGATCGATCAAAGGCGATTTTGCACCGACCGTTCAACATCCTTCCGACGGATTTTCCAACCATCCTACTCCTTCCTTCCGCGTCGATAGAGTGGATTTCGTCCCATTCATTCGGTAATGCTTTCTTTTCGTTTGTTTCGATCTAGTTTTCATAAATTTTTGCAAAAATTTGACCATGGGACCTCGCACGAAGAACCCTTCGCGTAAGGTACCCATTTCTCAGGCTCGTACACCCGTACCGCCCTCCGATTCCGTTCCCCAACCGTCCGTGCCACTTGTGGCATCGGTTTCGGGCGTGGTACCACCCGTCCCGACCCCGATGGAACGTGAAGTCCCCAATCCTTGGTGGACTTCTAAGTCTTTCCTACCCAAGTACGTGTTCACCTCGTCCCTTTATGAGGATCGGCCCAAAATGGTTTGGGCCAAGGGTTATATTCAACGTCTCGGGTTGAAAACCTTGTTAGAGCCGTTTCACGATCACTATTGTCCTCGGATCGTGCGACTCTTCTTTCAAAACCTTCGGTGGGGTGATAGTCGACACCGACTCGTCACGACCATTGATGGGTTCGACTATAAGTTTAACCACTTTCACATGGCAGCGGCACTTCAATGCCCGTCCGCTTACGTTGAAAACGCGGGTTTGGATGCCCCCTATGTAAAGGAGGTTCCTTTTACTGACGTGGTCACCAAAATGACCCAAGGTCAGCATGGGAAGGGCCAATCCATCTCTCGGGCCCAATTGCCCAATAAATTGTGGATGCTTGATACTTATATCAAGTGTGCACTTAACCCGTTCTTGCACAAGTCCTCACGGACTGGTACTGTGCAACAAGCCCTGTTTTCAGCCTTTGAGAACCGTTGGTTCTCTATGGCTGATTTGGTAATAGATGGCATCATAAATGCCAATGACCTTATGTCCTAGAAGGTCAAATCTGGGGTTAAGAAACAAATTCCCTACGCCCGACTCATCACCAAGATGGTAGAGCAATATGCCGCTCTACGCGAGGCATACACCTTGGCTCCTAATGAGCCGTGCTTGGTCGACAATACCAAAGTCTTTTACCTGAAGGACTGGACCAAGAGCTATAATTTATTGGTTTGACGGCTCTCGGAGGAGGATAAGGGCCGTGAGCCATCCCTTTGCCGTCGCGGAGGTGCGGCACTGCCGCTTTGCACATGGAGAGGGGGAGGCCCCACGTGATCCACCACCTCCGCCTGAGGTGTCTACATGCCCTGCCCCCACTACACCCTGTAGACCACCCCGTCACACCCCATCACATCCCCCACCACCTTCCTCAGTCGACGTAGCAGCCATGCTTCGCGAGCTTGTGGAGGGTAATCGGCGCATTCATGAGCGTCTGGACGGTATGGAGGCGCTCCAGTGACAGATACATCATCGTTTGGATTATCACGAGGGCATGGATGAGCTCGTCATGCAGCATTTGTACGCCACGACGTCCACACCTATGATTGCTCACGCCTGTCAGCACATGGTGGATCCTCGCGACTACCGGACACCACCACCTCATTCCAGCCGACCCACGCCTGACGAGGCCGGACCATCTGATGTCCCGACAGGTAATTGTTTTACTCTTCTATTTAATTTTGTTGATTATTTTATATGTTTATTGTCATGTATTTATTCTGCATTTCATTTCATATTTTGTCTGTATACTTTCATTCCTGCTTGTCATAGTGAATTGTTACTTTTATTCACTGCAAACCCTACGCCCACCCTGACATTTTCGAGAACGAAAATTCCTAAGGGGGGGATAATATAACGACCCTGAAATTTCAAACAAGAACCTGACTATTTCAATATGCATGCCCGGCACGAAAATCGAGATATAATTTAAATATATAATAATCAATAATAGTTGAAGTAAAAGTTACCTAGTAGTTAGATGAATTCACACGTGAATTCTCTTTTAAGTCTGAGTCGTATAGAATGTCGACGTAACACGTCATGCCTTAGAAGCTGTATGAGTGTTTCACACCGAAGCTTAAATTAGGGCCTAAACTGAAATATCAAAGATATTTCCAAGTTTGGGTAGCTTATAAGGGAAGGGAGAGACATGGAGAGGTGTTTTCCCTTCTTTTTCCTCTTGTTCTTGAGCAAGAAAGTCTGTGGCTAGGTGAGATTGAGCATGTCTTGTGAGGAAATGGGGTTAGAGCTGCGAAGATTGTGCGCTAGTGTGAATTAGGGTAAGTTGAGTTCAATAAAACGAACTCAAGTGTAGTCCGGGTGTGTGAAAAACCTCCGCGTGCTGAATCGGAGTCGATACGTTAAGTATTGGAGTCACACAGGCAATACAGCCCGAATTCCGGATCCAAAACCCCCTTCCAAATCGTTTTGCCGGAAACCCGAAAGGGCCCAAATAAAGGTATGCCTATGTAACTAAAATGAGTAAAATTGAAGCCCTTGTGCTTGTAATGGTGTGTGTATCAATGGTTGTTGGAAACCATAAATGAAAAATGGTGAAATTAGGTCAAGTAAGTAACCTCCATTAATGACAGAGGTGTTGTCATTATTGATTGATTAATGATGGATTGATCGATCAATGAGAGGTATTGATCGATCAATGAAGGCATTGATCGATCAATTCGTATAAGACAAATAAGGGAATAGAACACTGAAGATTTATGGAAGTTCAATGCTCGAAGGGCATTGATCGATCAATTAGTGAATTAATCAATCAATCCTGAGTATTGATCAATCACAGAGAGTGTGATCGATCAATGACTGGTATTGATCGATCAATGAAGGCATTGATCGATCACTTGTGTGTATTGATCGATCAATCTGTATAAATTTTAAATGTGAACAGAAGGTGGAAAATTTGAGAATTTAAGCTATTGATCGATCAACAGGACACATTGATCGATCAACCAAGCTGGTGATCGATCAATTTGGCTATGCCAAAGTGTGAAGAAAAGGGAGTTATTGATCGATCAATGACTGGTATTGATCGATCAATGAAGGTATTGATCGATCACTTGTGTGTATTGATCGATCAATGAAGGGTGTTGATCGATCAATAAAGGCTATTGATCGATCAACTACCTCTGTTGCTGGTGAGTTGAGTTGAGGGTATTGATCGATCAATGGGACTATTGATCGATCAACAAGGAGTATTGATCGATCAATAAGGGTGTTGATCGATTAATCACCCTTGTTTTTGTCCTGTTTTGGTTATGTGAATTGAATGCTACTGGACACCTACGATTGACTATACAAAATTTTTGGTCTAGGATCGAACCATGACGTTTTAAAAAGCTTTGGATTTGCTTAGAAAGAGACTGATCTGAGGTAGGGGAATTCAATTAAAATTACATTTATTCTTGATCTCATGGATTCCAAATGTTCTACATATAACTGCATAGTCTGATTTTACTATTCAGTCATATTTAGCATATGTGTGGCAACTCTGTTTTGTATTGGACTCCTGCTATCTGACACCTGTCATCTGTCATCTGAATTCTGTTAAAGTATAATATATCTGCATGTGATTTGAGGTTTATTAATCTGACGAATCTCACCGTCTCGACAGTATATCCGTGTCTGGCACACTCGTGCATCTACTTGGAAATCCTCGGCACAATTGCACTCCATAGTTGAGGCATTGTTGCATTCCTGAAATTGTTCATGTGAACGACGATGGTTGGGATTACCCATCGAACCAAATCTGACTATCACGTGCTATACTCACGGGAGTTATTTAAGTTTATTATTCTAAGTCATTAAACACTATATGCATCACATTCCGTGAATTCTGATACGATTTACCTGCTTTGATAAATTCTGCATTTCTGAAATATCTGTTTGCATCTGTTCAATTATGACCATGTTTTCTACTACCATGTTTTACAATTAAGATGTAATTTTAACTGATATTCTTCTACTGAGCTTAGATGGTTAGTTCACCCTGTTTCCATTAACATTTTAAGTTCTGAAGCTAGAGTTTCTGGCACTGAGAGCGACCTTGACTATCAGTCGGATCTATTTAAAAAGAGAAATGCAATTATGGAAAGAGTCTCAAATGGCAAGTTGATTTTTGTTAAAGGAGTAAAAGTCCTTTTAGAATTCTAATTGCTTGCCAATTCATATCCTAAGAATATAGGAATTAAATTACTTGCCTTAGTTGATTAAATGTAGCAGATTTCTTGGAAATTCGATTGCTATTTTTGAGTAAATCGAATGATGGATAGAAATTTTCCAATTAAAAAAAAGTGTGGATCATGATACGATGTGCGCACAAGTGCTAAACTTAGTGCTTCTCTAATATGTCACCATTAAATAGGGTCAAAGAGACCCGGGTCATAACACTCTTAGAGCCTTAACTCGGCTCTATCAAGCTCGAGTCCAGCCGAGCTGAACTTCCAGCTAAATAAGTTTTGTTATTAAAAAAAATTCCTAATTTTGTTATAAACATTATCTTTTTTAAAAAAATAGATGAAAATTTTAATAAAATTTAATAAATGAAAATCCTAATATTTTTTAATCCCTTAGTCCTTTTGAATTTAACGGATCGATTGGAGAAAAAGGTGTTTAAATTTAATTTGCTAAATATTGATTAAGAGCATAAGTGTTGCTTGGTTGGTCAATTACTATGCTAATGGTTGTTTATTGAGACGAGTGAGAAGGAGCTTTAATGGTTGCGGGGGGAGAGAAAGAGAGCAAAGTTTAATAGGCAATCATAAAGACTATATATTTATTACATATTTATCCATTATAAACTAACCTTTAGATGAAGAGTACCTTTAAATCCACCCACCAAATCTTTGAGTTCACCCATGCCGAAACACATTGACTATGTTGAATCAAACGATGGAGATCGTTTATCGTCTCAATCTTTCACAATGGATCTTGAGATCATGAGTGTACCATTAGACGGTCTATTTTTTTATTTCATGTGGTACACACCCAAAAAAGTGACCTTAAACTGATGTTAAGGTCACTTATTTTAGATGTGTGCCATGTGAAATAACTAATCGTCTAATGGAACGCCCGTGATCTCAAGATCCATCGTATGAAAGATTAGGAGGATAAACGATCCCCATCGTTTGATTCAACCCAGTCAATGTGTTTCAGTGTGGGTGAACTCAAAGATTCAATGGATGAGTTTAAAGAGGCTCTTAGATGAATCTTATTATAAGGGGAAAAAGTTTAAAAAAATAAAATAAAATTATATATAACATATTTGATTATACGTAAAAGTTTTACATACAATTAATCAAGTTGACCCGGGTGGAACCAAGCTTTACAAGCTCAGCTCTACGTTAAGCAAACGTCAAATAAAAAGTTTCACTCAGACTCTCGAGCTGAGCTTAAAAGAGCAAAAACTCTTATTTTCAGGCCCAGCTCGGCTCGGCTCTGTTGTTGCTCTAGTTGGGACCATATGGCCTGCTGCTCGGCTATGTTGCTGCCCTAGTTGGGACCATATGGCTGCCACGTGGCACTAGATAACATGATCGATTCCCGCGTGAGGACTGAGGAGTGCCCAACCAGTCAGCAAGTACACATACTTGTGTTCTGCGTGTGGACACACTGATCAATAGGGCTTTATAAATCAGCTTGGATGGACAGGCCATTAGCGTTATAATAACTCAATAAAATCAAGGACTCTACTCTCCTGAACGTCATTTAAGTACTAAGATAGTGCTTAAACGATGTTACACCATCAATGATTTAAGATGTGGGTGATGCTCAAAGTGATAGATCACAGATTAAAGAACAAAAGCCTAAAAATGGCATTTTAGAAAATTTTAAACAACCCGATCTGTGGACTATAGTATCAATCGTTGTTTTTAGTTTTAGGGGCTGATATTAAAGCACGTCAATCGGATGGTTCATATTCACTTTGGGATGAGAAATGTTTCAATAATAGATTGCCACTTAGACAATTTACTCTTCAATGGGTAAGATCATTTAAACAGAATTTTGGTGTTTAAATGTCAGTCAGTGGCCATTATCTCCCTAAAATTAAGGGGCCAACTCTCAAGACAGTCATTTAAGTATCACATGGTGTTTAATTGATCTTACACCATTTATTAGCATATGATCTTAGAAATTCATATAGACAAAGTGATAAATCATCAATTGAAGGGATATGGGTCTAAAAGTCACACTTTTTGAGAGATTTGAATTATCCGATATATGCACTCCAACACCAACAATTATTCTTAATTTTAATGATTTATATTAAAATTTACCGATCGGATGATTTACATTCACTTAGATGCATGATTTTTTAGCTGTGACATGTTCTAACTATGGCTTGAGTAATTTAGATTGATTATAAATATGTGCCATATGGCACACTAATAATAACACTTCAATGGCGTGAGATAAATATTGGCATTTTAGTGGTGTATTTAAATGTGGGTCGGTAGCCATTATAATCATATTTTCCGATTTAAATTCTCGTCACAATGTAATGAAAAATGACCGTTATAGTGGACTAATGTTAACCATTTTACACGCATTATATATATATATATATATATATATATATATATATATATATATATATATATATATATATATATAGGTCTGAAACTATGTGGTCGGGCGTAGAGATATCTCTAAACTTATTGATATAGGTATGATATGTAGCGTTTTTTTGTGAAGTGATCAGTGTTGCCTTATAATCATTTAACCACGTTTTAATTAGGATTACCTTTCTTTTAAAAAAAATAGATAATATTTTTTAGATATCCTGCGCCTGACCACGTGGGTGTTAGAACTTAACCAACTCACCTATTTTCTACTAAAGTGGTGTCAGCGCTTCATTACCAAGATGCCAGCGTCTCGCTATCCAAAGTGTCAGTGCTTATCTTCCGGGGTGCCAGCGCTTCTCTATCGGGGTGATAGTGTCTCGCTATCGGGGTACCAGCGCCTTGATATTGAGGTGTTAGCGCTTCTCTCCCGAAGTATTAGTGTTTCGTCTCACTACCGGGGTGTCAACGCTTCGCTTATGGGGTACCAGCGCCTCACTATTGAGGTGTCAGCACTTCGCTACCGGGGTGCCAACGCCTCACTATTGAGGTGTCGACACTTCGCTACCGGGGTGCCAGTGCCTCTCTATCGAGGTGTCAGTGCTTCTCGCCCAAAACGTCAACCCTTCGCTACCGAGATGTCAGCGCTTTGCTACCTTGGCCCACATTTTGTAGTAAAATAGACTTGAAAAAGTAAACTTGATACTTTCTTGGAAAAAGGGAGAGAAGAGAGAAAAGAAAGTTACCTCTAAAAAAATCAAGTACGACGATTAAAAGGGAATAAAACTTTTAAAATATTTTAAAAGTTTTAAACCCTAATTAGTAAAGGAGCTCCATCCCACATGTCGTTCATAGAGCAATCTAAGCGTAGAGAAATCTCTACACCCTAAGCGCATTCTCCCCTCAGCTCTATATATATATAGGTACTGATAGTAGCTATTAGCTGTATATCACATCAAGTTGATTTTTTAAGTCACCTGATATAACATGCAGAGAATAAGTGTTCAAGTCGTTCCCATGCTCCATGTCGTTCATAGAGCAGTTTAGGCGTAGAGAAATCTCTATGCCCCGAGCGTATTCTCCCCTCAGCCATATATACATATATATGAGTAATGATAGTAACTATTAATTACATTTCACATTATGTTGATTTTTTAAGTCACCTGATGTAACATGTAGCTAATAAGTGCTCAAGTCGTTACCACATATATATATATATATATATATATATATATATATATATACTTCAATTATTGAAGGACAGTGTTATATGGAGGACAGATTTTATGTAGACAAAGTGCAAGCGGTTGATGTCGCGCAATGCAATTGGCTGCAAACGCGGTGGAGCTCAATTAATGCAGGTCGGTGTAGGGAGTCGCATTAGCAATCTGTACTATGTCCTAAACAAATTTATCCTTCATTCATAATTTTCCTTGACTTTTTCAATGGCCAATTAGATCTTGTTTAAATTGCAACTTTTTCACACAAAAAAAACAAGAAGAATTTTGTGAATAAAATGGCAATTTTCCTATTTTTGCAATTTTAATTAATCTCTTTAATTTTCTAAAATTTTTACCGTTTTTCCCCAACCTGACTTCGCCACTATGGTTGTAACGACAATGTAAGAAAAGGGACGTTCCCAACCTTTGTTTTAAAAACTTGAGTTTTACCGTTTACTCAATTTTTGCTAGGACAAAAAATATATAAAAAAGAAAAAAAAAAAAAAAAAAAAAGGAAATAAAAGAAAAAGGCAACGGTGGGCCTCTATAGCAATTTAGTATTCAACTAAAAGATCGTCCCATTAGGCCCTGATGTAGCATTCTATTCAACTAAAAGATCCTCCCTTCTTCATTCAGCTTAGCTGAGGTGACCAACCACCAAAAGTTGGAAAGATAACCATTTTGTAATTAAAAGCCACTACAAAAACATAAGACTATTGGCGTTAGGTTTTAGTAATCAAAAAAATATCACTATTAATAAAAAAAGTTATTAAGACTATTAGCGGCAAAGATATTAGCAGTACTTTTTTTTGCTAATAACGATAGTTTATAATTGCCGCTAATAGTCTTTTATTTTGTAGTGAGCTGATTTTGGACGCCGCTAGGGTCATATATGCATACATGCGTATCACTACTCACATGCACTTCAATTCTGGCAATTTGTCAATTTTAGTTTCCTTAAAGGTCGATTTCCGTATATGATTTTAAAAAATTTCAGATCAAGTATGAAACTCTCAAAATCGCCTTAAATTTTCTTTAAAGCTATGAAACGGTAAAATCTAAAAACTGTTCTACTTTTTAAAAAAGCATAAGAAAAGTAAAATATACCGAAACTACTCACGAACTGGTTTCAGGTTCTATAGCAGTCTTGGGCGTAATGTAAAGCCATTCCCAATGGACCCATTCAGTCTACTATGAGCTCAAAGGTTTGCAATATATTGCTATAGTACATAATAGATTGTTGTGGTTTTAGTCAGCAAGACAAAGGAGATTATTGGTGAAACGTATACATCTAAAATAAATTGGCATTTTGCAAGATCCCTCATGCACATTTCTAAAATCACAATTTCCATCATAAGGTTCTTAAATTCACAAGATTCTTCAACGTAAAAACCTATTTTAATTGTCACTTTTAAAATAAAATGATAAAAATACCCTTACTTTTTGTTTCAGCTTCCCTTTTCTTTTTACCACTAATTTATATATTATTAAAAGATTGAATTTCCTCTTTACAAATCTTTTTTTTTTTCTTAAATGTCTCTCGAGGTTGATCCAGGATTGAACGATATCGATCGGGTTCTATCAGACTGATTGATCGACTGATCGGGTCTGAAAAATCGAAAAAGAATGATTGGTCACCAATCGGGAACAAAGGGAATGGGTTGTTCAATCAGTAGCTAAGAGCCCGCCCCAATCAGAATTCCAATAGATTTATAAAAAAAAGTAATAAAAATGAAGGAAATCGGGCTTCAAAAGCCTGATTCTGACTTCAAAAGCCCGAATTTAGAAAAAAAATAATTAAATAACAAAATATATAGAAAAATGCCATTACCCCAAGTTGGTCTCGTAGTATAGAGTGCTAGGAGGGGTGGACCGTATAAGGACCTTACCTTGGGCTTTTCACACAGAAAATGGATTCTCTCCAAAGTTGAACCCACAAAATTGTTATCAGTAACTGCGTATCCCGATTGATTCAAAGAAAGAGCGTATGGCGGAAGGGTTTATGACGTGTGTATGGGGAAAGGGTTTAAGACTTGTGCAGCTTATATGTTATCTGTAAGCCAACGTCGTCAAGGTTTCGGTTTCTTCGATTTCGATTTCGGTCTCAATCTCGGTCTCGGTCTCGGTCTCGGTCAATTCTCAATGTAGGATGGACCTTTTTAAGATGGCTCTAAGACGAAGAACAAAGGACAAAATATGTTCTTGTTGCTTTTGTTCCCTTGTGAGGGATATGGAGAGGCAAAAGTGAAGAGCTCCTTATCCTTTGTGCGTGTGTTGTTTCTAGGCTACTTTCTAAAGTCACTGAGTTAGCCCCTTCTCAACTCTGAATATTGTAGCTTCAAGTCTCGCTCCATTTACCAGTTGAACTACAATTTGCGACTGTATAGTTCAAGATCTGACGAGTATACAAAGAAGGCAACTAATCCTTCCACCAATGGCACCTGAAAAAAGGTTGTACAATTCGGAAAGTGCTGTGGCACTCAGTACCCGTAAGGCACATATCCTCCCATAGTTCACGGGATTTCATACAAACACATACCATTAATGAATTGATGAAAGGTTTCATCTTTCCTTTTTCAAATCATTGACCACCGCTAGATAAAAAAGGGGCATCATCATCATCATCATCATAGTCTTATCTCACCTCTTTGGGGATTGATAGTGGATAAGTCTTTTAAAATTACATATATATATATATATATATATATATATATATATATATATATATATATATATAGGAAAAAACCTCCATCCTCCATGGGAGGACGGTCACCGTCCTCCAAGCATCCACGTGGACCTCCACGTGGCAGCCAACATATTGTTTTGATGCCACGTGGAGCTCGAGTGCATTGCTTAGATCATCTTTGTAAAAAAACAATTTGAAAACCCATCTCCACCGTGTGTTTTTTGAACCATGAAATGTGGATCAATGAAACTTGTCAAACTTTGACTTGTGGGTTTAAAAAGTTTTTTTCAAATTTTTTTTTTAATATTGATCTATACCGTCCACTTGTGCTCCACGTGGCACCCAAACATCGTTTTGGATGCCACATGGAGCTCCATGAGAATCTTGGAGGACGGTGACCGTCCTCCAAGATCCACGTGTTCGGGTGGCTCATAGCAGCCATTTGACACGTTCCCATGGGTCAAAGGTTAGGCACTTTCCTAGCCTCCAAATGCATAAAATCAGAAAATGTTTTTAGCCATACGGGACTCAGATCACGCAATTTAGTGCCGAATACTCATAAATAAATAAAAATTAAATAAAAATAAAAATAAAAGGATTTTTAGTTATAAGGGCCTCGAAATTCATGAATTTTACATGTCTCATCATCACCATCCTAACCTTATCTCATCTATTCGGGGATAGCTTTGCCCGTCTTATTTATCCTCTCGTTTTTGTCCAGCATTATGTTCTCTACATAAATAGAGCAATCCTTCATGCCACTTTTTACTGCTTCCCTTTAAGTCTTCACTGATCTTATCCAATTATTTACTTGTAGCATCTCAATCATTCACGTACAGATTCTATTTTTGGCCCCGGTGAACATTATAAACTTTCTCAAACAGCATTCCATAATTTCCTTTTCTTTTAAAATAAAACTCAAAGAAGCATTGCCGGAACTTTAGCCCTTAGCAACAGAAAGAAGACTGCAACAATCAATCAAAAAATACCTTTTCTCACTAATGAGATGAAGCTCAATCATCTGACTATAAACCAGGACATGCATGTCATTATTATCTTTGTTCTTTTTAACTTTATTTCAGGCAAGGTGTCAATATTGATATCAGTATCCGGTATCAGTTCATCTTGGACCGATACGGATATAGTATCGATCAATTATTTTTTCCTAAAAAAAATATATAAAAAATGGTTGTATCAGCCGATAATGACTAGTATCGGTCCGATACCAATATCGATACTTGTATCCGTATCGGTTCTCCATGAAACCAATATATATCGTTGATACATATTGGTATCAGTCGAGTTTTAATACCATAATTTCAGGTACACGATACAATATGAGGCCCGATATGATATATTATGAGCCCGACACGACATTTCATTGGAATTTCACAATATCGTACCAATATTGTTTTGAACCCTATATATAACGGATACGAGATCACTGGTTGGATGTCGATATGAAATTGAGTCATGCTGGATTAATATGATACCATGGCAGGGTGAGACGATGTAGCGTCGGAAGGATACGACACGGGATCCCCATCTTTATTTTTTCTTTTTTAAAGGTCCCTGAAGGACCAATCAATTGGCCTTGAGGCCCAACAGGTCTTTGACAGGGACCCCAAATTTTCTCTGTCTCTCTCTTTCTCTCCTCGAGAGTCCCCAATAGTCAGCGTACTCTCCCAAGCCCTTTCTCTCTCCCGCTCTCTCTCTCTCTCTATTTTGTCTCTCTTCCCAGCCCCATGTCTCTCTCTCTCCCAAACCCCATCTCTTTCACTCTCATTCCCTCTCTTTCTCTACGGCTAGCTAATCTCTCTTCCGAGATTGTAGGCTACCCCTGGACTAGTTTTTTTTAATAATTCATTTAAATGATCTTACACCATTAAATTATCATTTTTTATCTCACACCATTGAAGTGTGATTTATTATTGTGTCATGTGGCACACATCTATGATCAATCTAAATTTCCTAAGTAGCAATCCATCACTAGAACATGCCCCAGCCAAAGGATCATGCCTGTAAATGAATGTAAATCATCCAATTGGGAAACTTTAATATCAACCATTAAATTAAGAATAACCTTTGGTATAAGAATCCTGCACAGATTGGATGGTTTGAATCTCCCGAAAAGTGTGTTTTTTGAACCCATAGCCCTTCAACTAATGATATATCACTTTGACTGTATGAATTTCCATGATCATAAGCCAATAGATGGTATAAGATCGTTTAAACACCATTTGATATTTAAATGACAGTCAACAGTGTAAGTCCCTTTCATTTATTTGAATGATTGAATCTTATGGTAATGATAGAAGCTTTAACTTCTATGATCTTTCTTAAAATTTCAAATTTTATTAATATCTGACAACTACAGGGACCTTATTAGAAAAAATCCGGTTATTGCTTCTAATCAAACGATAGAGATCGTTTTTTATCCTATTCTTCCACACAATATATCTTGAGATCATTGGCCTACTCTCAGACAGAAAGATATTGATTCCACATGGCACACATACCAAGAAGTGAACGTGAACCAAATTTGGTATGTTATAATCACACTCACTTTTTTGGACGTGTGCCAAGTGTAATAAACGTCGGACCATCTGATAGTAGGCCCCATGATCTTGAGATCCTTTTTGTCAAAGATTACGACGAAAAAGAACTCCGTCGTTTGATTTAAAGCAGGTTTTTTTCTTTGTTTAAGTGAGGTGGCTATAATATAAAGTGGTGTGGTAGTAACAACAACCTTCTGATAGCCCTTAATTTTTGAAAACATTTAATGGCATTAAATCAAAGGATTGAAATCATTTCCATCACCATCTTTTGCACCAACAATCTTAAGATCATCACACGTTAATTCCACATGGCAGGTACCAAAGAATGAGACGAGTACCAAATCGCCTAAGTGCTCATGCCGCTCTCCTAATATTTAGCACATACCCACTACCAACTCATTTTCTCGGTAGACTATATTTGACCCCCCCTCAGGAAAAAAAGCTTCGCTTCACCTATTTGTATATAAACATGGCCATGGACCAGCATGAAGCACCCCACAACTCAGGCCACGTGGATATCCTGCCAGTTGTTACAGCTACAATGCGTAATATAGCAATTCTATAAGCATCCGTTTTAGGCGGGAGGGATTAAAGGCATGATTAAACATAAAAGTTGGGATTTGGCATTCCCTGATAAGAAGTTTGTGGGTGGGTCTTTCAGAGAAGCTTTTTTGGATTCTGTTTTAAGCACAAATGGAACTGAAGATGTTATCCAACGCTTCATATGCCCTAACCGCGTGTTGCAAACTTGACAACATAAGGTTCCCAAGACTAAGCAAGCGGGAAATATATCAAAAAGCACAGCCCACAGACGCATTAATCCGGAATAAACCAAATCCAATTTAAACAAAACATGATTGGATTCAAAGCATAAGGAATAAATCCGGAATCCCAGGCAGTAACAAAAAATTGAAAATAAGCTATTTTCCGACCGAGTCTAGAAGGCAATGAGCGGCCCAAGTAGAAGACTCATACAATAAAATATACATTGGCATCTATGAACAGAAACCAGTGAGTAGCTACAGAAGAAAGAAGTGCAAAGGGAAGTGGTACACAGATTGCGGTCTTAACGAAGAGAGAGAGAGTGAGAGAGATACATAGTGTTTCTTTTTCTATGTTACAGCAACAGAACAAAAGCACAACAGCATCCCAAGTGCCCTATATCCCAAAACTATCACAATCTGCCAACTGTTCATTGATGCTTGCAACACCATCCAAACAAAAGAGAATTCCGTCGGCAGTTTCGCCTCGCCAAAGCTTTGTAACTTCCTACTTTTTCCGGAGTTTATCTCGTCTTATTCTCACGAATTGCCGATTAGCCTTGTCATGTCCAGAGTCTAACGAAAAACTTCCTCCTCCAGGCAACTGTAAACTAGTGCCTGCTGGAAAAGGAGATTGGCTCTGAGGTGTGGACAGATTCTGTTGGCCGCCAAATGGGAAGACCGATGTCCCTCCAGATGGAATGTTTGGAGAGGCAAACATGAAATTAGCTGGTGCAGGGGAATTAGTTGGTTGGCCAAACACCAAAACCACGGGCATAGACGCTTCGACTGTGTCCTCAGCCATGCAATCTTCAACGCTCATCTGATCATTTCCTGATGAACCTGATCCAAAACCAGTGGCAACATTTGAAATTCCAAAAACAGGCCATGACATGGTAGGGGAAGACAAAGTGAAAGGAAAAAGGGAACCTGTAGAAGCACTTTGAGATAAATCAACGGCAAAATGCACACTTCCAGGAGCTGCAGAAGCAGCAGCTGAGGATCCTCCAAATGAAAACCCTGTGCACGAAGTAGAACCAAATCCAGTACCAAAGATTGATGATGCTGCAGATTGAGAACTGGAACCACCACCGAAAATGGATGCTGTTGCAGACTGAGAACTGGAACCAGAACCAAAGATGGATGCTGGTGCAGACTGCGAACTGGAACCAGAACCAAAGATGGATGCCGTTGCAGACTGAGAACTGTAACCAGAATCAAAGATGGATGTTGTTGCAGACTGAGAACTGGCACTAAATAAACTCGAAGTACCGGCACCGGCCAAGGAAAAGGCAGCACTGGTTCCCGCCGGTGTGGAAGAACTCAGTCCAAAGCCAGAACCAGGCGATGAAGACCAAAATAGAGAATTGGCACCAAATAAACTCGAAGTACCGGCTGAGGAAAAAGCAGTACCAGATCCCGCCGGCATGGAAGAACTCAGTCCAAAGCCAGAACCAGGCGTTGAAGACCGAAATAGAGAGCTGGCATCAAATAAACTCAAACTACCAGCCGAGGAAAAAGCAGCACCGGATCCCACCGGCGTGGAAGAACTCAGTCCAAAGCCAGAACCAGGCGCTGAAGACCGAAATAGAGAACTGGCACCAAATAAACTCGAAGTACTGGCCGAGGAAAAAGCAGCACCCGATCCCACTGGCGTGGAAGAACTCAGTCCAAAGCCAGAACCAGGGGCTGAAGACCGAAATAGAGAACTGGCACCAAATAAACTCGAAGTACCGGCTGAGGAAAAAGCAGCACCGGATCCCGCCAGCATGGAAGAACTCAGTCCAAAGCTAGAACCAGGCGCTGAAGACGGAAATAGAGAACTGGCACCAAATAAACTCGAAGTACCAGTTGAGGAAAAAGCAGCACCGGATCCCGCTGGCATGGAAGAACTCAGTCCAAAGCCAGAACAAGGCGTTGAAGACCGAAATAGAGAACTGGCACCAAATAAACTCGAAGTACCAGCCGAGGAAAAAGCAGCACTGGATCCCGCCGGCGTGGAAGAACTCAGTCCAAAGCTAGAACTAGGCACTGAAGACCGAAATAGAGAACTGGCACCAAATAAACTCGAAGTACCAGCCGAGGAAAAAGCAGCACCAGATCCCGCCAGCGTGGAAGAACTCAGTCCAAAGCCAGAACCAGGCGCCGAAGACCGAAAAAGAGAACTACCAGAACAAAAAACAGAAGAAGCACCAAAAGAACAGTTGTTTGAAGCAGGTGATGTTGATGGGACAGAAGCGTCGGCACTTTCGAGTGAACTCAACAAATTACTTGCCTTTTGAGTTTTGTGGCCATTATCTGAAGCAGTGACTTCCGGTGGAGTCGCCAGCGTTCTTACAGTTTCAGTAGCATTGCTGCAAGATTAAACAATAATGAGAACACCAAAGAAGAGGTCATGAAATTCCTACTACAACAAAATAACTTCCCCAATGACCAACATAGCAAAACGCCAAAAAGATCCAAAAGGATGCCATGAATAATATGCAGTTACTATTTTTTTTATTTTGTTATTTTAAAACGATAACAAAGCAAATATATTGACCAAAAAAAAATGAGAAGCATACCTTGACGGGTAGTAAGGAACTACCCAAGCAAAGAGACCTCCCCCCCCAAAAGACACTCACTGAGGGACCTGAGCAGATCCACAAAGTAAACGGACCCCCATCACAAAGAAGAATCCCAAACGTAGTTACAGGCTACAGCAGTCCCATAGCATCATAAAATGCTGAAAACCCTCGTTGAACTCGGACGTCTCGACAGCGTTCCAACTAACCACCAAATCTCTGATATACCAGCATAAAAGATTTTGCCTTTCATCTGAAAATTCTGTTGTTCCTCTAGAGCCAAATCGCCCAAAAAAACGCATACACTGTCAGAGGCCATAGCTCCCTCCTATGATCAGTTACACTGATCTCCTTCCACATCTCCATCATTTGAGCCTGCCAGAAAGGAAGAACCCATTTGACATTCAAAATACGAAAGATCTTGTACCAGATGGTTCACACAAAAGGGCAATGCAGAAGGATGTGTGCGACTGATTCCCTTCCCCTCAGACAAAGAAGGTATTTATTCTGGACCGGAATGTTTCTTCTAATCAACTGATCGCAAGTAAGAATTATCCCCCGAACCACTGTCCACGCGAAGAATTTAACCTTCGGTGGCATTTTGACCTTCCAGAAAGCTGACCACCACCTACTATTGTTGGGAATCCTTTCTTGATTCAGCAGGTAATTATAGAACGAATTCACCGAAAAATCCCCTTTAACCAAAAATTTTCATACGCTCTAATCCCTGTTAATCGAGTCAGGAGCCATACCCCTAATTATCATCATAAGATTCCGAAACTCCTCCATTTCCCAATCTCTAAGCCTTCGCCAAGTCATCACATTCCATACTCGATTCCCTCTTCCGATTGCACGAAGTTGTTGATAGTAGCGTCTTTCGCATCAGAGAGCATAAACATCGAAGGAAAAATCATTTGTAACAGTTGCTCCCCTACCCACCAGTCCTTTCAAAAACGGATCTGTTGACCGTCACCCCAACTATAAGTAATTCCATTCTGGAATTCATGCTGACATGCCTTTACCGCCTTCCACCACGCCGATTCGTGAGTAGTTATGGGATTGGAGATCCAAGAGTCCTCCACCATCACATACTCGTAACCACCTGCTACCAGAGTTTGTCCCTTTCTCTCTCTTCATCAATCCTCCACAGCCATTTTCCAAGCAACACTTTGTTCACAAGCCGCGGACTCCTAATTCAAACCATGTCTTCCTTACTAGCACAGCAATCTTCCCACTTGACCAGATGTATCTTCTTACGCTCCCCACTTCCTTCCCATAAGAAATCTCCAACGATCTTCTCTAATTTCTTCATGATGCTAATCGGGGCCAAAAAAATGGACATCATAAATACCGAAATGGACACAAAAGTTGTTTTTATGAGGGTTAGCCTCCCCCCATTGCTGAGTAACTTACCTTTCCACATAGCTAACCTTTTTTGAAATCTTTGGACAACCATAGCCCAGCTTATGGCTCTACACTTCCCGAGTCCCAAAGGAATTCCTAGGTACGTCCTTGGCAACTTGTCTTTCATACATCCAATTTCCCTAACCACCCGATCCGTAACCTCATCAAACATATTAATTCCCACCAAGCTAGACTTACGCAAATTAATTCTCTGACCTGACACCCCTTCAAAGATAACCATCAGATCCATAATAGCTTTAACCTCCAAGACCCCGACTTCCATTACAAAACACCATTGTGTCATCAACATATTGTGGATGGGTAATTGTCGGCCCATGATCAGCCACTTTAAACCTCAAAATCAGGTCTAAATCTGTCGCCCTCTTAAATAGTATGTGAAAAGCTTCTCCTACACAATTAAACAGCATCGGCGACATCAGGTCCCCTTGTCCCAATCCCCTCTTACTCATGAAGTAACCGTGCGGAGTCCCATTAATCAGAATCGAGAAACGAGCCGATGCGTAGCATCCTTTCATCCATTTCCTCCAAACCCCATTCTGAACAGAACACCATCCAGAAATCTCCACTGGACCCTATCATAGGCCTTTTCCATATCAATTTTATAGATCCATCCCTTCTCTTTCCGCCTTTTGACGGAATCAATAGTTTCTACAGCCGTGACCGCAATGTCCAGCAATTGTCTACTCGGGATAAATGCCCCTTGAACATTAGAAATAAGAGTGCCAATTGCCATCTTGAGGTGATTTGAGGGTAATCGGTCTAAAATAAGAGATATTGGTAGTCCCCACACACTTCGGAATAAGAGCTGTAAATGTATAATTTAGGCTCTTGGCCAAGGTACCCAAGTCAACGAACTCCCCCAGAAAAGCCATAAAATCTGCACTGATAACCTCCCAACAAGATTTGTAGAATTCCATGGTGAATCCATCCAGGCCCGAGGATTTATTATTCCCCAATTTTTTTATTGTTGCCTTCACTTCCTCCTCCGTGAGCCTCTCATTGGATTTATCCGTCCCAATACAGCTAAAAGGAATCATGTCCAACAGAGTTTTGTGAACCTCCTCCGATGAGTAAAGCTCCTTATAGAACTCGACTATCTTATTCTGCAAAATACTCGGCTCCACATACGTAATCCCATTGATATTGATAGAGGAAATCCGATTATGCTTCCTTCTCCCATTAGCAACCGAATGGAAGAATTTTGTATTCCCATTTCCTTTCCGCAACCAGTGCACTTTAAACTTTTGACGTCATAATTGTTCCCCCTCCAGCGCTTTCCTGATATAAGTCATCTTAAGAGCTAATATGATTTCTCTATCTGCCTCCGAAAGCGGCAAGCTTTCTTCCATACGATCATACATTGCAATTTCGGCTAGAAAATCGTTTTTTACCCGAGTCGTGTCCCCAAAGCTGTCTTTGTTCCACGCTTTAATCTTAATTTTCAGATTCTTTAACTTTGTCGAAAACACATACGTCATCGTACAAGTGATGCTATTGTTGTTCCACCACCCTTGAATGTTCTTTCGAAAGTCTTCATTCTGTAGCCACGCATTATCAAATCTAAAAGGTGCAAGATCATAACCACCTCTATTGACTTCGTTCCACGAAAGCGCGACCGGTTTATGGTCGGCGACGGTAGTTGCCCAGACTTGAACTGCAGAATCGTTCATCATATCTAAGAAGTCAACCCCACAAAGAAATCTATCAAGTCGACACATAATCGGGTCATCTTGTCCGTTCGTCCAAGTGAACCTTCCCCCGGCCATTCCCATATCATACATAGAGCCTTGCGATATACACTCCATGAATAAATCTCTAGCCGTGAGATCTATGGGTCCTCTATTCTTTTCTTCGTCACTGCACAAGGCATTAAAATCACACCCCCGATGCAAACTGGGTGATCCCACTTATGAGCAATAGTTCGAAGAACTCCCTTCTGAGTCTATTATCCGTCGGGCCATAAACCGTGATAGCCACACACTGATGCTCGTTCCTACTGTTGTGAATTAAAGCCGCCACCGAGAAATTACCTATTTTGGAGTCCACCATTTGAAAGAAATTTGTATCCCAAGCCAAGGCAATACCCCCCTAGATCCTTGAGCATCCAGGGGCAACCACTCCCACCTACTCGCCCCAATGACCCATCGAGCCTTGGCATTATTCACCTCCCCCCATTTGGTTTCTTGAAGACCAACCACCTCCAGTTTTTGTCCTCTGATAAAGGCTTTGACCAACGCTCTTTTGTTTGGTTCCCCTAAACCTCGCACATTCCAACTCAGAAACTTCATAACCAGAAAGAAAAAGATAGAAAGCCCGCAAAACCAATCCGCAATCATCCTCGAAGCTAACTCCCCTCAGGGCATCCCTCATGGCAGTCCACCACCTGTGCATCTCCACCCTTCATCATGTCTCTCCTCTGTCCCTTCCTCAGCCGTGAGTCCATTTGGATCTGGCCCGAGCCTTTTTCCCCTTAAATCATTCCAACTCAGAAACTTCATAACCAGCAAGAAAAAGATAGAAAGCCCGCAAAACCAGTCCGCAATCATCCTCGAAGCTAACTCCCCTCAGGGCATCCCTCATGGCAGTCCACCACCTGTGCATCTCCACCCTTCATCATGTCTCTCCTCTGTCCCTTCCTCAGCCGTGAGTCCATTTGGATCTGGCCCGAGCCTTTTTCCCCTTAAATCATTCCAACTCAGAAACTTCATAACCAGCAAGAGAAAGATAGAAAGCCCGCAAAACCAATCCGCAATCATCCTCGAAGCTAACTCCCCTCAGGACATCCCTCATGGCAGTCCACCACTTGTGCATCTCCACCCTTCATCATGTCTCTCCTCTATCCCTTCCTCAACCGTGAGTAATATAGACCCCATCTGGATCTAGCCCAAGCCTTTTTCCCCTTAAATCGTTTCGACTTTGACATTTGCTCCCCTCTTTCAAGAATCTCACAATAGATTTTCAATAAGCCTTCACGATAATCATTGAAAGACACTCCCAAAGCATGCCCCAACCGGACCAGTCTTTCCCCGTCAAGAGCCATCTGATCATTATTCGCGGACTTCCTTGACACCGCATTGGAGGAATCCTGCTCAATGGAGTCTGAATCGTCCGATACATGTTTGGTATCAGCATTCCTGCAAATCTGTATAGGATCATGGCGTGATGGGGTGTGTCGTTTACAGTCAGACCTGCACAAAGTTCTGCTACATTTGCACTCATTACCCAAAGAAAAATTAGAAAGACAATTACTGAGCCCTGGCCCTAAAAGTCCAAGCTGTAATACAGTATCAACAAAAGATAAAGACCCTGGCCCTAAAGGCGCAAGAGTACTACTGTATCAACAAAGAATAAACGCCCTGAGCCCAGCCCATTACAAATCTTTGTCGCATCATCCATGGGCCACAATCCATTGGGCCACGCGTTGGTATTGAGGGTCACTAGATCCGCAGGTCCTTCCACCTCAACTGCTTCGCTGTTGTCGGTTTGACTAACATGTGTACCCGACCTGTGTACGATGCTCTCATGTGTACCTGACCCATCGACGCTACGCCTGATCTCTCCGGACATTCCTCCACGTGTGTCCTCCGTTACGTGAGAGTCAACCATTCGTTGGAGAGGATTCTCGGAGATTCGTTCCTTGCATCGCACACATAAGTTCAGTCGTTGTTCATCAAACGACACGTTGGGGCGTACACCCTTATGTCGAAACTGCAGTCCTACATAGCCCCCCTACACCAACTCCTGCCGAACTAAACCCCTTCTCGTACTCCCATTTCGTACCAACAATCTGCACCCCGACTCTCCTGCCTCCACCCATTGCTTTATCAGAAATGGGTATGATGTCATCCTCCTCGGCATGCCCATCAGCCCCCCAATGTCTATTTCTCGCAATAACTACCCTTCGACCTTTCACGTCTTGATGTGAATGGTTCTCCTAGTTGAGTCTGAGTCGTCCAATCCCTAGCCACCTCCTTATAAGATTTTCTCTTATCCATTAGCCATCCGAGCGATTGCTGACGCTCTAAGAAAGCCAAGTTCTAGTGGTCAATAACCTTCTTCGACTTCTGGTCCATATCAAGATGCCACGATGACCCGTTCGAGCGATGTGGCCCCCCGATGGTGCTATCCGTTATCGCAGTCGAGTACCTACCTGGATGGAGCCCGACCCAAGGGCATTGGAGTTCTGGGAGTTGCGTCGTCTTCCCGACCTTATCCCAGTGGTTCGTATTTTGCGATGATCAGCAACCGCTACCCGTTTACTCCGGTCCAGTTCAATCCAACACCTATACCGGCAGTCGTTGATCAAGACATCTCCCCGCCTCAATATGTGGTTGGCGTCGTTGGTGCATACGACAATCCTAGCATACCGAATATCCTCCCCCTAAGAAGTACAGTTATCGGTCCCGAGGAAATTCCCGCACCCTCGTCTGATGCCACTTAGGACCTCATTAGTCCAGGTATGAGGGGGTAGACCATAGATCCGAAGCCATATGCCATCTTCATCTTTTTTAACAGAGGTACTGTAGATATCCTCCTCCCACCTAGAGAAGCTGGCCTCAAAATCCCCTTATCGAACGATGCCAACCTGTTCTAGAATGTCAACAGCCTTCGCATGCTCTTGGGAGAAAGCGATAAGAAAGAAAAAAAATTCAGTTTTGAGACATGACATCCTTTTTTGTATTGTGTACTGAGTATCCTCAATAAATGCTCATGAATATCAATGGAATTAATTTTGTAGTCATCGACCGAAACGAGGACCCATCTCTCACAATAATTCTTGTTGTTAATCTCATACTCATCGCTTGAAACTACGACAAAAAAGGTGTCCAAAATTGAGCTCCTTGCTCCATCAGCGCTCGGATTAGCGAGGGCAGGAGCTGGCAAGTTGCCATCCCCCCAACTCCACTCTTGTGACTTCGCCAAATTCCTATGCTGAACATCGAAGGCCATATCCCGGCTCTAAACGCCGGTAGAGTATTGCCTTGGTTTAAAGAACCGATTTGCCTTGGTTTAAATGCTCATGAATATCAATGGAATTAATGTTGTAGTTATCCACCGAAACGAGGACCCACCTCTCATAATAATTCTTTTTGTTTATCTCATATTTATCGCCTGAGAGTATTGCCTTGGTTTAAAGAACCGATTTGCCTTGGTTTAAATGCTCATGAATATCAATGGAATTAATGTTGTAGTTATCCACCGAAACGAGGACCCACCTCTCATAATAATTCTTTTTGTTTATCTCATATTTATCGCCTGAAACAACGACAAAAAAGGTATCCGAAATTGAGCTCCTTGCTCCATCAGCGCTCGGATTGGCGAGGGCAGGAGCTGGCAAGTTGCCAGCCCCCAACTCCACTCCTGTGACTTCGTCGAATTCTTGTGTTGAACATCGAAGGCCATATCCCGGCTCTGAACGCCGATAGCGTATTGCATGGGTCAAAATTTCGTCCGATACCGATACGTATCGGACGATACGTATCGGTTTTGGACCTCACTGATACGGTACATTCAAAGTACCGTATCGGTGCCTCCCATACAAAAATATAAAATATCGGACGATACATTGGAATGTATCGTCCAATACCGATACGTATCAGTTTTGAGGTTGAACGATACGGTACATTTTTCCGGGATTTTAAATCATGGCGCATTGCCTTGGTTTAAAGAACCGATTTGCCTCTAAATTTTTTCCATGCGATATTCCAGCCGTTTTTAAGAACTCTCTCTTGACACTTGGAGATAACCGTTTGGCCCGTCTTGCCACCATTAAAGTTGCTAACATTGAGGCAATTAGAAATATTTACTCCAGTGCTCCAATGGGCATCACATCCCCGAGCATGACAACGAATTCTTCTTTTGAAGTTAAGATTTCCACACCCATTACACATCCAATCACCTTTCTGGATCACCACTGGAGCAATGAAACCTTTAGCATAGAGGTCGTCACACAGACCTCCAAGCAACCTCCGTGGTCCAGGTAACACGCTCAAGATTCGAGACTGGACAAGAGCACGATATTTGTTGGTGAACCACCACTTGCCACTACCCTCCCCCTTCCACACATCTTTCCCCAGTCATTGCCCATATCGCTCCCATCGTCTCCCATCTCGCTCCGGTCGAGACATTTTTGTAAAAAACAAGATGTTTGTCGACAATAAAATGTGTTAAAAACAGTTTACCAACGCAGCCGAGGTCATTTCAAGCTATTTCAGCATATATAGCTGCTGATTCGAGTCATCCGGCGGCTTTTCCATTGTTTCCGGTGACTCAAGCTACACTAGAACTCCTCTCATTCAGCACAAGAGGCATCAAAATGGACTTACAAAGACATTTTGATGCCTCAGAAACTAAGATCTGAAAGTATATGCTAATAGGGAGAAACCTAGAGTTTCTGCAACTCTGATGGAGAGGTGTCCCGAGGAAGAAGACGAAGTGGGAAACCCTACTTCTGGCCTTCAAACGCTGACACCGCAGGAGGGAAAGTTGACCAGAAAAATGTTCCGATCAAAGCCCCAAAGTTTGAGGCGATTCCGGCGACCTCCGGTAACTGCTGATGTCATCAGCTTGTCGGTTGATATCTAGTCCAACTTTAACAAAGTTGTCTCAGAAACTCAGATCTGAAAGTTTAAGCTCACAAGGAGAAACCTAGAGTTTCTGCAACTCTGATGGAGAGGTGTCCCGAGGAAGAAGAAGAAGTGGGAAACGCTACTTCCAGCCTTCAAAACGCCGACAACCACAGGAGGGAAAGTTGACCAGAAAAATGTTCCGATCAAAACCCCAAAGTTTGAGGGGATTCTGGCGACCTCCGGCAACTGCTGACTTCAACTCCAGATTTCATGCTTGCCTTTGTTGTTCAAAAGTTTTTCCCCCCTTTTTGATCAATGTGTTGTCATGGATACCACATTTTTGGAATTAAGAGATTGAATGCAATATGGATATTTGTGCATACTCATTGTACTTGATACCATGAAATTTCTTACTAATTCCTAATAGATCTTGTTAGAATTCATGTTATCAACTATTGCGAATGCTGAAATTATTCTCTATACAGCTTTTCGAACTTGGTATTGTTATATCTGGTAATTAGGACAATATTATTTTTGCATTTGAACTATATTAGAGAACTCGAACTATTAAACTGTTCAATGTGTCCCACAATATGCAGTTACTATTATTTGGATTCTTTTAGTGAACTGTTTTATTTTGGGGTGCAAAAATGTTGGAGTTGTAAGAGAACTCTTACTTTAACTTTGAGAGCATATGAGTGAGATGACCTTGACACCTTCGACATTTACAAGTTCTCCAACATTAACGAAAGAAGAAAAAAAAAGACCTAAGCTCACAATGCTCTGGGTAGTGTCTTAGTTTTTTTCCTATTTTTTTGTTTTATGCTGGAGACCTCATAAATGTCTAAGGCATATGGTATTCTGGTAGTGTCAAGATCATCACTCAATTGTCCTCAAAGACAAATTACGACTTCTCTCGCCAAAAAAAAAAAAAAATCCCTCGGTGTTGTGCAACATTATCCACCTAGAACCAAAATAACACAGAAAAAAAAATACCAGATGGAAGAAGCAGTATAAAATCAGAACCATAACGAATAGCTGCACTTGTTGACCACAAAAACTCCTTGAAATTTTTATTTGTGGACTCCCATGCTCCATAAATTAAGAGTGGTATTTTTTTCCATAATTACTTGTCTAGATGGCAATTGGCATAGAAATTTTCTTCGAAAATAGAATCAGAAAAAAACCTATACAAGTAAGATACCAAAATCAGTATTGGTCCAATCTTGGACCTATTTTTGTTGTAGTTACCAACTAAATATTAAAAGCTCGGACGAAATTAACTACTATAACGACATACCTATTAGAGGGAGATGACGGGAGAAGAATTTCATGCTCTGAGTTTGCTCTACGCATTCCTCCACAGTTAATGTCAACAATAGATTCGGGGTCCATTGGGGGTTTGATGAAGTACATAATAATTCTTTGACAATCATTTGGAAGTGCAAGAATCATCTCCTGAAGATCATCAGGACTCTCTAGATCGAGGACCATGCTGCGCTTACCTTCTACGTAGTATGAGTATTTCAACATAGGTACGGAATGGTCACCCCTCCAATTACATACGTCACACATATCCTGAACAAAATCATCATATGCTATGTCTCTTCTGACACGCTTGCTTTTTCGTTTCCCCCCACGATAGGAACCAAAGTCATAATCATACTCAATAATTCCATCGTAACAATATATCATTGACAGGGTCTCGTCAATCATCGTTTCACGGTACCTGCCAGAGAAAAATTGAAAGCAACGCCGAATCTTTTAGAACTGGCATCCCGAAGCACAAATTTATGATGCATATTACTATAAACTAAACGGTTACAAGCAAATTTGGGAAATGTTAATGGCATGTTCAAATTGAAACAAGTTAGTGCTCATGACCATTCATGGACCTTTCAATGACTTTCAACAAGTGAGTGCTCATGGCCATTCATGGACCTTAGTGTAGAAAACAAGCAATTGAGTAGATTCTCAAAAGAAAGCAAGAATTTGCTAAATGATGAATAATAATTTTTCGCTCAGCGCAACCTGTCAACTTGAATGCATATTAATTCCACATGGCAAACATCTCAAAAAGAGACTCAAGTATAAAGTCGCCTCGTTTAGGCTTATATCGCAGTCTTTGTCCAGGTCTAAATTGAACGATGAAGGAAATAATTTCTAGTGGTATGCAAAGTACCCCTCCAAACAGCCCCCAGATGAATATGTAAAATTCTTTCTCTAACGACCGAAAAAATTCCCTATTAGATATAACCTAAATATTTTTAGCCTAAACAAGTGTTGAGCACAACCTATTGTTATTCGGTCAGAGATATGAGATGTGGACTCACCTCATTAAGCTTAAATGGCATGCTCTGTCCGGGTCTAAAGTGAGCGTATATTGAATGAGTTTATTGTTAGCGAAATCATCTGAGAGGAACCCCATAAAAAAGTGTGGAATATATTAGTGAAACAGAAACAGACATTCAATCAAAGAAACAGTTCAATTATCTGAGAGTCATATATGAATTCTGAGAAAACTAAAATTTATATAATATGGTTTGCAGATCTTAAATGTAAACCATTTCACTAAGGAGATCCAAGCAGAAACTAAAGCCCTTCAATCAAAAGAAAACTATATATACAAACAAGCTAGTACAGAAATGTGAACCAAGGTGATAACCGACATGTAGATCCATACTCTAACACGGACCGCAGCCCGCTATGGCCCAAATAGAAAATACATGCAAACTAAAGATTACTAGGCAGGAGAATTAAAGAAGGTAAAAACCTACATTCAAATTCAAGAAAACTGCTTAAAAATTGGCTTGAAATGGCACCCATGATAGAAAGGCATAAAAAGTAACAAGGATTCATTAAAATTCAAAAATAACCATCATCCTTATTATGATGTACAATGACCATAGATAACTTACGATTCTACAATAGTCTATCTCCTAGTCTCCTACATAAAAAATGAATCTTAAAAGGTGATGCGGGAACTTACTAAATGCAATGCTAGAACTGAGATTAGGATTAAAATTAATTTAATCATTAAAAATAACAATTTCTCATAACAAATTCTAATGGAAATTTCTAGAAATCCAATTATTCTGCTTTAATTCCGGCCCAAAATAGCGTTTCTTTCGTGTGCATTCCCTATCGCGGATCAAGAAGACTAGGGTTCTTATGAACGGCTAGATCTCCGATAGTTTTAGGGCGTCAAGGGAACTCGCAAGCGGGTTCCCTCGATACCGTACAAAATAATAATGATTTAATGAGGAACATGTCTAATTTTATTTTGGATTTTTATGAAATAAATAGGCTCAATCTGAGATCTAATGGAAAATAAAATAACTAGGGCTACGCTACTTACACAAACAGTAGATCTAAAAAAGATAAAGATGGAAGAAGAGTTGGCCTCCCACCAAACCGCAAGCGAGAATCGAAGAATCGCTCTCCATTTTGAGAGAATCACACCCTCACGAAAGTTTAAAACTCTCAATTTTGCATAAGCAATTTTCAATAAACAAAAGTGATAATAAAGTTATTTACAAGCCTTTAAATAGGCTAACCAAAACTCTAAGAATACTATTTAAAATAAAACTCTTAATCAACCATTAAAACTTTCTAATCTAAAGGTCATAATTAATCTCACTATTAATCCCGTCTTTTTATTACGCAGCCACTTTTGAAAAGTCAAACGATGTCCGATTGACAAGAAATTGGTCTTGTTTAAAAGCTTATCGAAGTAGCTTTCCAACAAGACAAGAATCACGCAATTCCGACATATATTGATAGACTTATGACTACTTTTCCGATGGTCGTGCAGAAAATGACGAAATTAACAGTCACATATCACATATATGTGTCTGACCCCTAAATAATTCAAATAAGGAAACTAATCCTAAAACAAACCACTTATTAAAAGAATCTTAATCAACTAAAACATTTTCACATTCTTCTTTCGCCTTTGTTAATCTTATTCCATCTTTGAAATGTCACTGGCGGTTACTTGAATCTGATGTCTCCATCAACTCTCCCCAGGTTGGACGGATTCATCCCCGATGAATGCTGGTTATGATAGAGGTCCAAAAGATCTTAATCAAGCTGATGAAATTCCTCCTGTGTAATTCAAGTATTCTCTGTGTCGACCTTGCTCTTCCACTTGACCAAATACTTCTGAAGTCCCCCGTGGTTGGTGGACACAATCTGATCTTCCAGCACATCTTCGATGATCTCACGGATTTGCCAAGTAGGTGGGGGTAAATGTGTAGGTAGGGGAATAATTGGGTCATCGGATGTAGAGGGCTCAAAGGGGTTAGTAGGGATGGTTGAAGGGTCATGGAATGGACCGAGGTCCACGTTGAAAATCGTGCTAATCCCTAATTTCGACGAAAGATCTAAAACATAAGCATTAGAACCGGCACGCTTCAAGATTTGATAGGGTCCAACACCACAAGCTTGTAAATTCTTTGCAACTCCTTGCGGAAACCGCTCGGGTAAATTTCGAACCATCACAAAATCACTCTCTTGGAATTCTTTGAACCGTTTGTGAGAATCTGTAGAGAACTTGTACTTTTCATTCTTTAAATTAATTTTTTTCTTAATCTCAGCATGCAACTCATGAATGTGATGCGCGAATGTGGATGCAGACTCTGACAACCTTTGATGAATGGACATTGGAATGAGATCTAATGGCCACCTATGTTTATACTCATACGCAATTTGGAACGAACTCATGCATGTGGTTCTATTAACATAATTGTTATAGGCAAACTCAACAATAGGAATGACGGAATCCCAACTCCTAATGTGTTCACCAACTAGACATCGTAACAAATTTCCTAGACTCATATTGACAACCTTGGTTTGCCGATCAGTTTGGGGATGATAAGCAAATGAAAATTGTAGTGGGGTCCCCATTTTGTGCCATAGTGTCTTCCAAAAATAACTAGCAAATTTAACATCACGGTCATACACTATCGTCTTAGGCAAACCGTGTAAACGAACGACCTCGTTAAAGAACATGGTAGCAATGTGACTTGCATTGGACTTCTTCGAACACACAATAAAATGGGTTATCTTTGAAAAACGGTCAACAACAACGAACACTGAGTCGTGCTTTCGGAGGGTTTTAGGGAGGCCTAATACAAAGTTCATTGATAGGTCTTACCACGGGGTGTGTGGCACCGGTAAAGGTGTATATAATCCGGAATTTTGCCTCTTTTGCTTTGCCAATTGGCAAACACGACACTGACTGATAATTTTGGCAACATCTCGTGTGAGATTGGGCCAATAGAATCGGTCTTCAACCAATGCGACAGTTTTATTGCGATCAAAATAGCCAGCAACCCCTCTGGCGTGTAATTCCCAAACGAGAAAATCTGGTAAAGATGTGCGGTGAATACACAATCGGTGTTTTAGAAACAAGTGTCCCTCCTGTAGGGTATACTTATTTTCTCTGACAGGTTATCCACTCATAAGTGAGGTGTATGCTTCACCAAAATCCGGACATGTGGGGTAATCTTCCACGAGATTACAAATCCGGTTACCTCAACGCTTAGTAAGTGCAACGTTGCCACTCTACGGCTAAGAGCGTCAGCCGCTCGATTCTCCACACCAGCCCTATGTTTCAACACAAATGTGAACCCTTTAAGTTGTTCAACCCATTTCGCATGTCACGGATTTAACTTCTTTTGGGAACTCAAAAATCGCAAGGATTCATGATCCGAGAACAAGACGAATTCATGTGGTAGTAGATAATGTTTCCAATATTTAAGGGATTGGACTACCGCGTAGAATTCTTTGTTGTAGGTCGAGTACTGCTGTCTGGCCTCATTTAGCTTTTCACTGAAATAAGCTCTCGGATGGCTCTCTTGGCTCAATACTCTGATACCTACGCCTGACGCGTCACATGCAACTTCGAAGACCTTAAAGAAGTCTGGAAGGCGCATGACAGGAGGTTCTATCATTCGAGACTTAATCTCCTTGAAGGCCTTTACCGCAACAAGTGTTCATTTAAACTCCACTTTTCCGATGCAATCGGTGATGGGAAAGTTACAGTACTGAAGTTACGGATGAACCGCTTGTAGAACGTGACTAACCCATGGAAGCTATGAATATCATGAATGTTCTGAGGTTCAGGCCACTTAACGATAGCTTTGACCTTTTCGGAGTCCGCAGTCATTCCATCAAAGGTCACGACGAACCCTAAGAAGACAATGCGATGTGACATGAGCATGCACTTCTTCAGGTTCGCATACAACTTCGCTCCTCGGAGAGTCACACAAGCTTGCCTTAAATGGTCCAAAGTGTTGTTCCTTGTTGTGATTGTAGATAAGAATGTCGTCAAAATAGACCACAATGAACTTGCCGATGAAAGGCCGTAACACTTGCATCATGATACGCATAAACGTACTCAGGGCGTTCAAAAGCCCAAAAGGCATAACAAACCATTCGTACAAACCATCTTTGGTTTTGAAGGCAGTTTTCCATTCGTCCCCGAGACGAACTCGGATTTGATGGTACCCACTCTTCAAATTGATCTTTGAAAATATCGTGGCTCCGACCATCATGTCCAACATATCGTCCAATCTTGGTATCGGGAACCGATACTTGACCGTGATCTTATTAATCGCGCGGTTATCCACACACATCCTCCAAGTTCCATCTTTCTTGGGTGTAAACAGTGCTGGCACCATAGTTGTCAAATGGCTTAAGCGATGCTAAGCGATTTGGCTCCATTTCACTTAAGCGAATCGCTTAATCGCTTGAGCCATGGCATACTCTTTTTTTTCAAAAAAAAAAATTAATAATAAGTATTCAAATCTCTAGAAGGGAAACATAGACATTCTTGTATTTAAAAAAGAAGTTTTACATATTAATATTCAAAATTATAACTTTAATTTTGATACTGAGTACCAGCAATGTACTCTACACACTCATTTCTAACTCATTGTGGTACATCTCCATCATCATCAGTAGCATTGTCGTCGCCATCGGAATCATCTCCTTCTTCTACATACTCTTCTTCATCTATTTCGTCTTCGTCCGATCTCACTAGTATGAAATCTATATCATCTGGCTATCTATCCTCTTCTATTATTTCATCTTCCTTATCAATATGTATGCATTGGTTGCTACTACATCCACCAACAGTTCGCCTCCTCCTATCAGTGGGTACCGGACCAAGAGCCGCTGCTTCAACTTGGGGCCCATGTCAAATCTTCCCCATAAAAGACAGGCTCATCTGGAGAATCAACCATCCATGGATGGTCAGCAGACACATCATCCACACAGATGGGATCATAGAACCCCGATTTCTTTCGCCTTGTAAGGAATCGTTCACGCAATTTTTTATTATACTGCACGAACACCAAGTCATTGAGCTTCTTTTGCTCAAGTCGGTTCCTTTTCTCTGTGTGAATTTGTTAAACACGAGGAGTAGGAGTGTAGGACTATTAAAACCTTGCAATTTAATTAAAATGTTCATGGATTGAGTTTAATTGTTTAAAACTTCAATTACCATCTCAGAAGAACTCCAATTCCGCTTACATCCGAAAGCGGCACAAGTAAGGCCAAGAATCCTAATGGCCAATTTTTTCAAAATGGGATCCCATAAGCTTCCCACCAATCAGTTGTCGATTAAAGAGAATTATTAGAAGTTAGAACTACTAGAGTACAAATAAAATACAATAATTAGTTTGAACTTTAGAGACTTTTAAAGTTTATACTTGAAATTTTTGTACTTCTATGTCGGATAACTATGTCCCTTCTAAAAAATCCTTCCGCCTTCTTGTAACAGTCCAACTGATGACTTATTCTATCTTGTTCACCTCTATCAGGGGCCATCCTTTCTAAGCAATCAAGAAAGCCAACCATGTGAGTGGCATCCGCTTCATCTCGATTCGGGTGTGCAAAGTACACCGCCGGATTAAGAATGAAGGCATTTGACTTCCCCACCTCTTGTTGATTATATCCAACACAGATTGATATAATCTTGACTTGAATTCATTATTAGATTTTATTTTTTCTTGGGCCTCCATAAAACTATATATATATATCCCATTGGTGATTTCTCATCTCCATCCACCAATCGTAACACTTTTACGATTGGTTGGGAGTCACGTAGGGTGTGTGCAATATTAATCCCAAATTGGTTTTGGAGCAATGTTTGTGCAACTTGTTTATCATCGGCTTTCTTTGACCAAGGTCCATTGTTCCAATTGGCCGCTATTACAAAACTTCTAAGCTCCCTTTTTTCGCTCACAAGCTTTGTAAAGTTAAAAATGCGGTTGCAAATCGGGTCACGGCGGGACGTAATAAATTACCTCCTATTGCTTTACGCATTTTTTGAAGTTGAAGCGCATGCTTGTACATAAAACAATTATCCTCCTAGCTTTAACAATTGTTTTAATATATAGTTTGCCTATATCCTCTAGGATTAGGTCTAAACAATGGGCTGCACATGGCGTCCAATATAGTTGCAGTCGCTTCTCCATAAGGAGGCGACCGGTGGCTATGTAGGATGTCGCATTGTCCGTTACAACTTGGACAATGTATTCGGTCATATTTCCTCGATGGTCTTATCCAAAAGTGTAAATAAATATTCGGCTGTGTAAGAATGGGCCGATGCATCTACCGATTTTAAGAACATAGTTCCGGTAGGACAATTTGCCAAGAAGTTGATCAATGTCCAAACGGTTCTATTCATCCATCCATCGGCTATCAATGTGCAACCATATATTTTTCATGCATCCTTGTATTCGGCTAATTTATTGTTGGTCACTCTCACCTCTTCTTTGAGGCAAGTTTCCCGGATTTCATGGTAGGAAGGGGGTTTAAGCCCGGGCCCAAATTGCCCAAGAGCTTCAATCATCACTTTGAAGCTCTTTAGCTTAACGGTATTGAAAGCAATGCCGGCTTGGTAGAAACATTAGCCACATATTGGATTGTGGTGGGTCTATCCTTACCCTTAAATCGATTCTCTAGTGTTGCTTGGGTAGGTCATTTACCCTCCCTTTGATTAATCACATCCTTCGGATGTGGTCGACACCACCCTTCTAATGTACCACGACCACATGATTTTTTCGATGGTGGTTGTGAAGGTCGTCTACTTTGGGCCGTTGATGGTGTAGATCTATCTTCTTCACAATCATCATGATCACCTTCCATATAGCCTTCTAAAACATCTTGATCATGTTTTTTCCTAGAACACTTGTCCATACTCCATTATTTCCTTTCGAATTTCCGGAGTAGTTATTCTACAAGCCCCAGCATTTGCTCCGGCTCCATGAGCAAGATGTTGTTTATGACGGCCTATGCCACCCGTGCTCTCATAATCACACAAGGTACAAACTATGGTTGGTTTCTTGGTAGGACTCTTATACCGTCCATATTTCCAACCTGGATCATTCGATTTAGGTCTTAGATGATCCGGGGTTGAGGATGTAGACATAATTAATTGGTGAATGATGATAGAAAGCAGGAACTAGGAAAAGAAAATTAGAGATTTAAAATTTTTGAAACAAAAATAATAATACTCAAACCTCCCAAAAGGCTTGCTTGTTTGATCTAGGTAACTTGATTGATAAAAGATTAAAACTATAAGCTTTCTTCACTCTTGAATCTTGATCCTTGATCTTTCCTGACGGGGACGCCACATATATGGACATTGGATTTGGACCACATCAGTTTTACCGGCATCGGAAGAAGCGTAGAGGAAGCTCGGAGGAGAGAGGGGAGAAAAGGATACAAAAAAAGCCTTAACCTTTGTGACAACCCCTTGTGTTGGCCAGAACCGTGTATGTGACATCTCCATGGCGCCTTTGTGACATCTCCATGGCCTTGCAATCAGACGATTTCAAATTTTAATTTTATGGGAAGACTGCCATTTTTCGTTTTATTTCTATTAGGACTCTTTTCTATTTCGAATTAATTATTGATGGCCTCTATATAGAGGCTTGTAAACACCTTTTAATTATTGAATATTTTGAATGCTTTTATGTTTGAATATTCTTTACATGAGATGGGTTTGGTGTGAGGCCAAGGGAGTGATTCCCAAAGCCGTTGTCATCTTCTCTATTCTATCTGTTGTTTTTCGATCTGTGATTGCTTTGTAAAACCTTAGCCTAATTGTTTCCTTGCTTTCCCAAGACCTAAACCCTTTTGAAACCCTAAATCAAATATAGCCAACACCCTTTTCCAAACCATAAACCGATCCGAAAACCATAAACCTGTTACAAAACCAAAACCTATTACAAACCCATAATCTAATTCCGCAACCCTAGTTCGAGCCGTGAATCTACATCGGATTGAAGACGAGCGCCTAAACCTGGAAAAGCTATAGTCCTATCTCTAGGCCCGATCCCGCCTCAACTCTAACGGGACTTGCGCATCGGATTGGACACCCTATTCGGATCTTACGTGATTTACTTACCGAAATTCTACGAACTCGAAGGTATCGTGATAGTTTTAAGATTACTCTAAAATTAATTTTATTTAATTTCGGCAAATCGCATTAAAAATCATATTCACGCATTTTAGGATTCCCGTCCCGCGCCATTTCCCTTTGAGGCTTTGTAACACACTAACACTAATATTACTAAGTTCACAACAATTTAATTCACTAAAAAAAAAATTACAAAGTATAAAAATAAAAAAATAAAAAAACTAGATAGGAAAGATGGGAGGAGATTAGGAGTAAAGAATGGAGATTAGAGATGAAGTTTAAGCTAAAATAGTTGCGTGAGGAGTAGAGGACCCAACCCACCCTTTTATAGAGGCAATGGGACCTCAAAAAACAAAAAATAAATTATTAAAGTGTTCCAACGGTCATAAATATGACCGTTGGGGCATTATGCAATCGCATAGTCACATAGTGTGAAAATCGCATAAGCCATGATGGCTAATTCGATTTTGTAGCTTTGGATCGCTTAAGCGATCACTTATGACAACAATGGTTGGCATAACACATGGACTCAAGCTTTCCTTTATAAACCCCTTTTGGAGAAGCTCATCAACTTGCCTTTTCAACTCCGAGTGTTCGGATGGGTTCATACGATAGTGAGGCAAGTTGGGTAAGGTAGGTCCAAGGACCAAATCAATGGCATGTTGGATGTCCCATAGAGGTGGTAATTTGTTTGGAAGGTCTTCCGGAAAGACGTCCCGAAACTCAAGCATTATTAGTTCGACCTCTTTTGGAACCTCAACGCCTGATTCTTTGGACTTTTCAACTATGATAAGGACATAGACGATGACCTCTGTTTTAACGCCTCGTTCAACGACGTGAACGACCTTAGATGTCTTCTCTCTCTCTAATAGGCCCTTGTCACTTGACTTTGTCAACTTCACTGTGGGTGCTTTGGGAGGTAGCGGATTGAGTTGTATTCTCTGACCTTTGTGAGTGAAGGAGCACACATTCGATCAACCAAACAGTGTAACGTCCATGTCCTACAACCAAGGCCTCCCTAGGATGATATGCCCCACGTCCATGGGCACAACATCGCACCACAAGGTGTCCTTATATGATCTGAATTGTATAGGAACCTGACACCTTTGTGAAACAAGGATGGAAGATGGATTGACCCAAGCAATCTTGTAGGGTCGTGGGTGAGCTATGGGAGTAAGCCCCAAGCGATAAACTGTACTTTCATAAACCACATTGGTACAGCTTCCACTGTCAACAAGGATTCGACATGCTTTCATCCCACACGTGACTATGGTATAGAAGATATTATCCTGTCGCCAATCATCAGTCTCCTTCAATTGGGCTAGAGCACATCTAGCCACAAGAGCCCGCAAGGCATTATTCTCCTCAATGGGGTAGGAGATATCCCTCAGACAAGCCACTGTTCATTCTCCCACAAAATCTCACTAGGGAATGACTCAGGCTCGTAGACTTCAATTGTACCCTCATCATGCTCATTTTCAGTGTCCTCAGATATAAATAGATTTTGAGATGGGCATTGTGTTGCAAAATGCCCAATGTCGTGACACTTATAACATTTGTTCTGACCTCTACTTGTGGGGCCTTCGAGCATTGGACCTTTACCCTTATCGAATCTAGTTACCAATGTGGTAACTAGGTTGGTCCTACCAGGCGGGGTACTAGTGTTGGGCTTTGACACTGGAAAGCTAGACCTATAGTTGGACCTGTAACTAGACGGAACACTAGTCTTGAGGTATCGCTCTAACTCTTCGACTCTAGAGAAACATTCGGCTAGATTATCAACAGGGTACGGAATAAGTTCCCTTTGCAGTTCTGGGCAAAGGCCCATTCGAAATCGGGATAGGATAACCTTTTCCGGTTTAATCACATTGGCTTGGGTCTTTAGTTCTTTGAATTTATCGATATATTCAGTGACTAGTGAATTTCCTTGATGCAATGAATGCCACTGATCAAGAATGCGTTCCTCATAGGATATAGGAACATATTTATCGCTCAACTGGTCCTTCATCTCTTCCTAAGTGGATATGGGAGAAAAACTGTTGGACCGTCTTTGGCACTCTAGACTCATCCAATAAAGTCGAGTTTGGCTTGTAAGTTTGACCTTTGCAAAGCGGACCTTTCGCTCTTCAAACATGGCATACCACTCAAAGTAGGTTTCCATGTCGGTGACCCAGTCGAGAATGACTTTAGGTTGCCTTTTCCCATCAAAAGTAGAGGCGTCCAGTTTTACGGATTTCATGATTTTATCGTCCTGATCAGTGTGGATTTCGCAACGATGAGGAACTTCCCTCCTACATTCATGGGTGTGGCCTCTATTGGGGTTTTCAGCAATGAGCTCATTGATTTCTTCCACACGGGTTTCTAAACCTTCATGCCGGGTTTGCAGATCTTGCAACTGTTGTTGCCCCTGATTGTGGTGTTCATCCATCCGGGCAATCAACTTATACATAAGGTCTCTAATCAGGGCTTCTACCTTGTTGGGATCCATGACGATGCAAGAAAAATTAGACAAAGGCTAGGCAAAATCTAGACAAAAAATCAAACAAAAGCTAGACAAAATTTCCAGACAAAAGCTAGACAAAAAATTTCAGACAAAAGCTAGATTTAAAAATTCTGACAAAAGTTAGATGAAAATTTCCAGACAAAAGCTAGACGAAAACCAAACAAAAGCTAGACAGATCTGAAATAATCTGTCTAAAATGGTGTAAGCAAAATAATAAAAGAAATAAACCCTAAAACCTATATGAACACTAAAACCATAAAACTAAACTGATTCTCTAATACTAATTTGATGCAGGAACTTACTCAATGCAATGCTAAGGCTGAGATCAGGATTAAAATTAATCTTCAATTAAAAATAACAATTTTTCATAACAAATTTCCATGGAAAATTCTCGAAATTCAATTAGATGCTTTAATTCCGGCCCAAAATAGTGTTACTTTCGTGTATGTTCCCTATCGCGGATCTAGAAGACTAGGGGTTCTTATGAACGACTAGATCTTCGATAGTTTTAGGGCGTCGCAGGAACTCGTAAACGGGTTCCCTCGATGCCGTACAAAATAAAAAGGCTAATAATGATTTAATGAAGAACGGGTATTTTGATTTTGGATTTTTATGAAATAAATAGGCTAGATCTGGGATGTAATGAAAAATAAAATAACTAGGTTTACGCTACTTCCGCAAACCGTAAATCTAAAGAAGATAGAGATGGAAGAAGAGTTGGCCTCACACCAAACCGCAAGCGGAAATCGAATAATTGCTCTCTGTTTTGAGAGAATCACACCCATGGGTCAAAATACCGGTTTTCTGGTACGTATCGTCCTAACATCCAGGATGATACGTATCGAGTATCGTCCGATATATTCAATGTATCGATTTGATACATTAAATTTATTTTTTTTTCAAAAAATACTAAAAAAATCAAGAAAAATAAATTTAATGGTTTTCTATTTATTTCAACTTTTTTAAATTTATTTAAGGCTTATTTGATGCATATTTCAAAGTTTTATCAACGCATAACTAAAATTACATTATACATGACTCATGATCAAAATTAAAAGGTATATCGTACATGAAAAGCTTACTTTAAAGCCACATTAAATTTGGTGGTGGTTCTTGGCCCTCATGATCATCATCATCGGAGCATGAGTTTTCCCTATAATGTTGGTCATATTGATACCCATGATCATATGTGTCCCCCTTGAAACTGAGACATTAGCGACAAACATGGCTCAGTGTAATAAGTAAAGGTCGATCCTCCAAAAATTTGACCAACAAAGTCATATGGCCCGGGGTTGGTTGGTTGAGGCCAATAGTATGGGTTACTGATTATTGAATCTTCAGTATTTTGCAAACTAAATCCCCTGAAGCTAGAAGTCATATAACTTACATCATCTTGTGGACCTTGTGGTAGTGGTGGTGTTTGCTAAGATTCTGACGTTCCTCTTCCTTCAACCCCTCCACCTTTAAATGTAAGAGTCATACATTGTTATCGGCTCATCATCCTATGAGGCAATTCCTCCATAAGAATAAGGATCAACATCATCCCCTCCACCACTAGTGCCAACGTGGGTTTTATTGCCTCCACCATCACCCCCATCATCGTCATTATCACTATCAAGTTGCGTTTCGTCATCAGATCTAACCACTGAATGACGATTCAATCTTCTTTTCCGCCTCGGTGGTTGGAAAGTCTGCTCCTCAGCTACTCTTTCAGCATTGTCCAGCCATGCAGTGCTCACAGTATCCAAGACTGGCTCTTCTCTCTTCGATCCACTGATTCAAAGGGTCATCCTCCGTAAATAAATAATCAAACTGGATGGGATCAAAATATTCACTATCTGTAAGATAGAATATGATAGATGAATTAGTATATTCCTCGTCAATTAGATCAAATAAAAATTGTATAAACTAAGACTTCATATAATCGCTTACCACGATTGGTCCTCTGCATATTTCTGACCCTTAATCGCATGTTGTAACAGTAGTAGACTAACTTTTCCAATCGTTCCATAGTTAAACTAGTCATTGTCTTCGTGTGAATGAGAGAAAAGGTGCTTCAATTCCGCTCACAGTTAGACGAGGAACATGTTTGTGATAAAGCCCTCATTGCAACCCGTCTCAGTATCGAACCATCACCTCCATAGTGCATCCACCAATCAGCGGGTTTATCGTGTTTGATTTAGGATTACGCCAACGGGGTCCCATATAACCCATGTCTCTTGCGAAATATGTCAATCTACAAAATGGGAATACAATAACCACATATTAATAAACAGATCCTATGACATTTGACTTATTAGTTATAAGGTATGATTACTCACATCTCTGATGGCTTAACCTTGGTCCGCCAACTCAGGGAGCATTCGTTGGATCACATTAAGCAAACCGTTGTACACTTCATCAGCCTCATTCAATTCGAAGCGTCGCGTATACTGGAAGGCCGAATTTAAGTAGTGTGCTATACATCAAATATGAGCAATCTCATCAGTATATAGAAACAATGAATAATATGAAAAATAATAAATAAATAAAAATCACTACATAAGCAGTTTCACATGTTATACCTGCGGCATGCAAGTAGTAGTGGAATTGTGCAACTCACCTCTTGTCGATAATCGCCCAATATCGTTTATATTTTGTAGGGCTTTTGATTTTAATAGCCAATTTTGCCTTATCCATTGACTCATAAACATACCTCATCGTTGATTTCTTATCACCATCTACCAACCTCAACACTTGCACCAACGGGGTAGTGACGTGATCAGGTGGTCAACATCTGCCCAAAACTAGGGCCTGTAGATCAGGTCACCAACTTCATTCAAAGCAGGTCTCTTTGATCGTGGGAGCTCTAACTCAAATTTTCTTCATTCTTCGAAATTGATCATGCTTTTCAGCTCACGACTATTTCTAGCCAAGCTCTGTAGGGCTAGAAATTGTGTCGCAAATCATGTAATCGCAGGCCGGAGCAGCTCGTTCTTAGTGAAGTCTCTCATTAGATTCACCAACTTGTCACTATTGTACAGATAGGAAGTAATCGTTCTTTCCTTCTGAATAGTTGCATATGTCCTGCTTCTCTTCCCTAAATCCTCAAGAATGAGGTCCACGCAATGAGAGGCACACGGAGTCCAGTACAAGTGACGTCTCTTCAACATTAACTGTCTTCCTGCGGCTTTGTAATTGGTGGCATTATCTGTTACCACCTGCACAACCCGCTTCTCTCCAACATCTTCAACTACCTTATCCATTAGTTGGAAGAGGTAATCAGTCATCTTCGCGTGTTTAGAAGCATCAACTAATTTTAGAAATACTATCCCGGCATAGTTATAGACTAAAAAATTGATCAACCTCTTCCTTGTAGAACCGGTCCATCCATCGCACATAATTGTGCAACCTCTCATCTCATACTTCGTGAAAGCTGTTCACATAAGCTCCTATCTCCTTGCACTCATCATCTAGTAAGGACCCGATACCTCGTATGCAGTGGGCTTTTTAACTCCTGGACCAGCTTCTGCACTTGTATCAATCATACTTTTGAAGTATGGCGACTCCACAACCTGACTCGGAATGTGGTTGTATATTAGGAACTTTGCAATGGATTTTTCAAGCTTCTTCCTCAATTTTTTCAGTGACATTACACTCAATTTAGTTTGTTTAGAGCTTTCTGTCTGATACATGAACGAATCCATGGGACCTGTAGTACGGCCTGGTATCCCTCACGGATGCTGACCTACGTAACCCGACAGTCTCCTGAATATCCTCATCATCATCAACAGCATGTGGCCTATGACTAGATCTACCACCACCAGCAGACATGGATGGGCCCCTCATCCTGGACCGAAATCGATAATTGGCTTCTTCCTGATCTCGTCACTGTCATGCTTCTCTAGTACTCTCCCTCATGACTCTCGTTGTCTGTTTATCCTCATCATCCTCAGGTCCAAGTGCAGGCAACTCTGGATCTCTCCCCCTTATTCTCTCATACATTTTTTTATCTCGGTTGGCTTCTGCTTTTTTCTTTCCCTTAGCCGCATGTAAACTGGCTCTGACATCTTCTTTCACCTCTCTGGATACATTGGGACACCCTTTTGTCTCTCCCTTGACGTGAGCCAAATGCTCCTTCATTCGTGTGATCCGTGTGATACGTCCCAGCAATTTTTTCCCCCAAAGCTTGCATTTTATTCAAAGTTTATCACCATCTATTGGTGTGTCGTATTGTCAGGCTGGATCTGATGATCGTACTATATTTATTTATTTCGCCTGCATAAATGAGCAAACAATTGGATTAAATTAAAACATTTAGATTACACTTTAAAATATAATTTATTTGATATTATTCTAATTTTTTAAAAAATTTTATTACATTTAAATTTTTATTTCATATTATTATTATTTTTAAAATACTAAATTATATTTTATCAAATTTATTTGATATTATTCTAATTTTTAAAAAATTTAAATTATATTTGAAAATTTATTTGATATTATTCTTATTTTTAAAATATTAGATTATATTTTATCATATTTATTTCATATTATTCTAAAAATTTTGAAAATTTTCGATTACATTTGAAATAATATTTAGTTGATATTATTCTAATTTAATATTAGAAAATTATATTATTCAAATTTTGAAAATATTTGAAAATCATATTTATTTCAAAATCATATTTATTTGAAATTGATGTGTCACATGCATCATGGGGTATGCGTGACATGTGTAAATGATGTGTCACATACCCCATAATACATGTGACACGTGTAATTGATGTGTCATGGGGTATGTGTCACATGTGACACATCAGTTACACACATCAATTACATGTGTCGCGACAGATGTGTAACTGATGTGTCATACATGTAATTGATGTGTCACACACCCCAGGACACATCAATTACATTTAATTCAAAATCATGACACGTGTAATAGAAGTGTCATACATGTAATTGATGTGACACATCAATTACATGTATGGCACATCAATTTTGGATGGGGCACATGCCCTATGACACATTAATTACACATGTGTAATGGCGTAAGTGACACATGTGACACATCAATTACATGTATGACACATCAATTTTGGCATGGGTCACATACCCTATGACACATGTGACACATAAATTACACGTGTCACGTGTTATAGGGTATGTGACACATACCCCATAATTAAATATAGAACATGTCAAAAAAATGCATCAATAATTAAATATATTTGCATCATTTGATTAAAATAATTATAGAGAAAATTGGCAAAATCATGAGATGCTCATTATTTTAATTATTTTGTTAATATTTCTTATTTTAATGTTTATAAATAATTTAAGGGTTGATCTTGAAATTTAAGGATAGATCTTGACATTTTAAGGCTAGATCTTGAAATTTAAGAGTAGATCTACTATATTTAAAGGTAGAGCTTAAAATTTTAACCCTTAAAATTTAATAAAATGAGGAGAAAATGACTTTAAATGGTAGAACACGTACCTTCTCTGCATTTTTCGGCGATTCGGCGGCGATCCCGAGCTTTCCAAGTGGTCGGTAGTGAAATTTTGGGTCTCCCGATGGCTGAGAAGTGAAGAGAAAGAAGAATGGCTGAAGAGGAAGAAGAATGGTTGAAAAGAATGGCTGAGGAAAAAAGAAAAAGGGGTTTTCGGCTAAAAAATCCCCCAAACCCGTGCCCTTTAAGTGGCTGGGCTACACACCAAATTTTTGAAATTATCGTCCAATGATTTCAAATTATCGGACGATACAGGTGACAATTTTCCCATATCGTCCGATAATTTTGAAGAATTTAAGGGGTTAATGGGTTTTGACCATATTATCGGATGATACATGGAAATTATTGTCCAATAATTTCAATGTATCGTCCAATACAAGCGATAATTGCCCGTATTGGACGATAATTTGGCTATTTTGGGGGGTATCCGAGAAATAGCCTATTTATCGTACCGGTGAGGTCCAAAACCAATATGAATCGGTATCGGACGATATTTTGACCTCTAATCACGCCCTCACGAAAGTTTAGAACTCTCAATTTTGCATAAGCAATTTTCAATAACCAAAAGTGATAATAAAGTTATTTACAATCGTTTAAATAGGCTAACCAAAACCCTAAGAATACTACTTAAAATAAAATTCTAATGGTCATAATTAATCTCACCATTAATTCCGTCTTTTTATTACACGACCACTTTTGAATGGTCAAACGATGTCTGATTGATGTGAAATTGGTCTTGTTTGAAAGCTTATCGAAGTGGCTTTCCAACAAGACAAGAATCACGCAATTCCGATACATATTGATAGACATATGATCACTTTTCCGATGGTCGCGCAAAAAGTGACGAAATTAGCAGTCACAACTCAGATATGCATCTGATTCCTAAATTATTCAAATAAAGAAACTAATCCTAAAACAAACCACTTATTAAAAGAATCTTAATCAACTACAATATTTTCACATTCTTCTTTTGCCTTTGCTGATCTTCTTCCGCCTTCAAAACTTCACTGGCAGATGCTTGAATCTGATGTCCCCATTAAAAGGCCATACCAATTACTAAAAATAACTGATCTAGAAGCATCTTTAAATATTCAATTTTAGAGTCCTATTCAAAATAGAAATTAACGACCAATAGATGTTGAAAAGAAAACAGTCAAATATAATTAAATCCCACTCCTGCATATATGGTGTGAGCCACAAGAAAACTAAGTAGCAATTTTTACTTCACGGGAATTAAATTAAGACAATCGAATCACTAATTTGTTGAAATAAATAGGTGCACTCGGTATTTATCTTCTCTAGATAAGACTTACCAAGATTATTAACAGTTTTGAGATCTTATGTCCCTCAGTTACAAGCTCACTAATCACTAAATCCCATTTAAGTAACCCATTGAGATTTTTTTTTTTAATCGGTAGAAGAAATTCTTTAAAAAACAAAGAGGTACAAAAAAGGCACAACGAGGAGTTGAGGCTAAAAGGAAAGCAAAAGAAAAAGCAAATCCAAGCTAAAGACCAGACCAGCAAAACCAAGAGAAACCCCTAGGAGACGGATCTGACAGAGCCCTGGAGACACTTGGACTCGAATGTTTTTGTGATTTCTCATGTGTATGTGATTACCCAAGTTCCCGTGGCATTTGGACTCATTGTTGTCATATGCGATTGCAATGCGATTGTTGGAGGTCTTGTCTCATATGTCATGATAGCATATGCGATAAAAAGGGTATGCGATCACATACCCCTCTAACGGTCATAAATGACCATTGGAGCTTATTTTATTTTATTTTTGTTTTTTAGGCCTCCCCAAAGCTTATAAATAGGGGGTTCCTCTTCCTAATCCATACCACATCCATCCAAAGTATATTTTTGTCTCTTTGGTCTTTTTTTTTTAGTTTTCAGTGCTCTCGTTCTCTCTCTTTCTCAAAGCTTTGTTGATAATTCATTTTGCTTTATTTTATAGTTAACTAAGCAAGGAGCTACAATCTTCATATTGACATTTCCATCATTCTTCAAGTAAAGAGGGAAGAAATCACTTCAAGAATCAATGATTCAAGGATTCAAGAGTTAGAAATTAATCTATAATTCCTATTAAATTTTGTTTGATTGGTTTTCCTCCTTGTTACATCTCATTTCTTTCATTTTTTCATTTTTTGGGTGTGGTTGTTGTTTGTTAAGCTCTCCAGTCTTCACCCACATCTTTAAATTATGTTGTCATTATGTCTACGTCCTCGAACGACGCTCTTAGGCCGACAAATTCGGCCGATCCGGATTGGAAATATGAACGTTACAAGAGTGTAACCGAAAAAAAAATAAGGTCCAATGTACCCTATGCACCTATGTGAGCATGGGGGGAATAGGGAGACATAAGCAACATCTTGCTTGGCAACCCGGATTGAATGCGAAAGCATGTCCAAGTGTCACGTCAGAGATTCGAAAAGAGATCATGGATTGGATGGATAAGACTTCGAGGTCGAAACATAACGACGAAGTGATTCTACAAAAATACTATGATGTTGATGAAGATAAGGAAGAACATGATAGATCTACTCTCTCCACGATTCGTAGTGCAAGACCACCACCCTCTAAAAGAGCACGTGGTGGAAAGGGGAAGGGAATAAATAAATTCTTCTCTTGTAAACCACATTCCGAGGATGTGGTAAACGCTAGGGCTAAAGCCCAAACCACTATAGAAAATAGGTTTAAAGCTAAGGACCGACCCAAGACCATTCAATACGTGGTTAAGTGGATGTACCAAGCCGGTATTGCATTCAATACAATAATGTTAAAGAACTTAAGAGTAATGGTTGAAGCTTTTGGACAATTTGAACTCGGCCTAAAACCTCCCTCATATCATGATATAAGACATACATGTCTCAAAAAAGAGGTAGTCTTCGCAAAAGTCTTTCTCGAGGAGTATCGAGAGGATTGGAAGGCATATGGGTGCTCACTAATGACCGACGGTTGGACCGATAGGACCGGTAGATCAATCAACTTTTTGGCAAATTGTCCTACCATAACTATATTCATTAAATCTATAGATGCTTTGGCCCATTCTCACACGACCATCGCCTGGTTCTGCTCTACTGTGATTCAATGGGGAAGGGCCCCTCCCTGATTCGGTTCGAGAACAAGTGGCTCCTTAATGAGGGTTTCCGGACTTTGGTTCTTCTTTGGTGGAATGAGATCTCTCCGTCGGGTTCTGCTGTCTTTCGGTTCATCTCCAAGCTAAGGCATTTGAAGAATCGGATTAAAGTTTGGAATAGGGAAGTCTTCGGTTTGGTGCACGTTTCGAAGGAACTGCTTCTCGAAAAGCTTAGGGTGCTCGATGAGATTGAGGAATTTAGAAGGTTGTCAGATACTAAGAGGGAGGAAAGGCTCGTGGCGAAAATGGAGTTTAACGATAAATGTTTGGAGGAAGAGTTATGTTGGAAGCAGAAATCTAAGGTACACTAGTTAAAAGAAGGGGACAACAACACTAAGTTTTTCACTCAGTGGCTAATGCAAGGGGGGTTCGGAAATTCCTTGGGAGAGTCTCGGTTGATGGCTCTATTTTCGTCGAACAATACCAGATTAAGAGTGAGATTGTTGGTTATTATCAGAGGCTTTATTCGAATCAGGGTTGGCCCCGCCCGCAATTGGACGGCTTACAGTTTGCTTCTATTTCGGCGGATGATAGGGCTGATATCAAGTGACCTTTTGACGAAGGCAAGATCTGGGCCAATATCGTGCATAGCAAGAAAAATAAAGCTCCGGGTCCCAACGGGTTTACATTGGAATTCTTTAGACCGTTTTGGTCTCTGTTAAAAGTTGATCTCATGGATTTCTTTTCGGAGTTCCACGATAAAGCTTTCATCGGTAGAAGCCTTAATTCGACCTTCCTTCCACTTATTCCGAAGAAGGAAGGTGCGGAGGACCTCATGGACTTCCGCCCAATCAATCTCCTCAACAGGTTGTTTAAGATTGTGTCTAATGTGCTTGCCAACCATCTCAAGCCCCTCATGGGTGGGGCTGGTTTCTAAGAACCAAGGGGTTTCATGAAAGGTCGGCAGCTTATTGATTCGGTGGCAGTAGCGCACGAGGTGATCCACTTCGTGCACAATCAGAGGGTTCCCGTTGTTATTTGGAGGGTGGATAAGGAGAAAGCCTACGATCGTGTTAGCTGGGACTGTTTGGATTACATGCTACGAAGGTTCGGGTTTGGAGATAAGTGGAGGAAATGGATGCGAGCCTGTTATTCAACTGCTTAGTTCTCTATCATCGTCAATAGATCTCTAGCTGACTATTTCAAAAAATATCAAGGGCTCCGGCAAGGCAACCCCTTATCTCCTTTCCTCTTTGTAATAGTGGGAGAGGCCCTGGATGGTCTCCTCCGTCAGGCGCGCTCTCTAAACCACATTTCGGGTGTTGCGATAGGAAACTCGGGGGCGCAGAGTCATGCACCTGCAATATGCCAACGATACAATTCTCTTCTGCAAGGCTGACTTGGGGGAAATCAGGACTTTGAGGGATGTGCTTTCCGTCTATGAGGTGGTCTCGGGTCAGCGAGTCCTCTGTGACAGGTATCGAGGTGGATTCTCTTCTCTTATCCATATTGGCGACGGAGATGGACAGGGTTTGTGAGCAGCTCCGTATCACCTAATTGGGGCTCCCTCTCAGTATTAACAAGCCGGGTATAAGGTCTTGGGATCCAATGATCGAGAGATTCGAAAGGAGGATGGCTTCTTGGAAGGGTAAATTGTTAAGTATTGGGTGTAAGCTGCTCCTAGTAAAGACGATTCTTTTGAGCTTGCCAATCTTCTTCATGTTCGTCTTCTTATGCCCCAAAGTGGTCATCCGGAGGTTGGAACAGATAGAGCATGATTTCCTTTGGGAAGGTTCGAGTCTAGATAAGAAATATCACCTTGTTAGTTGGGAGATCTGCTAGCTGCCAATGTCGCAGGGGGACTGGGTATTCGAAGTTTGGAGTTGGTTAATATTGCGATGTTAGGCAAATGGTTTTGGCGAGCAGGGTCAGTGGCAGAGAGGAACAGTCTGTGGGTGTCTATCTTGGTGGAGAAGTATGGCTGGATGGATGGGTTTAAGGGAGTCAGCGTTTCTGTTAACAGGCAGGTTTCTAATTGGTGGAAAGGTATTTGCCCTATCTGGAGGCTCTATTCGAGAGGTATTCGTTTCAGCTGGGGTGAGGGGACTAGGATCAGATTTTGGGATGATATTTGGATTGAGTACCAACCTTTGAAGGAAAGGTTTGTTGTCGCTTACTCAATTGCAAGAAATCTCCGCTCCTCGATGGTCAATCTTTATTCGGAATATGGGGGATTGTCTTCTTGGGAGGTGTCCACGCGGAAGTCCCTTAGGGAGGCCGAGCTGATCCCTTTCCAGGAGTTGGTGGCATGTCTTTACCATAACCAAAAATCGTGTGAGAGTGGATGAGAGAATCTGGATGGGCTGTAAGTCGGTGGATCTTTCTCTGTCATATCTTTCTACAGGATGTTGGCAGGTCATCCCCTCTTTTGGTGAGAGTGGGATAAGCTTTGGAAAGCTTCGATTCCACCTAAAGTGAGGTTCTTTGCGTGGACGGCTGTCAGGGGTCATATTCTCACGATTGATCAATTAATCAAAAGAGGCACGGCTTTGTCGAATCGTTGTGCTATGTGTCTTAACTCCGAGGAATCGGCTCCGCATTTATTCCTTCATTGTCAGGTTACGCATCAGATTTGGGGAACTATCTTGAATTTGTTCAACATGTCGTGGGTCTTCCCGGAGTCCATCCCTAGCCTCCTCTCCTCCTGGTTGGGCATTAAGTTGGGTGGTCAGGCCGGGAAATACTGGAGGGTTGCTCTTTTTGCGGTCATGTTGGGCATCTGGTTGGAGCGTAATGCGCATATTTTCCGCAAAATTTTCCGTCCGATCGAGATGACTCTCAAGTTGATTGTCGACCTCATGTGTTCCGGGGCGGGATTGAACAAGGAGGGGGGCTTAGCGGGCCCGAGGTATTTTGATCCTGGGTAGAGGCCTCGAGCCTTTTTTTGCCTTCCCCGATTGTCATGGGTGAGATTTTAAGGCCGAGTTTCTTTTTTTTTGGGTTTTGGGGTTGCTTTTGGCATTTTTTCTTTTCCTTTGTCGGTTTCCACTAGTCTCTTGTTCGGTTTCCAGCTCCTCGGTGGCCTTTTTAATATATTTGTTAGGCCTTTACCGATCAATATATATATATATATATATATATATATATATATATATATATATATATATATATATATATTCCCTCATAGATGAGATGATAGAAAATGATATTGGTGCACAATATGTTGCCCAAGTTGTCACAGACAACACGACAAACTTGGTGGTCGTGAGTAGACTAATAATGGAACGGCGACCACACATATATTGGACCCCATGTACGGCCCATTACTTAGACTTAATCTTAGAAGACATAGGAAAAATGCACATTAAAATCGTAGTTGAGGCTAGGAAGGTAGTAGTGTATATATATAAACATACACTTCTACTCCACTTGCATAATGCAATTAGGGGTAATTTGCAACGCCCCACCATCACACGTTTTGCTATGGCCTTCTTGACATTACAAAACATGTATGTTAAAAGAGAAGAGCTTAGAAGCTTCGTAACTTCCACCCATTTGAGGAATGGAGCTTGATCAAAGAAGGTCGAAGGAAAGTGGCTGGCACAAATCATCTTAACCAACTCTTTTTGAAAATACCCAATCACTTAGAGACTCGCAACCAATCGTAGAATTACTACGATTGGTTGATGGTGATGAGAAGCCGAGCTTAGCCGACTATGGACTATATCTATAGTTTTATGGAGAAAGTTATACAAAAAATTAAATCTAATAATATGTACAAATCTCGTCTCTGTCAACCCATTATTGACATAATTGAGAAGAGATGGAATGTCCAAATGACTAGCTCATTGTGTTCTGCTGCATTCCTCATAAATCCTCTCTTATCCGAACGGGAAAGAGGCAGAAGCAACACATATTAGTGGTCCCCTTGATGTTTTATAAAAAATGATTCCGAACAAAGGCGAACAAGATCGGATTAGCAACTCTTTCAACCGATACAAGAATGCTCAAGGGATGTTCGGAAGAGAAATTGTAGTTCGACAAAAAGAATCCAAATACCTAATAAGCAGTTTTATGATTTATTTTTTATTACATTTCGTTATTGCAAATTTGTAATTAAATAATCTCTCTTTATATATATATAATCTAATTAATATTATTGTTTGTAGTCGATTGGTGGTTGTCCTATAGAGTGGATTCGGTGACAAAATATGAATTATTGAAGAAAATAGTCGTTAAGGTTCTTGGCCTTACATGTGCCGCTTCGACATGTGAACGGAATTGAAGCACGTTTAAGATGGTAACTAGTTTACTTTTATTTCATTTTTAGTCTCATAATTTTAATTTAATTGTTGTTTAAATTTTAATAGATATTAATATTTATTAAGTGTTTCTCATAAATAGATATACACGAAGAAGCGGAACAAGCTTGAGTAAAAAAAGCTCAATGATTTGGTCTTTGTGCAATACAACTAAAAGCTACGGGATTGTTTTCTAAAAAATCGGGAATATCCAGGACACAATGACCTCATCTCTCTGGAAGGCTTGTCATCTGATTCTCCTTGGATGACAGATGCCTCCGATGAGTTGTGAATGAGGATCTTATATGGAAGCAAGTGGAAGAGGCCGTTTTTGGAGATGAGCTTCCTACCAGGCAAAGGAGAAGATCGACAGCAGGAGAAGGTAGCTCATGCTCACGCTTGCGTCAACAAGAAGAAAAAGACATGATACATGAAAAAACACTCATAGACGATATAAATATCGTCTTAGTGAAATCGGATGATGAAAAAACCGACAAGGAAAAATAATATGTTGAAGAATGAGACGATTCAAATGATGACGACAATGCAAGTGACGACGATGGTAGAGGTGTACCATTGTGGGTTAGAGACAAATGTGTAAAATTTTTTGCTGATACACAATATCATTAAGTAGGAACAAATGTTAAGAACTTAAGAATTAAGATACTTTTACTTAAATAATATTTTTCTTCTTTACTCTTCCTTCTTTTTTGTATGTTCCTATGTTCATTTTTGTACTATTTTGTTTAACATCAATAAAATTTATATTTGCCCTTCAAACTTATGGGTTATATACTTTTATTTCGCATTCTATGCACTACAAAATTACTAGAGTACAAAATTAACACAAAACATATTACTGATCAATATGAGGAACTTTGAGGACTTTTTGATATTTTTTTGAAATAAAAAATAAAAAATTTTATGCCATCGCATATGTGATCCGCATATGCGGTGGCCCTATGCCATCACATATGCAAGGCGACAGCACTACTTGGACTCGAATTGCTTTCGTCCACCATCAATGGAGGTAAGATACCATGGAATGTCATCCATTAGCTTGGAGAAATCACATATTTCTCTTGCCCAAAAGATGGGATTGCATTGAAAACCTACATACAGGGAAGGGAGTTGTGTGGCAGACAGTTTGGCCAAATGGGCGTTCTCCTCATATTTTACGTTTCATACGAAAAGATTTGTTGAGATTCCAACACAAGTTAAAAAGAGCCTTTTGTGGTGATACATTGCGCCTACTTTCGATTCAAATTGTTTAAGGTAATTTTTTTCATTCTTTTCTTGTTTTGAGATGGTGGCGAGGCCGAACCTTCAAACGGAGAAGAGAGCAAGATTTGTAATGTCTTTGTAGTTCTCATTTTGATAGAATTACATTATGCGTACTTATTCAATAAAAAGATATTGTTTATTAATTGATAATTTTAATAAATAAATAAATGAAAAAGAAAGGAAAGAGCTTCAGTGAAAAAAGAATAATATTTTTCGGAATGCTTTAAATGAAGACGCAAATTGAAAATGAAAAACTACAAAACAACATTTCGGCTGGGCATTTCATCGAACATGTAGACCATATACACAACAATTCATGGTACATTAAAACAAAATATTATCAGCAAAAAAGAGAAATCATGCTAACCACCTCTTACAAAAATACTTATGATATCAATGCAAAAGAAGGATGTCCACGAGAGCAAAGACGTCTGCGAGGTCCACGTCTAGTTGGGATTTTCGGCCCTAGGGATACTCGTTGCTTCTCTCTCTAACCATCACCGTATCACAAGCATCAAGCCATTGCCTTCTTACTCATCACGGTTCTGAAGAGTGATCGATCTTGCAGTGGAGGGATCGTCGCTAGGGATCGATGAGCAGAGCAAGAAAAATGTGAGAGATTGGAAGGATCGTTGCCGTCGATCGATGAGCTGCGCTAGGCTTCCTCGCTGAAGTGAGAGCAATTGACTGATGGGGGTCACGGGAAACCCCATCGTTATTTTTGCTTTTTTAAAGGTCCTTTTAAGGACCAATCACTTACGGCCTTGGTGCCCAACAGGTCTTTGAGAGGGACCACCTAAATCCGATCTGTCTCTCTCCTAATATTCGAGAGTCCCCAACAGCGATCGCAGTCTCCCAACTCCAACTCCAACTCCTATCACCTCTGTCTCTCTCTTCCCAACCCCATCTCATTCCCTCTCTTGCTAGCTAATCTCTCTTCCGAGATTGGAGGCATTAGACTCTATTGTTTTTTGTTCCTATAATTTATTTTCGGGATAGTGGCTTATGACCGACACTTAAACACTAAATAGTGTTTAAATCTTACACCTTTAAATTATCACTTTTTATCTCACACCATTGAAGTTGAAGTGTGATTTATCATTGTGTCATATGACACACATCTATGATCAATCTAAATTGCGAAAGTCACAATACATTATTGGAACATGTCCCAGCTAAATGATCATGCCAGTAAGTGAATGTAAATCACCCGATCGGGGAAATTTAATATCAACCATTAAATTAAGAACAATCGTTAGTATAAAAGTGCACAAATTGGATGATTCGAATCTCCAAAGTGTGATTTTGGGACCCATAGCCCTTCAACTGATAATGTATCACTTTGACTGTATGGATTTTTGAGATCATAAGCCAATAAATGGTATAAGATTATTTAAACACCATTAGACATTTAAATGGCGGTTAACAGAGTAAGTCCCTTTTATTTATTTGAATGATTAAATCGTATGGTAATGATAAAAGCTTTAATTCCTATAATCTTTCTTAAAATTTCAAATTTTATTAATATCTTACAACTATAGGGACCCATCAGAAAAATCCTGACTCCGCCACTACCGGTGTTATACCACACCACTTCACTTAAAGAAAAGAAAAATCCATTTACCACTTTTAATCAAATGATGGAGATCGTTTTTTGTCCTATTCTTCCACACAATATATCTTGAGATCATTGGCCTACTATCAGCCATCACGAAGTTGATTCCAGGTGGCACACATCCCAAGAAGTTATCGTGAACCACATTTGGTATGTTATGATCACACTTACTTTTTTAGATGTGTGCCAAGTGTAATAAACATTTGACCGTCTGATAGTAGGCCCAATGATCTCTAGATCATTTTTGTGAAAGATTAGGACGAAAAATATCTCCGTCGTTTTATTTAAAGTGAGTTTTTTCTTTATTTGATGTAGCTGTAACATAAAGTGGTGTGGTAGTAACACCAACCTTCTGATAGCCCTTAATTTCTGAAAACATTTAATGGCATTAACTCAAGGGATTGAAATCATTTTCATCCCCATCTTTTGCAACAACAATCTTACGAACATCACACGGTAATTCCACATGACAAAGTACCAAAGAGTGCCGACTGCCGAGTACCAAATCGCCTAAGTGCCCATGCCGCATGCCTAATATTAGCTCATACCTAATACCAACTCATTTTCTCACTATACTATATTTGAACCCCCTCTAGAAAATAAGCTTGGCTCCATCTATTTGTATATAAACATGGCCATGAACCAGAATGAAGCACCCCCACAGCTCAAGCCACGTAGATATCCTGCCAGGTGTAACAGCTACAATGCGTAATATGGCAATTCTATAAGCATCCGTTTTAGGCGGGATTAAACGCATGATTAAACATAACAGGTTGGAATTCGGCATTCACTGATAAGAAGTTCGTGGGTCTTTCAGAGAAGCAAGGACCAAAATTTTGGCCGAAATGACCAAAATTTTTGGTTTCGGTCCCCACCGAACCGATAATTTGGACCGAAATTTTGGTCTAAATTTGTATGGGACCTAAAATTTCGGCCAAATTTTTGGTTTTCCGCTGAAATTTTGATCCTTGCAGAGAAGGATTTTTGAATTCTGTTTTAAGCACAAATGGAACTGAAGATGTTATCGAACGCTTCAAATGCCCTCACCGATTGTTACAAACTTGACAACATAAGGTTCCGAAGACTAAGCAATAGATCAAAAAGCACAGCCCACAGATGCATCAATCCAGAATTAAACCAAAGCCATTTTAAACAAAACTAGATTGGATTCAAAGCGTAAGGAAAAAGTTCGGAATCCCACGCAGTAACAAAAAATTGAAAATAAGCTATTTTCCAACCGCTGAGTCTAAAGTATAAGACTCATACAATAAAATATATATGGGCATCTATGAACAGAAACCAGTGAGTAGCTACACAGAAGAAAGAAGTGCAAAATGAAGTGGTACACAGAATGCGGTCTTAACGATGAGAGAGAGAGAGAGACATGGTGTTTCTTTTTCTATGTTACAGCAACAGAACAAAAGCACAACAGCATCCCAAGTGCCCTATATCCCAAAACTATCACAAACTGCCAACTGTTCATTGATGCTTGCTACACCTACACCAAAATTGCAACAATATAAAAAAAAAAATTTAAAGGTAAGGGAAAAAAGGATTGGAAAAACAAATAGGGAACAGATCTCAAGGCTCCGAAAAGGCCGATGGTGCGTTTGCCGGTGCCGGAGAAAACCCCCTGTGATATAATGGAAACAGTGGACACACACTGGTTACCTCTCGCCAGAAAATAATCAGCTGCCTTCCAAACAATCGAGAATTCTGCCGGCAGTTTTGCCTCACCAAAACCTCGTAACTTCCTACTTTTTCCGGAGTTTATCTCGCCTTATTCTCACGATTTTCCGATTAGCCTTGTCACCTCCTCCAGAGCCTAACGAAAAACTTCCTCCTCCAGGCAGCTGCAAACTAGTGCCTGCTGGAAAAGGAGATTGGCTCTGAGGTGTCGACAGATTCTGTTGGCCGCCAAATTGGAAGACCGGTGTCCCTCCCGATGGAATGTTTGGAGAGGCAAACATGAAATTAGCCGGTGCAGGGGAATTAGTTGGTTGGCCAAACGCCGGAACCACAGACATAGACGCTTGGACTGTGTCCTCAGCCATGCTATCTTCAACGCTCATCTGATCATTGCCCGGTGAGCCTGATCCAAAACCGGTGGCAGCATTTGAAATTCCAAAAATGGGTCGTGACATGGTAGAGGAAGACGAAGTGAAAGGAAAAAGGGCACCCGTAGAAGCACTTTGAGATGAACCAAAGGCAAAAGGCACACTTCCTGGAGTTGCAGAAGCAGCAGCTGAGGATCCTCCAAATGAAAACCCTGTCGACGAAGTAGAACCAAATCCAGTACCAAAGATTGATGATGCTGCAGGTTGAGAACTGGAACCAGAACCGAAGATGGATGCTGTTGCAGACTGAGAACTGGAACCAGAATCAAAGATGGATGTTGTTGCAGACTGAGAACTGGCACCAAATAAACTCGAAGTACCGGCCGAGGAAAAAGTAGCGCCGGATTCCACCGACGTGGAAGAACTCAGTCCAAAGCCAGAACCAGGCGCTGAAGACCCAAATAGAGAACTACCAGAACCAAAAGCGGAAGAACCACTAAACCCAAACACTGGAGAAGATAATACGGATGAACCAAACTGACTAGAAGCACTGTGTGTAAAAAGCGCACTCTCAGTTCTGGTTGAAGTCACTTGAGTTCCAGAAGCAATACCAAAAGGACTTGAAGACTGAGTATTAGCAGATGATGAGTTTATAGTTGTAGGTGTGGCTGAAGCACTAAACCCAAAAATACTGCTGCCTGTGGTTGTAAACAAAGGCGAAGATGCCGGAAGAGAAGTGGCAGTTGTATCGGATGGTGGCGGCTTTTTCTTCGGTTCCGAGTCGACAGATTCGAAGCCAGAAGTAGTGGAAGGTTGAGCAACAGAAATGGGAGTAGTAGATGCTGCTGAGATGGAAGAGCCAAACTGCAATTTCGGTGCCTCAGGAAATGTGGATGCTGAAGATGTGATAGATGGATTGCTGCTACTGCAAATCAGGCTCAATGAACTACCAGAAGTCGGCATTGATAATGAAGAAGAAAATAAGGGAGCAGCGGAAGTTAGAGAACCATTGCCGAGACTTGGACCAGTAGAACCACCAAATGAAAAGATGTTTGGAGCAGGTGATGTTGATGGGACCGAAGCGTCGGCATTTTGGAGTGAACTCAACAAATTACTTGCCTTTTGAGTTTTGTGGCCATTATCTGAAGCAGTGACTTCCGGTGGAGTCGCCAGCGTTCTTACAGTTTCAGTGGCATTGCTGCAAGATTAAACAAATAATGAGAACACCAAAGAAGAGGTCATGAAATTCCTACTACAACCAAAATTACTTCCCCAATGACCAACATGGCAAAACGCCAAAAAGATCCAAAAGAATGCCATGAATAATATGCAGTTACTAGTATTTGGATTCTTTTAGTGAACTGTTTTATTTTGAGGTGCAAAAATATTGGAGTTGTAACTTGTAAGCATGGGTTAAAATATCGGGTTACCGATACGTATCGTCCGAGCTCCAAAACGATACGTATCGGTACCGGTCTGTATCGGACGATACATTGAATGTATCGTTCGATACATTCAATACATTTGAATGTATCGAACGATACATTCAATGTATCGTTCGAGTCCAATACCGATACGTATCGTCCGATACGTATCGATATCGGACGATATTTTAATCCATGCTTGTAAGGGAACTCTTACTTTAACTTAGAGAACGTATGAGTGAGATGATCTTGATAAGTTCGACATTTACAAGCATGTGTCAAAATATCGTCCGATACAGATACGTATCGGTTTTGGACCTCACTGATACAGTACATTCAAGGTACCGTATCGGTGCCTCCCACACAAAAGCCTAAAATCTGATACATATCGTCCGATATGTATCAGTTTGTTTTGGGGCTAGACGATACGTATCGGTTTTCCGAATTTTTAACCCATGTTTACAAGTTCTCACTAGACACCGGGAAGCCAAAGGCCAGCGATTGGGAGAGGGCCATACAGAGATTTCAAAGAGAATTGGTATCTTGGAGGGGGAAATTCCTTTGCACGGGTGGGCACTTGCAGCAGTTGAGCTCCATTCTTTCTAGCCTTCCGATCTTTTTTATGTCTATCTACAAATGTCTGATGGCGGTCATTCATTCCCTCGAGAGAATTGAGAGGGACTTTTTGTGGGAGGGCGCGGGTATGGATAAAAAATATCACTTGGTGGCCTGATAGATATGTCAGCTCCCTAAATGTTTCGAAGGGTTGGGTATTCGAAACCTTCACCAAACCAATGTGGCGTTTCTTGGAAAATGGCTTTGGCAAGCTGGATCGGCTTCAGAACAAAATAGGCTATGGCTGTCTATCCTGATTCAGAAATACGGCTGTTATCGGGGGGTCTTGGGGGACCAATGTCAACCGATCTAGTAACGTTTCAGCATGGTGGAAGGACATCAGCTTTGTTTGCTTCAAATTTTTCCGACGGGTCTGTTATAGCTGGGGCGATGGGTCTCGGATATCCTTTTGGGATGATCCATGGCTGCTCATTCACCCGCTTAGACTGATTTTCCCGTCCATCTTCAACGTGTCCATTGCCCCCCAAGGGATGATAGCAGACTTCCTTCCTACTCATGGTGAGGCTCCGGTGTGGGATGTGTCTACTAGGAGAGCTCTGACAGAAGAGGCGCTGGAGTACTACCTTAGGCTGATGGTTGCGCTCTATAGCTCGACACCGAATCACCACCACCAAGACCTTAGGACCTGGTTGTGTAGTAAGAACGGGGACTTCTCGGTCAAGTCCTTTTATCGAGCCCTTACCAACAGACCGCTTGTTAGAGTGGAGTGGTACTTTATCTGCAAGGCTCTGGTCCCTCCTAAGGTCGGATTCTTCATTTGGACAGCAGTGAGAGGTCGCATTCTTACGATGGATCAGTTGCTCACTCAGGGCAAACAACTTCGAAACAGATGTCCAATGTGCCTCTTGGCTGAAGTGTCTGTTTCACACATGTTCATTCATTGTGTGGTCGCTACAAAAATCTGGGGCACAATCCTCTTGTCCTTTGATCTCAGATGGGTGGGTCTGGAAAATTTGCCTGAGTTTCTGATATCCTGGAATGGTCAGTCAGGATGATTCGTTTGGTGCATTTTGGCGGGTTGGGGTTTACGCAGTGATTTGGTCTATTTGGCTCGAAAGGAATGCCAGAGTTTTCAACTAGAAACGTCGTCCGATCGGCACCGCTCTTAACCTTATCAAAGAATTGATGTGTCACTGGGTCTTGCTAGACAAATATGGGGGGCAGGGAGTAGGGGACCAGTGTCTATGACAGGCCTCTCTCTCCGATGCTTTAAGTCGGGGGTGTTAATCGTTGGGCTGGAAATTTTCTTTTTCTTGCTGCTGTTGTTACTGTTTTTGCTTTTTTGTATGTTGTTTTCTACCAGCTCCTCACTGGCTTTTTCTATGAACTAATATCTTTTTTTACCAATCAAAAAAAAAATGTTTACAAGTTCTCCAACATTAAAGAAAGAAGAAGAAAAAAGACCTAAGCCAACAATGCTCTGGGTAGTGTCTTCCTTTTTTTTCCTAATGTTTTTTGTTTTATGCTGGAGACCTCATAAGTGTCTAAGGTATTTGGTGTTCTGGTAGTGTCAAGATCATCACTGAATTGTTTTCAAAGTCAATTATGAGTTCTCTCGCCAAACAAAAAAGCATAAAAAAACCTCAGCATTGTGCAACATTATCCACCTAGAGCCAAAATAACACACAGGAAAAATACCAGATGGAAGAAGCAGTATAAAATCAGAACCATAACGAATAGGTGCACTTGTGGACCACAAAAAACTCATTGAAATATTTATTCGTGGACTCCCAGGCTCCATAAATAAAGAGTGATATTTTTTTCCCATAATTACTTGTCTAGATAGCAATTGGCATAGAAATTTTCTTCGAAAATAGAATCAGAAAAAAAACCTATACAAGGTACCAAAATCAGCATTGGTATTGGTCCAATCTTGGAGCGATAGGTATCGCCGATACCGAAACCTTGTCTTCGAAAAAAAAAAAAAAGTTATTGTATCGGTCAGTATCAGCTGAGACCAACCCCTATCTGCCCGATACTGATGCCACAACGATATCTGTATCAGGGTGGTACCCAAATCAGTTCTCGGCGGAACCGATATGTATCGCTAATACGTATCAGTATCGGCCGAGTTTTGATACCATGTACACAAGCTATCAAATCTTTCATAACACTTTTCAATGTAAGAGTGTTTGGATGCAGGGTAAACGGAGGAATCTAATAATCAGATTATGACTCCGAGCTAAATCCGTTGTTTGGGTACGATTTAAGGCTCGAAAAAGTGAGTTCAGAAATCCTTCACTAGGATTTTTACTTGCCGAGCTCTCGGAAAATCAAATAGCACGTCTAATGATGTATGGTTTATTAAATGAATCTCTTTTTTTTATTAACGCATCTCGTCATCTTCATTTTCCTGTGGATTTCCATAACAAATTGATCTATACAAACAACGAAAAAGACCAAAAAAAAAATCTTGTATTGTTTATGGTTGAGCCTGCAACCTTGAGGTTGCAATATTCTGAACCTTCCATTGTCCTACAGGTCCGAAGCGAACGAAGGAATCTTGTAGATTCCTACAAGCCCAAAATCCATATGAATCCATGGTATTTATAATTCAAAATCTGCAGTTTTATAGGTTTTTATTCAAACAGACCCTAAAAGAAAAAAAACGAAGGAAAAATTAAAGAGCAATAGGTGTCCAAAGAGTGAAAAGTGACCTGCTCAAATTCTCTGGCTTTGAATTGGAACTCTCGCCAAATTTAAAGCCTGAAGAACCATTGTTGCTAGTTGTGGTTGAAGAAAATGTAAATACAGGATCCTGATCGATATTTTTTGTGCTGAAGCCAAAAACTGGAGCTGCAGTTTTATCCTGTTTCTCAGCCAATTTATTGTACACAGTGGATGGCTGAACAGTAGGTGTTGGAGGTGGCTGAGAGAGAGTAGTTGATGCTGGCGTAACAGAAAAAGTAAACCCAGTGTCTTTTTCAGTAACAGTGGGTCCATTGGAAGCTCTCATATCATCCCCTTTGTCTGATATGAAACTTGGAAGAGACTTACTGTTGGAGGAAGATACCAATGGCTTCTCTACAGCTTCAACCTTAGCAGATTTGGGATCTAACCCGGACGGTTTTGGTTTTGCTTTTTCAGCAGCCAATGCGAATGAGTCAATATCGCAACAATCATCTTCCAGCTCCAAAGAATCCTTCAGAATGAGAATCAAAACATCAACAAATACTGTATTGTATAACCAACCATCAGATGGTCATCGAATAAAAAGAATAAATGGAACAGGGAACCAAAAATGAGAAACAGACGAACCATAGAATTTGAATAATCAAAGTTGACAAGGCGAAAAAATGGCAGATTGATCTAATCAACCATTTAAGTAAACCTTTAATCTAAAAATAGATCGCGTATATGCATACCTCAGGTGCACTCATTTGGAAAGCCCGTTTGTTGCGTGGAGGATTCGCTGCAAAATCGGAAAGGATAGAATCTGCAGCACTAGTGCCAGACGTCATAATAGGAGCAGAAATTGCATTCTCCATGCTGTGACCTTCAGAAGCCAATTTCACTCTTGCATCAGCATTCTTCATAGGGCCATTCTCTTCAGCCTTGTCCTGCTTTTGAGATATGTAGCTTCCATTAACAATTAAATGGCTATCACCGATACCATCCAAAGCACCAGTACCTTGTACTTTATGAAACTTTGGTGAATCCACGTCCTCCATACTTCTAAGAGCCTGCCCATGTAGCATATTACGTGTGAGTTTAGCGGGTGATTTCTCCCTGGCAATAGCAAGCTTCAATTCAGATGACCTCTCCTTGGGAGAAGGCACCATTTTATCAAGCTGTTGCAGTATTTTTCTGGCCATGTCACTGGACTGTGGAGGAACAGCAGCACTATAAATTTTATTATTCCCATTTTCTGCAGCATGTACATCAGAAATATTACGTTTGGCTTCATCCAACTGGAATGGCTTGCGACTTGAAGTTGAGAAGCTCTGAATGGCTTTAGACCCATTCAAGGTCGTAGGAGATGGGGATAAAGTAACTGCCAAGTTTATATCTTTTAAAGGGGACAGCAAATTAGACTTCTGACGGATCCTACGTATAGGACCAACGGATCCAATATCATTTTCTAATACCGAACTCCTGCGCTTGAAGACCTGCATTGTTATATAAAAAAATAATCCGGTAATCCGTTCAGGAGGTTGAACTCAATGAAAATAGTAAGAGAAATACTTCAGTAACCATTCATGGATATGTTAATTGTATTAGGGTTTGTAAGTTGTATACCGAAGTAAAGTTTGGCAACTAAATAAAAACCTAAAAGCAAAGGCTACATCGGAAGATATGCAACGTGACATTTAGAAACTTAAAATGAATCAATAGCCAAAAGACACTCAAATGTAGGGTTAAATAGCTTATATAATTTCCCCCGTCACTGATTAAACATAAAAGGGATTTTCTAATTTCCACAAAATTCAGATGGTTGGGAAATATGAAGAACTACCACACTGTTAACTAACTAGCATGCCAGACTTGCTAACTAGTCTGAATATGTAGAACTTGCTCAAATGAAGCGCACAGCCAATTTGGTAAACGATGCTCCTCTAAATGCAATCATGCGAAGGCAATTGTCTACATGCCTAGGACAGCCCTATAACGGGAATTAAGCTACAGCAGGTGCACAAGTAAAAAGTGGTCTCTTAGGCAATCACCACAGCTTGGGGCAGATATTGCCACGCTAAATAAATGATATTCATCCTCTAAAGGGGAAACAACACTTACCCATAGGTTTCTCAATCTCAACTTCAACCCCCTAAACCGTAGCAAAATTTCTCATTCTCCCCTTTCTTCATAACATTTATCAATGTCACTACTGATTCCACGATTTTTTTTGCGACTCAGCAATTTTTCCAACAAATTATGTCGGTTGTCTTAGACCCCTACAACATGTTCGAAGAATGTGATGGCAATGTAAAAAAAAAAAACAATCTTACGATTACTCGTGTTGAGTTTTTCGGAAGGATGCTCAGAATATTGGTGTGTGCAAACAGGTTGGATGTGGATAGGTTTGGTTGTTTCTTAAGGAGACCATTTTTATCAGGCCAAGCTCAAGCTCAAACTCAAGCCCATGTCATTCTTTTACTGATACCCCATTAAATATTAGGCTAGAAATCAGGTACTAGCACAGGCCAAGCCTCATGTATGCTTCAATGGTCATGGACCTGGAAAGCTCAGACCGGGACTGAATGGGATATTGTTTAGCACTACGGCCCAGGCTAGAACCCTACCCACATATGCATGCATGCATGCATGCATTTACTTTTTTAATGAGATGTAAGATCTTGTGAGGTAGGGGCCACGTGTTCATGTATTGCCTTATTGCTTATAATTTCTAGTTCGCCATTTTCTAATAAAACAGTCGTGTACCAAAAAAAAAAAATTGCATGCACATTCTACACAAATACAGCCACAACTATACACAATATTGGCACTTGATGATATTCCAAAAGAATTGCCTCAATATTAGATAATAGGCATGGCACTGAAGAAGACCCAATCCAACACAGTAACTAGCCTTCTTATTGCTTGGGGTGATGGGCATTTACTTGATAATGATCACCTAATGTGACTATTGAACTCCCTAAACATATTATGGCATGTTTGGAAGTACTGAAATGATCAAGTCTTAAGAAACAAGGCTGACACCGATTTAGTGGGAGCTCAGTTGCTATCTTCCCTCCTTTGTGAGGCTTGAGGTCGTGGGTTCTAAACTCCACGTTTGCTTCGTCCCTTATATTAATAAGGTGAGGGTTGTTGGGTGGGATTTATTCCCCTATGTGTCACTCAATGTGAGTGCTTTGTGGTGGGATTCATTCCTCAAGTGCTGCTCCTGAACTGTCGTACTCTCTACGATATGTAAGGCACATCCACGTTGTCTATGCCGTATGGTTTCATTTAAAGGAAAAACAAGTCAGACACCATTGATGTGCTTGTCAAAAGGGTAGAAACACATATTTATTAGCGGACATTAGCATCCACCAGTCCAGAATCAATTAGAGGAGATCAAGACAGTGGTTCAAGATTTCAAATCCTTGTTAATCGGGATGCTTCTGGACAGTTCCTCACAGTGCCTGCATATTTGTATTGTCTCTGACTTTTTTGTCTAAATAAGCTTCATTCATAATCCAACAAAAAGGTAATGTTAGGTTCTCAATAAAAGTAAAAGCTATTGATCACAGTCAACACAGCATCTTTGAAGAAGTGTATAAAAAGTCGGCTAAGGCATGACGTCCAACCCTCCTTGGAAGAGAGGCAGAAACCTCATAAATTTTTTTTTGGAATTTATAATAATTAAAACATACTAAGAAAACATTTAATAAAGGAGGAGAAGTTCAAGATAAGATGCACAGAGTTTACCAAGGACAAACCATCATTCCTTATCATATTTTATGCAATCAGTGTTGTCATATGCAATCACATATGCCATTATGCGAGTTTCAAAGGTCTTTTCGCATATGCCATGACGGCATATGCGACACAGTATTGTATGCAATCGCATACATGTGCATGCGATGGCATACACCTCCAACGGTCATATTTATGACCGATGGAGCTTATTTTAAATTTTTTTCCCTTTTAGGCCCTCCTCAAAGCCTATAAATGGGGGGTTCCTCTTCCTAATCCATACCACAACCATCTAAGGTATGATTTGTGTCTCTTTGGTCTCTTTTTTGTGTTTTTAGTGCTCTCTCTCTCTCTCTCTCTCTCTCTCTCTCTCTCTCTCTCTCTCTCTCTCTCGATAAAAATTTTCTCTTTACTCTTTTCCTTCTTTTTTTGTGTGTTCCTATGTTCATTTCTATACTATTTTGTTTTAAATCAATGAAACTTATATTTTCCCTTCCAACTTATGAGTTATATACTTTTATTTCTCATTCTACAAACTTAATAGAGCACAAAATTAACACAAATATATTAGTTTTCAATATTGAAAATTTTGGAAATTTTTGACAAAAAAAAATAAATATGTGCCATGGCACAATCGCATATTGCATGAGATTGGGCCATGGGCTCGCATATGCCATTTAACTACATTGTTTGCAATTAATCAATTACATAATAGTTCTACATTATCAACTAATCATTATATTTTAATCAATTACATAATACTTCTACATATAGTACATGAGATGAAGAAATAAGAAAAGCAATCCGTAAAAGAAACATTACACTAACAAACAGTCAATAGAAGTTCATTCATTCATCTATCACATTAAAAAAAGGCCTAATAAATGTGACATAATTTGAAACTGCACCAAGTCTTCCATTGAATTTATAACTTCAAAATAGAACATGTATTAGTTAAAGGAGTCAGATGTACTCAAATGGTAGGCATATGGTAAACGTAAGCATTTAATAATAAAAAAAAGAACCCCCTTATAGGCTCTCCCATCCACCACAAGAAAGCTTTCTGTTCCAAAATGGAGAGGAAAATGAGGAAAATATGTTTTATCTCAAACACGTGCATGTGTGCGCACACACATATACAAATGAAAGAAGAAAATTTTATTCGTCCAGAGGCTTACACCTCCCAACCTGAGGAGCGCATCAAGTGTGAGGAGCATGCCACATACACCTCTCTCTAAAAGAGGCATACGCCGCAGGGGTATTGTGCATCTGAGGCTGCACCTCAAGGCTCCTCCTTCTCATGCCTTTTAAAGGCTGATTTGAATAATTATTTATACAGGCACATAGCAATAACAATACCTAGAACAAGTCTTCACTCGGTCCTTGAAAGTGTGACCTTCTAATTATTTTTATTTATTTGGTGTACTAAAATGTGTCCTACCTGTTTAGCACCAGAAAGTGTGTTGTTTCCTGGTGTCCATTGAGATGATGTTGAAGGGCCGGCATAGCTATCACCAATGAGCCCAGTACCCTGGATATGGGAAATTAAGATTTAAATCAGAGGAAGAAGAAGTTACAAGATATTAGAAAGACCACATTATTTCCAATTACATACCTTCTGGGTAGCTGGGGAATAAACTCTTGAATATGGAGAACGAGCCATATTATATATTGCAGATCGGCCTCTTGGTGTTGGGAGCTGGTAGCCATTTTCAGAAAGTGCAAGAACACCAGAAAAGCGAACAGAAGACCTTGGTGCAAGTGACATGTTGGGTGACTTTGGTGTAGACGGTATATTACATGGCCAACTTGTGTCTTCCTTGAATGTCTGACCACGTAGACCTAAAGTAGATGGAGAAACTTTAGAAGGTCTAGCACCCATATAAGCTTTTGCAAGTTCTGCTGGCGAAGCAACTTCTTCAGGCATCTGTGAAAAATCATTAGTTAATACATGCATAGAAATTTGAGAATGATGAGATGTTCAAATCCACTCCTAAAATGGAAAGTTCATTCTGCTTTTTATTAATATAAAAGTTAATACATGCATAGAATTTCAAAAATCATGGGTATTGGTTGTGTGAGTTGGGGGGGGGGGGGGGGGGGGGGGGGGGGTGGGCCCATGCAGCCAAGTAATCTTCAACCATAACCTACCACAACAATACAGCAACTTTTAAACACCATTAATCTGCAGCATGTGCTAACTCTCTTTATGACAATTAACATTGTTGTGAGTGATCTTTTTTGAGCATTAAACTAGAAAGGATACTTATTCCGTTGCAACAGAGAAGGGGAGGATGTTCTTTTTGAATTCATTAAGTTGAGGCTGTTTTCATTACTCTTCGGAACCCTAAGTAATTGCACCTTTCAAAGAGTATCAAAACTATTAAAAAATATAGAGTATTAATTATTTAAAGAAAATGTCATAAATCAAAGCATCTGCAAGTTTGTGTACCCAAAAAGGAGGAAAAGGTAATAAAAAAAAGTTCGATAAACAAAGCATCTGCAAGTTTGTGGACCCAAAAAGAAGGTAATTTTTTTCCTACACTTAAACAAGCAGCAGGGGTTGAGATTCCTCCAAATAATCTATGGCTACCCAATCCATCTTCTTGTACTAAAATATTTGCACATTCTGGTTTCCCCCGAGTGCCTTCTGATAGTGATGTGCAACCTTCAGTTTTTTTCTCCCCATAGTCTGTTGATAAATCAAGAGTTCTTGACCGCAGTAGTTCTGTCAATCGATCAAACTCATCCCTGTTCAGCAACAGAAAGTTGTTAGATAAAACTCTAAAATAGATCATAAATTAGAAGGGAGAAGATTATCAAAACCGACATAGAAGTACATAATTAATTAATTATAAAGATAAAGGAAATATATTTATAAAAAAAAACATCTATGGAGATGGAGAAACATGTTAGATTTTCCAATGACATTGGAAACCAATGAAGCACGGATACTGGAGGGAAACAGGTACAGTGATACGTCAATTTTCAAAATATCAGGATACGATACGGGGGGATACGTGTATTTAAAAATTATATTTTATATACTTTTATTTATATTTTTGGTTAGTTCTAAGTGTAAAAACATATAATGAGTACAAAAAAAACTATAAAAAAAAAATAGCTAAGAAACACATTCATTCCAAAAGTTACATTTAGTGGTCAAAATAAAAACTTAAAGGGTATCACTACCAGCACATTCAACACCAAAATAAGAACTAAGAGTACCAAACTATCAATACTTTCAACCCCAAAATCTCCTCCACAAATTGCAAAATAAAAAAAGACTAGGAAACTTTAAAAAAACATCAGCCAGAGACAGACAGTTTTGAATGGAAACCCAAGGGGGAAATCTCGAAAATGAGGTTAAAAACGGAAAAAGAAAAAATGCTCGTAAAACATTAAATCACCGTCCATATTGCGGGACGTTTCCTGTCCGTATCGCAGACGTATCCAGCCGAATTTATTTTTTAATTTTTTTTCTGGAAACTCCAGGGATACGCAGGCACCCAAATCCGTATCCAATATGTACAGGATACAGATACATGGCCCAAATTGACGTGTTGGTGCTTCATAGATGGAAACTAAAGGCTTTTAGTTTGCAAATTTACAGGACATGGGATGGAACTTTTCGAACATAAGAATAATCCAAATCTTACATGTATCAGTATCCGATACCTACAGGAAACGGACACGTGGCCCAAATTGGCATGTCAGTGCCTCATAGATGGAACTAAAGGCTTTTAGTTTGCAGACTTACAGGACATGGAAATTGTTTCCATTTTTACAGATATAAAAATAAAAAATAAAAATAAATATGAAAAAATACAGGACATGGGATGGAACTTTTCAAACATAAGATTACTCCAAATCTTCTCATCATTTTCACAGAGCAGAAAAGTACGACAAAAAAATAGATGTGACAAGGCATTCATGATGATAAGAGAAATATGACACCAGTCGGGGCTGGGCCTGTAGATCAACTGGAAGGTTGACATATTGCAACGTGATCACAGGTTCAATCCCAGCTTACCCATTTGAAAGGGAAGAAGGCAGGACTACGGTGCCAGTTACTATTCCTGAAGGATTCTACACATGATATCTTAATAGTATTTGGGCATAAATGATAAAACAAGAAAAGCTGTTTTGAATTTTTAATATCAGCTAAAGACATTTTAAATTATATTACATAATTTCATTCCAGCAAATACGTACTTTGTAAATGTCTTATGCTTCAATAGTTGCTCAAGATCATTAATTCCAGTACTGTCAGAACTATTACTTGGGCAGTCACCTTCATTGCAGTTTTGCTCCTGTGCTCCAGCCGAAGGATTCTGCATGCAAAAGATTGAAACATCATGGATTACAGAAGTACAGGTGAGGAATGCTACCACGAAACTAGATTAATCATTTAGTGTAAAAAGATTCAGAAGAAAAATGTTATTACAACTGCCAAATATTCATATGCCAAATCCAGGATGATTTTAAAAACCATACAAAAACAGTATAAGCAGATAATGATAACTCATACATAGCCATAAGCACTTGTATCCCATCTAGAGAGGAAGTAAATTTGAAATCTTTCTGTATCGTATCATTTAGCTATATTATTCATCCAAAAAAAACAGGACAAAAAGTCTAGCAACCATTATAATGGCAGCTAATTACTTTATTTATTGTCAGGTAAGTATGAATGATAGAGTCGATAGATAATATAACCAATGTGGAAATAAATAAATAAAATGAAAACAGAAAGATTTCAAAGAACAGAGTACAGCAATATAAGCAGGTGATAGAGAGCTTGTGGAAAACCGTAAGCAACAAGGAACCTCCCCGAAACCTCAGTTTAGTCGGATATTGATTATTAGTTTCTAAAGGTTCAAACTGAGGATTCTCTTCAAAACCTCGCCATAGAACCTCTCCGAGTACTGAAGCCTTCCTAACTGAACCCCTTCTTCCCCCCTTAAGCCTGTAACCCTTCCTCTGCCTTCCTTTTTACCACTTTTGAGCCTCTAAACTTATATTTTTTCCTGTTGTCCTGTTGCCTTTTCTGAATCCTGCACCTGGGATGGTTCAGGGTTTTTGTGTCTTCAAGGATGGATCGGGGTTTCAAGGACAGCAAAAGGATGGATCACAATACGAAGGATACATGTATCGAAAAGATTGATACCAACAGTAAGAGAATTGTGACATCTAAGCCAATAATTAGGCATGGAGATTGGTTTTGCTCCTCTTGCTTGAACATGAACTTTAGTTTCAGGTGAAGATGTTATCTTCAAGGGTGCATGGAGGTGAACAAAAATGGAAAATTGATTCGAAATGATGACCCCGTGTGGTGAGTAAAGGGGTAAAAAATGTGTCTCCAATGCCCAAAGGATGTGTCAAATGGATTCAAATGGATGGACGATTGCTGGGAAGGAATACAAAGACTGGAACCAAAAAATGTACGTGATAGATTCTAAAAAAGGATGGAGGAACGTCTAGATCAGGCACTGAATAACAAGTGGATGAAAGGTTGGAGAAAAATAATCATCTGGATGTCAATAGTGGAGGGGACGCCGACACTATGAACATCGGTTTCGGACCACATCGTGTGTACCGGCGTAGGAACAAACGGAAAGAGAACCAGAACTGATATGGACATCCAATTCAAGCAAAGAATAGAGAAGAACTGATGCATATTTTAGTTGATCGATCGATCCCAATATTCGATCGATCGATTCAGGACAGGGGCTCTTAACTTTTGGCGAACTTTTTCTTCTCAGTCGATCGATCAGTTCCAAACTTTTGATCAATTGTGGACCATGACTTTGAGCGATTTTATTATTTATAAATTGATCGTTCGATCCTAGAATCAATCGATCAATTAACCGCATAAGTCGGGTCCGCCAAAAGATGAAATTTTACTTTCTTGCCATTTTAGTGTTTTATAGCTTGTAGGATTTTTCTTTTGAGGCCTACTATATAAGGTCCTCATAAGCATTGTTAGACTTGATGATTATTATTTAAGAAAGGCTATTTGCATTGGAGCTTGAGATGGTTTCCTCGAAGAGTGATTCTTCTTTCCGAGACGGTTTGGTGCATTGTTGTCAAGAGCGACCGCATATGCGATTATGCGATCGCATATGCGGTCCTCAAAGTAGAAATCGCATGTGCCATGATGGCATATGCAATTTTGAGGGTATGCGATCGCATACCCCTCCAACGGTCAGAAATATGACCGTTGGAGCCTATTTGAATTTTTATTTTTTTTTAAACCTCCCCAAAGCTTATAAATAGGGGGTTCCTCTTTCTAATCTATAACACATCCATCCAAGGTATGATTTGTGTCTCTTTGGTCTTTTTTTTAGTTTTTAATGCTCTCTTCCTCTCTTTCTCTCTTTTTCTCTCCCTCTTTCTCAAAGCTTTGTTGATAATTCATTTTGCTCTATTTTGTAGTTAACTAAGCAAGGAGCTTCAATCTTTATTGACATTCCATCATTCTTCAAGCAAAGAGGGAAGAAATCACTTCAAGAATCAAGGATTCAAGAAATTCAAAAGTTAGAAATTAATTTATAATTCCTATAAAATTCTGTTTGATTGTTTTTCCTCCTTATTACACTTCATTTCTTTCATTTTTTCTATTTTCTAGTGTGGTCTACACCTACTTCTTTAAATGACGTTGTCATTATGTTTACATCCTCGAACGGCGCACTTAGGCCGGCAAATTCACCTGATCCGGGTTGGAAATATGGACGTTACAAGAGTGTAATCGAAATAAATAAAGTCCAATGTACCCAATGCCCCTATGTAAGCCTGGGGGGATAGGGAGACACAAGCAACATCTTGCTTGGCAACCCAGATTGAACACGAAGGCATGTCCAAATGTATCGCCAGAGATTCAAAAAGAGATCATGGAATGGATGGATAAGACTTCGAGGTCGAAACATAGCGACGAAATGGTTTCACAACAATACGATGATGTAGATGAAGATGAAGAAGAAGAACATAATAGATCTACCCCCTCCATGGCTCATAATGGTGCAAGATCACCACCCTCTAAAAGAGCACGTGGTAGAAAGGGGAAGGGAATAAATAAATTCTTCACTTGTAGACCACATCCCGAGGATGTGGTAGACGCTAGGGGTAAGGGTCCGACTCAAACCACTATAGAAAATAGGTTTAAAGCTAAGGACTGACCCGACACCATTCAATACGTGGCTAAGTGGATGTACCAAACCGATATTGCATTCAATACCGTAAAGTTAAAGAGCTTCAAAATAATGGTTGAAGCTCTTTGACAATTTGGGTCCGGCCTAAAACCTCTCTCGTATTATGGGATAAGACATATATGTTTTAAAAAGGAGGTGGTCTTCACAAAAACATTTCTCAAGGAGTATCGAGAGGATTGGAAGACATGTGTGCTCACTAATGACCGATGGTTGGACCGATAGGACCGGTAGGTCAATCATCAACTTTTTGGCAAATTGTCATACTGGAACTATGTTCATTAAATCTGTAGTTGCTTCGGCTAATTCTCACATGGCCGAATATATATATATTTTCCCTCATAGATGAGGTGATAGAAAAGGATATTGGTGCACAATATGTTGTCCAAGTTGTTACGGACAGCGCGGCAAACTTGGTGGCTACGGGTGGATTAATAATGGAACGGCGACCACACATATATTGAACCTCATGTGTGTCTCATTGCTTAGACTTAATCTTAGAAGAAAAGTGCACATTAAAACCGTAGCTAAGGCTAGAAAGATAGTAGTGTATATGTATAAACATGCACTTCTACTCCACCACATGTGTAATACAATTGGAGGTAATTTGCAACACCCCGTCATCACATGTTTTGTTACTGCCTTCTTGACACTACAAAGTATGTATGTTAAAAGAGATGAGCTTAGAAGCTTCATAACTTCCACCTATTGAAGGAATGGAGCTTGATCAAAGAAGGCTGAAGGAAAGAGGATAGCACAAGCCATCTTAATCAACTTTTTTTGGAACAATGTTGCCCACTCACTTAAAGACTGATGTTGCCCACTCACTTAGAGACTCGCAACCAATCGTAGAAGTACTACGATTGGTTGATGGTGATGAGAAGCCAACTATGGGCTATATCTATAGTTTTATAGAGAAAGTTATAGAAAAAAATTAATATAATAATATGTACAAATCTCGCCTCTATCAACCTATTATTGACATAATTGAAAAGAAATGGGGTGTCCAAATGACTAGCTCGTTGTATTCCGCCGCATTCCTCCTAAATCCCACGATCTATTTCTCTTATCTGAACCGCGAAGCGAAAGAAGCAACACATATTAGTGGTTTCCTTGATGTTTTAGAAAAGATGGTTTCGGACAAAGGCAAGCAAGATCGGATTAGCAACACATGTAATTAATACTATTGTTTATAGCCGATTGGTGGTTGTCTTATGGAGTGGATTCAGTGACAAAATGTGGATAATTGATGAAGATGGTCATTAAGGTTCTTGGCCTTACATGTGTCGCTTCGGCATGGGGAACGGAATTGGAACACTTTTGAGATGGTAACTAGTTTATTTTTATTTTATTTTTAGTCTCATAATTTTAATTTAATTGTTGTTTAAATTTTAATAGATATTAACATTTATTAAATGTTTCTCCTAAATTGGTACACGCGAAGAAGCGGAACAAACTAGAAAAAAAAGCTCAATGATTTGGTCTTTGTGCAATACAACCAAAAGCTACAGGATCGCGTCCTAAAAAATCGGGAACATCCAGGACACTATAATCTCATCTCCCTCGAAGACTTGTCATCCGATTCTCCTTAGAAGCAAGTGAAAGAAGTCGCTTTTGGAGATGAGCTTCCTATCGAGCGGAGGAGAAGATCGACAGCGGGAGAAGGTAGCTCACGCTCACACTTAAGTCAACAAGAAAAAGAAGACAAGATACATGAAGCACCCATAGACAATATAGATATCGTCTAAGTGAGATCGGAGGAAGAACAATATGTTGAAGAATGAGACGATTCGAATGATGACGGCAATACAAGTGACGACGATGGTGGAGGTGGAAGTGGAGATGTACCATTGTGGGTTAGAGAGAACTGTGTAGAATTTTTTGCCGGTACATAATATCATTAAGAAGTAGGAACAAATGTTAAAACACTTTTACTTAAATAATATTTTTCTTCTTTAGTCTTTTGACTCTTTTCCTTCTTTTTTGTATGTTCTATGTTCATTGTTATACTATTTTGTTTAACATCAATGAAATTTATGCTTTCATTTCTAACTTATGGGTTATCTACTTATCTTATATACTTTTATTCCGTATTCTAGACACTACAAAATTAATAGAACACAAAAATTAACACAACATATATTATACCGTTTTGGAAATTTTTGGGGATTTTTTTGGGTTTTTTTTAAATAAATAAAAAAATTTATGTCATTGCACAATCGCATAGCATCGCATATGTGGTTTGACAATATTGGTTTGGTGTGAGGCCAAAGGTGTGATACCCATAATTTTCTAATCTTTTCTATTTAATCTCTCTATTTCTCTATTTTCTACTTTCCTTCCGATACATTAAACCTATTTCAGCCAATCCCTACTTGATCATTCTGAAAACTCAAACCCTAGATTTCATCTGAGCCACTAAATCGATTTAACCAACCCTAGTGAGATCTAGTGATTTCATATTGAACCTATGATCGGACGCCCTAATCTGGAAGCAGTTAGAGTTCTATCTCTAGGATCGTCCTTCCGTGAATCTAACAAGACTCGCGCATCGGATTGGACCTTAGCCAAATCTCGCACAATCTACCAATTGAAGATCTACAAAACTCTAAGGTATCACAGTAATTTTGAGATTATGTTTGAGTTCAACAGTTTATTTTCGACATAATCTTCATTTCATTATCATTCATGCGATTTATGGTCGTTGTCTTGTGTCAAATAGTAAGGCTCATGAGAGCGCTTTGAAATTCTCATAGCGCTTACCAACGAAAGAATGGATCACTTAAAACGGCTCAGTAAATGTGTCGTACTTGTTGCTCCTTCTGTAGTAACCCGCATTTACCAAGTAACTCTTTAAGCGATTAGGTCTAAATCATCTTTAGAATTTAAAAATTGGATAATATGTTTGTACCTTGAAGTAAACAGCAAATCTGAAAGTTTGTGAGAATTAAATGTAAAATGATCATTTGACACTTCGGACTTGATGGGAGTATTTTAAATTATTTAGGGATATAATGGTAATTTTATTAGGAAGGACTGAATTGGAAATAGTGAGAAACTGTACGGGCAAATGTGTAATTTTAAGCCTAGGGGTAGATTCAAAAGTTTGCAAAACCCTCAGAGCAGGGCATTTTCATAAATTTAAATTCCATCTCTTATTGATGTGATCCATATGAGCTTCATGTAGGCATGCATGTGCACACATGGATGTGACACGTGTAAGCATGATGCGTGACACATGCGATCATGCAATTGGCCAGAAGGGGAGCTCCCCCACATTCCTTGGGGGTCGATAAATAGGGGGCATGGGAGAGCTTATGCTCCCATCCCACTCCTTGTTGTTGAGGAAAGAGGAAGAGAGGAGAGAAGAAGAAGAAGCTCGGCTCGTCTCTGAGCCCAGCCAGGTCAGATCCAGTGCAGTCCGGGTATTCAAATCAGGCAAGTCATTCTTCCTTAGCTCAGTTAGTTTAATTAAATAAGATTTGGAGTAGTTATCTTGATTATTAGTAAATTATCCTGATTAGGAGTGAGTAACGTCGATCAGCCAAGATTATCCTGGTTAGGGCTAGCTGATTAACCCAGATCAGTTCAGATTATCCTGGTTAGAGCTGATTAACCCCGATCGTGGTAGTCAAGGCGTTGCCATGGAGAATGGTGCCATAGATCGCCATATATGCCCCAATAGCGAGATCTGGCCAAAAGGCGAGGCTATGGCGAGGCTATGGCAGTATGGCACCACAGCGTCGCCATACATGCTATTTATAATATTTTATATAAGCTATAAAATATAGCTATAAGTTATTACTGATAAGTTATAGTACTTATATTTATACCTAATAAGTTATAATATATTAGTTATTACTTATAATACCTAATAAGCTATAAAAGGGTTGGGTTAAGTCATCTGGCTCTCTCGCCCTCCCTCTCTCACTGCTCTCGAGGTAAGTTGGTTTTTTTTCTCTTTTCTTCCTTCACAGCTTCACGGCATTCTTCCTTCACAGCTCCTTCACGACTTCACCAACACCAACACCAGGTTTTCAATAGTTTATTCGCAAACACAACACCAAGGAGCTCCATCAAATCGACGAGACGAGGTACGCCATTTTTTTGTTTTGTTTTTGTTTTTTTCTATTTTGTTTTCTGATTTTTTCCTTTTTTTATTTCGATTTTTTTCTCTGCTATTTTGTTTTTTTTTTCTCTATTTTTCTGTTTGTTTTTCTGTTTTTCTGGGTTTTTTTCTCTCTGTTTTTTCCGTTTTTTTCCTGTTTTTTGTTTCTGTTTTTTTCCTTTTTTTTTGTTTTTTGTTTCTGTTTTTTTTTCTTGTTGTTTTTTCTATTTTTTCCCCCTTTTTTTCTTGTTTTTGCCCTATTTTTTTCTAAGAAAGGAGTGGGTAAATAATTTATAAGATATAATTTTTTTTTATTCTTAGTTGATATTAAACGTCAATCCAACTTCAATGGCTGATATTAAACTTTAATTTTTTTTATTCTTAGCAGATATTACACTTTAATTCAACTTCAATGGCTGATATTAAACTTTAATTTATTGCTTTGTTTTTTTTCCTGGTTCTTGGTATGATATTTTTATTTTTCATAGTAAACTTCAATTTTTCTGGTTGGTTTATTATCTGATTTTTTATATTTATATGTGCACATGTTGCAAATTTATTGATGTACCATATTTGATTTCTATTTATTGGTATTTATTTATGCTTGATTTTTCATAGTTAAAATTTTTTTGTCTTCTATTAAAATATAAAAATTTTTAAAAAATAGTAAAAAATTAGAAAAAAGAAATAATAATGATTAAAAAATATAAAAATATATTATAAAATAAATAAATAAAATTAACAAATAGCCTCGCCATGGCCTGGCGAGCCTCTTCGCCATAACCTCGCCACACCGCCTTAACTACCTTAACCCCAATCAGTCCAAATTATCATGGTTAGGGCCGATTAATCCCGATCAATCTAGCTTCTCCTGATCTCCAATCAGTCCAGTTTATCCTAGTTAGGACTAATTAACGTCAATTTAGAGTAACTAATTCTGATTAGGGTTAATTAACTCCGATTAGTCTAAATAAGCGGGATTAGGCAAATTAAGCAAGTTAAGCAGGATTAAGCTACTAAGCAAGTAGGTTAAGCATGATTAAGCTGTAAGCTACTATGATTAAATTGTTTAAGCAAGTAATCTAAGGCATGATTGCGTTGCATAAGTAAGCATGTGAAGAATGATTAAGTATGTTAAACATGATTAAGAAAGATAAGCATGATCAAATACGACTAAGTTGTTTAAGCAAATAAATTAAGTATGATTAATTTGTTTAGCAAGTTTTTTTCCCTTAAGCTTTGTTTAATTACATTACATAGGGAAAAAACACTTTACGCCCTAAAAATAATAGATCTGAATATTGATTCAGATGCTTAACAGCTACAAATATTTCACCTAGTTTTTTTATCGGTAATATCTTCACCTAGTGATAATTGACAGTTCCGCAATACTATTGGATTGTCTCTAATCTTATATGTCACTTGAATTCAGCCCTAAGCCTAAATAGTAAATACATGCTGCTGATTTTCCTATGCATCTAGAAACTTTTATATCATGTTCTGATTTTATACTATTGGTTGTCTTCTTAAAGATATCAATTATTACATATATTTCACCTAGTTTTTTTATCGGTAATATCTTCACCTAGTGATAATTGACAGTTCCGCAATACTATTGGATTGTCTCTAATCTTATATGTCACTTGAATTCAGCCCTAAGCCTAAATAGTAAATACATGCTGCTGATTTTCCTATGCATCTAGAAACTTTTATATCATGTTCTGATTTTATACTATTGGTTGTCTTCTTAAAGATATCAATTATTACATATTGTATCTCTTTGATTCAGATATAACGCTGAAGTTGTATATTTGATACAGTTACTGCTGAATTTCTATAATTATGATAACAAACCCTAGCATTATTGTGGAATGGCCACAAATTCATGAAAATGGATATTATATGCATGCATTACTTCTTATGATAACCTGCTTTGGACATGGAATACAGGTTCCTCATAGTACCTTAAATCGGAAAGGGTACAAAAAGGAACCATGAATAAAGTTACGGTTAACCATGAGATGAGGTCAGGTTACCGTAAAATGAGTTTCAGTTACCGTGAAATAAGTTCTGGTTATCATGAGATGAGTTCCGGCATGAGATTAAGTTCTGATTACTGTGAGATAAGTTTTGGTTATCGTGAGATGAGTTCCCGGTTACCATGAGATGAATTGCAGTTATCGGGAGCTAAGTTCCGGTTACAGTGAGATAAGTTTCGGTTTCCGTGAGATAAGGCCTGGTGAATGCCATGAGATTGAGTCTGGCAGGAATCATAAAGCATGTGATATGGCCAGCTAAACACAAAAATAAATAAATAAACTATGAAAAATTTATGAATTGTTTTCTGATGTTTTGATGTGATGAAAAGCATTTAGTAACCATGTTTAAGAACTCTGAAAAAGTGCTTTAGCTATAAGTTTTATATATCTCATGTCATCACTGCTTGGTTATTCTTATGGCATGCCTATCATCTGTTGATTGCTTTGTTTTATGTCATGTGTTTTAATATTTTGACCCATTCTTATTATTAGGATAACCTATCCCTCCCTCCTTATTTTATTAGTCATATGTTCTAAGGGAGGTGGGACTTGTTGAGTTATTGCTCTTTCGCTCACACCTTATCTACACAGAGAAGTCAAATGATGGAAAGGTCAAGGCAATGCAAAGTCAAAATAATTTCTGAATTCTCTGTATGATACGCCAGTTGTACCCAAATTAGTTAACCATATAAGGTAGCCATGTTTTAAAAGTTCTATTAATTTCTGATTTCACTTCTTTTCTAAGTCCTTGTTATCAGGTCCTTCTGTGCAATATCTCAAAATTTGTGTACGGATTTTGGGGAATTACACCTTCGAATTGGGAGATCAATATTGCTGAGGTCAAAGGTTGGGCCGGAACAGTGCGTGGAGACAACATTGGCTGGCAGCAAATGGCAAATTTTAATTTATTCTCCGTAAAAGAAGATGGCATTTGAAGCAAGAATGGACATTGTCATTTGGTAGGGGTGTGCTGTGGGCATTTCCGTGGAAAGAAAGCATAAACAGGGTTAACCAGCCCTCAGAGAGGGTGGGGGCATGGTTCGGGTTATGGGCCTTCCATGCCATCTATAAAATATTGAATGCTTCAAAAGGATTGGTGGTGTATGTAGGGGCCTTCTAGAGATTAATAAGAGAATGCTAGAGCTCGATTATTTGGGTATGGGCGTCTAGGAGTAGGGGGTGGCAACCTCGGGCAGAGCTGCCTAGGCTGTTCGACTAGAAATAGATGATAAAATGTATGAGGTGGTCATCGAGGTGGAATTAAAATTAGTTAAACGAGTGGAGGTATAGACATATTTTTTCAGATGTGGTGGCCAGATGATGGCCAAAATCAATGCAGCGGCTGACCCATATAAAGATGAGACAAATGGTAAACAAGGATTCAATCATAGCAAAGAAAAGATTCCTAAAAAGGAAGGTTAGAAAGGTCGGTGACGAATCTAGATATGTTCATCATAAGGAGAAGCATGGGAATCTGTGACATGAAATACGAGGACATTGGAGAGTCGAATACAGGTCATGGAAGTAAGGTGGTACTGACATGTGACCACCTTCAGAAGTTTTAAGATATGTAACACCATTTTAAAAAAGATTCCGGGTGGTGTGAGAAAGGCTAATATCTTTGGAGGTTTTGGAAGACATCAGGGAGTCAGGGGACGCATGGTAAACTCTCGATATCTATGGACCTGAGCTATAAACTAAACGATATTAATCCAGCAGTTTCGGACCATTTTTGAATAGGAATGTTAATGGCCTACAAAGTATAAATAGGTGGCCGCAGTAGGCACGTGGCACAAGGAGTTTGGTGGGTGAAAAAGGGATCATGTGAAGATGTTATGCAAGGGGTGAGGCGTATAGCAAAGATTGATGGTCTGGATGGGGCAGTGCTTCACGAGTCCTTGGAAATTGGGGTGGTGAACCAATGTGACCCATTACTTGCCCAACTGGACGGCCAAGATTTCCTAACAATCCTAGAGGGCTTTTCACGGTTGAATCAACCCAAGAACCTATTTCTCTCCCTATTATCTCGTCACCCTTACGTTAGCCTAACCCACTCTTTAGCCAAACTATTACTCCACAACAAGGAAGCACGGCTAGTCCACTTTTGGCAACGTACATGTATCGTATCCATATCGGATATCGATACTTGAGGGATACGGCTGCATGCGTATCCTTGGCATTTCCCAAAGAAAAAAAAAAAGAAGAAGAAATCAGACTGCAGGCTTGGGATTTAGGTTTTTTGGAAAAGAAGAAAAAATCAAAGGAGCCTACCAGCGTGCAGCCTACCTATTTGAAATCAGTCTCTACAAGTTTTTTTGTTTCTTTTTCATTTTCTTCTTTTTTTTCTTACGTTTATTAACCTTAAAATATACCTAAAAATATATATAAATAATAATTTTCAAATACACATATCACCCCCGTATCGTATTCCTGATTTGTTGATAATTGTCGTATCGTTGTACCCGTGTCCATGCTTCTTAGCTCCACAACAATCAGCAGGCTGCTTTCCCCTGCAAAATCCTTTACTTGTTTCAGTTATTCAAGAAATTAAATGCGATGTCAAAGCTGAATCAAGGGTTCCATCTGGTACAAACAACTACTCAAGGTTTTTGTCTGGGCTCACAGGAATCATTTGCACAGAGATTTAGGGATCAAAGATCTATGGAGATGGACACAATTGAGAATACTGCGAGATCCCCCAAGCCATCAAAGGGCAGTGTAGCAGAGTCATCAGAAATGGTTTTAGACTTAATTAAATTCTGTACTGTCATTGGAACCCCCTGATCTTGTTGTTATGGGTGATTGAAGCTTGAAAGTCATTAAAGTCATCTGCAACTCATGAACGCATGGATTGTGTTTGTGAGCCCACTTGTGCCTCGGCCATTGGGAATGAAAATGACCTCTGTTGGTGAACACCACATACAATTGAGGATGGTAGTGATCTGATAATACAAGACTTGGGGTTGATATTGCTGCCAGGAAATCTACGCACTGCTAAGAGAGTAAATACAGACAGAGATCGCGAACTCCATGTCCCTCTGTTACAACGTGCCTCGAATGTATCCACTCATCTTCCCAATCCCAATCTTCGAGTCGAGGTCGCCTTCTTCCCATTCCAGAGATATAGGTACGGCCCCAGGTATGATGACCAAAATTAATTCAATTGTGTTGGATGGTGACAAGTGGGGATTTCCTTGCAACTAACGGTGCAGGTCCTTTGATATTGGTGGGGCCTTCAAACTTTGTGAGGACACATTCTTAGAGGCCATCTCCGAATACCGGAAATGGGGTAGAATTGGTGCAAATTTTGGTTGAGGAAGGGGTGGAGAGTTTCATGGTGATAGGTGAGAAAGGATAAATGGATGTAGAAAAAAGAGGTGTACAACTGAAATAAGAGAGGGAGGGAGGGAGGGGGGGCATAGGTATGGAGAAGGCATCCAGTGTCCCATGGGGTCGAGAGCGAGTGGGGAGGGGAGGGGGTGGGGAGGGAGGGAGGGAGGGAGGGAGAAGGCATCCAGTGTCCCATGGGGTCGAGAGTGAGTGGGGAGGGGAGGGGGTGGCCTGAGACAAGCTCCAATAGAAGTAAGGATTTTGGAAAGGTAGAGTTGCCACGTGTGTAGCAACTTCTCTAAACTATGAGAAAAAGGGGGGTGGGGTGATTGGGAGATGGTGGGGTAAGTTTGGGAGTTCCGAGGTGATCAAATACGGATCTTATCGAGGACTGTTCAAGGCTTGGGAGAGGTGGATAAATGCCACATTATCGAGAGAGGGAGAGAGAGAACGTTGGGTATCATTAAGCATGAAAAAAATGGGATTATTGTTCAAAAGTCTTGAAGCAAATTTCAAATCTTGATATGTTTCTTCAGGATGGATCTCTTTTTAGTTTATTTGTTTTGTTTTTCTTTTAACCTAGATTTTTTTTATTTTTATTTCAGAGTTTTTTATTATTTAGTTGTTTATTTTAACTTTTTATATGATGCTTGTATCGTTGAATTGTGACTGGTGTTAATTGAATAAAAAATGGGATAGCTTGGATGTGGAAGGAATGAAAGGTAGCATTCTCATAGTTTAGGATAATAGGATTTTGGAGAAATTGAATGAAAAAAAAAGGCCCAAATTGTCAGAGTATTGGAAGTGACTGTAGCACAATCAGGTTTTGCAAGGAAAAGAAGGGTTGGCGTCCGATAAATTCTAGTATACGAGAATTTCAGCAATTTATGATGAATTGTCAGCTAATCGACATTTCGATGATGGGGTTTAGGTTTACTGTTTATGTGGTTGAATGGGCATGGGGATCCGCTGATCCGGTAATGTTCCATTTAGAGAGATTTTTCTGGAACGATGAACGGGTACTTTTGATATCACGTTTGATCATGTCTCTATCGTGCTCTGTTCAAAAGCAGGGAAATGGAGCCCCACACATTTCATGTTTGACTTTTGCAAATGTGTGGTAGATGAGTGAGAATTTTGATAGCAACCGCAGGACAATCCAAAAGAGAGGTTTACTAAGAAGATAAAGTTGCTCAAAGAAAAAATCCAAAAGTGAAATAAGGAGGTTTATGGAAATGTTCAAGAGAACAGAAGACAATAATTGTGTGGCTTTAAGAGATAAGACACACTTCACAAGATATCTTTAGAAAGGGTGGGGGGACAGGTAATATTCTCCAACACAAAAATTAAGGGATAAGTCACCATGACATCATCTGTTTCTTGTAATATAAGAAACTCAAATAAAAAGAATCATAAACAAACCCTAATAGAAGTCCCAAATATTCTAACTACTTAGGTAATACAAAAAAAAATAAACAAATAAGTAATGGTCTTCAAAAACTCGTTGAGAAACCTCGAGCTAACCAGATTTTGAGTTGGTTCGATTTGAAACTCCAAAAATATATAAAACTTGAATTAACTTTTTTTTTTTGGATCGATAAAGGCATCATATATTAAAGAAAAAAACCAACGAGGAGCTGGGAGAATACAGGACAACCAGGCCAACCTAAAAAAATAAACGCAAAAAAAAAAAAAAAAAAGAGAGAGAGCCGAACAGCACCCTCCCCTCAACCCAGGCCCCAAACTCGGCAGCCAGCTTAACCAAAATCGAACAACTCCGGAGGGTCACCAATCTCAAACTTAACAAGGGTGACCCAAAGACACATCAGCTCTAAGATACCGTTTAGAATCACACCATCCAGGCGCTGCCTCCTACGAAAAATCCGGTCATTCCTTACGAGCCAGATGCTCCAAAGGACCGTAAAGAAGCCCACCTTCCAGAAAGCCAGTAGATGCCCCTCCAACTGTGCGCCAAATCATGACACAAAAAGGGAGGGAATGTCCCTGGATAACACCCACGACATGTCGAAAGACCTCAGAATAACGACCCAGATTTTCGCCACTACCCAGCATTCAAGGAAAGGATGGGAAGCTGACTCATCCTCATGCATGCACATAACACATCTACTTGTCATAATTTTGCCCCGCACAATCAACTAGTAAACCGTCAAGACCCTACCCCTCATTATCGTCCACGCAAAGAATCTAACTTTGAGGGGCACCGGAGCTCTTCACAAAGCCCCCCACTCCACTGTAACCAGCGGTCTAATAGATAACATATTGTAGAAAGAGCAAACCGAAAAAATTCCTTTACCAATCCGGAGCCAGCATCTAGCATCACATCGCAGCCTATATTCCTCATTGCCATATTCACCCGATTCTTAAGCTTGAGAAACGGTTGGAGTTTAAGAGTCTCCAAGTGAAAATATTTCATACCATCCTTCCCTCTTGCTCCAATGACACATTCATTCACGAGGCACCTAGGGACAGCAACAATCCTGAAGATGCTAGGGAAGGCGGCACATAGGGGGCTAAACAATATCCACGGATCAAGCCAAAACCTACGTGAACCATCGCCCAATTGAGTCCAGCGAAACAGAGCAAACTCCCTTCCACCAAGCTGAAGGGTTTATGATCCCAGTCACCCAAATACCCCATTCCCCACTAGTCCATCCATATTTCTGGGACAACACTTGAACCCCAGGCTGTCCTTCTGTTCGTCCAAGCCAGCTCTCCACAAACATTTACCTAACAAGGCTTTATTGACTTCCCGGAGTTTACGGATACCCAGCCCTCCGGCCTCTTTAGGCAGCTGACAAACCTCCAACCTAACAAAATGGTACCTCCTGTCAAGCCCCGACCCTTCCCAAAGAAAATTCCGCTGAATTTGTTCAAGCTTATCAATCACTGCAACCAGACATTTGAACATCGAGAGGAAAAAACCCAGAAGACTAGCCAACACCGAGTTCACAAGAGTCTACCGTTCATCACTACTCAGAAGTTTACCCTTCCAGGAGGCGAGCCAAGCTTCACACCTCTTGATCTCTGGATCCCACTCCGCTACCGAAGGATTGCCTACGCTAAGCGGAAGCCCAAGATAGGTAATGGACAGCTGCTAGGGGGTACAATCTACCAAATCCGCTAACTGAGACAACATCTACAAGTCCACACCAATCCCAGCTACCGAGGACTTGAGAAGATTAACCCTCTGCCCTGATACTAGTTCAAAAATAAGGAGCAGATCCGCCATCGTCTGCATCTCTATCGAGTCAACCTTACAGAATAAAATTGTATCATCTGCATACTGGAGATGCGTAATATGCTGCCCCTGACCTCCCACCGGAATCCTAGAGATCAGGATAAGCCTTCGAGCTTGCGAAAATAGACCCTGTAGCGCTTCCCCTACCATCATAAATAGCAGCAGCGAGAGGGGATCCCCCTACCTCAAACCTCTCGTGCTTCTAAAGTACCCTACCGGAGAGCCGTTGACCAGAACTAAAAACCAAGGCAAGGAGACACGCCCTACTCCATCTCCTCCAAGTCTGCCTGAACCCGAACCAAAGCAACATGTAATCCAAACAATCCCAGCTGACCATATCATACGCCTTTTCCATATCGACTTTCCAGACCACCGCCGGAAGCCTGTTTCGATGGGCGTCGTGAACTACCTCGTGTGCCACTGCGACCATATCCGTAAGATTATGACCTTGCACGAAAGTTCCCTGGTTAGCAAAGATGATTTCCCCCAAAAGAGGCTTCAACCGATTAGCCAACACTTTAGTCAAAATTTTATAGAGACAATTCAAAAGGCTAATTGGCCGAAAGTCCCTAATGTCCGTCGCGCCTTCCAATTTCGGAATAAGAGAAATAAAGGTCGAGTTGAAACTATGACCCAAAAACCCTTAGCATGAAATTCCGCAAAAAAACTTACCAAATCCTTCTTTGGGCACCCCCCCCCCCCAAGAAAGCCCTGAAAATTTTCGTAGTAAATTTGTTCAGACCCGGGGACTTATCCCTCCCGCTGAACTTAATTGCCTCCCAATTCTCGCGTTCCTCGAAGCATCTTTCTACATCCATCCCTTGAGTCGGGGAGAGGGAGATACTAGGAAAATCAATTCCATCCAACTGTGGGCAAGACCAACCCTCGTTGGCGAACAAGTCAGTATAAAACTCCACGATATGATGTTTGATTTGCTCTTGATCTGTGTACACAATCCCATCAACCGTAATCTCCCCAATTCACTCCCATCTGTTACCTCCAAGCACCGACTCCACTTTATATATGTCGCAGCACCCCAACTTGGTCTCCTGCAAAGCAAGAACCGTTGGATTATGCATAGTGATCACCTATCTAACCTCCGCTCTCTTCTTACTGCCATTGATTCCCCTAACATTCCACGAAAAGAACTTCATAAAAATCACATATTATGGCCCGACCAGACATTACCTGTCGTTAGCAGCCCAAGGCACCCCTCCCGTCCTAGGCTTGAAAGGGTGGGCCTAGGACGTCGACGCAGCAATGCCGTGTGGAACCCGAGGGAGGTTGATGTATGGCTCCGGACTACGCGTCGCGGTGCATACGGCTGGGCAACCTCGCGTGAGAACACCAAGGCGCTGCGTGGGACTCAGTTGAGCACGACAGCATGTGGGCTAAAGATGAACGTGTGCTAGTAATTCGGAACGCACACGAAGGCAAGCTGCGTGGGACTCAGTGGGGCATGCGAGCGCGAGGCACAAGGCTGTGGGCTTGGTTCGGCAGGCGAGCAAGGTACTAGTGCAAAGGCATGAATGGTGAAGCTTGAGCGAGCCAAGTTAAGGTAACCATGTTGGGAGGAGTTCCGCCCTCTAGGTGGGTGGTATCGAGTGATGTGCGGATGGGTTGAGCCGTTGCACTGTAGCGGCACCGCTGGTTGAAAGCGTCGAAGGATGCCCTCATGACGATTGTTATCGAGTAGGCGACCTAGCGAAGCGTGCGTTAGTCTTGCGGACCGAGGTTGCTAAGTGCGACCCGTGACAACCCCAAGAAAACCCTGAAATTTTCGTAGTAAATTTGTTCGGACCCGGGGACTTATCCCTCCCGCTGAACTTAATTGCCTCCCAATTCTCGCGTTCCTTGAAGCATCTTTCTACATCCATCCCTTGAGTCGGGGAGAGGGAGATACTAGGAAAATCAATTCCATCCAACTGTGGGCGAGACCAACCCTCGTTGGCGTACAAGTCAGTATAAAACTCCACGATATGATGTTTGATTTGCTCTTGATCTGTGTACACAATCCCATCAACCGTAATCTCCCCAATTCACTCCCATCTGTTACCTCCAAGCACCGACTCCACTTTATATATGTCGCAACACCCCAACTTGGTCTCCTGCAAAGCAAGAACCGTTGGATTATGCATAGTGATCACCTTTCTAACCTCCGCTCTCTTCTTACTGCCATTGATTCCCCTAACATTCCACGAAAAGAACTTCATAAAAATCACATATTATGGCCCGACCAGACATTACCTGTCGTTAACAGCCCAAGGCACCCCTCCCGTCCGATAATCCCCACTCCAATCTGGCCAATTTCCGAGACCGAGATCGCTTCTTTCCTTTGCACCGATGAGATCGTCGAGCATAAATTGCCTTAAAAAAATCTCGAAGCAACTCATCAGACCTGTTAAACGACATCCCAATATCTCGACCAAACTAGGTTAATTGCGCAATAGCATCCGGCTTCACCTTCCTTTCCACTTCAACCGTAGCCTTTGAAGTCGATGATTCCTCGGAATCCGCCATGAGCGACTCATCATCTGCCGAGAAGGTACACTCCACCCATCTCCCAGACTGTAATTGACTAAGAGACCGTAAAGGTCGTGCCCCACCGTAGATCGAAGCAGAAGACTCAGATTCCTCAACCGATGAGGCAGTCTCCTCCAGCCCAGAAGAATAAGATTCGAAATTCCCCCCCCTCTCTCTCCCCAAGTACGGAATAGTCCCTAGAAGTAAGAACATCTCTATTACCAGGCCCATCTGACAGCCCCGACCCATTCACCCCACCGGCCACTAACCAAGGGGCTCGCATTCTAAGCCGGAAATGTTGGCCCATTCATCCTGCAAAAAATATCTCAAAACAGATTCCCCTTGCTGAGCCCAAAACCTCAAAAGCCCAACATCTTAAGAGTTCCTTCCCCCAAGCCAACTGTCCCTCACTAAAGCTTTTGCGAGACAACAAACATTGCCCATCCCGCCTTTTGAAACCCATGGGCTGGTTTTGAAACCCCCAACCACGTGTCAGTAAAGGATACAAAAGACCTTTAGTCACCTCTCCTTTCGAGCCTCAAAACCACTGCATGGAAACCAGACCTTGACTTTCGTTGAAACTGCTATCCCCTACCCACCAATCTCTTCTAGCGCCACGTATCAATGTTGCACCACATGTCAGCTCCAAGGCCATAGGATCATCCCTCTCCCCGTCATCCATAATAGGAGCTTTCCAGCTCAGTGCCTCTTCCTCAAAGGGTTTGAATTTGAAAGAGGTGTTCATTGAGGAGTTGTTAGCCACACAATGGACAATCAAGACCATTGGAATAGCCAATGGTGGGAGATCTACCACCTTCTTCCTCATCTACGCCACCACTTCACCACCATCTTCATGCCTCCCCGGCCAGAAAACGGACCCCACGCCAAGGTCGACCTCCGCGCCGATACACTCACGGGAGCGCACCGCTCCACGCCATCCGACACTGGCCCCAGGCTGAGGTCCACCCCGTCGTCACCTAGGTCGATGAACGTTGTGAGTTCTTTGTTGGAGCTAACGAGTACGTCTTCCTCGTCTCTTCAGAACCCTTCACTCTGTTCTCTAAATGCCTCGAGAGGAGGTGCCTCTCCAACAGCTCCATTTCTATGAAGATCTGGTAGTCCTTGCCGCCGACGCACATGACGCACGATCTTGGGACGGAATATCAACTATCGGAGACCACCAGGATCCAAGCGTAGCTAGTCTCCCAAAGGTCTTTTGTGCTCCGATCAACCAGTAGGAGCGAGCCGCATCTACGTCCGATGCCCCGGAAAACCTCGTCTGTCCAGGCGTGCAGCGGGAGATCAAATAATCTAAGTCAGACGCCTCCTTGCCAAACATGTGTAGAAAGCTCCACCACCTCATCGGACCATCTGTCGCAAGCCACCGGAATCCCACCAATCTAGTAATCCTTTTGTCTGCATAATCCCTCCGCCTCGCCCTCAATTTGGAACCGTAGGAGAAATTTTGAATCTGATAGTTTTGAAAGGGCGGGGCGATCCCTAAATCCCCATCTATCATGTATTCATTTGTAAATTTGTAATGGAACTATATCCGCTTTTTTATATGCATCACGATCCAAAACGAGGGTAAATTTTGAGCAAGGGAAAGATATTGGGAGACAAAGAAAGCCAGGCGCTGGGCCCCATTACCTCCCATATGGCCGTCATCAGCAGGTGGTATTTAGCACATCAGAACTTGTGACAAATTGACCTTTGAAGGTTCACGTTACGGTATTTAGCACAGATCCAGTCCCCAGCCCTAAGAACCACCACAGCTCTCTCACTTGGATGGACCATTATCTTTATTTAATTAAATGTTTGCAAAGATTAAAATTGTGGTAAGTTTGTATGCATAAAATTTTTTATTCAATCAACAAATTTGAATTAACTTGGTTGGCTTGTTGAGTCGAATCGAAAAGTTGACCAAGTAAAGCTGACCCCCACGAAATAATCGAGTGCACATGTTCTTTTATAGTAAGGGCAACTTTGGTATGGGCATGAATGGGGTGGGTCGAGTCAAGATCTAGTGGCTCAGACCTGTAATTAAAAGACCAGGTCTGGATGTTACTTAGATCCCAGAGCTTAAACATTTTGGAATTGGTTCAAATTTAAGAGAAAATAAGTGCACCCATTTCAGGTAAACGGTTAGGCCACAACAAAACCCGACCCATCAATTATAGTGATGATGGTCCAAGGCTGGTCTAAGTCAGGTATGAGTTAGGTCTAGATAATGGCCTGAGCCGACTTATGAACATATGGAAAATAATAAGTATAAGCTAGCTCTTTATCAACAAAAAACTAACCAGAATGCCCTTAGGCAGTAACAATTATCAGGTGTAACCTTAGGCTCATACAGAAGGTAACAATATTAATCTCTAGTGAACCTCAACCTATGCAGGATTTCAAGTTTAATACCAACAATTTAAAAAAAAAATACCTTTTATGTCAAAATGATCAGGACAGTCACTCTAAATAGCTCTTATGTTATAAATATATAAATATATATATACAGGTTAAGGGTCCCTGTACAAGTGATGCAGCATTTGAACGTTGCACTAGTGCCGAGATCACGTGCCACGTGATCCCAAAAAAATACCCATTTTGGGATCACAGTCCAAGTGATCTAAAAGAAAATAATTTTTAAAAAAAAACATTTTAAAACTTCAACATACCTGGTGCATTGATTTTTTTTCCAACTTTGACCACCTTTTGAACGGTTCATAAGTTTTCTTTTAACTTTTGCCTTACACCTGATCTTCAGATTAGGAGCCACTTGGCACCCAAAATGGGGCACTGCGTCCATAAGTGTGTGTGTGTATATCTATCCATATATATATATATATATATATATATATATATATATATATATATATATATATATATATATATATATAGTGTGAGATAAGGTCTCTAAACCTATAAATGAATGTCTTGGGTCTTTACATCTCTCCCTTACAACTGAAACTCTAAATCCCCACAGAACCCTAACCTAAACCTACAATGAAGAAAGATGGCGGTGTGGTGCGAGAAAAGGGCAGGTTTGAGGATGTTTCAATGACAGAAATTGGTTTAAAGGGAGCTGGAATCATCTCAGAAATCAGTTAATTAAAAAGAAGTTAAATGGGGGGTCCCAATTCACAAACCCATTGGGCTTTAAATCTTAATATTAATGTGCCTATATTGGATAGCCCAAATAGGACTTAATGCTTCACAAGTGTCAGATTTCAGGGTCACGTGACATCTGTACTTTGGGCAGATTTAATTCTAGGGATTATTCTTGGTCAAGGGCTTTGCCTGTTGCTAATGTAGCTGAACTACAATATCACTGGCTATATTCACTTTACTCACAGTAAACCGCATTCAAAGATTAAATAATACAAGCTTCGCTATGCTCAGATTTCTGACGGAAGTCCTTCGCTTCACTACGCTAGGTCATCGATTAGTCAAGTATACCCCGCTTCGCTCTGCATGGACTTCTAGTGAGTCATAAAGGCTAGTGAGCCTCTTACCTTGCTAAGCTTTCCCCTAATTCTTCTTGTCCTCTCTATTTCTTTTCTTCTTTTGCTTCTTCCTCTTCTCTAACCCTAACCCTAAAACCTTCTATCAAATCCTAACAGCATCCATCTAACCCTAATATATTAACCTAAATCAACACATAAAAACCTTGGACTAACTTCGTATGCCGACCCCAAATAGGTGGGAAAGGCAACGGCGAAGATGATGTTATATAATAGGTTCCTATTTTAACTTCTACTATAACTAAGCCTATAAATAAATAGGAAAACAAAAACCTAAAAATATGAGCCATAATATATATATTCTAAATATATAGAAAAAAAATAAGTGTTAGACTATATCTTAACCTTCCATCTACTCTAATCATAGGAAGCATTTTATAAAAATAATAACTAATTGAAAGTCTAATTAATAAGACTAATAATCCAAAAGGATTAATGGGGTATCATTGACTTCAATAGATTATATCTATTGAAGACGATCTCTCACGATTAGAAGCTGGCATTTACATATAATAAGGCCCTTGACATATGTAAATATCAAGTTATGGTATCTAATAGCCTCTTACATGCTTTTACATGTTTTTGATATGATGATAATGTCAATATGAGAGTTGGTCTCAATCAAAAATTAGGGATTTGCGTCACAGTGTTGCACCCTGTTTCTATTTGATCATCATTCAGTTCATGTTGAAATCATGTGATCTTGGGTATATTTATAACCTAACTGGATGAGCTCTCTAGACACACCAATTTCAAGATGACACTATCATCATTGAAAATTGGGTTACAATGGTAAATGACGAAATCAAGATAACATCTTGGGTCATGTTCCAATAAAAATTAGAACCCTCCGTAGGTCCATACAACCATGCCAACTTCATCTCAGATGAAGTATCCCTCTTGGAAAGCTTCTCTCCCATTTTTAGTCTTCCCTTTCTTCCTTCAAATATTTGACTTGTTGACTTGAAGTTTTCTTCCATCATTGGCCTTGGTTGACCAATGTTGAATACTTGATAATGAGTAGTAAAAATTTGACTTTTTCTGTGTGACTGTCAATTTTCTCATGCTACAGAGCATGAAAATTTAAGCCTCGCTATCAAGTCTATCTTGAATGAATTTTCTCTAGCTTGCATGAAAACTTAAGCCTCAATCTCTTTAGGGGCCAACAAACATGGTAAAAGAAAAAGAAAGGAAAGTTGTAAACCCAGTTGCGGGGAATTTGTCTAATACTTGAGATCAAAAATTGTAATTTAGATTTCGCATGTTGACTAATCCAGTTCAAAAACTGATACACATCATCTGATAGAAACCAGTATCGATTTGTATCGAGCTGTGCCAAGTGTTGCATTGTTCAATACAAAGCATTTAACTTTGTTTCGGCAGATCAGACAGGATGATACGTGACGGGGACGCCGACATTGTAGACATCGGATATGGACCTTTTCGCGTGTACCGACGTCGGAAGAAGAGGAATGGAAATTAAAATTAGGCAAGAGATGGTATTCTGGAAACCGCAAGGAGAATGCCGCAGCAAGCCCTCGCTCGAGCGGTTATAATCCTCGCTCGAGCGGGCCCTCGCTCGAGCGGCCACTTAAGCTCGCTCGAGCGAGCCCTCGCTCGAGCGGTTATAATCCTCGCTCGAGCGGGCCCAGTGACGAAAATTTTCTTTTATTTGTTTTTTTTAGTCTTTTATTATTTTAGAACTCTTTTAGTGCGAATTTTATTTCGTTTAGGGTTTTCTTAGCCTATATAAAGGCCTTGTAAACACTCTATTAAAGAGATTGATTATGAATGAAAAGAGCTTTTGCTTATGTGTGCTTGAGATGAGCCTCTACGAAGAGTGAATCTTCTTCCCGAGAAGGGTTTGGTGCGAAGCCAAGGGTGTGAAGCCTACAATTCTATCTACCTCTTTTATCTTTGTTTGTGATTCTACAACCCTAAATCGACCATCTTCTTGTGAAATCCTAAACCCTAAACTTCTCTAAATCCTTGAATCGATCCGATTCAACAACCGTAGAGCCCAGTAGAGTTATTAAACCTTCCGCACCTGATATTCAGAGAAAATCAGTGATCCCATCATTGAATCGTGAGCACCCTAATCTGGAAAGAAACCTAGAGTTCTATCTCTAGGATCGATCTGCGCTGCAACCTAACGGATCTAGCGCCTGGACTGAACCCTGCCTGAATTATACGTGATTCTCCCAAGGAATAGTATGAGACCCTGAGGTATTCGTTATATTTTGCAAGTTTCATTGTTTAGTTTAATTCCCATTTAATTTCGGCAAAATTCAATCATATCATTCACGTAGTTTAGGGTACCGTCCTGCGTCAATACGTAAATCCAAGCTTAAGTTGAAGAGGCATGTGGCACCTGTTTAAAAAGGGGAATGTCATTTCTTGAGAGAGAGATCTGGTTGAAAGAGATCAAAGTGATAGGTTCTCCAGTCAAGGTCATTGGGGTTTTCCTGAAGAAAGAAAATATATGGTAAAAATATAAAAGAAGCGGGTTGCATGTGGATGAAGCGCGAATACAAGAGAGAATTAGGAGGTTGAGCTAAAGAGAGAAAATATAGAAAGATGAGAATTTTTTTAAAAATGTGTAGGAAGATGAGATTTAAAACAGAGAAAATATGATACGAGGAAGACAAGCATGAGGTTATTTTTTTTCTTCCGGAAGAAGTGAGGGGAGGACAAAAAGTCTATATCTCATTATAATATTATACCAAGACATGTAATTAAAATTAGATACTTAAAATAGGGTCACCTAGATTACAGGCTTACACCAGCATGGGTAAGACTTTTTTCTTAATTTATGTTTTATGGCCTTTAATCATACGGTTTAGTCTAGAATTTTTCAGCCTTCCGTTATTTTTCTGACTATTAACAGAATGAGATAAATATCTCCAGGTTGTTTATTCTCTCTTCCAATTCTCTCTCCTTTCCTGTTGCTTTTGGAAACTGTATTTTACTTACTGGTGATCACTGATCAGACATTTATGTCGAAATGAGAGTCTACATTTTCCAATGGCCTTTCACACTAATTTAAATCTTTATGCTAATATATCCTCTAGGATGGTGTACCTTTGTGTCATCCCCATCTAAACTGCATATGCTGACTTATCCAGCTATGTTGATGGTCATTGTCCAGGGGAGGGGGAACAACAGTTTTGAATCTAACAGTGCACTTTGATGCTAGAAACTTAAGCAAGATTCTATGGATTGGCTCAATTCAGGAGCCCATGCTTATCAAACTGACCATTAAGCACATTGATTAGAAGCTCAATAACCTTCTCCATAAGGAATCAAGGATCTTAGATATTGATGCTGACAGAACCTGATAGATTTTTGTGACTTTTTTCCTTTTATCAAACCCGCTCCTGAGTCCCCTTTGTATTACTTCTTTTTTCTTAATGGAAGTCATATGCTGACTAATGCCAAGAGATATAACCATGTGTAAACTGGGGTTTACATCAAGGAACACCAGTCAGCAGCAATTTTTGTCCATGTTTTACAATGGCCCTTCGCATTATTCTAAATGTTTAGCATATCCTCTAGGATACAGTCCACCTTTTTGTCATGCTGGCATCCACGTACGATCCTCATTCACCCGATTTCTGACCTCTTTGAAAATTTCTGATTTCTTACGTTGACAGTAGAGAAAACCAGCAGGGCACCACGCAATCTTAGTTGGTTGGGCAATGAGCAGGTTCATGTCAGCATGACAGCACACATTTAACAATGGCCCTTCACCCTATTCTAAATGTTTACTCAATTATATCCTATACGATATTGTGTCACACAGCCATCCACGTCTGATCATCGTTCAACCGATTTCTTGACTTCTTAACTTGAGATTCCTGATTTCTTACGTTGAAAATATAGAAAACGAGCAGTTCCATATCCAACAAGGCACCACACGGTCCACACCATCGTAGCTGCTTGGGCAAGATTCCACAGATGGGCTCCATGAATCAGAACCCCATATGCAATTGAAAATTTGACTTTACACACACATGTGTGTGCACCAATCAGATCTGCAACAATCTTTTCCATATGCATCCTTTGGCACTCTCATTTGCTTTTGCCTACTATTTCTCTTTTCTATAACTGTTGTATTTAATAGAATCATTTACCAATCAAAATATTTTGGCAGTCAGATCACCAGATAAAAGTTCACAACCAGGATCATTCCATTGGTGCATCTCTTCAATGCTGCAGAACACAATTTCATTCATAACATGACTCTCTATATAAACTTGTTCCAGAAAATGATATGCAAGTGCTTGATCCATATACTCATGTTTGAGGTGGTCACTACTTGTTAAATCATTTAAGCACAAACGTTGGAATAAGTTAACAATTTCTATTTATTAAAATGCTTGTGATTATACCAAAGTGCAACGTGCGTGAAAGCGAGTTGTCTCAACAGTTCCTCATTAGTTTTGATGAATCAACAGTTTATTTCTATATTGCCCCAATTAACAAAAACATTGTTTGACGAAACCATGATGCCTCCAAAGATAGCAACTCATTCGCGATATAAAGATAAAAGTGCTTGAAAGAATACGTGCATGTTTATTTTTTATAAATAAACCAATCAGGGATCAAACACAATTATTCGTCATCATCAACACATCCTTATCCCATCTAGTTGGGATCAAACACAATTACATTTCCCAAATCAAGTAAACATGAAAATATCTTCAAAAAGTTAATAGGATGGACAAATGTTTTTTGAAATGGTAAAAGATCCATCATTAATCGGACTATTGCTTACAACTTCAGCTCTGAAGTAAGAAGTCAACAACTTCAAAAAGCATCAAAGAGTGAGGATCAAAACAAAGCAAAAAAATAATAGTACTATCTACGTGAATGATAATAGAAAGATACTAAATCATCCTTGACCTAGAAATAGGTATCAGAAACAAGCACGAAAAGATGATAACATTTATATGATAGCTTAAAACGACTACACACAGAAGAAACTTTGACTTACATTGCATACCACTTCAGAAAACTCATTTCTGTGTTCAGGGATCGCTTCTGCAAACATAATACATTTAAGTAAAATATGATTAGAAGACTGTCAAAAATTATAGGTACAGTGTTATATATATATATATATATATATATATATATATATATATATATATATATATATATATATATATATATAAGCAATTAAAAATCCAATATATAAGCCTTGCTCACAACACATTAAACAGTAATTTCAAGATATATGATTAAAGAAAAGTGAGTATAAAGATTCAAAAACTGAACACGCACATCAAACACTAAAGTCTGAAAGGAATTCCTTTGTGAGCCCTTGATAAATAGTAATTACTGAATTTTTGATGCAGGACAAACAGCACTAACACTAAAATAGAGTAAATCCCGCACGATAGGGGTTAGGGTTTTGAATCTTCAGTTAAAATAAAAAAAAAATAACGGAAGAATAAGATAGAAAATTTTCGGATTCACTTCAAAGAGGCTTGCCGGCTTCGCACCAACCATAGATCAAAATATCGTCTGATACCAATACGTATCGGACGATATGTATCAGTTTTGGACATGAACGATACGATAAATACCCTTTTTACCGGGTACCGCAAAAAACCACATATTTATCGGACGATACGGTGAAATTATCGAACGTATCATCCGATACGGACGATAATTTCAAATTATCGGACGATAATTTGAATGTATTGTCCGATAATTTGGCAGATTGACAAGGACCTCATTTTGTCAAATTATCAGACGATACATTCAAATTATCGTCCGTATTATCGGACGATAATTTGATTTTTGGGATTTTTTTGAAAAAAAAAAAAATATTTGTATCAAAACGACACATTCAATGTATCGCCGATACATTGAATGTATCGGACGATACGTATCGTCCTAGAGTTCGGGACGATACGTATCGAAATTCCGATATTTTGATCCACGGCACCAACGATGGCTTTGAAGAATCACTCCTCAAAGGCGAAAAATCGTCGCAATTTTCCTAAGAAAGATTAACTCTTTCACAAGATGTACAAAAGCAATTTTAATTTTCATTCATCATAAACTATTTTAAATTGTGTTTACAATACCTTTATATAGGCTAAAAAACTCTAACTAAGCAATAAAATCAAAATAAGGAAGTCCTAAAATAAATAAAACTCTAAATGGCAAGTTTTTGCCTAAATTTCATGTAAACTGCCCTTTCACGGCAGTCCGTCATGTGACTACGGAGGTTGGTCCTTTGACGTTCCTACACAAGACCAAGATTGGTTCATATCTTGGAGGTCATTGATTTTATCACGAAGGTCTTTGCGATACATTCCAAAAAGGCTTATTTTTGCGGCCTTCTATTCTACGGACCGTTTAAAAGCCCATTTATGGGTCCACTTCTTCCTTGTTGACTTTCTTCGTTTGACCCAGCCACGATCCAAACATGTGGATCTAAATTCCACATCAATTATACATATAGGACACAGAAGACACACATGACAACATACACACACCTGCAAATGTACTATGACAGATAGGCAACGATGCAGGGTACAAAGAGGGCTGGTTAGGGCCTGAAATTGTAGTCAAAAAGGGGCTCGACCTGAGGCTCAAATTGGGCCAGAATAAAGGATGTTTAATGGGCCTTATTGGATCTTAAACTGGGCCAAAAACACGGGTTAAAACTAGGGCATAAACTAGCTATGTGACAGCTGTACTAAGGAATTATTTTAATAATTCTACATCCTAAAAAGATGGAAGGTCTTGGTAAAGTAAAATGTTTAAAAATTTTATCTTCCAAATTTTTTATCTCCTAGTTAATAAAGTCCCAGAGTTTAAGGACAGAATTACAATAGCTTTAGTCTCATTCTTCATTTGGTTTTACTAAGAGTTCAAGTAGGATTAGTTCTAAAAAGAGAAGTTAGAATAGAATAGGATTACTTTTCTCTTATATATTGTAGATTTCTTTTCTCCTATATATTGTAAACAGCAAAAAATTAATAAAATATAGAGGGGATTTTTTTTATGAGATTTCTTCTTAGACAAAAATTAGATAACGAGAGAGAAAGAAGGGCTGAGAACCCTTATTTCTGGTAAGGTTTCTCAGCCCCCTCTCCTGCTGGCATGCGTCTCTTTAGATCAGGTAAGTTGCTGATTTTTCTTTAATCTTCTTAGACTGGGTAATGAACTATGAACTGTGATCTGCTGTCATTGGAAACCAGATATGGAATATTATTGCTGCCATTAATTATGTGCTAACAATCTGTGAATGGTGAATATTCTGCTGCAAATTTGAACTACAAATTCTAGGAATATCTGTTATGGTTCAGATCTTACACCACTACAATAACAGATCTGCTGACAGAAAACTGCGCTTTAATATTATAAAATCGGGGACATGGTGGTGGTGTTTTAACACACAAAAACTGGTTTTAAAGTAGGTTTTTATCTGTTTATCCTTATTTTATAATATAGTGGGCTGTGGTCTGCGTTAGGCAACATAATCAAGTACATACACTGAGCTAATTGGATATTGAAACATATCAGAATATTATATCCACTTGAGTCCCAACTCCCAAGCCCCAACCAAAAACAAAAAATATCCTAAGTGTACTTAAAACCCCTCTCTACTAGTTCTTTTGGGGTTTATTTCGCCATAGTTTAAGAAAAGAAAATTTGTTTTCGCTCAATATCTTGAAGAGGTCCGCCTCAATATCTTGAAGAGATATGGACAGCGTTCAAGACATGGAGAAAGAATTTTTTGGGGATGTGAAAGACTCATCCAAGATGGGTGGCTATATTTTGAAAACCCTTTTTTCTTACTTTATCGAGTCCTAGATTTTAGGGGGTAAAAGGTAAGAAAGTTATTAATGTACATTATAGAAGTCTAAAGAAGAGCCCTAATTAGAAATAGATAAGAATTATAATTAGAGATAGAATAGGAATTCTCCTATGTTTTCTTACATGAGAATAAAGAATATGATGGAGATTTTGGAATAAGATTTATTTTGTTGTGTCTTTCCTTTTGAGAAATATCATGAGCTCTTACCCTTTTGCTAACATGGCTTTGGAGCCCCTTACCTTTTGTGAATCTAGAAGGTTTTAATCCTCTGGCATCTATGACAGGGTACGCCGACACCAAGAGCCTAGGGTTTAGGCCGTACAAGGTATATCGGCGGAGGAAGAAGCGACTGAAGGGCCAAGGAACATCAAGAACCACCAAAGGAAGGCCCTAGAGATCGCTCAGGCATCATCAAGTGACGGACGCCTGTAGGTTCAGGACGGATGTCCGGATTTTTGGGTGCTCACTGTTTTAGTGAGCACGAACGTCCGTAGTGCACCACGGACGTCCGTGGGCCCCAAGTCGGACGTCCGTAAAAATCCGCACCCCAACGTTTTAAGTGACGTAATTGTCCTTTTTGTCCTTAAATTCTGTCCTTTTGTAAGTTACCATTTAGGGTAAATTAGTATTTTTCCATATTGTGGTGTTTCTATTTGTAACTACTATAAAAGGTAATTTTGTAAGTCATTTTTGGCACTTGATTTTGAATTAATGAAAAGAGCAATTTGCTTTGGCTTATGAGGAGCTTGAAGAGTGAGTCTTCTTCTCTAATTAGGGTTTGATATGAGGCCAAGGGTGAGATGCCCATTATTCTTTAATTTTCTCATTTGATCTCCTATTCATAGTTGATCTCATGTTTTCCCCTAATCTCTTGCATCCTAATTTTCCCCTTTTGGTTGATTTTCTCCACTCCTAAACCCTAGATTTAGAGTAACCTTGATGTCCATCCTTATAGATCGAATCCAATCCTAGCCCTTCGATCCATAACTGTTGTTGGGCTCAAGCTTGCTCGATTTGAGCCATTTAACCGCTTCGATTCAAAAGCCCTAGCAATGAGTTTTCGATTCCACGAAGAGATACAATCTAACGCCTCGACCTAGATGAAGCGAGAGTTTTTCTCTCGGATCGCCTCTTCCGCCACCCTAACGGATCCCACGCGTCGGATTGGACCTTACGTGAACCAAAGCACGGTCACCTAAGCGGAATCCCACGAAACCCCAAGGTATCGCTTTAATTTGTGATTTAATTGTTCAATTAATTAGTTTAATTTCGGCAAAACCATCATATCATGGGCATTCACGGATTTCAAGGTCGTTGTCCCGCATCAGTTTTGGTATCAAAGCTTAGGTTCTAGGTTAGGGCATATGTGTGTCATTTGATTTTATTTCATTTTATGTTCATGTTTGTGTGTTCATTTGCACGCCCGTTTTGTGTTTGACAAAATTTCTTACTCACGTGTGTTTCATACTTGCATGTCATTTTAATTTTATTGCATTTTATTTCATTTGTGTGTTCAATTGCATGCACGTCACGTGTTCGACAAAATCACCCACTCATTTGTGTGTCCATATTAGTGTGCTCATTTGAGCGCACACCGTGTGTATGGTAAAATTCCTCACTCATTTGTGTTTCATGCTTGTATGTCACTTTAACTTCATTAAATTTTAAGTTCATTTATGTTCATCAAGTGTGCATGTCTTGTGTTCGACAAAAATCCTTATTCATTTTGGTTCACAAGTGTATGTCATTTCGATGTCATTTGTGTCCTCGTTTGTGTGCACATCATGTGTTTGTTAAAATCCTCTTTCATTGTTGGCTCATATTTGCATGGCATATTAAATTTTGCACTTTATTTCATTTGTGTTCGTAGTGTGCACGTCTAGTGTTTGACAAAAATCCTTATTCATTTTGGTTTACATGTGTCTGTCATTTTGATGTCGTTTATGTAGTCACATTTGTGTGTTCATTTATATGCACATCTTGTGTTTGTTAAAATTACTCACTTGTTGTGTGGTCACATTTATGTGTTCAGTTGTATGCACACCTCGTGTTTGATAAAATTACTCATTCACTTGTGGGTCATAGTTGTTTGTTCGTTATAGAACCCATGTTTAGTGTGTCGTAGTCACCATGGGTACGAGTGAGATTACCGATATTCTTAAGAGCATCCAAGCCACGATCGCGATAAATGAGAGGGAACTAGCCAAACAAGGAAACCGTTACACTTCAAATCCTAGGCGAAGTCCCGAAAGTAGTGATAGAGATTAGACTTAGGGGACACTCCTATCATTGTGAACCTGAACATGATCTTAATAGAAAATCTCTAAGGTTTAGTCAAGTAGAAGTTCCGGATTTCAAAGGTATGGCGAACCCTAACACCTTCGTGGAATGGTTGTCTAGCATAGAAGAGTACTTTGACTCTTATGATGTGTTGGATGGGTGTAAGGTCGAGTTCGCCAAAACGAGGTTGGTGGGCCGCGCTAAAACCGATTGGAATGATGGAGAGTTTCGACGCAAGATAGCTCAATGTAAGCCCATCATGCGATGGGGGGACATGAAGGAACGACTTATCGAGAAGTATGTTCCTTTCACGCACCGCCACCTCCTACGGTGTTTGGACGCTAAAATGGATAAGCATTGTGGTTTTCGCAAGTTTGAGTCTAGGAGCGTCTACACTAAAGAGAGCTTTAATTTCGGAGTTCAACCATTGAAACTCGCGAGTACTCCTACGAATCTCCAAATTGATAACGAGAAAGGAGCGAGAAATGACATCCTCAAAACTAGTGGTCGCAACAAATGTTACAAGTGTCACGGATTTGGACACTTTGAATATTAATGCCCCACAAAATTTCCCACTCAAAATTTATTGATGAAAAGAGAGCGTTCTAAGGAGCCGGAAAATGCGAATGTGAGAGAGGATGTTAATGACCCTAGTACTGTGGTCAGTGAAGAGGAAATAAAAAAATCGAAGAAAGTCTAGATTGCATTGAGGAGACTTTTATTTCCCTTGTGAGTAGTGATGTGGAGTCGCCTACACATGAGCCAACTAAGTCACCCACACATGATTCGATTGAGTCATTTACACATGATTTGTTAGTGTCCATGGAGTCAATTGTACACGAGTCCTTGTTGTTTGTAAAGTCAAGTGCACTTGAGTCTTTGGTTCTGGTTGAACCGAGTACACACGAGCCGATCAAGTCACTTACCCATGAGTCATTGGAGTCCGTTGAGTCGAGTCCATATGAGTCATTAGTGTCACTTGATTCAATCACACATGAGTCACTAGTGTCGATAGAGTCCACTACATGTGAGTCGTTAGTGTCGTATGCACATGAGAGTATCGAGTCCATAGATACACATACACATCATAGTTTCGAGTTGCATACCGCTTCACATTCTGAGTCTAGTTGTGAGTCAAGTTTTGAGTCTCATTCCGCATTGCATGCCGAAATTACGCTTAAAATTAATTTGTGCAATAGAGATTACAAATTATGGGTGGATTTGCCTATGAGCTTCAAGGAGTTTCAAATTGGTGAGCATATGATGGTTCGGGTTAATCTTGAACGATTCCCATCGGGAATCACGAAGAAGTCCCAAACTCGCGTTGCCGGACCTTTTAGGACGGTGGCAAGGAATGAACCTAAGGTATATGTGCTTAAGCTACCTCAAGGTATGGGGGGTTAGTTCAACACTCAATGTGGAAAACTTAGTTCCTCATCTAGGCTCAACCCCACTTCCTAGAACTCCTTTTCAAACGTCCTTTCTTTATGCACCAATCCCGATCCCACAACCTCTATCTTTTCTCCCTCCGAGCAAGATGAACAATAAGATCATTAAGAAGATCTCGGATGGTCATGTGGCACTCCCCGATGGCGGAGGGTTTCAAGGCTATTTTGTGAAGAGGGTTAGTAAGTTGATTTTCGAGAGTGCATGGGTCAATCATGAGAGAGTTTGTCACCTGAATTCCTATATTTCCGGCAGATATCATGATCACAGTTCTTTAGTGATGAGGTCCTTCGATACCGGGAGAGTTGCGGAGAAGCTTAAAAAATACTTAGTAGAGTGGGTTGGCAAGCCGAGCTATTGGGTTTGTCGAGAAGAGGTTCACCATGGGCGCCCCGATATAATCAACCGAGGTGATATTCATATGACACCAGGTGTCACTAGTGCTTGGGCTAGTTGCAAGGAGTTCCATCGTTCGAATCTCGATACACTTGACCAGTACTACATGTGTGTTACCTTTTGGGGTTAAGAAAATTGGTGGGGACGTCAACTTAACCGACCGATGCCAGGAGCCAGTTTCATCGGTGATGAAACATTTTGAGTCGGGGAGAATGACGGGGAACGCCGACACCAAGGACCTAAGGTTTAGGTTGTACAAGATGTACCGACGAAGGAAGAAGCGACTGAAGGGCCAAGGAACATCAAGAACCACCAATGGAAGGCCCTAGAGATCACCCAGGCATCATCAGGCAACAGACGTCCAGATTTTTGGGTGCTCACTGTTTTAGTGAGCACGGACGTCCGTAGGGCACCACGGACGTCCGTTCACTGTTTTAGTGAGCACGGACATCCGTAGTGCACCACGGACGTCCATGAGTAGGCGACGGACGTCCGTGGGTCCCAGGTCGGACGTCCATGAAAATCCGCGCCCCAACGTCTTAAGTGATGTAATTGTCATTTTTGTCCTTAGATTCTGCCCTTTTTTAAGTTACCATTTAGGATAACATAGTACTTTTTCATATTATGGTGTTTCTATTTGTAACTACTATAAAAGGTAATTTTGTAAGTCATTTTTGGAACTTGATTTTGAATTAATGAAAAGAGCTATCTGCTTTGGCTTGTGAGGAGCTTGAAGAATGAGTCTTCTTCCCCATTTGGGGTTTGGTGTGAAGCCAAGGGTGAGATGTCCATTATTCTTTATTTTTCTCATTTGATCTCCAATTCATAGTTGATCTCATATTTCCCCTAATCTCTTGCATCCTAATTTTTCCCTTTTGATTGATTTTCCCCACTCCTAAACCCTAGATTTAGAGTAATCTTGATGTCCATCCTTATGGATCGAATCCAATCCTACCCTTCGATCCATAACCGTTGTTGGGCTCGAGCTTGCTCGATTTGAGCCATTTAACCGCTTCGATTCAAAAGCCCTAGCAATGAGCTTTCGATTCCACGAAGAGATATGATCTAACGCCCCGACCTAGATGAAGCGAGAGTTCTATCTCTTGGATCGCCTCTTCCGTCACCCTAACGGATCCCACGCGTCGGATTGGACCCTACGTGAACCAAAGCATGGTCACCTAAGCGGAATCCCACAAAACCCCAAGGTATTGCTTTAATTTGTGATTTAATTGCTCAATTAATTAGTTTAACTTCGACAAAATCATCATATCATGGGCATTCACAGATTTCAGGGTTGTTGTCCCGCATCAATCTGCCCACTATTTTGAAGGTTATGATCCTCTGAAACTGCTAACTTGTTCAGATTTGGTGCTGATCTAAATTAGATTTGTTCTTGTCATGTTTTGACACCGTGAACAACGATCACTAGTAGGTTTTTAGCTACTCCCTGATTCATAGTAGTTGAGAGTTGCTCATTCTCATAAAATGGCATCAAAGCGGGTGTTTTCTGTGGGAAAACAATTGAAACTATCATTGCGGGTTGAATAAACAAAGACAACACGACTGGCTCGATTGGAGAGCGAAGCTCAAAGGGTGTTTCGAAAGTTTGATCGAATGATTCTTTTGCGTAGAAGCGAGCTGGAAATCCGAATTGACGTTGTTACATCACAATCTATGAAGAACTTACGCAAAAAAGTGTCAGTGTGGCATTAACACCTTCGTTCTTCATCGTGGAGTTTGAATATGAAGATGTGATTGTTGGAAGCGTCTTGAAGAAGATCAATGACCTGATCAAGTTCCAACGGTTGATCAAAAGCCCAATGAAAACTTCGACAGTGGAAATACAATAGATCAAGCATTTGAAGAGATTTCTGAAGGTGAAGAGGCTTCAATCTTCAACAAGAGGAAGGTCAATGGTTCGATGGCGACATTGATGCCGACAGGTGACGGATTCCCATCTCGACCAAATCCAACATTGATGGTGATCTTGGACACAAAAATTTGTTACATCCAATAACTGTTGACTCTCAACAGTCGAAGGATAGTGCATATGAGATTGAGGTAGCAAATCAAGGCTAAATCAAGGGACATGCACGGAACACAAATGAAGATTTTCTAAATTGGAAATTTCTCTATCATGGGACTTCTCTAGACACCGTAACTATAAAGCCTTCGAGGAAAGACCAAAAACGAGAATAAAATGGAAGGAAAGGGTAAGACTTAAAAGAGAAAGAGGTAAATTATGGAAGAAGATGTGACGAAGAAAATTTGGAAGACTCGATATAGATACAGCAAAGCATACGTGAAAATCAACTCATCGGAGTTGAGCTTTTCTCAACCCGGGGAGAATGATGCAGGACATTAAGCAATATAATCGAAAAAGGGGAACTGGGATCTTAATCTCGAGATTAAGATCTGAATCGCAAGTTCTTTGGATTTTATTTCAGCATTGATACAAAAATGAAGATTTGTTTTGGCTCAATATCTTGAAGAGGCCTGCCTCTATCTCCTCTTCTATCCGATCTCTATCTCTTCTCTACTACCTACTTGGTTGGCTTTCGGACATATGGGCAACGTTCATGAGATGGAGAAAAAAGTTTTCGGGGGTGTGAAAGACTCGTCCAAGATGGATGGCGGTATTCAAGATTCGAGGTTTTTATTGATCTTTTGAAAATCAATTTTTTCAAGTAATCGAGTCCTAGATTTTAGGGATAAAAGGAAAGAAAGTTATCAATTTACATTATAGAAGTCTAAATAAGTCTTAATTAGGAATAGTTCGTAATTCTAATTAGAATTAGAATAGGAGTTCTCTTTCATTTTCTTATATATGTAAATTTGTATAAGCATAAAGAATTAATGTGAAATTTTAAAATAATATTTTTGTGACATCTTTTGAGAAAATCATGGGTTCTTACCCTTTAACCTTTTGTGAAAGATAAAGGGATTTTGAGCCCCTTACCTTTTGTGAATCTCGAGGGTTTTAATCCTCTAGCATTGGCAGATTATTTTGAGGATGATGATCCTCTGAAACTGCTAAGTCTTGTTCAAATTTGGTGCTAATATAAATCAGGGTTTTCCTTGTCGTGTTTTGACACGGTGATCATTAGTAGGTTTTTATCTACTCCCTGCTTCATAGTATTTGAGGGTTGTGCATCCTCATTAGAGGGGGTAAAGAAAATGAGAGAGAGAGAGAGAGAGAGAGAAAGTGAGGGTGAAAAAAGAACCAAAAAGTTGAATAGTAAAAATAAGTGCAGAGTTTTACATTATGAACTTTTTCCCAAATTATTGATATTATCAGCCGAGTTTTTATAATTTGAAAATCAGGGGATACAAATGATACATTGAATGGAATGGCTGATACATGGAGGGGTGTCGATACATATGAATTTATCAACCCGGTGACCTTCAAAACCAATACGTATCCGAAGATATCCAAAAAATTTTGAAATGTGATTTGGAGCCTATGATAGGTCATAGAGACAAATCGACTGGTGGAGGCTAAGGATGAAATGCACTCCATATAAATATATTGAGTTTTTCAAGTTATGTACGAAAAAAGAGTAACTAGTGTATGAACTACGTGCTGACAGACAACAGAGCTTCCAATCAAATTATCAAAGTATTCAAATTATATAAGCTGGTACGCCAATGGCACCAGTGGTAAATAGAGATACAATCTCGTAATTGGCCATTGCATCCAGTACCAAGCTTTCAAACCTTCACTCAGGAATTCTGTTAGGACATGCATAAGCAGGGATGAATAACAAAGCAAAAATACTGTGTTAACAATGATTCAAGTTATTCAAAGTTACAAAATAGTTATAAAAAAAATTCACACGCAAACAATTCAGTACACACCTAATCGAAAAACAGTATCCAAAAAATTTGAGACTGCAATATAATCTCCACACATTCTCTAAAATATATTCAAGTAGCCAAAACTCTACAAATAATATTGATAAAACAAAAACTCTCTGCCCCACAATCGGAACAGTACCTAAAATCAATAATTTCAGATAACGAAATTATAAAAAAGGGTAAAATGAGGTATGTATGAATAATGACGAACCTCAAAAGAAACAACCAAAAAACGAGCAAAAGAAATCGATTATGCAAAATGAAAAAAACTCCAAATTTTCACATTTTACCCTAGTAGTCAATCACCAAAGCCACGAAAAACGAAAAATTTCACAAGTCTCAGAAACTAAAACCCTAATCCAAACAAAACTACGGACAACACATAAACAAAGACCAAAAATAATCAAACATCAAAAGGAACCGAGAAATCGAACCTAAAACGGGCGGAGGAGCGGGAAGGCGCTTGCGGAAGACGGAAGAGAATAATCTGGTGGCACTAGTGGTGATGATTCTGGACGCTGGATCAACGAGCTTCGAGAACCAACCGTTTCGGTTCGATTCGATAGGGTTTCTGAGAGCGCGATGCGCGGTAGGCGGTCGATCGTATGGTGTTGGAGCTCTTTTGAAAGGGCGCCTCCGAAACTTGCCCCCGATTCCGCCCTCGTATGAGCCTGCCGCCGCTGTCGACATGGGAGAAAGAGAGACGTAGAGGAGAGAGAGAGTGAGTGAACGAGTAGGGTTTTTTATTCGAACGAGCGACGAAAAAAGCAGGAAGAACGGAGGCCTCGCGAGAAAAAAAGGGGGAAAAATAATGAAAGAAGGATATTTACTATCCTCACCGACATGGGAAGATAGATGATCCCACCGTCATCTATCCAACGCAAGTTTTGTCTAAGAATAGACATTCACGATTTTCAGGGGCTTAAAATCTTTGAACAACCATCCCTATGTCGTTTGGAAAGTATGACCCCCATCTCCATCACACACATTTGTAGCTTTGAAGTGGATGATGGAGATCATTTTTCGTCCAAATATTTTTAAAAAAGATTTTCATATCATATTCTTCCTTCTATCATATGGTCATTTATGTATTCTAGGTGACACATCCCAAAACTTTGCCTTAAGATCAGATTTTAGTATGATGTGTGTATTATATTAACTTAGGATTAATTTTGGGATGTATGATATGTGGAATAAAGCACTAATAATTTGATAGTATTTTTATGAGCTAAAGATTCATTGTATAAAAGATTGGGAGAAAAAATAATTCCTATTGTCCTATTTAAAGCGATTAATGCATACCGAGTTGGAGAGGGGAGGTAGGTTTATGAAGTGAAAAACCCAATCCTAAGTCCATACATGCTTTAGGCATTAGGACGAGAGATATTATTAGCGAATGGAAAGTCCTCTAGCCACTAAAATTTTGTCAAATTTTGACGTTTTAGAGATTTTACGACTCTTTGGCATGGAGAAGTCAGCTTTTTCCTTTTTGACAACAATCAATGAGGTTGTTAAATAGATTGGGTAAGGTTCTTGTTGGGCCTAAACTGGCTGATAATTAAGCAGATCAGATGTGTACGTTGAACCCAGCCCAATAAACATTATGGTACGTCCGATCCTGGGCTGGTTTCAGGTTGGGACAGCCCATTGGGACCAGCTATCGCGTGCCCTATAAAGGCAGTAATGGGGCTCGGTTGTCTCAGCCCATTAGATCCCTATAAATTGATTGACGACTCTTCGTAGGTTTGATGCTTTTATGATTTAGTGACACTTCATTAATCCAAATTGTTATATGGTGACGTACAAATTATGTTATGTCTACATATTATTATCCCTAAATTTTGTGATGTGTGGTACTCATGGTCATAATTTATTTTAAATTTAGCCGAAAGATTGCATTATTAAAGATTTTCTATTGTATCAAGAGCCTTCAAATGAATAATGGTACACATTATATCAAGATCAAAATTTCAGCCGAAATGATCGAGATTTCGGTTTCGGTCCCCACCGAAACTGAAATGAAATCTGAAAATTTTGGTTTTTTGTATTAGTTTCAAAAATTCGGCTGAAATTTTGGTCCAAAAATTCGGTTTCGCACGGTCCCCACCGAAACTAAAACGAAATCTAGAATTTTGATCCTTACATTATATCATCGTAGTCACATATGACCTATCTTTCCTCTGGTCCACGTTACCATGTCTGACATTTTATCCTTGCTAGTCCTATTGTGTATACATGGCCCCTCTTATCATCGTTCAAATATTTGACCCCTTCTCTCTCTCAAATATTTTTGACTTTTTTTGGAGACAACAAAAGAAGCTTGAGGTACTCTAAACACTAATTCTAACTCTTTGTTTACCTCTAATCATTCAAATTTGTCTATGTAGTTTTTTTAAATTTGCATCAAAAGCTTTTATGTTCTCAAAACTTGATTTCTTGCTTCATATAATTTATGTACATCTTCCCCTAAGTTGCAATCTTCGATATACTGCGGCAAATGGTTGGGGTATGTTGATAACTCTGAAGACAATCAGGTCACCAAATCATGCTCTATCAGGTTTATCAATCAAATGCTTCAATACTCCAGCTTTGTAATTTTGTAAAAACTATCTTTAAAAATTAGGGATAATAGAGAGACATGCCTCAAAAATAAATTTTTTAGTAAAAAATGCCTCACCTCAAATATTTTAGAAAAACAGCGCTTTCACGAATTTTAGAACTTCAGAAAATCGTGAAAGCACGATTTTTTAATTGAATTTCGTTGATGATGAGAGCAAGGCTTGGAAATAGGGGCGAGGGCCTTCCTCAAACTCAAAGGCTTACCAATGTCCAAATAAAAGGCTGATGCTTCCGACTTAAGATTTGACTGTGGAATGAACGGTGTTGGTCCCACTCCTGCAAGTGAGTGCAGGATGTCTGTGATCCTTTGGCCCTAGGTCTTCATTGTCAAGAGGAGCTTGATGTATAGGTTTTAATTATAACTTTAACCATCAATAATTTTTTATAAAAAAAATTAAAAATCCAATCCGTCTTTACCAGTGGATGTATCATCATGAGCTACCCTAAGATAATATATTACATTAAGTAAATAGATGTCTGAATCAAAAGGTATCGAGGTTTTTAAATTTATAGATTACTCTTTCATGCAAGTGAGTAATTACCTTTTAGGCTATTTTCAGAAGTTCGAGTACATATTTTACTGAAAGTGATCAATTCCAAAAACCTAAATGAAAAATTGATTACACATTCTATTTTATTTACTTAAACTAAAGCACTCAATCAAACTTGTTGACTAAGACATTTGATTTCGGACATAATTTTTAACTTATAAATATGAGCCCTCCCTACGTGGTTTAGGGACATCCTTTCTTATAATTTTGAGGTATGAAAATGCTTAATAATAAAGCACATTCTATTGCACACACTTGAAAAGTCGAGGAAGTTCGGGCCTAGAGACGGGTTCTCTTATTCTTAATTTTCATCTTCCTCACTTAGTATCTACTTATCACATCCTTCCAATGCTTGGTGTAACTATTATACCTCTCTCCACCTTTATTCGGGCTTCGAAGATTTGGGAATGTTGGACTCAACTTTTATTGAGATAGTGCCTCCTAGGAGGTACTACCAAGCATGGGAAGAAGGCGATAAGTAGATACTTTTTTTCTTCTTATAAACAACAAAAAAACAGATAGTAACATAATGATCTATGATCGAAACTTTTTTCAATCACTTGCTCGTGATAGCCATAGCCTAACTCCCTGAATAATATTCGACTTCCATGTATTAATTATATATAACTAGCATTCATTTCGAGCGAGGATCAAACTCCTCTTTTGAATATGATTGGGTCATATTATCATGACTCAGAATTCTACCCAATCTCAAGGGCCTAGAATCCCTTGTTATAACACTGCACGCTTGTCACGGCGATAAGCAAGCATACATACCATCTTATAATTCATCAAGGAAATAAGATCGAGGCATGTAAGTATTAAATTAAATGGCTCATAAATAAAGGCAGAAAGCATAATCGACAAATAATTTCTTATCCATGCATCTAGAGATAGAGAGAAAAATAAACTACGATTTCACGTAGGGTAAAATCATCTCAAACGTAAAATAAATCAACAAGAAACGTCTCTCAAGAAAATAAAAAGGGTCTAGAGCTAAAGGAATGTTCAAGGCTCATAATAGTTTGCCGGATATACGCTCTCATCCAAGTGGTAGCCAACATCCTTATCTTCATAAGCCGCCTCCGCTATAGCTGCCTTCACATCATCGTAGGTAGGATGATCTGAGTTCTCACCTGCAGTTGTTAAATTTTTTATTTTTATTTTTATTTTATTTTGGAAGGGGGAGGGGGGTGAGTTTACTCAATTGCGTAAACTCAGTAGGTTGCATAATCGAACCACCATAACTTACTCAAGTGATCGTGTGTGCAATCGCTTGAGTTGCGGTGCATTTTGAAGATAAAATCAATCAATTTTACATGATAAAAAAAATATTCATAATTTCATAACATATTATCTAAAATTGAAAACTAAATCATAGCAGGAAATGTATATGATGCATCTTATGGGTCAAAAAATCGTCCGATACCGATACGTATCGATTTTGGACCTGGGCGGTACGATATATTGCCTATGTATCGTACCCCTTAAAAAAATGGGTAATTATCGCCCGATACGGGTAATGTTTCGCCCGTATTAGATGATACGGACGATACATTCAAATTATCGGGCGATAATTTAAATTATCATCCGATAATTTGATTTATGAATTTTTTGAACAAAAAAAAAGTATCAAAACGATACATTCAATGTATCGCCGATACATTGAATGTATCAGACGATACAAATACGTATCGAACGATATGAACGATATGTATCGTCCGTATCTACCGATACGGACGATAATTTAATTTTTTAGATTTTTTGGAATATATATATATTGAAACGATACATTCAATGTATCGCCGATACATTAAATGTATCGGACGATACGCAATACATATCGTCCTGAACTTCAAAACGATATGTATCGAAAATCCAATATTTTAACCCTTGATGCATCTAATTTATATTTCTTTTCCTATCTGTCTTCTCAATTTATCATACATGATATATCTGAAGTCATATTATTACTTCATATGCCTACACAAAGTACTTTATATCTTACTTATTTTATTTAAACGATCAGTGTAATATCCCAAAAAATTGCGTTAAATAGTGGCCTCGAAATCCGTGCCCGATTGGTCATAGGCTTGACCAAGTAGAAGTTCACTACTTGACTCGAGGAATGATAAACGGATGCGATTTGAAATTAAAGCAAACGTGTGGAGTGTGAGGTGAGATTTGGAACCACATACACCCATCTGGAGTGTATGTGCTCAACACATAAATAATGAGTATAAAAGGGTTAAAGAACCCTAAAATACTCTTGTTTGATTGTTGAAGAGAGTTAAGAAGAGAGAGAGAGAGGGAGAGAAGTAAAGAGGGGTTGTTGTGCAAGGAGTGAATGTAAGCCAAGACGGGATTCGAGCATTTAAGGCCAGATTCGACGTGAGGGATCCGCTAGAGACAAAGCTAAAACCCTAGCCTTTCAAACCTCTTGATCCAATCAAATTGAGAATTGATTGAGGTAAATTTTGTTGAATTAAAGGCATAGATTGTAGAAGTTTAATGGTGGTCAAGAACATTTAAAATCATAAGATAAAGGCTTAGAAAAAGAAAGAAAATTGTTTGAGAAGGATTTGGAAGAACAACCCGAAAAGGAGGCTAAGTATGGCCAAATCGATTAATCGATTTGGGATTTCGATTAATCGATTTGGTCTGAGAAGTTGAAAAGTCGTGAAAGCCCGATTTCGATTAATCGATTTGAATTTCGATTAGTCGATTTGGAAATCGACTAATCGACTGAGAAGCTCCAGCCACTGGAGGAAAGTAACCTGGTGAAATCGACTAATCGAATTGGAATTTCGATTAATCAATTTCGGATTTCGAATAATCAATTTGAGATCGATTAATCGATTTTGTGATTTCGATTACTCGATTTAAGAATTGACTCCATTATGTTAGAGACTTCGATTAATCGAATTGGGATCGACTAATCGAATTGCATTTCAATTAATCGATTTGGGAATCGATTAATCGACTTTAACAGTTTTGCTTAAACTTTATAGTTGACTTTGAGATTTTGGGAGGGTCTTGGACCTTCTTTGTTATATCTTTAGTGATAAGTTATATGTGTTATATTGTACCATAGGTGGTACGTATGATCATGAGCACAAGGAGTCGCGTGGGACCTTGATGCTAGGAGTTTCAAAGACTTGAGGTAGGGAACACCTTGACCATGTACTTTAATGTCAAGAGCATGTAAGTAGTGATATAATTATTAAATTGAAGTCATTTAAAATCATGAAAAGCTTTGTGAAAATGGGTGTGTGTGTGTGACACCACGAATGTGATACGGGCATTTGTGTGATGCAGGTGATTAAGAACCAATAATTTAATGAGATTGAGACATCCCCAGGGGATGAGAAAGTAATAAGAGCATCAGGTGTGATGCGGGTATGTATACGTCCCAGGGATGTATACATAAGATTGAATAATTACTGTTGAGGCCTAACTGATATAAGATAGCACACTTACACGGTGAATAACTATATGTAAAGCACATGTTATTTTTGTTATTTGAGGTTTGGAGGATACTTCACCAACGTGACAGGATACCCACGACTAGCGCGACAGGATATCCGTGACCGGTACGACGGCGAATCTGTACACCAGCACGGAGGTTTATCCGTGACCGTAAGTACATCCCAGGGATGTTGTGTGATATTTAACCCGGCCGCCTAGTGAGAAAGGGGTTTGGGTCGTATTCCCAGGGAATATATTTTTACAACTGTCTAATTAGATGACGATGAAGGGTATCTCATCGGGGCTCGATGCTATATTGCTAGGGGATTACTTAAGTTGAAGATTTAAGTTTTGCTTTAAGTTTGTTCAGTGTCATTCATGATTAAATCAACAGTAATGTAATACATGCAACTTACCAGTAAATTGAGTGTAAATCATCTGCTTTTAAATTGATTTTCTAGCAAATACATAGATTCATCATGCTTTGAATATCATGGAATATATGTGAGTTTTGATTTATATGTTCATTGTGCTGTTCTCTATTGAGCTAGGATGTAGCTCACCCTTTAGACTATACGTCGCAAGTCCACTGATAGCAGCAGCGGAGGCTTCGGGAGACGTGGATCCGGGTGATTCGAATTGCATACCTGGAGACGAGTTGGAGCCTCTTCCCGATGACTTCTTCTAGGTGACTCTGCTGAGCACTTTGATAGATAGTCAGTTTTGTGAGCAAATTAGTGCAGCTTGGTATGTCAAGCCTTTATTTTTGAAACAATGTAATTAAACTAGATTATTCTTTTGGCGAACCATCTGGGGTGATCTGATTATCACCGATGGTTTTGGTCGGTTCTCTATTCATGCAGTGGCATGAAAGTAGAACTGTCTTTTGAATATGCCAGTTGGGCATATTAACGTTTTCCGCTTTAATGAGATTAATTGCTTTATTTATTAAGTGGTGCTTGTTATACCAATGTTCCGTTCTAAGCTTTGGGGCACAGTCTGGAGGATCGTACTGATGGCACGGGTTTCGGGGCATCGAAATCCAGGCTGTCACAATCAGTGTCAGCGCCGCTGCTCGAGTCCACCACACAAGGTCTATGTTTAGATAACTACCTAAGTTTCATATCATAACATAAACCATCATCCAGCCAGACGAGGTTACGCGTATCAGTAAAACAGGTTCTCTTAAGTCGAAACCTTCAGTGTCCCCTTAGTTCAAGACAAAACTATCATATTGTCGTTAAGACCCGTCTTCACTGCAAACTTTAGGCTCTTACGATGGCTCGTAAGGTACGACACGTGTAGAAATTAATGCATGTTTAACTGACCTTCACAATATATCTTATCATATCATTATTCGATTCTAGACTTAGATCTCCCCCCCGATTTCATATTGACGTAGGCTTAAATCTTTAGTTTCTTATCATATTTGTATCTTAACAATAATATTTCTCATCTTTTTCTCATAACTTAATTAGAGTGGACCATGATGCGATAGGTTTCACTAAACTACACTATCTAATTAAGAACGGGTTTCGTAATAACCTGAATGTACTTCGTGTGACAGCCCATGCTCTCATATAGGTGTTGCATTCGTACATGAATACTTACATTCTAAATTTCACGTGACCGTAAAAGAAATCTCACCGTGACGAAGATTTATGTCATGTGTTGTATCCTATTTCTTAACATATCATGTATATGCTCTATCGTAGTTTCTTATATGGTGTATGTCATATGATAAAAATGAAGCATATATAAGAAGGAAATTATTGCATTCACCCTAAGCATTTTGTCAACATAATGAAATCAATATGGAGCATAGAACTGTTGGAAGTAACAAATCAAAAGAATAATGGGTGCATGTGTTAAAGAAGAAGTCTTCTAATAACAATAAAGTCTGGTCTTGAGTATGATCGATTCCTTTGCCACCTCTCTAGTCTTAGGCCTGTTCTCTAGGTGAAATTTGTTTTTTTAGTTTCTTTGTTTTGACAATTGTTTGTAAGCTCTGTATTTCCCTATAAAAGGAGATCATGAGATTCAAATAAAAAGTATCTTTTGTTTGAGTAATAAATTCATTAGTTTCACATTTCGTACAACTCTTTCTCTATTTATCCTGTTTCTTTTATAAACACCAACATAGTGGTATCAGAGCCTATTTGCCTTACAACTTTTCCTTTTCTTTGCTTGTTCACGGCCATGTCATCAAACTTGGTCCAACTTCAAGTTCCTAAGTTAACAAAAGAAAATTTTGAAAAATGGTGCATCCAGTTCAAAGCACTGTTTGGTTCACAAGATTTGTGGGAGATGATTAGTAATTGATATATTGAACCAAGTTCAGAGGAAGAAGCGCTCTACACTGCTGAACTGAAGACCGTTCTCAAAGATCACCGAAAAAAGGATAAGAAGGCTCTCTATCTACTGTATCAAGGATTGGAGGATGATATGTTCGAAAAAATTTCATAAGCGTCAACAAGCAAGGAGGTCTGGGACAAATTGAGCACAATATTTAAAAGAGTTGAAAGAGTAAAGAAGGTACGATTACAAGCTTTAAGAGGTGAATTTGAAGTAGCTTGCATGACAGAAGGAGAAACAATATCGAATTATTACTCACAGCTGATTGCGATTGCCAATCAAATGAATAGGAATGGTGAAAAACTTGATGATGTTCGTCTGATGGAGAAGATACTGAGATCTCTCACACACAACTTTGAGCATGTGGTAATAGCAATAGAGGAGTCCAAAAACTTGGAAACTATCAATACAAAAGAACTTTTAGGTTCTTTGCGAGTTCATGAGTAGCGTATTCTAAAGAATACTCAAAGCACTAACACTACAACAGAGCAAGCACTAGAATCAAAGCTCACACCAGAGAATTCAGGTGGTGAACGTGAACATGGCCGGGGTCCTTCACAACATGGTGGCACATCCTATCATGGATGAGGTAGAGGTCGCGATAATTATTCCCAAACTGGATATGGCTGAGGTAAATCAAATGTTCAATGCTTTCAATGTATAAAATTTGGACACCATTCATCCAAATTTTCAAATAAACTTGAGAACTATGCCAACCTAGCTGAAGCTTCTAATGATATTACTGAGGAGCCTACTCTTCTTTTTGTCCACAATGACTTCGTTGGACAAAATAATGTCTAATATCTTGACTTTGGTGCTTATGTGTGGGACGAAGGAATATTTTGTGAATCTAAAAGAAGAAACTGGTGGATCAGTAAGTCTTGGTGATGGCTCTAAATTACAAGTCGTAGGGAGGGGACAAATCCAAACTTATCAGAAGGATGGACAAGTCAGGTACATTTATGATGTCTATTATATTTCTAGTATAAAAAATAATATTCTTAGTCTTGGTCAGCTACTTGAAAAAGGAGATATTATTCACATGGAAGACAATCAACTCTATCTAAGAAATGTAAGTGGACAACTCATTGCTCAAGTTCAAATATTGCAGAATCGCTTGCTCCCTCTGCAGTTGCATACCACAAATGAATCATGTCTCCTTTGACTGATTGAAAGTGAGTAAGGAAAATGGCATTTGCGATTTAGGCATATTCATTTTAATGGGCTAAGGCTGTTATCTTCGACAGGCATGGTGATCGGTTTTAAATTGTACCCTTGCAAGTGCACAAGGTCAGTTGTAGCACGATAAAATCAAGGGTGTCGAACCCCCAGGGAAGTGCGAAATTAAATTAATTCTTAAAGAGACTTAAGACGCCCAAGGAAGTACCAAATGAGAGAAAGTCAATTTATCAAACAATTACCACACAATTCTAGATGCAATGAGAGTAAATTAATATAAGCAAGAACTAATTATGACAAGAAAATGGCAATTTAAGAACTGGTCAAGGAGTTAGCTAACCCTAGATTCGTAACTTTTCTACCATCAAACTCGCAATTTCATATTACGTCAAAATACCATCATTTATTAAGAAAACAAATGAATCGAGAAGAACATAATTATTGATCCGACATACCCTAGCTAAAAACTATGACTCAGCCTATCATTGCGGTATGAATCACGTAAAAAATATAGCGTATCTCAAAATTCGACATCATGATAATGATAAATCAATCATTCTACAGCCCAAATTGGCCTGCAGGAACAAATCTAGATAGAGTGCCTCTTTTACGGTCGTTGCTAACCACGATCAACGGCTTTAAGCGAGCACTTGATAATATTCAATTAAGCACACATTTTTTACAGAATGGTTCAATGACAATACTATAAAATTATAGAATTAATAATAGAACAGTTACTTATCTAAGGTTCGCTTCCTCCTTGAACAAGTGATTTTAGCTGCTCATCCTCAGTGTATAAGCCCGTTGTAGATCCGAAGATATCATATTAATCATGCACCTTTATTTATTAAAAAATTTCTCCTCATAATGCTTTTATTCTTAGGTACAATCTATGCTTTAAAAGTTGTAAAGAGCTACCAAAACCCTAATATAATCTACTAAGAGAAGAATGACCTAAAAATAAAAGAGAGAACGAGCGCCCTCAACCCTAAGTCGTCGCTTTCCTTTTATAGGGAGCGGGCAAATCATTTTCCCTAATAGTGTCAATCGATTGAGCTTAAAATTTCAATCGATTGAATTCAAATTCGAAATAAGGAGGGCGAAATTGTCTTTCTTGTCAATTGATTGACATTTGGTTCTCAATCGATTGACACATAGGGGCAAAGTCTTCATTTTCCTGGTGGATGCTGAACTAATTTACGGATTTTGATGCTTCTATTGACCTCTTGGTCCACAGTTCTTGTGTAACCTTTAATTGCCCTCTTTTATGCTCTTTAGCGATCCAACAGTCAGAAACACCTGTACTCACTAAAACTATATAACAGCTGTCAGATGCTCTCATCAGATAACTAAATGTAGGAATTAAGGTATAAAATATAGTCACATTTCGGCACCAATCACACTCCTAAACTTATACTTTGCTAGTCCTCTAGCAAAAAGAATAAAAAATAATTAAAATGAATGTCACTTTCGTAAGGAATATGATTGCATTTAGCATATGCGATAAGCCTTTAAACCCTTAGGTGATCCCTAGTGGAGGAGTTGTGTCTCCTGAAGGTTTCCAGTGAAGATACCCACAAACTTCATAAAATTATGAATTCCAAAATTGTAATCATGCCCTTAGGTAATTAAATGTTTCGTAAAATTTTTATAAAATGTTCCCTACCATGCTAATTTTATCAATACTCGTTCAATTCAATCCATTGTTTTTCCAATAACTCATGATTCATGCCCCAATGTGTAATGCACTTTCCACTGCTAGAATTCCTTCATCAGAGAATAAATTCAAACTAGGAGTCTTTAGATCTTATGTCCTGACTCAATCCTCATCATAGGTATACACTCAAAACAAAATCACTCCGATAAATGATTTATATTTTCATCTACATGTGAGATGAAGTTACAGCACGAATTGAAAAAATCTCACATGATATAAGAAAGACGGTGCATCAAAGAATTTTAAAAGTTATCTCATAAGGAATGATGTTTGTACCCTAAACATGTTATACCAAATACCATAGTTATTGCATCATCACTCTCCATAAGGCATTTACTAACCGAAATCAGATCACGAAGGTCTTTTCTATGGTTGTAGTGGGGCTCTGGTGAAGGTTATGAAGGAAAGGGAAATCGGAGATCAAATTTCTCTGAGAAATCGGAAAAAGAAATACACTTTAATTTTCTAACTTTACACTATTTCTTTCTTAGATTTTTTCAGAATTTCTTTTTCTTTTTATCAACTTTTCTCCTTCTTTTCATTCCTTTCTTTTTCTTTTTAACATCACCTTTTATTTTTTTCACATATTTCTCATTTCTCTACCTCTTGCACAAAGATATATATATATATATATATATAATTATTTTTTTCTCTCTCCTTTTATTCTCATATTTTTCTGCCATATGCTCCTTGAAATTATTATTGTCATAACTCTTCACTTTTTCTCTTATTCTCATCCCTCTTTCCCAATTTCTCAGAGATTGAAGGGTTAAATTTTGTAATTTTATTTTTCAAACTGGTGTAGGGTATGGTTAATATAGCTTACCAAGGAATATTTAGGATAAAAATTTTCAAGCAAGGCTCAAAGGAGGTGCAAAAAGATAAATCAATATAAGGTGAGGCATTTTAGAAACAAACGAGCCAAGGATGGCCTTTATTCATTTCCTTTCACGATGGTAATGATGCCTATTTATCTTAAGTTTAAACGCAATGAGTTCTAGTGCAATGATATAAAGCATGCGAAATAAAGAAACAGAGATAAAATGTATGAGATTCCAACAATTAAGCACAAATTTCAAAGATGCTCCGAATTTATTTTAGCACTCTTCAAGAACGAGGAAAAAGTTCTAAAGCTCACGGGGTTTAGTCTTTCTTAGGATCCTAGAATTCCAAGTTTTATATTTGATTCTCAAACTTTGGAAGTAAAGCATAGTAATATTACAAGATTTTTCGAACAAGGATCATGAAAAACATTATTCAACACATATTAAAATTAATGAGCATTTGTAGAATGAACATGGTATGACGACAATTTTTAAACGAATTTTCGACTATCTACACTTCAAGGTCATGAAATTACAATTCAGATTTTATAAGTTCACTAGAGATCAGTCAATCGATTGACTTACTGTCCTCAATCGATTGACTAATGCAGGATTCTAATATTGGATTGACAATTTTGCTGTCAATCGATTGATTCGTTCAAATCAATTGATTGACAGCCTTTAACCTGCTGGAAGTTTCTGGGCTGATGGCTATCAGTCAATAGATTGAGACAATGGTCTCAATCGATTGACTACTACTCTTTTCAACTTCGAAAACAACCATTGAAAAATATATATTTTTCTCAAAGTTTTTTTTTTTTTTTTTGAACAAATACAAATACAACACTCCCAAACCTGAATCTTTCAATGTCCTCATTGGATTGATTTTGAAAAGTGTATGAGACCCCCAAACCTGTTAAATGCAATCGAGAACTAAGAAGGCTGACCAAGTGAAAGGTATTGTGATTTGAACATTAAAACTTGAAACAAAGACATTTAACTAAATTAAAGTTTTATTAAAATTGTAATTTAGTACATTTATTAAAAACATAAAGAGCTAATTAAAATAACCTAATCTAAAAACATTAAAAATGAAATAAACTCTAAAAGACTCTCAAATCTAAATCCTAAATTACTCCTATCCCTTAGTTATCATTGGAGGCCATCGCTTGCTTCGATCTTGGAAACATCAATCTCCACATCTCTTCGGTGATACCGATGCCACCGGGTGGAGGAACTGGAGCATGAGGTGGTGATGGAGTCGGCAGAGATGTTGATTCTAAATCAATGACTTCAAAATTCGACAAATCCAGCGGTGGTCCAGGCAAGTGGTATCGCGTTCGTTTCTGAGCCAGTTCCGCCAATTTCTTGGTCATTGATCGGGTACAGTATTTGATTGAATCCATGATGCGAATGTAGGGAAGATGGTTGATCTTCTGGACCGAAGGGATAATTTAAAAGAAGTAACCTAAGGGGGTTTTAAATAGAGACGAATTTCCAAAACACGGAACTCTAAGGACTCTACTCAAATATGGATTTTCGGGATTGAAAGACGTATTCTTTTTGGAAACTTTATTAGTCAATCGATTGAGTCGGTGGCCTCAATTGATTGAGAAACCAAAAGTTGCTTTTCGCAGTGAGTTTTCGATTATAATCAATAAAAGCAGGTTTGGAAATTCTATTCCTGACAATCAGAGCATTCTGCTCATCTCAGCCTCAATCGATTGAAGTGTTAAATTCAATCGATTGACTGTATCCATGTGTACTTGATTTAATTATGAACAGTGACTTTTAGGTCTTAGTCAATCGATTGAAACAAACTTGTCAATCGATTGTTAGTTTCCACTTCATTGTAGATTTTAGTATTTAAAATTGTAAATCGAGTGTAATATCACACTCGATCGATTGACTGATGAAATTAGACACCAATCTGAAACTACACAGAAAAATAACACACCGAATCTACCCATTTTCATTCATCCAATGTTGATTTGATTACAAAAAAAAAAATGTGACCCCATCATCATAAATCCATAATACTAAAAAGAAATCCTACATACCTTCGATTCGTCGATCACACAATAAAAACACACCAACAAACTATCAAACATAAAACACTAAAACATCATAAACAAACACTAAAGCAACCACTAAACACCATCATCATCATCATCATCATCATCTCCCTCTCCATCCATCGCTGCTCGCGCTCCTGCAATGAAATTATCGACTTGCCCCGGGAATGATTGTCGGACAATTCGTATGAGAAGAAAACTCTGAAACTAGGACCGTCAATCAATACCTCCAACTATTGCACTCAACCCATCCATCCGGCCTTGAGGCGAGCAACAGCTGCCTCGGTGTTAAATTCAGGGACCTCTTCAGGACGAGGTTGTTGAATGCCGCCACGTTGGCATTGTGCGAGGTTTGGATGGGGAGGAGGAAAAAAGGGAATACGGAAGGCTCGATTTGCAAGAGGCTTTTGAAAAAGGGGACTATGGTTGTTCCCTATATATAATTTGCACCTCAATCGATTGAGTTAGTGTCCTCAATCGATTGAGAGTAAACGATGTCGCGAGAATTGCAAAGGTCAGAGGGATGTGGAGACGATGTGGAACAATCTCCCATGCAAATTTAATGTCGATCGATTGAATTGTTGGTGTCAATCGATTGACACAGGGCTTTTCGCGAAAAGTCCCGACATTTGACATCTTGAGAACCAGCGAACTTAAGTCTCCTGTCAGGTCAATCGATTGAGGTGTTAGTCTCAATTGATTGACATTATAGTGCCCCTTGACCAAGCCGCCATCGAAAAGATGCATCGGTTGACGCTTTGATTCTAGAGAACCTCCCATTAATTCGAGGTGAGTTCAATCGATTGAGATACCAGTTTCAATCGATTGAATTAATGATGTGCCGATTGGTTTGGCACACAGTTAAAGAGATGAGATGATGATGACTTGAGACATCAATCGATTGAAAAGAGCAATTATTAATCGATTGAGCATTATACAAGGTCAATCGATTGACTTTTCTCAAGTCAATCAATTGAGAAAGACTCTCTATCTGGGTTGACTCCCAGAAAGCGCTGAGTTTACATATCGACAGCTCGACCATTTCTTTTTCATATTGTCGGCTCAATGAGATTTGTTACTTCAACCATCATTTGGAGTCTCGGCTCAAACATCAATTTAAGACGTTGACCATTTACTTTTAGGATTCGATCATCCTTTAAGTCTCTAATCTCTATAGCACCAAATTCGGATGAGGAAATGACCTGAAAAGGTCCCACCCATCTTGAGCATAACTTTCCTGGATAAAGTTTTAGCTTTGAATTGAGCAGCCAAACTTTTTGCCCTTCATGAAATTTCTTTCTGGATATTAACTTATCATGAAGCCTTTTGGATCTTTCCTTATATAGCCTAGCATTCTCATATGCTTCATAACGTAACTTATTGAGTTCGTTTAGTTGCAAACGACGGTTTGATCCAGCAGATTGCATCTCAAAATTAAACTGTTTGATAGCACAAAAAGTTTTGTGTTCAATCTCAACTGGAAGGTGGCAAGCCTTCCCAAAAATAAGCTGAAATGGAGACATTCTGAGTGGTGTCTTGAATGTCGTCCTATATGCCTAAAGAGCATCCGATAGGCGAAGAGACCAATCTTTTATGTCTGTTCTGACAATCTTTTCTAAGATCCGCTTCATTTCACGATTCAACACCTCAACTTGCCCACTAGTTTACGGATGATAAGGAGTTGCCACTTTGTGAGTGACTCCATATTTTTTCATTAAAGTTGTAAATCGACTATTGCAAAAGTGTGAACCACCATCACTGATGATAGCTCGAGGTATCTCAAATCGGTTGAATATATTTTTCTTAAGGAACTTTACTACCACCCTGTGGTCATTCGATCTAGTGGCTATAGCTTCCACCCATTTTGAGATATAGTCTACAACTACCAAAATATAGAGGAACTCAAATGACGGGGGAAATGGTCCCATGACGTCGATTCTCCACACATAAAAAATTTTGACAACCAAAATTAGGTTCAATGACATCATGTCTCGTTTAGAGATATTACCCAAATTTTGACATTTTACACACCACTTGCAATAATTCATTGCATCGCGGAAGATAGTGGGCCAGTAGAATCCACTTTACAAAATTTTTAATACTATTTTTCGTCCCCCAAAGTGACCTCCACAAGCCCCATTATGACAAAAATTTATCACCCTTAATTGCTCTTCTTCGGGCACACATCGTCGGATCACCTGATCAAAGCAAAATTTAAATAGGTTTGGTTCATCTCAGAAGTAGTGCTTCACTTGAGAGAAAAATAATTTTTTATCATTTTTACCCCACTGCAACAGGATTCGGCCCGTAGCCAGGTAATTGACGATGTTAGTGTACCATGGAGTTCCATTTAGAGTTGCATGGACGACCATCAACTGCTCATTGAGAAAGGTGTCCCGAATAGGTTCTGCAGAAGATGTTGCTTCAGGAAGTATACGAGAAGGTGGTCTGTAACCGCATTTTCAAATCCCTTTTTATCTTGTATCTCAAAATTGAATTCTTGCAGCAACAGAATCCATCGGATCAATCTCAGCTTTGTGTCCTTTTTTGCCAACAATTACTTAAGCGCGGAATGATCTGAGAAGACTACGATTTTCGACCTGAGCAAGTATGACCGAAACTTGTCTAATGCATAAACTACAGCCAATAATTCTTTCTCTGTGGTGGTGTAGTTTATTTGTACATCGATTAATATTTTACTTGCATAATAAATTATGTGAGGTAATTTATTCATTCTTTGGCCTAGAACCACTCTAATGGCATAGTCCGATGCGTCACACATGAGTTCAAAACGAAGAGAATAATCCGGTGGTTGGATTATTGGAGCATTTGAAAACAACTCAAGCAGTTTTAGAAATGCTTTCATGCAATCTTCATCAAAGTCAAATGGAACATCTTTTCCAAGCAGGTTGCATAATGGCTTAGCGACCTTGCTAAAATCTTTGATGAATCATCTATAAAATCCTGCATGACTCAAAAATGATCTAATTTGACGAACACTTTTTGGTGGAGGCAGATTAGCAATTAAGTCAACCTTTGCCTTATCGACTTCAATTCCTTTCCTTGATATGATATTCCCCATAACTATTACTTGTCGAACCATAAAATGGTTCTTCTCCCAGCTTAGAACAAGATTAGATTCTATACAATATTGCAATACCTGTGAAAGGTGATTCAATCACAATTCAAAGGTCTTCCCAAAAACAGAGAAGTCATCCATGAATACTTCGATGAATTTGTCAATCATATCCGAAAATATGGCTAACATACAACGCTAAAAAGTGGTCGGCGCATTGCAAAGTCCGAAAGGCATCCTTCGATATGCAAAGGTGTCATAAGGGCAAGTAAATATTATCTTTTCTTGGTATGATGAAAATAGAGGCACTTGATTGTATCCTGAGTAACCATCAAGAAAACAATAATATTCTTGTCCTGTCAACTTTTTTAGAATCTGATCAATTAATGGTAGGGGAAAGTAGTCATTTCTCGTGACAGTGTTTAATTTTCGATAGTCGATACATATACGTCACCCAGTGGTTTCACATGTAGGCACCAACTCTCCTTCAGTAGTCTCTTTCACCGTAATTCCTAACTTTTTGAGAACAATTTAAACTGGGCTTACCCATTCACTATCAGAGATTGCATAGATGATTCCAACATCGAATAACTTGATAATCTTTGTTAAAACGACTTTTTTCATATTTGGATTAAGTCGTCTCTGTGGTTCCCTCGACGGTGTACCATCATCTTCCAGATGTATTTTATGCATGCATACTGACGGATCAATCCCTTTAAGATTAGCTAAGGTCCATCCGATAGCTTCTTTGTGATCTTTAAGCACTTTCAATAAATCATGCTCTTGCTTTTCCGATAGTATTGATGAAATTATTACTGGGAGCGTTTCTTGAGGTCCCAGGAAAGTATATTTGAGTGACTCAGGCAGCTGTTTTAATTCAACGGTTGGTGACTGCCTGATTAATGTTGTCAGTTCATCCTTTGCCCTAATGGGTAACGGTTCTACCTTAGTCTCAGTCTCCCATGACTTATCATTTTGACTTAATGAGCTTGTCCTCTTTTCTTCTGATTGTTTCTCTTTATTTCTTTTTTCCTCATAGATAGCCAACAAAGCAGTTTCGAATTCTTATTTGGTTAGCATTAACGGTAAAGCTTCAACCACTACTTCATCCACCTAATCGATGTAGAAACAGTCAATCTCATCCTCATTAAGAAAATGATTCATCACATGAAATATATTGAGCCTGACTTTTATATTTTCAAAAGAAACATCCATGACTCCCGTTCGACAATTGATACATGCATTTGCAGTTGTGAGAAATAGACGTCCAAGAATGATTGAGACTTGATTTATTGATTTAACAGGTGGTTCCATATCCAAAATAATGAAGTCTACTAGAAAGACAAATTTATCTATTCAAACCAAAATATCTTCAATGATACCCCTAGGTCGTCTTTCTGACCTATCAGCCAGTTGGAATGTAACTGTCGTGGGTTTCAGCTCACCTAGTCCTAATTTCTCATATACTGAGTATGGGATCAGGTTGACACTTGCTTTCAAATCCAATAATGCCTTATCAATTGGTTGTCCACCTATAACACATGGTACAGTTGGAACTCTAGGGTCCTTAAGTTTTTGTTGTACATCCAATCGCAATATCGAACTGACTTGATTAGTTATGAACACCTTCTTTGACACTTGAGTACGTGCCCTTCTCTATTCTTAAAAAATTTGGCGTACTCAGGAACTTGTTTAATTGTTTCAAGCAATGAAAGATTTATCTTTACTTGCTTGATTGTTTGGAAGATTTTTTCCATTTTTGACGGTCCCTTCCCCATTTTAGAAGAAGTTGTCAGGCACTCAGGGAATGGTGCCTTTGGGGTATGAGGATTGGATTCAAGTTCCAAGTCTTCTTCTTCAGGTTCTTTTTCGGTAACTTTAGGGATTTCACCTTCTCTTCCGTCCCAAACTCTTTTTCTCTTTCAGCTTCTTTTTCCAATTCCATTGAAATTTTCACTTGATTATCAATCACTCGTCCACTTCTCAACACAGTAACAACTTTCAACTGTTGACTATTCGATGGTCCTTCATCAAATAATGCTTGACCTCGAGGATTGTTGAGGGGTTGGCTAGGAAGCTACATTCCTCTCTTTGACTCAATTGATTGGTCAATTGGCTAAATTGGTCCATCATCATTTGCTGAAAAGCTTGCATATTTCACATAATCTTCTCTTCCAGATTAGAATCTTTCAAAGCAGTGGTATGGGATTGATTGAAATTCTGATTTTTTCGATACTCAGAATTTGGATGATAATAATAAGAATTCTGTTGAAAATTAGAATTCTGTTGTAGACGAAAGTTCTGTTGTCCACTCGTTCTGTTAGATTTGTATTGCTGGTTCACCTGTCCAGTTTGGTTTGATCATCCCCATTCTAAGTTGGGGTGCTTTCTCCATTCCAAATTATAGGTGTTTGAGTATATATTTCTAGTCTGCCGTTGATAAGATTGAGTCACATTCACTTGCTCTTGAGGAGTAGGCTCATCAGGAAAGAACGACATAATAGTTGGACACTCATTGGCCATGTGACCTGGGTGTTCACAAATTGAACAAACAGTGGAAGTGATGGGAGTCTTAGCATGCTTGGTTGCAGCTAACAACATGTTCATCTGTTGGGATTACATATCAACTTTTGTTGATAGATTTGAAGTATTATTGTTGATATCGTAAAGTCCACATTTTGTCAACACATAAGATTTAGTTGCCATATCGAGGTTGGTTCACCCCAATATCTCATTTTGTATTGAAGTTTAGTATAACTTCTCAAACAATGTCCATATTTCATCAGCCTCTCTTGTGGCACATTATCCGTCACAGGATGCATCAATCATATGTCTCTCTTCAGGAATCAGTCCATTGTAAAAACTTTGGACCTATTGCCACCTTGGAATATGATGATTAGGGAAACTTTTGATTAATTCCTTAAAATGTTTCCAACATTCGTGAAATATTTCAGTAGGTTGTTGGGCGTAGAACAAAATCTTCTGACGCAACTCTGATTTTGTTCATGAAAAAATATTTTTTTAGGAATTGACGGTGTAGCTCTGCCCAACTCTGAATTGATCTTGGTTCTAAGGAGTAAAACCAAGTTTTCACCTTATCTCTTAAAGAGAATGAAAAAGTTGTAACTTAACTATTTCGTCAGAGACATTATGAACTCTGAACATTTTACACATCCCAGTAAACTCATTTAAGTGAACATGTGGATTTTCATTGGTCAACCCATGAAAAATCGGTAGCATTTGAATCATTGCTAAATTCATAATGATTTCCTGGAATTGGGGCATGCATGATACTATACTAGTCCTCATAAAAATCAGGATCATTATAATGTTCCAATATTCTTGGGCCCTCATCATGATTCTCATTTTCATTTCCATTGTTATTGTGATAATTCTCATGTCGTCCTTGTCTTTGATATGCCATAGTTTTGTTATAATGATACTGAATCCTTTGGGTCCTACGATTCTCTCTGTAAAACCTTTAAATCTCATGATTCAACAGTTGTAGATGTGGGTGATGAGATCGAGTAAAGTTCATGCGCCAACACTCAAGACAAGATTAATGAGTCCACAATCAACTCACAAAGGAAGCACTCTAGATTCAATTGATTGAAGTAGTTGTTTTAATCGATTGAAAAAGAATACAACAGTGATTCACAAAGAACTTATCAGTCAATCGATTGATGTATTAAAATCGATTGATTGAACTTCAAAATTCAGGCTAGTCAAAACAGGAAATATAACTGAATAGCAATCAACAGAGGTGTAGTCAATCGATTGAAACAAAAGGATAATTGATTGACTGAACCCCAAAAGAAATTCACAATGACAAGCAAACACCAAAAATCCCATAACTCAATTGATTTATAGTAAAATATCAATCGATCGATAGCAGAAATTAGAATTTGAACATATAAAATTGATTTTTTTTTTAAATTATATATATATATATATATATATATATATATATATATATATATATATATATATATATATATATTTTTTTTTAAAAAAATTAAAATTTGAATTTTAAATTAAAATTAAAATTAAATTTCAATTTTCAAATTTAAAATTCAAAATTTAAATTCAAAATTAAAATTTTAAAATTCAAAATCAAAATCAAGATTTGAAATTTAAATTCAATATTCAAATTTCAAAATTTTAAGTTTCAAATTCTAATTCAAATTTAAAATTCAAAATTTAAAATTTGAAATTCAAATTCTAAAATCTAAAAGAAGTCCCACAAAATCCTATAAAATCTCACCTAAGAGAAGAAAGGAAAGAAAAGAGAATCCTATAAATCCTAAACAAGAAATACTATAAAAAGCAATAATTAAAGATCCTAAACTTGCAATCTTAAAAATAGTTCAAAAATTCAAAATCAAATTTTAAATTTCAAAATTCAAAATTCAAAATTTAAATTTCAAGTTCCAAACTTCAAGTTTCAAAAATCAAAATTCCAAATTTTAATAATTTCAAAATTTTTATCATTCAAATTTTAAAAATTAAAAATTAAAATTTTCAAATTTCAAAATTCAAAATTCGGATTTTAACTTGTTGGAATTTTAAAAAAATGAAAACCCAGAACAGTTAATCGATTGATACTTTCGAATCAATTGATTGACAAATCAGAAAACAACAATCACAGAACCCAGTCGATCGATTGAAGAAGAGATCTCAATCGATTGACTATTAAACAAAACACACAAAATCTCTTTACGAATTGACAAAATTGCGTCGCTTCTTTGGCAGCGGCGCCAAAAACTTGATCTATTTTAAATTGTATCCTTGCAAGTGCATAAGGTCAATTGTAGCACGGTGAAATCAAGGGTGTCAAACCCACAGAGAAGCGCGAAATTAAATTAATTCTTAAAGAGACTTAAGACGCCTAAGGAAGTATCAAGGGAGAGAAAGCCAATTTATCAAATAATTATCACACAATTCTAGATGCAATGAGAGTAAATTAATCTAAACAAGAATTAATTATGACAAGAAAATGATAATTTAAGAACTAGAGAAGGAGTTAGCTAACCCTAGATTCGTAACTTTTCTACTATCAAACTCACAATTCATATTGCATCAAAATACCATCATTTATTAAGAAAATAAATGAATCGAGAAGAACATGATTATTGATCCGGCATACCCTATCTAAAAACTATGACTCAACCTATCATTGCTGTATGAATCATGTAAAAAGTATAGCGTATCTCAAATTCCTGTATCACGACAATGATAAATCAATCATTCTGTAACCTAGATCAGCTTGCAGGAACAAATCTAGATCAAGTGCCTCTTTTACGGTCGTTGATAACCATGATCAACGGCTGTAAACGAGCACTCAATAATATTCAATTAAACACACACTTTTGACATAATGATTCAATGATAATACTATGAAATTATAGAATCAATAATAGAATATTTACTTATCTAAGGTTCGCTTCCTCCTTGAACAAATAGTTTTAGCCGCTAATCCTCGGTGTACAAGCCTGTTGTAGATTCGAAGACATCATCTTAATCATGCACCTTTATTTATCACAAAATTTTTCCTTATAATACTTTTATTCCTAGGTACAATCTATGCTTTAAAAGTTATAAAGAGATACCAAAACTCTAATACAATCTATTAAGAGAAGAAAGACCTAAAAACAAAAGAGAGAGCGAGCGCCCTCAATCCTAAGCCGTCGCTTTTCTTTTATAGGGAGTGGGCAAGACATTTTCCTTAATAGTGTCAATCGATCGAGCTTAAAATTTCAATCGATTGAATTTAGATTCGAAATAAGGAGGGCAAAATTATCTTTCTTGCTAATCGATTGAGATTTGGTTATCAGTCGATTGACACATAGGGGCAAAGTCTTCATTTTCCTAGTAGATGCTAAACTAATTCACAGATTTTGGTGCTTCTTTTGACCTCTTGGTCCACAGTTATTGTGTAACCTTTAATTATCCTCTTTTTTGTTCTTTAACGATCCAACGGTCAGAAACACCTGCAATCACTAAAACTATATAACAGCCGTCAGATGCTCTCATCGGATAACTAAATATAGGAATTAAGGTGCAAAATATAGTTACATTTCAACACCGATCACATGGTACATGGCTTAGCAAATATCAAACTATCCGACCGTGTATATGAAGGATGTGTGATTGGTAAGCAATCTCATTTTCCTTTTCCCAATATTTCTTCTTGGAGGGCAAATTCACCCTTACAATTAGTGCATACAGATATTTGTGGACCGATGGAACCTTACTCTTTTGGGGGGAATAAATACTACATAACCTTTATTGATGATTTTAGTAGAAAGGTGTGGGTATTTTTTCTTAAAGATAAGAGTATTGCATTAGCTGTCTTTAAACAGTTTAATGCTCTTGTAGAGATTGAAAGAAATTGTAAGCTTTGCACATTAAGGTCTGATAGAGGTGGGGAGTACACCTCCACTGCCTTTCAAGTGTTTTGCAGGGATAATGGTATACGACATCAATTGACAGCTGCATACACTTCACAACAAAACAAGATTGCTGAAAGGAAGAATCGACCATAATTGACATGACAAGGACACTGCTTAAAGAGAAGAACTTACCAAAACGATTCTAGGTTGAAGCTGTTGCATGTTCGGTATATCTTCTCAATCGGTGTCCAATGAAAAATGTCAAATACATGACACCACAAGAAGCATGGAGTGGAAACAAGCCTAGTGTGGATCATTTGAATTTTTTTTGGGTGTCTTGCATATACCCAAATACCTGAAAGTAGAAGGAAGAAACTGAATGATCGTAGTCAGAAATACATTTTTGTGGGCTATAGGGAAGAATCAAAAGCTTACAAACTCTACAATCCACTCACCCATAAATTGGTGGTAAGTAGGGATATAGTCTTTGATGAAGCAACAACTTGGGACTGGAGCAATGACAAAGGCATGAGTGAAAGCAGTATTTTCCATGAGGATGTAGCAGCTCAATCTCCTACTACTACAGTTATAGCAAATCAAGCATGTCCAGCTGCCACAACTACCATAGAGTTATCATCTACAACACAGTCTTCTCCACAATCAGTTCCACCTTCTCACAATGCAAGCAACAACAATTCATCATCAAGTTCTGGAAGCAACAACAGTTCACCTTCACCCAAGATGAGAAGTCTTCAAGATATCTACAACGCTATTGAAGAAGTAGAAGAGGAGGCAACAAACTTATTTTGTTTGTATGCAGATCATGAGCCTATCAATTTTGAACAAGCTGTCACAGAAGATTGTTGGAAGACTGCTATGGAGGAAGAAATGGTGGCCATTAATAAGAATGACACATGGGAGTTATCCAAACTTCCACCAAACCAGCAAGCAATTGGAGTGAAATGAGTATACAAAATCAAGCGCAATGCAGATGGTAGTATTGCCCACTATAAAGCAAGACTTGTAGCCAAAGGTTACAAGCAAAAATACGAGATTGATTATGAAGAAGTATTTGCTCTAGTGGTCCGATTCGATTCAGTAAGATTACTCATCTCTCTTGCCGCATCTCATAGCTGGAAAATCTACCAACTTGATGTCAAGTCAGTCTTTCTTAATGGAGTTCTTGAGGAAGAAGTATATGTCCACCAACCAGAAGGTTTTGAAATGAAAGGAGAAGAATACAAGGTTTGCAGGTTGAAAAAGGCTTTGTATGGCCTCAAGCAAGCCCCACGAGCTTGGAATCAACGCATAGATAGTTATCTTCATCAAACTGGTTTTGTTCAATGCCCGTATGAACCATGTGTGTACACTAAAAGGAACACTCATGGTGAATTTTTAGTACTCCATTTATATGTGGATGACCTTTTGTTTACAGGCAACAGTGAAAGGTTATTCATGGAATTCAAGCGAACCATGTTTGATGAATTTGAAATGGCAGATAATGGACTTATGTATTTCTTTCTTGGCATAGAGATTCGACAAGATCATAATGGGATTATTTTATATCAACAAAAATTCACAGAAGAGCTTTTGGAGAAATTCAAGATGAATGATTGCAACATTATCACAACTCTTGTTGCTGCAGATCTTCATTTAACAAAGGAAGGTGATGATAAACTTGTTGAATCAACACTCTACAAAAAGTCTTATTGGGAGCCTCAAATATCTAACGGTGACAAGGCCAGACATAGTCTATGGAGTTGGTCTTCTCAACTGTTATATGGAAATGGCAAGAGAATCCCACTGGCAAGCAACAAAAAGGGTTTTGAGGCATGTTAAAGGCACACTTAATTTTGGTCTTTTTTATGCTTATGGAGAAAACTCAAAGCTCATGGGATATTTGGATAGTGACTGGGGATGAGATCTAGAAGAAAGAAAAAGCATAACAGGTTACGTGATTTATTTTGGTTCTACAGCTTTTACTTGGACATCGAAGAAACAACCAATTGTGGCTCTATCTTCGTGTGAAGTTGAATATGTAGTTGTTTCTTTTACTGTATGTGAAGCTATTTGGCTAAGGAATTTACTTGCAGGACTGAACCACACACAAGAAGGCTCTACGGTGATATATGTAGATAACAAATCAACAATTAAACTGTCCAAGAACCCTATCCAACACGGAAGAAGCAAGCATATTGACACACGATTTCATTTTCTCAGGGATCATGTGAAGCAAAAGACAATTGAACTACTTTGCTGCCATACAACAGATCAAGTAACAGATATTTTTACTAAACCAATGTCATTTGAAGTCTTTAATAGATTAAGAGCTATGCTTGGAATGAAGCCATTTTGATTTGAAGGGGGATGTTGGAAGTAACAAATCAAAAGAATGATGGGTGCACGTGTTAAAGAAGAAGTCTTCTAGTAACAATAAAGCCTGGTCTTGAGTATGACCGATTCCTCTGCCACCTCTCTAGTCTTAGGCCTGATCTCTAGGTGAAATTTGTTTTTTTAGTTTCTTTGTTTTGACAGCTGTTTGTAAGCTCTGTATTTCCTTATAAAAGGAGATCATGAGATTCAAATAAAAGTATCTTTTGCCTAAGTAATAAATTCATTAGTTTCACATTTCGTACAACTCTTTCTCTATTTATCCCGTTTCTTTTATAAACACTAACAAGAACATGAAACATTGAGTAAAAACAGAGTATAAGAATTATTCAAATATATTTATTCTATGATTGGGTCCAATTACTCTTTATTGGAGGTGGTCGTGTCTATAGAACTTGGTGATTGATTGGTATTGCGATCGGGTATGTTTCGAACTCTAAAGAGACACACATGTATACACAAGGACCATAGGAGCCTTAAAAGAGGTAACAGAAATTTCCATTATGTCCGGAAGGTCCAAAAATTATAGTTCGAGTCCTGTTTCGCTTAAATTGGATGTCCTCGCGAAAAGAAACTCAAAATTCGATTTGAAATGAAGCACAGTTTCTGAATTGTCAATCTTGACCAGTCAAAAATGGGTTTCGACCGGTCGAGATTAGAGAACAGAGAAGAACCAGGTACAATTATAAAATCGATCGGTCGAATTGGAATCTTGATCGGTCGAGATCAAACATAAGACAGAAGTCCTTATGGAATATAAATCTCGATTGGTCGAAATTGTAATTCGACCGGTCAAGATGAAAGAATGGAGTTATGAAGGTAACAGAACTCAATTGGTCGAAAATGTAATTCGACAGGTCGAGTGGCCTAAAAAAGATTGAAGAGGAATCAATCTCGACTGGTTGAATTGAGATTTCGACCGGCCAAGATCAAGTGGAAATTTGAAGGATTTGAAGGAGGCATGAACTTGACTGGTTGAATTTAATATTCGACCGGTCGAGAATTAGACAGAGGACCAAGGTCCTTAATCAATATGCATCTCTATCGGTCGACTTTGAATTTTGATCAGTCAAGTTAGCAATTTCATGCACAGGTTGAGTTTTTTGACCGCAGCTTGAGATATCTTTCTTCCCCGATTGTTTTTAGGGTTGATTTAGGATTCCTATTATTCAAAAAATAACCTGAATAATTTAAGATGAATTGAGAGGCACCACCTGTTGAAGCGTGAATCCATTTTATTGATGGTTTGGATTGACGACGATCGAATTTGAAGCGTCGATTGCTCGAGTCTTTTCGTTAGTAATCTTCTCTCACGACGGAATTGTCGGAGCGATGAGGATCCTCAATGGGAAGTTGATTGGGCCCCCATAAGGAATGCTTGGGTCGCCGTTAAAATGGTGGTTCAAACACGTGGTGTTGCTCCGCCGTGGAACCCGATGGAGATCCATTGAGGGAGGTGTAGCTAATGGTGAACGATGGATGTGCTTTTGCAGGGAAGAGAAAACAAGAGAGAGAGAGAGAGAGAGAGAGAGAGAGAGAGAGAGAGAGAGAGGGAGAGAATGAAATAAATATTCTAATTCTCTCTAGGTTTCCCAAATATATAAAAGAGGTAATTAGAGGAAGAGTTCAAATGAGCAAGTTGACTATCCCAAGAAGGTAAGAGTCTTTTAAGGATTCTAATTGATTGCAAATCAATTTGAAGTGGGATTTTATTGCGTTAGTTGTTTTAAGGCAGCAGGACTCTTGGAATTAATTCGGTTGCCTTTTTTGTATAAAGGTATCTTAATTAGAATTTTCTAATTTTAAATTGTTGTGGGCCATGACAAGGTGTGTACACAAACACCGGGTCTTGGTACTTCACCCATTTATTACCATTAAACAGGGTCAAACGAGACCCGGGTTATAACACATACACTAGTAGAATCTAGTGAAATAGTGTTTTGAGATTGAATTGAACCATGAACTGATTTGCGGTTTGCATCCATGCCATTATAATTACATTAAGTTACTTTATACATTTCAAAATCAAGAGGGTGCTAAGAAGATTAGAATCCATGTTTTATAGGAATTAAGAAGAGTCGTTTAACCAACATGTTATTAAACACTTAATTGCTTGGGCATGTTACAAAATTGAGGCATGCACCTCACTTTTAAAGAGGGCTAACATGGACATAAAATGGTTGATGTCTTGTCTTATTGTACACATAAGGTATAAAGTAAAATGAATTTTTAACCCAACACCCATCATAATAATAAAAAATCAAAAGATTTCCATTGTCCTTCTAATACGTGATCCGACGCTAAACCTAATCTTAGAAGCCTCTATTATTGTTTCTAGCCTTCTTTTATCTATTATTGTTGCTAGATTTTCATCCCTAGTTTATTCCGTCTATTCGTATAGTTTATTCCGTCTATTCTTACTGTTTTGTTTGTTGTGTCATTTTTTTCTTCATTCCTCTCTCACTCATCTAGTTTTCAACCTATCCTCTTCTTTTTTTCCTTTTGAATCCATATTTTTTATTTTCGTTTTTGGGTGTGGATATGAGAGAAAAGCTTAAGGGCACGTTTGATTGCACGTATTGACCATCTTAAATGCGTTTGAGCTGGCCATTACTCATTTCACCGCTCTGTGTTGTGTGTTGGTTAGGATTGTTGACCATATACGTTATCCTTTATTTTTTTGGGTCATAATAACAAATTTCTTTGAAAATTTCTGAAATTACTTCGAAATTTACCGAAATAAGGGTTGGACCAAACACTACAAAAAATACCGGATACGCCGACGGCTGAAATTAATGTACCGTCGGCGTAGGATCCGATTTGGGCGCTAACCCGGCCACTCCATTTAAGCCCACGACCGCTTGGGCCAATATATAAGGCTGGTTTTTCTTTTCCCTCCCTTCTCCCCGAACTCAAACCCCTCTCCCCTCTCCCCTCTCCCCTCTCCCCTCTTTCCCTCTCGCTCAAGCCCTAAATCCCCCTCATTCCCTCTCGCTCAAACCCTAAATCCCTCTCGCTCAAACCCCTCTCGCTCAAATCTCTCTCGCTCAAACTCTAAACCCTAAATCCCTTTGAAATCGACCGCGTTTTCGTTTTGTTCTTGAGGAAATTGGGAAATCGAGTTGGAGAACGGTCGATCTGAGAACTAGCAAGTAAGATATATAACTGATTTTTTTTTCTTTGCTAGCGTTCCTGAATGCTTGCGTTACGGCTATGGATCTGAATTTTCCACTCTCGATTCAGTTTCTATTTCTGATCTCAACTCTAATTTTGTTTTTTTTCTTATTTTGTATGATATACAGATCCACTGGATGAGAAGGATCTCGATCAGTTACTTTGAAGGACTCTAAAAATTGTGTGAAGATGGCGGCCACAATAGCGAAGAGCGTTTGACGTCTGATCACTTTCCCATCTCTCTCTCTCCTCGAAATCGAAATCTCACATTCAAAGTCATTAAGAGTGATTTCGATTGAGGTAAACTTCAGAGATCCATCGATCAAAAGCTGAATTTTTCCATTTCTGATTATTTCGTTATGCAATTTTATCTGTTTCTTAGCTTTGGACTTTTCTCATTATTTTGTCTTGATATAAATTCGTTGGTTAGTATAAGGTTGTAGATTTTAATTTTTATAACCCTAATGCAACTTGGACTGGGTTTTATGTGTTTGATTTTTTAGGTTTGCTCTTGTGTTGTCTAATTCTCTGTCTCTCTCTATGTGTGTTGAGGAATCCGATTTTACTTTTTGTTTTTTGTTTTTTTAATAACTTTTAGTATTTTAATATTAATTTAAAAAATATACGTAAGCTTATAAAAAAATGGTTATATGTACACGTGCTCATCGATCTGTTCAATTCAGTGCTCAATTTGATCGCTGAATTTTACTTTTAGTTTTTCAATATATTTCGTTTTATTATTAATTATAGATAGATGTAGTGAGCTTCAATTCAGTGCTCAATTTGTGTGCGTGTGTTCATCGATCTGTCCAATAAAAAAATCATCAAATTTTGGACTGAACTACCTGAACATCCGATCAATAATCAGATTTTGGATACCCATTAAAGTCAATAATCCACTAAGGACATGGTTAGAATCATCTGACTCCGAGCATTTTTAAGTTATATGTACCTGTTTTGGTGCTGCTCTAACCACCATTGTGCAATTCATCTAGATGTGATTGTCAATCTAAATGTATGTGTCCAGCAGTTTCTGTTGATATTTATGTAGTGGTACTTCCAGCAGTTTCTGTTGTTTAATCTATTTTCCACTTAAAGAACACATAGCAGAGGATGCGAGGGGCACGCTTAGCAAGTAGAGGGGCACGCTTATATATTGTGAATAAATTTATGCTTACAATCATTTGTATGGGTTCCACGTCACACACCCACAAATGCCATAAGCTCGGATGTGTTTCTCATATCTTCAAGAAATGTTGTTTCAATTTCTTTTTTTGCTTGGTGGAATCAATACATTTCTTTGATACCTTACCAGTAAGCCATCAGCATTATATATGACACCATTTTTTTTTTTTGCTTTCTGGAAATTGATCCAGGTGAAAGGGAAACAGCAGCAGCAGCAGACGTGACCAAGTAAGCTCTGCCGCTCATGATCCTAACTTTTCATTGCTCCTTCTAGCTTACATAGTGATTAGTTTACTGAGCCATTTCCTTTTAAAATTCCTTATGTATTTTACTTAGCATGCTTATTTTATAGGTTAATGCGAGCTCACCGGTCTTGTATAGATAGCACCCTGACAGTCCCACGTTTTAGACCATGGCAGATTTTTTGACCAAGCTAAGCCATCAAGTGACTGATGATAGTATGAATGTTGCCGAAACAAAAAGACATGCCCATCAGAAGATATAAACCATTAGATTTGCACACTTCAATATAGACCATTGATCATACCGAATATAGATTCCATATTGATGTGCCCAGATCAGATGTTGGAGATCTTCTTATGGGCTTTTTTTTGGCTCACCTGGAATAGTTCTAAGCCATGTGGCAAACTAATAGTTGGACTGTTGAAGTGTTATCTTAAGAAGACTGTGAGGAGATTTAATCTCTTAGTTTATACATAATCTATAATGTACAACAAGGTTTGGAAGCTCAAAATTCAACTCCTCCTTGACGATGGCCTGTTTCTGAGTAAACTAGGAACTAGGTCAAGTCAAATAGTTTATGTATATATATATAAAGAATGCTGGTGCTGTTGTTTTATTATTGGAGTTTGTAATTACACGGTCAAGCTCCTTACACAATTCTAATCAAGATTTGTCCAATTTCCAGATAACGTAGTTACTGCTTAAGTCGACTTGAGTTGAAGCAATCAAATGCTTTACTTAATTGCGGTTCGAGCTTTAGACAATCATGTACATCATGCTTCACACAAGAGGATCACTGTTTAAATGTTGGAACACTAGCATTACAAATCACTGTTTAACTAACATATTGACGCAAAACAGAGCTTGCTTTGACAAATGTTGGCCAGTAGAAGAGAAAGAGATGAAACAGCCTAAAGTTCTTTAACATAATTAAGAAAACAGACGTTGAATCAGACGTTGGAGATTGTTTTTCATCTCAATCGTCCACATTGAGATCACGGGCATTCCATCAGAGGGTCAGTTTTCTATTCCACGTGGCACACATTCCAAAAATTGACCCTAAAATCATGTGACACGACTCACCGGGATTTCGAGTTGAGTTCGAATCGAGTCAAGACTTCACTAGAATGGTGCAGCCAGGGTTTATGAACTAACCCTTACATATAAAATATTTTTAGAATAAAGTTTTAGATACCCAATCTTTTTAAAAAGTATTAAACATCCCATTTTATCACAGATTCCTCGACTTTTCCTGCAACTAGGTGTTTTGATTCCTTTTCCTGCAAAGGAAATCTTCAGGCATGCAACTATGCATGGAATGTTGTAATATATGAAGGTGTGCCATGCTTGAGTCACCAAAAAGAAACCCTCAAAAGTCCTTGGTTTTGTAGCAATGAGATTTTTCCACATGTGATGCCCATGAATTGTGAATATGTTGCCACTTGTTTCCATATTTAATAATGGCAGTTAGGCATGCCATGTAGCTACTCCAACACTTTTTCATGAATGACCTTCTTTCAACCCAGCTCTTTAGCCTCCCTTCACAAGTGTGTGACATTTTAGTATGGGTACCACTTGGAGCATGTCTTCTTCTCAGTTATTAATAAATTTATTTTTCTATCTTTACTTGTGAGAATGGTGGACTTTCCTCATTGTTTTTTTTAAAATATGTGATAATTAAATTTTAGGTTATTTCTATATCCACCAAAAATGGTGGTGTTAACTGCCATTTTCCTGTAGAGGTTTGGTAGAGTCAAATATATGGACCTCGTCACCATAAATTTCATTATTTTTTCCAAACACCCACAACGAGTGTTTGAATATAGTATGTGCTGTTGACTCTACATATATATTGAAATATGTTTATTTTGGCCAATCTAACTGAAATGTGTACTATGCTTTTATGGATACTTTGTGGAAGTTCTAACACTAGTTGTGGGTGTTTGGAGATCTGTCACCATAAATTTCATTATTGATGTGGTGACTGGTCATTTATAGTGAGTGGGATGACCTTTTGCAGATTGGAGGAGCTAGCGAAGCAGAAGTTAGTGAGAAAAAGGACAGGGTAACTGATGCTTTAAATGCAACCAAGGCAGCAGTTGAAGAGGGGATTGTTCCAGGTAACTTTTTATCCTCTACTCACCTAGCTTCGAATCATTAAAAATCTTTGATGTAACGAACTCTTTTTGTTTTCAGGTGGTGGTGTTGCCCTTCTTTATGCATCAAGGGAGCTAGACAAGCTGCAGACTGCCAACTTTGATCAAAAGATTGGTGTTCAAATTATTCAGAATGCTCTTAAGGTTTAGACTTCATCAATCTGCACACGTTATTTAAAATTTTAGGTTACGCCGACGGGCTAATATTGAAAGCCGTCGGCGTAGGAAAGAGGATATAACTTAAAGTGAAATTTTTATTTTATTTTATACAAAAAAAGTTGTATAACATAATTAATTTATGACATTTCCAAATTTACATGGGACTTCATAGTAGGACCGTTGGGGGTGTGAGAGAAACTATTATATAATATTTTAAAATTTGTATATTCGAGCTTCAGCCCCATGTTGCTCAATCTGGCTACGCCTCTGGCCCGTGACTATAGCTTATCCATCTATATATGCATCACCTAAGGAAAACCTACATTATTATATTAATGTTAGAAGGCAAGTCGACAACCTAAAAACGCGTAAATAGAAACTGTTGGTGGCTCATAAGCGAAGTAAAAGCAAAATAGCGTTGGTTTCTCTTAGAAGACATGCAACCATATTAGACTGATAATAGAAAATAAGCATGACCCCTGCCCTAAGGGCCTAAGGCGAACATCCGTCAAGAAAAAGCAGAGGTCATATTTTACACCAAACACCTTTACATAATGACTTTCAAAGCATACGACTCAAATAGTATTTTACGTGGCACAAGCCTAAAAAATACTGTCATGTGCAAGTAGTGAGTCCTTAAAATACTGTCATCTCAAAGCATCAACAGCCATGGGGCTGGGTATTAGGCAGCTCGTCATTTGGGTTACCAACATTTATCCTAGTGTATTAATTTTTGTGTAACCTATGCATTAAAATATAATTATACCTTTAGTTTTCCATATGAACTTCTTAGGAGATGCCAAGATTTATTCTGTTAACCCTTTGGGAAACTCTTTTTAAGGGTTAATGAGCTATCACTGATAGATCTATAGATCTCCTGAATCTCTCATCACTCCTGAATCAATCTCTCATCACCAAAAGCTGACATGAATAAATAAATAAATAAAGCACCCATGGAAAATCAATCAAACCTGAGGCATCTCAAACGGCATTGAAACACACTACGCCATCTGAAAAACTATAATAATAAGCAAAGCCCCCCAAACAAAAAACAAATCCAAACAAGAAAGACTCAAGCCTAATACCATATTTGCATTGGATGATACTTTGTATATGAATAGCTCCCAAAAGAAGGCACATTTGTTAGAATAGTCCTACATTGCCTGTGGGCCTCAAGGTCTTGGGCTATATATAATCTGGGCCCTCCTTGTATCATCTACATATAAATCCGTGGATCGATCAACATCACAGGCATTAAGTACTAAAACCACTTGCAACTTAGATTTTAGAATCCCAAGAGGAAAAAAAATGATCCCAAATCCAGTGTATCGATTCCATGATCTACATCATTAGAAGAAAAAAAATAAAAACAGACTATATTGTTTATATGTAGATGAAAACAACAACCAACCTGAGAGATTAGATTAGATTAGATCTGCTTCCCTCTGATCTGGAATTTTGGCATAGATCAAATTGAATCAAATTTATCCCTCTTCTTCTTCATCTTCATAGGTCAACACATTAACATATGAAATCAAGGGCTCCTTTTTAAGTTGGCTGGAGAGCCTGAAACGTCTCCAATGGCTGCTTCCGACCTAGAGAAAGAGAAGAGAGAGAAACAGAGGGAGAGAAACAAAGGATGTGGGTTTACCATCTTTATGCACGTTGATCATATAGATAATTGGCTCATGGTTTTTGGTTTTTTAGGAGCTGTTGCTGATGGGTTTACCATGCCTGCAATGTTGTTTATAACTAGCAAGATTCTGAATAATTTGCCTAGCGCTCGTGCTACTTTACCTAACACTAATTCATAATACTAACTCATTTCTCTGACTGCCATAACTTGCCCCATACTACATTTTGTGTGTATGTGTTTGTGGGTGCATGCGTGTGTTTCACAATGGACTTATGTGTTTTTCTTGTTTCTCAAGGTAATAGATATCTGTGCTTATAGAAAATCTATTTCAGATTTCCAAAAGAAATTTTCTACAAGGAACCTATGTCTCATTGCAGACAATGAGCTGACGTTTTGTCAGGTGGAGCACGGCCCGCCAAAATTGGCATAGGTTAGGTGCTATTGATGAAACATGGTAAGCCCATCTTTCTCCATATGGAAGTGCTGTGGGCACATAGAGATGTGGGTAGAGGAACCCTCAAAAAGCAAAGGCTGAGCAGCAGTTCAGACCTTGAGACATGCATGGGTTTTTATACTCTTTAAATTCTGTGGGTGTGTCCTAGAGTCCACTCACTGCACAGGTGGCGAGACGTCAGCTCATTGTAGACAAATTCTTTGCAAAAAAGAAAACTTGCTTGCATGGTTTTTGCCATCCTTGTCTCTTATGTTATTTTCCCCTCATTTTTTGTGTTTGTGATGTTATTATGGTCATTTCTTGTTCTCCATATTATTTTAGTCGTTTGTCTTATCATTTTACTAAATTATTTTTGTGGGCTTATATGGGTTAGTGATTTAAGGAACTTGATTGGATTATATACACAGTGGCACTCACATTTGCTACCGTACTATTCCTTTGATCAATTTGTACACAAGGTGGAACAAGTTGGTGCCACAAAACGTGTGAGGGTAAGCCATTTTTTTATTATATCTTAAAAGGGGAGATGGCTTGTTTGAGGAGCAAGCTAGAAGAATTTGAAGAAAGAGAGAAAGAAAGAATTAGAGAAATATGTGGGTTCTTCGAGGATTGATATTTTATTCTATCTTCTTGTTTTAGTCTCTACTTTCCTTCTATAGGATACATGATTTTCTCTTATTATTCTGATCTTTCTACATTTATTCTCAGTATTATGATATCCGAAAAGAATGTGAGGGAAGCCTTTGTTATGACTTCGCATCTGTATATGTTGCAAATGGTGCAATTTTTTATCATAATGGAGGGGCTTAAGATTCGAAAGGAGGGAATGAAAAAATAAAGAACAAGTTGCTAGTCCTATATATCTATTAAAAAATTGTTTTTTGTTGCCACAAATGTTCAATGATTACAATTTTGGACTGCTTCTAAATTTGAACTTGAGCTTTCTTAGCCTTCAAGATTACTTGCTAAGGTTAATTCTAAGGAAATCTCTTCATAAAAGTTAGTAGACAGTATGAATTCCTGCATATCTTGATACTTTAGAGGAAGGTGATCTATTAAGATTGAAGGTTTGTTTGATGCTATGTACTTAAAACAGGAAATACCCTTGGAGAAATTGCTGGTGAGAAGGCTGGTATCTTCAAGGTATTCTTAAATTACACATCTTTGCAGACCTACACTGTGTGATAGGATATACTTCTTTCTATTCGACATCTTCTTCACCTTAACCTTTTTTTTTTCCTTTTGTTTTTGGTACAGCATGGGATTCCGGCCTTTACTGTTTCCCAACCTGAAGAAACGATGTCGGCACTTGAGGCTAGGGCCTCTCATTTAGGTGTAAGTTGCACGGAAAAATGCAAATTTCTTGGATGAAGTGCAGTTTTTGCTAATAGAAGAGGTGTATTTCTTGCCATGTTACAGTAACATTGACCAAAGGTTTTATTCTGTAACTCATTCAGAAAACTATATCCTTCATGCTGGTTACAGATATCTCTTCAAGTAGCACCCGTGTTGGATATCGGCTCTCTAAATCGTCGACAACTTGGGCTCGGCAATGAGCTCCAGTATCAAAATGCAGGGCCTGCAGTTACCTTCTGTCATACTTGGCTTGAAAAGTCCTGCAATATTGAAGGCTTGTATCTGGACCAAACTGTAAGTTCTCCATTCTGTGTTGGTTTAGTTTCCATTATTACTGTCTGCAATGTTGAAAATGTTGGGTCTTGTTCTGCATGGGAAAATAGGGATCTCTACCAGAACAGTTTGTTAAAGGGCTTGCAACTGCCAATCTACAAGGGCGAGCACAAATTGTTCCTGATCTCCATATCAATATGCAAAGCCGATGTCACTCCTAGTTTTGGAAAGCTGGTTTACTATTTCGATGGAGCATATAGTCCTGAAAGCATGGAAATCTGTGCAAGATGGTTTTGTCATGCTATCGCAGAAGATTTACAGCAACAGAAATCCTTGGAGCAGCCTCATGACAATTGGATTGCCACAGGGTTCGTTACATAATCAACCAAATGAGCTTAATAAACCAGAGTCCTTTGGGAAAAGCTCAACACGAGTAAGATCAGAACATTTCCAACCACATCAGAAAACTATCTTTGTGAATCAATTTGTGCTTTTCTTTTGATGCCTTGTTACTCCAGTGGCAAGCTTATAGTGAATTTTTTGGAAATTATACTGCAGATATTACTGTTCAATTGCATGCCAGTGCGAGACCCTCAGTTGCTTCTTCCCTGTCTAATGAATGCATGTGCTCGTCACGGTAAATTTCTCTCAAGGATACATTCCTAGGATTTCGCTTGGGTATTTTGTTTTATGTTTTCAGTTTGAGTCGTGAACTTTTTTGACTATTTTGTTGTCATTGGTTGTCTCTATGTGAGGAACTGATAAGGTCATGTATGTGTGTATGTGTGTTTGTGTTTGTGTGCGTGTATATATATATACACAACTGTGCCATTCTTTTTATTTTGAAGACTTGTGCTGTGTCTTGTGAAAATACTGTCTAAGGCTTCTAATTTGAAGGCCATGATCAATGGATCTCAGGTGAAAAAAATTGGCACCAAATATGGTGTTTGACATATGATTCAATGCAGCAAAGGCCATTGTCTGATTCAAAAGTTGACCGTGTTGTACCATATGATAGAAATCGATTTTTGTGCCATTCTGTTGTTCCACAAAATTTTGAATTACTGCTTTCAAATCAAACGGCTTAGATGGTGTTTTCACATAACATAAGTCAAAATCGGAATTCTTGTGTGCAAGTAATGGCTCCTGATATCAATTATTGGGTACCTCTATTTGCGCTTATCAAATTAGTGGATGTGCCTGTATCTGAAATTTTTGTAGTGTTTCCTGAATTGTTGTTCTTAATGGTCTATAAATATTGCCATCTTTTTTTATTTCTTACTTTGTAGCAATGATAATTTTATATTATTGCATTATTCTCATGTAATAAGAGTTATTTATTTCAGGATAGACCATAAGCTACATGGCTGAGCGTGTTGTCGGGCATGGATCATTTAGAATTGCCTATCTTCCTCTACAATTACTCCACGCATCAGCTCTATGGGACTTTTGAGGTACTTATTTGCATTATTTTTTTATTTATTTTAATGGAATATGCTATTTTTTTATTGGGTCTACTTGATAACAAGCAAATTCCAAAGTCTCAACAGTAAATGAAATCAATTTCCTAATTGATCTTTACTTTAAAATTTAATTAAGTTATGCAAAAAATGATTTCCATTAGAAATTAATTTCTCTTGTTTGATTAGTAGGCCTGAAAAAAATTTGGAAATGGCTTTTTTTTCCAAATAATATATAACATAATTTTCATTGGAAATTGATTTCTAAATAGTAAAATTATAGGGTTAATCAAATGGCACCAAATAGAAACGTATAGAAAACTTTGTTTCTACCAATATTTTGCATTTCCAAGTTATCATAAAAAATTACAGTTTTCATTATATAAGGTTAATTTGGTCATGAAAAATTAAGACTTAATTAGATTGTTGCAACAGCCAATGGTGGTTGGCACCATCAAAGATGGTAGTTCAACTGAAAAGTTTAGTGTGACCGGTAAATTCTCAGACATCAATGTTTTGACCCGTGGTGCTGAAAACTCCTTAGTTAATAATAAATAAATAGATAGATAACCTTGGCTCGGTAATTTTTTCAGTGATGTTCAACTAACAATAGGTAGATTTGTCCCATTTGTGGGATCATAAGGCCAAGAAATTTTATGCATCATTTAAAGTTGGGCAAGCATCCTCATCGTATTCAAAACTTACTTATATGCGTCTTTTATTTGATTTGGTTAGAATGACTGCAATAGGCTTAGTTCTATCTTGGGATTGCTTGTGCAACTGTGGGTATTCAAGGGATTGCTTGGGCTTTTGGAGGCATGATCTTTGCCCTGATTTACTGCACTATAGGGATTTTAGGTAAGGGACTTTGTTGTCTTTATATACTTTGTGTTTGGGAGCTTTGTTTCTTCTAATTTTGCATGACTTCTTTCACCAATTGCTTGTATAATTTTATTTTTAGCCATATACATGGACTGTGTTTTTTAAGCTAATTAAGGTAAATGGGTTTGCATTTTTTTAATTATTTATCTTTGAGAGATGAACTGAATTATGATTCTGTTAAGTGTTAAGACTCTTAAAAATGCAGGCAGAAGAGGGGTTTGTTCTCCGCAAATGGCGCTGGCGTTTCCATGCCTAAGCACTTGATAAGGTAGTAGCGATTATTTTATGTACTCTTCGACAGTTTCATGATCTTCTACTCAGATGCTCTATGTCCTAAAGCGATTATTTTTATAATATTTCCAACACCCTTCCTGCTTCTTGATGCTTTTTTTAGCTTAGGTCTAACATTTTGGTTTAATTTTGTAATATCATTATGTAAAAAAATTCTAGGGAGATGAAATAATTAAATTTATTATCCAGGTTTAAAGGGGTTTACTCTTTCACGGGCACATACTCTTACCTGCATTGAACCGATGGCTGGGAAGCAACCTGTGAACTCGAGGTAGGTACGACAATTAGGACTTTTTTTTTTTTTTTTTGAAATAAGGGCTACGCCGATGGTTGGATCTGTCGCCGTCGGCGTGCAACCGTCGACGTATGTATACACCCATGGAAGTATTGCCGACAGTGGATAGCCGTCGGCGTAGAGGTTCCAGTCGTTGGCGATTATTTTTACCGACAGCTGGTTCCAGCCGTTGGCGTAGGTTCCTTTATTTGTAGTGAAACTTTCAACAAAATTTCGATGATTTTTCCGAAATTGCTGAAATTTCATTAATTTCGGTGAAATTAATGAAATTTCACCAAAATTAATAAATCTGTTCTAATTTTTGTCATTTTTAAAATAATAAATAAAACTTTTATGACATTTAAATATAATTTATATTTAATATTTTTTGTACTCCTCGAAATTTTCCTGAAACATTTCGAATTTTTCTTGAAATTTATCCAAAATGACCCCCTACCGAAATGTTGTCGAAAACGAAATTTGTCACTATGTTTCGAATACATGTAGCTATTTAAGGCTACGAGGGAACCCCCTCGTTTTCCATTATGCTATCAGACAACAACGTCTCAAAGGTTGCAATATGCTACTCTTTTCTTCAATGTTCATTTAAGGTTCTACTGGCTGCGTATGGCATTGCTCTTTGGTAGCTCCTGGCTCCTGCCACAGTAGAGCTCACTTGCTTTGGCAGGTTACCATCTTCTTTGTTAATATCCCGGTACTTGCTTTAGCAGGTACCTCTTCTCCTTGATAACTTCTTGTATAGCAAGATTTTATACATGATTTACCTGCATTAGCAGTTCGACCCTACTCTCTACTAGCTCCCTATCAGACAAAATAGAATCAGCTCTGACAAGGAGTGAGTAGGGAGGAGGGTAGAACTGCTAAACAGGTACATCATGCATAAAATCTTGCTATATAAGGAGTTATTAAGAAGAAGGGGAACCTGCTAAAACAAGTACCGGGATGTTCACAAAGAGGATGGTAACCTACTAAAGTAGGTGAGCTCTGCTATGGCAGGGGCTACCAGAGAGCAATGCTATACGCAGCAATTTCTAATATCTCTCCCTCGAAACATCTCTCTCCTTGGATATCCGAATGAGTTATCTTCAATTTGCCATTAAAACCCCTCACAAGTGAAGCCTCTAAACAACACTCTCCTTCGATGTCCCGATGGGTCATATTCGAAGTACCTTTAAACCATTTCTCTGATCATTCTATTAAACGCTCTAAGCCATTAACAAGTCATCAAAACCCTCTCTGATCAAAGTCATCAAGAAGCCATTAAATTTTCTCTAAATCAAACTATTAAAGGACTTCTTATTACAGCTATTAAACTCTAGTGCGCCATTTGCATGCCACTAAAATTTTAATATTGAGTCGTCTTCCTCTCCTCAGTTCTTATACAAAAAAAAGGCAATATCTTATCCAACTGGAAAGATAGTGATTCATTACTGAGGGTAGCCTCCCTCTTGCACATGGCTTATAGTTAAGGGCGTAGCCTGGAATTTTTGTTGGTGGGGGCTACAAATGATAAATATAATTTTAGTAGTTATTTTATCATTGATTTGGGGGCTTCTACATCATAGATTTGGGGACTTACATACGAACAAAGGTTATATAAGAACCATACTTAATGGAAACTCTAGAATTAAATGGGGCTTGAGCTGATTTGGAGGCTTCTTCATCATAAATTTGGGGGCGTATATACAAACAAATGTTGTATAAGAATCATTCTTGATATAAACTTTAGAGTTAAATGGGGGCTTGAGCCCCCACACCCTTCTATGTGGCTAGGCCAGTGCTTATAGCTCGTTGAAGCATGAAAAGAATCAGGTAACCGTTGCTGCCCATTAAGTAGATATTGGAAATCTGTTAGCTATGAGATTTGGCTATCAAGTCAGCTTCAGTTTTAGTGTATAAATACCAAATGGTTATGCCACTACAAAAAGTAAGACTATTAGCGGCAGTAAAAAACAGTCGCTATTAACAAAAAATTGCTGCTAATATCCTTGCCACTTATAGTCTTAAAAGCTTTTTTGTTAATAGGGGCAATTTTTTACAGCCAAAAATCACTGCTAATAGTCTTATTTTTTGTAGTGTGCCTAAGGTGAGGCAGTCTTCTCCACAACACAAGTCTTTCGTATTCATTGAGAAGAGAAGACTACCTACTCTGTTTGAAGTAAATAAATTTAGGTTTGTCAATGATTAGTTGTTCAATGTATAAATTTTGCTCTGTAACCTCAATATCCATTCTTGTGAAATTTGATTTTTTATCTTAGGATTTATGTTGATTCATGGACTTTTTTGTATCATAGGATATGTGCATAAACTTTGCTATGTAGTTTCAGCTTGTTTTCGACTGATGCTTTCGTTGGAGCAAAAATCAAACAGGCCCTAGATGTACACGCTTATGATATTTTATATTGTCCGTGTCTTTAATTTGTAGGTATATATTTTTCTCATTTTTATTAAATGCGTGGAGACTTTTTGTATTTTATATAACTAGTAAAAGTGCACGTGTGTTGCACGTGCACATTGTAAAATGAAATATTTTGATAAAAAATGATTTTAATTATGAGTTAAAATTGATTGATTGTATAAAATCATAACTGTATATTATCAGTCAACCACTAAAAAACTAATAACAATTATTGTTAAATACTATATTGATTCAAGTATTTTGTAGAACGTATTCTTTTATAATATCTAAAATTTAAAGTTTAATTAAAATTCATTTTACTCAATGGTACACATGTCATAATATTAGTTTTGACTGATGAAAATAATAAAATCAATAAAAAATTGGGTTGGCGAAGTAACAAATCCAATCTCATATCCAATTAAATTATCAAAATTATTTGGCTTCATTAGTTTCCTATTTTTTTCTTTATTTTCTCATTTACAATAAATGCTACATTTTTATTTTTGCATAATAATATACAGTTATATCTATTTACTATGTTTAAATGTTTATCTTTTACTATAGATACATGTCTCTATCCTATCACGTTCGATTAATTCGATGATATACTAATTATAGATGTTTAATAATTTTTTCTTAATTGTTAATTTCTACTATAAGTTTATAATAACTAATGTAACTAAATCAATAAGTTTTGAACTTTCATACCTTACTTATTTATTAATTATTATTAAAAAAATGAATTGTAATGCCCATCCATACATAGGGGTGCAAGTTCTGACCTGAAACCAGAACCCGACATGAAAATCGGCAAATCGAATTGGTCTAAATAAACCCGAAAACCGATACTGAACCTATTTTGGAGCTGTTTCGATTTTTGGGGGCAAAAATCGATAATTGATTAGGTAGGATGAGAAAAATTGAAAAAGTAGCTTAAAATAATAAATTGGTAATTGCATAATTTATGATTGTTTAGAATTAGGTGATAGAGATCGTTTTTCACCCCAATCTTTCGTAAAATAGATCTTGAGACCACGTTTTTACCCTCGGATGACTAATTTTTTATTCTACGTGGCACAGATCCCAAAAAGAGGCCCTACAATCACGTTTGAGCGTAATGTGTGTCATGTGACTTCAGGCAATATTTTTGCGATTTATGTCATATGAAATAAAAAATGATTGGTTGATGGTACGCCCATGGTTTCAAGATCCATTAGTGGAAGATTGGGGTGAAAAACGATCTTCATCTTCTGATTCCAAGCAGTCAATGGGTTTGAATTGGTTTTAGACGTAGGCGCGGACAAAGGTACCTATAAAAAATATTTGCATGAAAAATTATGCTAGTGCACATAATTTAAAAGAAAATTTGATATTTATGGGATCAGTGCCATCTTGGAATCAATTGAAACTCATTGCCTTCTTGGAATCAAATGATGGAGATCGTTTGTCCCCCAATATTCTAGAAAGCGGATCTTGAGACCATCAAATGAGCATTCCATCGGACAGTCAAGTTTTGATTTCACTTGCACAAATTCGTAAAAAATGGCCTTAAAATCACATGACACACATCACGTTCAAACATGATTTAAAAGCAAGAATTGACTGTTGGCTAGTTAGATCATGGTCTCAACATCTTTTGTGTGAAAGATTAGGGTGCGAAATGATCTCCATTGTTTGATCCCAAACAATCAATGACTTTCACAAGGTTTTGGAAGTAAGCGCTTTCAGTAAACCTGTAGGGGCAAGCAGTGCCATATGAAAATAAATCTAAGTCGTCTCATTTGATAGCGACAATGTAAAGATCTATGAAGTTAAATATTTGCACAAAACATGATCTCTACTAGAAAATTGAATAAAGTCAAAGTCTATCATCTGATTCAATAGTTGGCTATGTAAATTATATGATAGAGATCATATTTTGCACCCATTATTGGTAAAAAAATTAAATTAAATCGCGGCATCATACCCTTCAAACCATTTTGGATAGATTTTAAGAGAGTGAGAATCTATTTATTCGATTATACTTAGTAATTAATGTTTATTTAAATAAGGATAGATTGTGGAGTTTTTTAAAAAGCTTATCATCTTATTTAATGGTTGACTTTAAAGTCACTTTTTGAGATTTGTGTCACATAAAATCAATGTCTGACCGTTCGATGGTAATTTTCATATGGTTGTCATTATTGACACTAAATTTGATTTTAAGGTCACTTTTTTGGGATCTGTGTTATGTTAAATCAATGTCTGACCATTTGATGGTATGCCCATTATCTTGAGATCAAGTGTGTGAAAGGTTTGAACGAAAAACATTTTCTATCATTTGGTTCAAAACTGTTAATTGGTTTTAACATGGGCACCCTTATAGATTCGGTGGGCATATTTAAAGGCAAATTCACATTTGATAAAATCACGTGTCATTCATCTCGTTTAAATTTGAAGTCATTGGATGCAATGAATCTTGACTTTTATCTTTATTGATTTGCCTTCACTATTGGAACTTGTACATCCAAGACATTGAAGTTAGGATCATATTGAAAATTGGAAATATTATAAAGAGAAAATAGGAATATATATATATTATATATATAAAAGATGGATTTAGGGTGATAATTTTGAAGGGAGTCTTAAATTAGAGTTTAACTCTAATTAGAAGTCCCACAAGTATATTGAGTGTGCATTAAAAAGGTATTTTAAGGATAGGTAAATATAGTATAGAGGGGTATTTTGTACTTCAAGTGTGAAAATATAAAATTGAAATTAGGGGGGTGTCGTTCGTGCTTTTATAATAATATAGGTTGCTTGGAATTAAACTCGTGGCCGATTTTGGTACTAAACCTTTTTTAAAAACTCATCATATATTATTCGCAATTGTGTGATTTTGATCATAGTGACACATACATTGCTGAAGAATATGACGATTGCATTCTTTGCGTCAAGGAAAGAAGTTGACGAGGACAGGGGTAGCCATTACTTGTACACAGAGAGTTAGCCCAAGCACTCAACTTAAATGAAAGACTTGGTATTTTGGAACTTGTGTCATGTGGAAACAAATCTAAGTTGTGTAATTTAAAGGCCATGATCTAAAGGTATTTAGTGAAAAAGATGAGCACGAGACACAATCTCTATTATATGATTCAAGCCAGTCAACCACTAAATTAGATGATGGGTTTTGACTGTCTTGAATCATATAATAGGCCCTGGTATGTGCAAATCTTCTGCACCAAAGATCATTTGGTCATAGCATTCAAATCAAACAACTTAGATGGTGTTTCCACATGACACATATCCCTAAAATATCAAGTCTTTATTTTAAATTGTGTGCAAGTGCTAACTTTATGTGTGCATGTAATGGCACCCAAGTTCAAGAGGAAAAAAGAACAGAGAAATCATTAATCTTAAGTCAATTTATTATGATGCTACATGCACAAATGGACATCCTTATTGTAATATCGCATGTTGGTGATGCATTATAGCATCTTTTAGTAATAAAAATGAAGGAAACCCTTTGTGTTTTTCCTATGCACAAAAGACTTGTTTCTACACTGCAACTCTTATTTTTACTAGCATAATGCGAGAAGGATAAGTTGCGGTGGTGAGTTCTTTTTCCTTAAAAGGATAACAATACGTTTATACTACCGCCTCATTAATATCTTCCAATTATAAGGTTACTTATATTTAGAACTTAAGGTTTTGTTTGATAACATGGAAATGTAATTTCATAGTAGAAATGAAATTTAGTTTTCAATTGTTGTTATTTGATAACTATTTAAGGAGATGAAAATGAAATTAAGTCGGCCCCGCATGAAAATTGAATTACCATATATCAAATGATTTGAGGAGGAAACCATTTCAACCTATTAAGTGGCTGAAATTGAGTTTTTTACTAACAAAATAATAATTTTTTGTCATTGCAAATCTTAAAATTATTTGTAAAAAACCTAAAAGCAAAAAAAGATTATTTTTTGACTATTAAAAAGTAACTTCAATTTCTATGACCATTATACCAGCACGATCACTATGATGATCACATTATCTACATCATTTTCTTTTCAGCTAATATTAGACTTTGGCCAAAGTTTGAATTTTAATCAAACTTTAATTGGATTTATAAGTTATATAAAGTTTTGACTTTTGATTAAATTTTGACTACTAAAATATGATAATAAGTTGTAAGTTAGTAATAAATTATTAAAATTTTAAGGGTTAAAGGTTGTCTTTAAGGTTAGACTTTAACTTTTAATTAAAATTTTACTTTTTATTAAACATTGACTCCAATAATTTGATGGCGAAAAAAAGATACTGCCGTATTGATATATAATTTGATATTAGATTCTTAATTGTATTAGTCAATATTTTGACCTTTAGTCAAACTTTGACTTTTACACAAAATTTATTTTTAGTTAAACTTGAAATCTGCTTATAGACAGAGTTTACTACTATATAAATTTACACTGTATCAGTGTAATTTTTTCTTGGTCAAAGTTTGATTTTATATAAAATGTTATAAATTTTTATTAGTGAAATACTATAATTAAAAATATATATCATTATTTTAATTTATAACTTGAAAATATATTGCCTCATTTTTATTGATCAAAGTTTGACTTTTATTCAAATTTTGACTTTAGTCAAAATTTGAGAAGTGTATCTTGACAGTAGATAATAATTATTATTGTTGTTATTTGTATTTGGTAATGTAAATTTTTATCAGTCAAAGTTTGATATTTAATCAAACTTTGACTTTTTAACACAATTTGGTTTTTTTAAACTTCTGTATCCCTAATGAGATTATCATTTTTTTATTTATTACTTTGTAGTACATTACAAAATTTTATTTTACTTTTTTTTTACATTTGATCAAAGTTTGACTTTTTTAAAAGTTGATATTTAGTCAAATTTTTTACTAGTGTAACCTAGTGATGGATACGAATACGTTATGTTAAATTATAGGTTGACGGTAGATTGTTAAATTTTTTATTGGTCAAAGTTAAAAAGAATGGTCAAAATTTGACTTTTTTTAAAAATTGAATTTTCTTTCAAGTTTAAAAATTGAATTTTATTTTAACATGTAACCTTATAATACATACTAGCATTTATTATATAACTTTGTACTTTAGTCTTAAAATTTTTTATTAATCAAAGTTTTACCTTTGGTCAAAGTTCGACTTTTATTAAAAGTAGATATTTGATCAAATTTTGACTAGTGTAACCTAACGATGCATATAAATGCTGTTATATTAATTTGCAGTTGAACTTTTGTAATTTGTTGGTACATCGTAAAATTTTTTCTTGGTTAAAGTTGAAATTTTGGTCAAAGTCTAACTTTTATAAAAATTTAATTTCATTTCAATGTATAAACTTATATTAGATACTAGCATTTACAACTTTGTTATTTAGCTTTACATATTTTTTCTATCAAAATTTTAAGTTTGGTCAAAGTTTGACTTTTTATTTGAGTTTGACTTTTTAAACTCAGACTTAATTAACTTAGTAATAAATAGTGATTACTATGATATTAATTTGTAACATAATAGAATATCATTAAAAAAATTATTGGTTAATATTTAACTTTAATTGTGATTTTAATAATAAATGATCAAAACTTAAAAACTAATTTTCAAATTCATTTTCAAAGATACTAATCAAACAAGAGAAATCAATTTCTAATAAAATTCATTTATCAAATACACTAATCAAATAGTGGAAAATTCATTTCTAGAGGAAATCATTTCGCAGGAAATCAACCAAGAAATTGATTTCATTTCCTCTTTGGAATTTCATTGCTATCACACAGGGCCTAAAAGGATAACAATACCTTCGTACCACCGCCTCATTAATCTCTTCCAATTATAAAGGTTCCTTTACTTAGAACTCAAGATTCATCCTTTCAACTTGAGTTTTACGTTTTAAGCAATATTTTTTTTAATTAGATAATAGAGATCATATTTTGTTTCAATCCTCGAAACAATATATATTGAGTAAAGACTCAAAATCTGTTTCAGTATCGGGTATTAGTCCATGGAGGACTGATACGGATCAACCAAGGATCAAAAACTCGGATTTCGTTTCGGTGGGGACATAAACCAAAAATTTGAATCGAAATTTTGGCTGAAATCTTCAATACAATACAAAAATCCCGAAAATATGAGTTTTCGTTTTGGTCCCCACTGAAACCGAAACATTTCGGCCGAAATCTGATTTCGGCCAAAATTTTGAACCATGGGATTGACCCTTTTAAAAAAAAATCAGGTCTCAGCTACAATCAATAGTCTTGGACGATACCCAATACAGATACCGATACCGAGTTGGAGGATTGATACTATCGGTGCCGATTCCTATCAGTTTGTCGAAAAACCGATATATATCACCGATAAGTATCGATATCAGTCGATTTTTTATGCTTTGATATTGAGATCAAAGGTCTATCATAAAAAATGATCGGCTGTTGATTCCAAGTTGCACACATCTCCAAAATAAACATGATAATGCATCAAATATGATACTCGGATCACTTTTGCAATGTGTGCCATATGGAATAAGAATCTGACCGCATAATGCTAGGAGCCTAGGATCATGATCACAAGATATATCATGTTAAAGAATGGGACGAAAAAGATAAGTTTTATGACAAATATTTAAGTACGTGAATCCTTATTTGAGAAGTATCAATGTTGGGATAATAATCATAAACAAAGTTTACGAAGCGCTCTCTCTTTAGGCGATTTTGAGAGTTGGTGTAGGGAAAAGACATTTTAGGGAAGGGGGTGGGAAGGGGGGATTTAATCTCTTTCTATCTACTTTTCTTTATATTTTCAATAAATTGATCCATTGGGGGTCGTCTTTTGCTTGGAGGCTTCGGCTTTTCATTGTTCTCTCATTGTTTTTTCTTATTTTAGGGTTAGAGTATGAGAGTTTTGCCCTCTTTTTGGTGAGAGTTTTCTTTTCAGATGAGATCATCTCTATGAAGGCCTTTTGAGAATTCATACTTATTTCTGAAACGATTTTGGTCATGGGTTTTACCAACGTATTGGTAGCTTCATTGTTACGCGAATACATGCACTATATCTATGTCATGAGACATTGTTTAAAAGTTTCGATTGAAGCGATGTGTAAAGCTTTTGATAGGTTGTTGTCCCTGTTTTCAATGTGGTGGGAGTTTTTGTGAATCGTGAGTTTGCCGATAGTGGTGGCATCTCTTCGGGTAGATCTTCGGTATCGGTTACCGGCGAATGTTCAAGATGGTGGTGGATTATCGAATTTTTACCTTACTTTGAAGGTTCTTGAATTCTGTATCGTTATTAGATGGGTCTTGGATGTCATTCAATATATTTTAATGTTAGTTATTGTAACAACCACTCTTTGGATTGTGACCCTCTTATTTTCCGGTTTATAATGTTCTCTATTTATATGAAAAGGATAACAATTTCATAAAAAAATATTAAAAAAATGTTGGGTTGAAAATAAAGGTACGAAATGCCAAACTTCTCTCACATCCACATCTCTTTTTTCTTACTCATATTCATGAAATACTCATGTTCATGGCATCTAGGGCTCTCAGTGGGTCTGGTCGGCCCGGATTTTAGCCCACACTAGGCCTAAAAAAATAATATTTTCTATCAAGCAAGTCCGACTTGGTATCCGGATCGAGCTAAATATGTTGTAACCCAGATAAATTCGGGTTGGGTTTGGATTGATTATTCCAACACCCGGTCAGGATTTTATATATATATATATATATATATATATATATATATATATATATATATATATATTGTTTCGATGCCACGTGGAGCTCGGGTGCATTGCTTAGATCATCTTTGAAAATGAATAAATTGAAAACTCATCTCCATCGTGTGTTTTTGGAACCGTGAAATATGAACCAATGAAACCCTTCAAACTTTGACTTGTTGGTTAAAAAAGTTTTTTTCAACATTTATTTTTTCTAATATTGATCTATACCATCCACTTGTGCTCCACATGGCACCCAAACAGTATTTTGGGTGTTATGTGGAGCTCCATGTGTATCTTAGAGGACGATCACCATCCTCTAAGATATATATATATATCTTAGAGGACGATCACCATTCCATATATATATATATATACCCTTTTAAAGTTATAATATGAAATTTCTTTTAATTAAATATAATTTACTTAAATACCTTGACATTAATCGTTGTCCGTTATTATTTAATTAAATTTCTTCGAACTTTTATTAGAAAAAAAACAGCCCCAGTCCAAGCCCAACTAAATTTTATTAGACAAAATGGTAAAAAAAGAAATTGCCCAACTAAATTTTATAAGAAAAAAAAAAGTTGAAAAAAGCCCGAAAAGACGCCCAAGCCCGGCCGGCCTGATAGGGGCTGGGTTTAGGCTGTCGCAGCTCGGGCTGAAAATTTTGGGAACCCGGCCCTGGTAGGTTAGGGCCGGGTTGAACCCCAGCCCGGCCCTAATCTGGCCCACTGATAGCCCTAATGTCACCTGTGTTCTACGGCTCGGGTCAGTCATGCTTGGTCCTAACCCAACCTTAGATCGGGCCAACATGTACTCAGCCCCCGCTCGGTAAGCGCACGTCTCTTGCACCGCCAAAAACCAACTGTCGTCAGTCACAATAATGACCGCACCATGAGAAAAAAGGCATGGAAACTTAGCCACTGAAACTACCTAACCTTCTGCACACGAGCTCCACACCATTTATAAAAATATAGAAAACCCATCTAAATAAACCACCCATTTCTCCAATTTCCACCGTACAAATTCTGACATGTCGCCTGCTGGAATATTCGGGGGAATATTCCTCCTTGTAGCACTCTACTGCGGTATCGATCCTTTTAAGCACAGCCCTATCTCTGACTTCCCAGATTTCGAGGCGCACAAGGTGGAGTTACCTCCATGGTCTGAGATTCCGGGCGCCGTTGATAAGGAGAATCTGTTGCAGAGATCGGAGATTAGGTTTTTGAACCAGATTCAGGGGCCGGAGAGCGTGGTTTTTGATTCGCTGGGGCGCGGACCATACACGGGCGTCGCGGACGGCAGGGTTCTTTTCTGGAACGGCGACTCGTGGACCGATTTCGCCTACACTTCACCCAATAGGTGAGTCGAGTCAGCCGAAGAGTTCTGATGATGAGTTACCAGTAGCACTCTGGTTGTCAGTGGGCCGGTTAGGGTCGGGAAGGGTCAATCTCAGCCCGGCCCTAAGCCATCCCCGCTATCGTATGCTCGGCCCCAGGCTGGGCCGAGCCAGGCTAGGGTCGGTTACTTGCCAAATATATATATATATATATATATGGAAAAAGGGAAAATGCGCTCCGGCGTAGAGATATTAATTGATATAGGCGTGACATGTAGCGTCCTTTTTGTGATGGGTGGCATGGAAAAAACTTTACTAACTAGAGTTACGCTTTTAAAATATTTTAATATCCTTCCAGCTGTCATTCTTGATTGTTTTAAAGTCTCAAATGTGGCTTTCCATTAGTGAAGTGCTGACACCTCGACGATTGAAAATGGTACCTATCATAGAGGTCGACACGCTAAAAAAAAAAGGGCGTCGGCGCTAAAACCTAAAAACGATTAAAAATAAATAAATAAATATATATATATATATGATAAAAAAAAAAAAAAAAAATTCTGAAGCTCCAACACCTCCATATCGAAGTGTCAACGCTTTGTTTTAGGAGAGTCAGCGCTTTGATATATATATTTTTAATCGAAGTGCCGACGCTTCTGAAAACAAGGCGCCGACGCCCATAAAATGAAGCGTCGGCGCTCCTAAACAAAGTACGCCTCACTATCGAATGTCGGTGCCTTGTTTTGGGGTGCTAATTAGCTTCGTTGCCGAGTCTTGAGAAAGCGCTATGAGGACTTATTAAAATAAACTTAAACAAGTATGTTTAACACATGCTTGGGAAAATGGAGGAGAAGAAAGAGAAAAAAAAAGAAAATTTTAAAAAAGTAAAGAATGATGACTGAAAGGGAATTAAAATATTTTAAAAACGTTTAGTAAAGTGGTTCCCATGCCACCCATCACTTCACAAAAAGGATGCTACGTGTCGCGCCCATATCAATTAGCGTAGAGATATCTCTACGTTCGGGCGCATATCCTCGAGTCTCTCTCTCGCTCTCTCTCTCTCTCTCTATATATATATATATAGAGAGAGAGAGAGCCCTTATTTGCAGTCAGAAAGTTGGCCTTGCACCAAATTTAAAGACTGTATTTTAGGGACATATGACATGTAGAAATGCAATCTGGGCAGTTTGATTTGAAGTTCATGATCTATAGATCTTCAGTGCCTATGATTGGAACAAAACCCGTTATTTATCATATGTATTTTAGGGACATATGACATGTAGAAATGCAATCTGAGCAGTCTGATTTGAAGTTCATGATCTATAGATCTTTAGTGCATATGATTGGAACAAAACCCACTATTTATCATGTGATCTATTGTAGTCAACTGTTGAATCAAATAATAAGCTTTGATTATATTTAATCACATGAAAGAAGATTATATTTTCTGCTAATCTTTTGCACTTAATATTTTTAAATCATGGCCTTCAAATCAAACGGTTAAGATGGTGTTTTCACATGGCTGAGGTTGCCAAACATGCAAGTCTTTCTTTTAAATTTGGTGCAAGGGCCAACTTTCCATGTGCAAGTAATGGCTCCCCAAATTTATATTAAAAAGCGATTTAAGAGCACATGCACTATAGCCTATAGGGATACTAATCCAATCATATTTTAGGCCTTGCTTGATAACATAGAAATGTAATTACATAGATGGAAATGAAATTTGGGTTCTAATTATTGTTGTTTGATAGCTTTGTAAGGAGATAGAAATGAAATTAAGTCGGCCCCGGATGGAAATTGAATTTCTATACACCAAATCATTTTAGGAGGAAACCATTTCAACCTTTTAAGTGGCTGAAATTGAGTTTCCCACTAACAAAATAATAATTTTTTGTCATTGCAAATCTAAAGATACTTGTAAAAAACCTAAAAGCCAAAATTTTTTATCTTTTGGCTTTTAAAAAGTGACTCCATTTCTATGACCATCATACCAGCACGATCACTATGACCACTACATTATCTATATCATACTCTTTTCAGCTAATATTTCAATTTGATCAAAGTTTGATTTTTAATTAAACTTTAACTGGATTTATAAGCTATATAAAGTTTTGACTTTTGATCAAACTTTCACTACTGAAACATGATAATAAGTTGTAAGTTAGTAATATATTATCAAATTTTTAGGGGTCAAAAGTTGACTTCAATGATAACTTTAACTTTTAATTAAAACTTTACTTTTTATTAAACTTTAACGCATATAAGTTGATGGTGAATAAATGATACTACTGTGTTGATGTATAATTTGATACTAAATTTTCAATTGTATTAGTGAATAGTTTGACCTTTAGTCAAAGTTTGACTTTTACACAATTTATTTATAGTCAAACTAGAAACCTGCTTATAGATAGAGTCTAATACTACATAAATTTATATCATATCAATGCAATTTTTTTTGGGTCAAAGTTTGACTTTTGTCAAAGTTCGATTTTTTTATAAAATATTATAAATTTTAATTAGTGCAATATTATAATTAAAAATATCTATCATTATTTTAATTTGTAACTTGAAAATACATTTTCTCATTTTTATTGGTCAAAGTTTGAGTTTTATTCAAAATTTGACTTAAGTCAAAATTTGAGAAGTGTATCTTGACAATAGATAATGATTATTACTATTGTTATTTGTATTTTGGTAATATAAATTTTTATCAGTCAAAGTTTGATATTTGGTCAAACTTTTACTTTGCAACACAATTTGATTTTTTCAAACTTTTGTAACCCCAATGAGATAATCATTTTTTAATTTATTACTTTGTAGTACATTACCAAATTTTATTTTACTTTTTTTGACATTTGGGCAAATTTTTACTAGTGTAATCTAGTGATGGATATGAATACTGTTATGTTAATTTATAGCTTGGTAGTACATTGTCGAATTTTCTATTGATCAAAGTTAAAAAATTTAGTCAAAGTTTGACTTTTTAAAAAAATTGAATTTTCTTTCAAGTTTAAAATAGTACATACTAGCATTTATTATGTAACTTTGTACTTTAGTCTTAAAATTTTTTATTAATCAAAGTTTTACGTTTGGTCAAAGTTTGACTTTTATTAAAAGTGGATATTTTGATCAAATTTTGACCAATGTAACCTAACGATGTATATGAATATTGTTATGTTAATTTGCAGTTAGACTTTTGTAACTTGTTGGTACATTTCAAAATTTCTCTTAGTTAAAGTTGATATTTGGGTCAAAGTTTGACTTTTAAAAAAAATTAATTTTATTTCAACGTGTAAACTTATAGTAGATACTAGCATTTATAACTTTGCTATTTAGCTTTACATATTTTTATTGATCAAAATTTTAAGTTTTGTCAAAGTTTGACTTTTTATTTGAGTTAGACTTTTCAAACTCTAACTTATGTAACTTGGTAATAAATAGTGATTACTACGGTGTTAATTTGTAGCGTAATAGAATATCATTAAAAGAATTATTGGTTAATATTGGACTTTAATTATGATTTTTATAATAATAAAAATAGTCAATCTATGGCTAGTGCAACACGAAGTGATCAGTTAGATAATTTCCTAAATAATTTTTTTTTTCTTTTCTCCCTAAGTATTTGGTTAAACTAACTTCTACTTTCATAAAAGTAGAAAATATATGGTCCAAACTTAAAAACTCATTTTCAAAGATACTAATCAAACAAGAGAAATCAGTTTCCAATGAAAGTCATTTCTCAAACACGCTAATCAAACAGTGGAAAATCCATTTCTAGAGGAAATCATTTCCCAGGAAATCAACTAAGAAATTGATTTCATTTCCTTTTTGGAGTTTCATTGCTATCAAACAGGCCGTAGAGTAAAGGCAGCTAGTAGCTTGGACCAGTTTACATGGTCTCACACTAATTTTCAGCCAGGTGGCACCCAATTACGTGATTGGATGCTATGAATGGAAGCGGCTTGATGATCACAATTATTTTGTGAAAACAAATTAAAACAAAAATATATAAAACCAGCTGATATAGGTTCGGTCGCAACCTTTGAAGGCTTCACTGGGACGCCAGATCACATGCTACGTGTCATGTGACACCCAAAACATCATATGTTTTGGGTTGTCCAATCACTGGACATGTAGTGTAAAAAAAATATTAATATTTTGGACTTTATTGTCCCGATTTTACGAGCAAAGACAAGGTAACGCCCAATCAACTTGGTACATTGATTTTGGACACCTTTAATCTCATTTTCAACTGTGGAAATGCGTCGGATCATGGCCAAATTTTTTGTATGGCACCTGATCGATATTCTCCAAGTTACATGACGCCCGATCGTAGTGATGGGTTCCACATGGTGACCAGCTGGATTGAGTGCAATGGTTAGGGCTGCCCACAAACCCATAGTCTCGAGCCTCTATATATAGGAAAAAGGGTTGGTACTCGTGGGATAGCGCCAAAGCGATTCCCAAGTGGACTAGATCACGTATCACGTGACCTTCAAAACAACACCCATTTTGGAGTGTACAACCATGTGGTATGTGATTTAAAAAAAATAAGAGTGTTTTTGCCCGTCAAATCGTAAGTCAAACATTGGTGATGCACAACCACCTTGGCCTATCGATTTTTTTCTAACTTTGACCACGTTTTTTTATGGTGGATAGACACCCTTTTTAATTTGTCTTTTTTACGTGGTACCTGATTGAGCTTGGGCAAAGTTGCCGTGACACCCGATCTTCAGGTTGGGTGCCACAGGACACCCATGGATCGTGCGTTGCGCTCAGGCGCTACCCTGTTGGAAAAAAAAAATAATGCACCAAGGTGGTGAGCGTCACCCAATGTTTGACCTATGATTTGAAGAGACAAAAGGTATGAAAAAGTATTTTTTAAAAAAAATTGTGTGCCACGTGGCTGTATACTCCAAAACGGGTGTTGTTTTGGAGGTCACGTGCCACATGGGTAATGCTTTGGGTGTTACCCCCATGTTCTAACCTGCTGATTCTTACTAACCCTAGATCCTACCACTGATAAATGAATATGGACTTTCTACTCGAGCTCCATCAAATGCTATTTACATTAGAGTACAACCAAAACAAAAAAATGGGGCCCCTAGTGGAATAAAATAAACAATGTCGAGTAAAGGGCATCTTCTAAATATATAAAATGGCTTGGGTGCCACATGCCGGTAGATGGCGCGTGGGTGGTATCCCCAAGGATCAAAATATCGGTAAACCGATACGTATCTTCCTGACCTCCAGGATGATACGTATCGGGTATCGGCTGATACATTCAATGTATCAGCGATACATTGACTGTATCGGTTTGATACATTGAATTTTATTTATTATTATTATTTTTTTCCGATTGTCTATACAATCGATGGCGACTGTGTAGACAATCGCCATCGATTGTGTAGACAATCAGAAAAAAAAAAGAATCGATTGTGTAGACAATCGGAAAAAAATAAAATATACATATTATCGGACGATACATTGAAATTATCGTCCGATAATTTCAATGTATTGTCTATCTGAAGCGATACATTGCCTTTGTATCGTCCTTAATCAAAACCGTCGTATCGGACGATACGTATCGGTATCGGACGATACGTATCGGTATCGGACGATTTTTTGACCCATGGGTATCCCGACCTTATATATGTATTTGTTTAATTTTTTTTTATGTCTATGTAAGCATTGACTGATTTCATTAGTCCAAATTTCATGACTAGAAAAACATGGTTGAACTGAGCTGAGTTTGCCGACAAGTTCTTCTGACTTGCCAAAGATTGCTTGTAATGCCTTTATATATCTATATAAAGGGATGCAAATGTTGCCCTTAGCCCCTGCCCTCGTGCACTACCGATCTACGGGTTGGGTCGGCACGGTACACTGTCGTTCCGATTCGATCATTCAAACTTCGATTTCATATTACATTTCCCAAAACTTGATTAAATAACGTTTAAGTTAGCCTCTTTTCACTATATATATATATATATATATATATATATATATATATATATATATATATATATATTTTAAAATTTCTAAAATATTGCGGGAAATGTTTTGCGGAAACTTTCTTTTCTTTTACAATAATTGCCGAAGCATTTTCGTTAACCTGATCGGGCAAATTCGATTTTCTCAAGCTTTTCACGTAAAAATAATCCTATTCATTGCGGAATCGTAAGTAAGATAATTAGAAATATAATTTCAAAGAGTTCAACTTTTAAAAGCAAATATTTACAAAAAGTCAAAATACAAAGATACATCTGTAATTTTTCAAAAATACTGGACTAAATAAAAACAAAAGAAAGGAGAATTTTTTTGTCAAAATCAAGTGTGAGCCGGTCACACTGTGCAAGTGCTGGTAGCTCTATAGACAAAACGAACTCAAACTATTAGCTCAATGGTCCTTCCTGGATCTCTCCTCATCCAACTCCTCTAGCTCTGACTGGGTGGCTGCTAGTTGGCCTCTGGAATTTTTTAGTCATGAAACGACTGTAAGCAGTAAAGCTTAATATAGTCTTAGACAATTAAGTTATGGTTTCCAGTACAGTTGATGTAAGAGAATTTCATATGTGATTATGCAAGTGAGGTTTCCAGCATAATGTAATGTCAATGGAGTAATTAAGATTAAACTATAGTTAAACAGCAGAACTCTAAATACAATACAATTACTATTTAGCAAGAAAGTAAACATCCATAGTACAATGATGAGAATAACACTTTATGATGTAAGAATTGCAATTATAACATGGAAATGATATTCTACAAGTAGCAATTTAGCACAATTAAAGTATTAGCAAGCTCAAAAGATTTACAAGGTACATTAAAATTTATAAACTTATTTAAGTGTCAATTTACTGGTTCATTAAATCTTATTTATTTATTTATTATTAAACAAGTTAACAATTTAATTAACACTTTTAATTAATTCGGTGTGATACTACACACCAACCATGGTCCAATAATCAATATTCAATTGCCAATGTCGCGCAAACAGAGGCTGACACTCTGCGCCATTTAGTCAATTAAGACAAAGATCAATAACCCTGTTAGTCTAACGAGACCCAATCCTCAGTTGATATTTTAAAAACCCGTCTAAATACAAAGTGCTCATACGAGCCTGTTCGCAAGAACATCGGTCAACTATGCGAGGTTCAACATTTGATACAATACCATCTTTTCACTCTCAAACTTTCAGTATTCATTATCAATTAATCAATATTCAAGGGTCAATATCCATATTCAATAATCAATTCTCATAGTTCATTTTTCAATAACTTCCATCTTCAATGTTCAATATTCAATCAGATCTTCGGTATTCAATGTTTGTTATTCAGTATTCAAGTTTAGTATCTCATATTTCGTATTTAATTCAATACTTAATATACGATATCCAATATTCGATGGTCGATATTCAAGATTTAATATTCAATAAACCCAATATTCAAGGTTTCATATTCGAGAATCATTTTTCAATATTCGGTAATTTAATTACCCTTTTTTCAATTTAATCTCATTTAAAGTATTTCATATTCAGGTTCAATATTCAGGTAAGCTTTTCTTAGACATACGTCTAAGGGTTCATTAATCAATTCGAGCCATAATTCCATATCAATTTTGATGACTTTATCTTTTAAAGTTTGCCAATCATTTTTCAATGTGTCCATAATTATTGAAGATCAATATCAAGCATCACACATCATTCAATCTAGCACTAATCTATATCTATCAATCAGTTTTATCAATTTCAATCAATTATTGTCAATCAATCAATTTCCTAGCACATGCATCTGTAGCCATGAATTTCATGATCAAAACCAATAATCTCATCACATACAAATTCTGGAATCTAAGCCTAAAAACATTCATATCAGTATATGCAATTAGCTAGCATTAATCATGATCATCCTACTAGGGAATTAAATCAAAACTATTAGGCATAGTTATCCAAATCAAATATGCCTAATCACATACATCTAGAGCCAACCATTTTCTATGATCAAGATCCATAACTAAAACAAATAATATTCTGGAATATCAATCACAAATCAGTAAATCAGGCTATCTATCATAAATTAACATCTTTCTATGTTAAATAATAAACTATGATCTAAGAGACCATTAAAACATCAATCCTATCACATGCATCTATGGCCATTAACTTATAAATAGTCAAAACAGTGGTCAAACCTTAAAATTTCTGGAAATATAACTTATTAAACCAATAAATCAGAACCATCCAAAGTCTTGCATGGGTTCTAAATTCTCTAAATATGATGGTCATTTATTTTAAAAAGCTTGATTCAATAAAAATAGCTAAGATAAATCAAGTTGATCTAAACCCATCAATTTTTCCTTCAATATCAAACATAAATTCAATCTTTGACAAATTTTCTGGGATCATATGGTCCTTTTAGTGATGGCCTATGGAGGAGGAGTCATGCTAAGCCCTTAAAGGCGCATGCACTCAACTCAAAGCTCCAATTGCATCATGATCACTACGTGAGTGATCCTAGACCATTCGATCACCATCATGGGTCATGAGAGGGTAGTGTGTGATCATTCAGTCACACACACCACCTTCACACTCCAGATTTTCCATCAACAAAAAACCAAAATCGAAATCCATCGAAAAATCATCAAGAAAACAAGATTCTAGAAATTTTTATGAAAAATTTCAATCTAGCTTTGGACCTAGTCCAAGCTTGATTGATTTTGGACCATTGGATGACCATGGTGATCACATGCATGGTCGCCATATGTTCTGATCCATCAAAGCTACAGAAATTTCAAAATGCTTTTCAAAAAAAAGAATTCAAAGAAATCTAAATTCTATACCAAGAATCCTACACAAATAGACTAGAAACTTCAAACTAAAATTAACCAAGACTATACCTTGATCTTCTAGCTTTTCCTTGCTGGTTTGATTAGATTTCTGTGGTGACAAGGGCTTCGATGAAACTCAGATTAATATATGCGGTTCTAGGGAGGTATGAGAGTTTTTTGATGGTCTTAGATGGAAGTTTCAATGGCTAGATTGGGAGGGCGAAGTCTAGAGAATGAGAGAGCTCTAATGGAGAAAGTGGAAGAAGGAGAATGAAGAGGGACATGCAAAATTCGAAATTTGTGAGGAGTGGAGGGAACAAGGCCTTCACCAAATTTGCCCAGTGTCCATGCCTTCTTTCCCAAGGTTTGACTCTCTCTCTTTCTCTCCTCTCTCATCTTATCACATGTGCATGGAGTAAGTGGGCCCACATGGGCTCTTCTCAACCCTACATTGAGTCTCATCTTGTCTTTTCTCATATTCAATGCCCTCAGTTTAAGTGAACTTACAATTTTCAAGCCCATCTTGTGGTGCATATGTGCAAGTCAATCTTACACCTTAGATTTCCCCAAAGTGAAATCTATGGTCTAAGATTGGGTCAAACTTGGTCAAGTAGATGTGTGGCTAGGAAATGCTAGAACTTTGCAAAATCCTAATTTATAATTTCCAACATTAGGTAAATTAATTGGATAGCCCTTGGGCTTTATTACTATTTACTAGAAATGCCATCATTCCATACGAGGCACATGCATATTGTTTAAAGTGTTAATGCCTCTAGTTCTCTTGAGTTAAGGGGTCTATGTTTGACTTAAAATATCGATCATCATTGGGATGATCATCAAAATCTAAACCATTGATGATGATGATCTCCACATCATCATCTAGGCTCAGTCCTATTTAGGTCAATTCTTGGGTCAGGGTCAATCAGTAGCAAATCCGGGCTTCTCATGTGATGTGAGATGTGGCATGGATTTTACTTAATTACTAGCACACCCAATTGAATAAAAGAGGTGCCCTATGAGTGTCATTAGAAATTGTACTATCCCATTAATCTACAAGTGGGTGCTCAATATTTTTCGGTGAACTTGGCCTCAGGCTGTCACCTGGCATAGTCAGGTCTTATCAGGCCTCAATCAACTGGTTGATTGATGTAAAATTCGAGGGGTAGGTGTTACAACAAACCTTAAACCGAAACTCAAAACCAAATAGAAACCGAGGACACTGAACCGGCCTGAATCGCTCGGAAAACCAAAATGAACCGAACAAAAACCGAAAACCGTGGGAGTAGGATGAATAAACCGAAAAAAATCAAAAAAATTGAAAAAATATATTAAAAAAGAAAAGCAAAGTAGGTAATGAAAAAAAAAAATATATCGAACCGAACAGAACAAAACCGAATGGGTTTCAGTTCGGTTTCGGTGTGGGGGTATCAAACCAAAAACCGAAAAAATCGGTTTCGGTTCGGTAAACCGAACTTGCATCCCTAATCTATATATATGAGGAATGATGCTGATCTCATCCTCTTTACTGTAAGGTTAGTATCTTCCCCAAACCAAAATGGCTTAATGTAGTGTGACATTAGGGTAAATACATAAAGGGGCAAAACTGTCTTTTTTTTTTAGCGATGGCAAACTTAAAATATTTTTGTTATAACTACAAGTTTGACACTGCAAATTTTTAATTACAAGTTTCCACCGAATAAGCGAAAAGGGCAGTTTTGGCCCAACGTTCCACGTGGAGCTCCGAGTTACATCCAAAACACTATTTTGGTGTCACGTCAACCAAGATTGCTTTGTTTAGTTCATCTTTCAAGGAAAAATTCAAAAACTCATCTCCGTCGTGTGTTTTTTTAACCTTAAAATCAGAGCCACTGAAATTAGTCAATATTCGACTTTCACCTTATTTTTTTGAAATCTTTTTGTGAAATTAATCTAAACACTGCATTTGAGCTCAAGACCGGCCATGGGCCAAGGTCCATGAGGCGGCCGCTTCGGGTCCCAAAATTTTTGAGGCCCCCAAATCTTGTAAGTTTTTACGGGCTATGTGATTGATATAATCTTCAGTCTACAATAGCACTAAATTAAGCTAATGGTTTAGTTGGTTAAGTGACTAGTGTTGCGTTGCTTTTGACCTAATAGGTTGTGGGTTCGACTCTTCCCAGGTTCCATATTTGCATTCTTTTTGTGGGTCGTGGATCGAGCCTCGGCCAGGTCAATGCGGTTCATGTGTCGGCTCACTGGCCTCACTGGGCTAGGCCGGCCTTATGTATTAACCCAGTAGATTCTCTGGCCCAATTTTGACCGGACCGGATTTGTTTGGCCAGATCTTTATATGTATATATACAAAATTTTCCTTATTAAATGACCATAACTTGAAACAACCATTTTGGTCTCGTTATAGCTCCATTTTTCGCAAATGACGGATTGATTTTGATCTTTTCGACGAGAGCTATCTAATGAACCTATTTATGGTATCTTTTGAGACTGTTAAAGTGCTAAAAAATGGCAGTTAAAGTGCTAAAAAATGTCAAACAATTATTGGTTGGGTTACTCGATCCGTCGGGCATGTTATACTATTTAGCTTTTTCTCTTTTTGTGTTGCATTTTCCTTTAATATATACTTTCATAATTTATTAGTTGCATTTTCAAATTATAGACAGTAGAATGGAATATGGAGATATTTGTAATCTAGGAATAATGAGTATTGTTTTATTTGTCCAAAAAATATAAAAAATTATGGCGATTTTTTTTTTTCCAATAAAGGAGGGGCCTCATTTTAGGAACTCGCCTTGGGCCCCCCAAATCTCAGGCGCCCCCAAATCTTAGGACCCGCCTTGTTTGAGCTCCACGTGACGCCCAAAACAGTGTTTTGGTGTCACGTGGAGCTTAGTGCATTGTTCAAATCAATTTAAAAGAAACATAAAAAAGCAAAAGTCAAACATTGATTCATTTCAATGGTCTAGATTCCAAGGCTAAAAAAACGCATGATGGAGATGAGTTTTGACTATATATTTTTTTAAGAGGATCTAAACAATGCACCACAGCTCTACATAGCAGCAAACACTGTTTTGGTACACTATACGATGAACTTTGGAGGATGCCCAATGTCCTTCATTAGAGGATTGAACCCTTATCCATATATATATATATATATATATACATACTAGTGGGTGGCACATGCTATGCAAGTGTAGAGAGAGAGATTTGACACATTTTTGTAACTAAAATATCTAATAATTTTGTTTAACTATGCACAAGTATCCCAACTCACCTTTCTAATGTTATATAGTAAAGATATATATTTTCCTAAATATGAGTAAAGATATATTGTATAAATGGAAAATGAGAATCTGCGTTCGAGTGCATGGTGGTGACGGTGCACTCAAATGCTAGATCACGTGCGACGTGGCACGCGATCACGAGTTGCACCCATCCTCCAAGGGTCTGTTTGGTTTCAAGGGATATATGGGGAAACATGGGAAAACTCACACGCGGCAAACAAACTGCCGTGTTTACCGTTGTTTGGACGGTCGGAAATAAGGGATCTCATTTTCCATCAAAAGCCGAGAATAAATGCCGAGGGGGTCCCTCGGTTTTCTATCTTTCGAGCCTCGGACTTCCTTCTCTCCAACGCAGCTAGAAGCGTTCTTCTCCAATGCAACTAGGCTTTAGACAATAGGTAATCTCTCTCTCTCTCTCTTTCTTATACAACAAGCATAGTCAAACGTGCATAGATCACCATGCTCTATTTCTCTGTTGATATGTTGCTCTTTATTTTTTTTGTTATATATATAAATCCATTTCTACATTTTTTCCTCATCCACCCATTGACATGCCTTAGCCAATAGGAGAACGGAAAAGACTCAATTAAAATCTATTTATAAGAATAATCTGTTTTTTATTCTATTGTTGATTTCTTTTTATTCCATTGTTGATTCCATTAGTGATTTTTTGTATATTAAGATTTGAACACCATGTGTTCGATGAAATGTGTGAGCCAATACAAGTTTTTAAACCTTGGTGTTGTTATTCGGCATCCACACTGGTGATCTGACCCTCCATTGTGCCTTTTATCGTCAACTAAAAGAGATCAGACCTGCCATAGTCTTGCATCAATCTAATTTAAGAAGTTTTTGCGGCATTCCAGATCTTAATTCAAGATAAAGCCAAAGCACTCGATTTTTGGACCACCGAAGAAGATGAAAGGATGGACTTTTTGCGTTCTTTACTTTATAGTTGACCAAATCCTTCTTATATTTAATTAGTACTTCTGTGAAACAATTGAAGTTTTTTTGGACAACAATTTTTATTTTTTGGATGATGGTTTGTGGTATTACAAGTGACAGTTATGGATGACAATTTTTTGTAGATCATTTATGTGGATGGTCTTTTTTGTGACATCACAAGTAATAGTATGAATTTTTATTAGATAATTTATATGGATGGTGGTTCGTGGTATTACATGTGATAGTTTTTATTTTTTGGATGATGGTTTGTGGTATTACAGGTGACACTTATGGATCACCATTTTTTGTAGATCATTTATGTAGATGGTCTTTTTTGTGGTATCATAAGTAATAGTATGAATTTTTATTGGATAATTTATGTGGATGGTCACTTTATGATATTGTACTTGTTTTTTTAATTTGGATGATCTTTTGTGGTATTATGGCTATTTTTTTTGTTAGGATATGCTATTTTCCTACAATTTCCTGGATTTGTATCCAAACACAGGGTTTGGTTAATCTTGTGTTTTCCCAGCTAGCAATGTGGATATCCAAACAGCGGGAAACAAAGGGAAACAAAGGAATCCCATGGTTTCCTACAACTTAGGTATCCATGGGAAAATATTGGAATATTATTTTCCTTTCCCACGTTTCCCGTGTTTTTATCCAAACAGGCTCTAAGGGTTCAGCGAGTCCCTTAAGGTTTTAGAAAAGTTTTTTCATTTCGAACGATTTTACCCATCAAAACCTAGGTCAAACTTTTCCATCCACTGCATGAACCTGGTGCATTGAAAATTTGCACCTTTGACCAATTTTTAAAAGGTGGATGAATCCTTTTTATCTTTTTAGATGGACCTGACCGAACTTGGGCAAGTTAATGTGGCACTCGATCCTCGCGTTGGGTGCCACGTGGCACCCAACTGGTTTGAACAGATGATCATCCATGTGGTCCAACCCCTATACGTAGGCCTCTAGTTGTAACTTGTATTAGGTACGATCTTGTGCACTAAGGTCGGTGCATGGGTCAACTTTTCTTGTTTCCAATATCTTGTTGAATAATTAGTCAACTGATCAATTTCCTCCCCCTTTTTCCGTCTTAATCCAATTTTTTCTAGTTATTTCATCTTGTCATAATACTTTCCTTTTTTCTTAATCTTTGCTAAAACTTGCTTTTACGTCAGTTTCTTATACTTCGTTTATCATTTTTTATTTGATTCTTATTCTTGATGTACTTCCCCCATATATTCCGTATTTAATAGATCTTTACCATATGTTTTTCAAATATTCATTATCTTATCTTCTTTCAACTAGACTCTTTGATCTTCGTCTCTAATGCATCTTGCTCAAAATCCCTAGTTTTCTTGTCTCTAGTTTTGGGAAGTTTGTAGATTTTTCACCTTCTTTCCTTCCCAACTTGATGTACAGATTGTCATAGGCTTCATACTTTCTCTTTTGGCGAATTTATGTCGTTCAAGATCGTTTTATTTTTTCGTGTTTTACCATTTATTAAAAGTTAAAACACTTCTTGGCAATTGACTTTTGAACCTTAACTTTCCACTAATATATTTCCATCTTCCTTTAGACGTCCCAAGCACCTCTATACCAACTCATTTAAGACGCTGTCATTTGTTTTCACAGCCCGCTTGTATAGTCCTTTAAAGGTTGTCACGTTGCCTTCTTTCAAGTCCTATCATTTTATTTTTGGGTGATCCTATGCTATCTTTTTAATCGTCTAACTTTTGATAAGAACATTCAGAACTACCAATCTACATTGCGTTGTAAGGCCTTCTTCCAAGACGCCTTACCATTCTTGCAGCTCATCAACCTAATATCTTGGAGTCCTAGAGATATTATGGAGATTCCATGTGTGAAAGCAAACAAATAAAATCTTAAACACGAATTAATTTATTATTTGAGAATATAAATTCAACATTGCACGAGTTGAAATCTTTAGAAGTCATTGGGTCTTCAATGGATGATCGAATAACAACCGCAAGCGCCTTAGATGCCATGAACAAATGCACCTTGAAACTGATTAGCTAGCGATCAGAGAACAATCAATATGCACCAAAAGATGATTTAGATTGATGGGTCAACATATCATCATGGCATCATTTATTAGGGGCATCCCTAAGTGAACTCATTCTTAATGTTATCCTTTTCTCATTTCCCTCCTCAAATGCCTGTCAACCACATGTATTTTGTCCTCTTGTCACATAACATCATGTTGATGGACCATAAATCCAAGATTGTACCAATGTGATGATTTTGTTTCCAATCAAGAACTTCCATATGGGCAGTTAAGTATAATATGGGCAAACGTTAATTTTAGCAGAAAATTGTGGATTAATTGAATGCTTACTCTCTCCCTCTCTCTCTCTCTCTCTCTCTATATATATATATATATATATATATTATGTTCTATGGTTATGGGGTGGCTGCCTTGGAGGTGTAGCGTATGAACTCTACACTAGTGCTGAAATCCCATGCCACGTGGCATGTGTTCCCAAAACAAACACCTGTTTTGGGATCATTAGCCATGTGGTATGTGATCTAAAAATAGAATAAATTTCATTTTTACAACTTTTTTGCCTTTCAAAATATGGTCAAAGTTTGACCTCACTCCCTTTAAGTTGGTGCATTGAATTTTACTAACTTTGGCCATGTTTTGGACAATGGATTAGACGTATTGTTTTTTGGAGGGGATGCACCTGATCGACCTTGTGCATGTTACCTTGGCACTTGATCTTCGGATTAGGTGGCCACTTGGCACCCAAACGCCACTAGGACAGCGTTGAACCCTACATCGCTAATGTAGCGTCCAGCTGTCCATTTTATTTTTTATATATATATATATACAGTTTCTCCTCTCCCCTCAAGCACCAAACTATTTGGTTTTTTAATTGACTGTATAAATTGTGTTCTGTTATTTGTGTTTTTGGTGTAGATCCGAGCTGTGTGATCCGAAGCCATCACCTTTGAGTTACTTGAAAAATGAGCACATATGTGGCCGGCCATTGGGTCTTCGTTTTGACAAGAGAACGGGAGAATTGTATATAGCTGATGCTTATTTTGGGTTGATGAAGGTTGGGCGTGAAGGTGGATTAGCCACATCTCTTGTGACTGAGGTGGAAGGTGTGCCATTTAGGTTCACGAACGACGTGGATGTTGATGATGAAGGGAATGTCTATTTTACAGATAGCAGCACCAATTACCAGAGGAGGTGGGCCTTTTGAACACTCCTTCGGCCATGCTGATGCTAGTTTTTCTGCATCATTTTAAATAAGGTTGATCCAGTCTGATGGGCTGTTAGCAAAGATTTAGTACATGCAGTTCACCCCCCGCCTGAAATTCCGGCCCACTTAATAAATAGGTTGGGATCAATTCATTTCTGGTTTTCGGCCTGATTGAGGTCTGTTGAAAAATTGGCTCACTTAATATCATACTGAATCCATTCTAGCCTATAAACACCCTTAATTTAGAGACTATGATTAAGGTTTTGGTACCACCGTACCAGTGGTCAATGGTCATGACCCAAATCGAGTTCGACCAAGGGATAACGTGTCTGAGTCACGAGGTTCAACCTTGTTTCGATCAAATGGCACATTATATTGAACTTTGAAAGTAAACCACTAACTAAAATATTCATCACAAACCGTCTATATTTTATCTATGTTCAGATGAATCATGTAACTAATTGACCTTATAAAGTCTTACCTATTCACACTTAGGCTTTCATCTGTTGGGCTATAAGCATGGGGTAGGAAAGATTTTTGAGAAATTATGTACCTCTGTACTTAGAACACACCAAAAAATCATACAGTTTACTCGCAAAAAGAACGACCACAGGGTTTCATGATCATTAATGCCATGGTTTAAAATACTGGTTTTCCGGTATGTACCTTCTAGCTCTAAAACCAGTACGTATCGTCTGATACGTACGGGTTCTGGACCATACATTGCTATATATCATCTGATACATCACCGCTATATGTAATGCACCCGTCGATACATTCAAAATATTGTACTGGTGACCTCCGAAACTGGTATGTATCATCCTTACGTACTGATTTCAGACGAGATTTTGAACCAGAGATTTTTAGGATAGTTCCATCTAACAAAATGAGGAGATAAGAGACTGAATTATAAGCAACTGAGGCTAATTTGTTCTCAACGTTTGATCAGTCTGGAAAATCTGGATGCTCCTTCTAGTTGGTTACTATATGAAAAGAATGTTCTAAATTGACAATAAATTGATTTAATTGTCTTGTCCAAAATTGTATAAAATAAAATTTGATTATTTATACTTGGAAATGAAAAAGTTAAAAACCAATTCTCTAGATTTCAAGTTTAAAAACATTGCCCCAAGCCTAATTCTCTTTGATATCCACTTTCCAGTGGATTTGTGCTTATGCTACAGAAAAAGGTAATAGTAGTTTTGGAGAAAAGCTTCTTGGAATAAGAGTCTACCTCTTAGTCTCTTTCAGAGTCCACTCATCTTTTGAGGTAGTGCAAGCAGCGGTCCTCGGGTTAATCTCAAACCGACAGCCTTGGTAAATGTGCTAATAATTTTGAGCTCCAAATCAGTGGAATGTCAAAAGTCAACTTTCCTTGATTTGCATGCTCATAAATAGCGCAGTGTGGCTCCCAAGCATTGACCATGTAGACGAAAGGAGATTGACCTGAGTACCTAATACTGCCTCTAATCTTGAAAGGCTTAGCTGATGCTCATCTATTTTATTCAGTATCTTAAACAGAAACGCCTAATACCAGGTTTTCTTGTAGGAACTTTGTGCAGCTGGTTTTCTCCGCAGAAGATTCAGGGAGGCTTCTGAAATACAACACTGTTACAGAGGAAACCACGGTCCTCCTTCGGAATCTCCAGTTTCCAAATGGCATATCCTTGAGCAAGGACGGGTCTTTCTTTGTTTTTTGTGAAGGAGCCATCGGAAGGTGAGAGTCTTTTATCTTTATGTCTAGTTGAAATTTACGACATCAATACCTTACTGGAATAAAAAGTATAGAATATATTAATATTTGTTTACAATTTCATAAAACCCCTAAATAAATAAGGGCCTTCATCAAGCCCCTTATTTGTTGTTGTTGGAAGGTTTTGTCCAACTCCAGATAGTTTTTCTTTTAATGAAACTATTTTACCCAATGCTTTAAAAAATAGCTTCTGTGCTGTAGTATTTTTCTCTCGCTGTGATCCAGAGACTGGTTTATAATTATTAGTTGTTAAATATGCACTATTTTTTGTGGCTATATCCAGGTAGCAGCACAAAATTAGTGCGGCTACTTAAAGGTCAAAATAGTAAAAAGATGGTTAGGGGGTGTTAGGTGAAAGAAAAGTTCAACCCGTTGGGTTAAACGAAACCTCCTAACAAATCAGGGGATTGATGAAAGCCCCTTACTAATTAGGTGATTATACGATGTTTCCCCTTTACTTGATTGAAATTGAATCCAAACACAGTTCTATTGCCTTGTTAGTTTGTCTGCAGGTTTCATCTTAATGAAGCACAAAATTTAAACATGCAAGCGGATTTCTTCTTCTTTGTTTTTCCCAGATTCTGAAAGTGGCAAGGATTCCTCGATCTCTTGACACAGCACCCACGATTTTTTTTACCAATTTTTACCCGAACAAAGGATCACTCCCGACCTTGGGATGAGTTGAGCATTTATGTTGTAACTTCTGTTTTGTAGATAGAAATACTGTTAGGCAATCCTATAGTAAACAATTTTTCTACTGCAGCTCCCACTTTGCATTCCAGCAATTCCAATATGCTTTAGGTTGTGAATATGTTCTTTTCTTATTTTTGTTGCCCCATTTGCTCGTACACCTACTAGCTATTCCTTTTAATGTTCGAAAACGAGAATATTTTTCTTCTCTTCAATTAGTGAAAGCATTAGAAAACCCAGGCCCTGTTTTGCAACACTTCTCTAAAAAGCACTTTTCAGGGGAAAATGTTGTTTGAGAAGCAACATTGTCTTTTTTTTTTTCCGTTTAGCAAACCCATATTTGAGAAGCAGCATTGGGCTGCTTCTCCAAAACACCATTTGCAGAAGCAGGAACCACCTATTTCAGCTAGAGGTGCATCATATTTCAGGCAAGTTTCTCTCACTCAAACATATGGCTTCCTCTGAAAAGTGCTTTTCAGATGCAACTTTGCCAAACAGGGCGGGCCCCACCTTTTTACTCCGAGGCCGTTAATTGTGGAGGGAGACTTACAAGATGGCCAAGCCGTGAAGATTCTCCTCCTTGGGCGCATGGCATAGAGGATACCATTGAAGAACCAAATACTCAGTTTGTCTATAGTGAAGTAAACGAGATTGTGGATACTTTGTTGAATGTTAGTATTCTTTATGGTTTCTTCCATGATACAATTCTCACTACTATCTAGGAAGTTAGAAAAAGAAGAAAAGAAAAACTTGAAACACGACTTGGGGGCAATAAGCTCCTCAGTTGAGTATTGATTTAAGTGAACTTATGTTATCTTTGATTTTACACATTTTTTGAGTTGGTATGAAGTACCCAGCCTGAGTGCCAGCGGCTGCACTTGGGGGTTCCTTCCTTCTGGTAAAGCCTCAGGAGACGTACAGCTGTTTATGAGCAACCAACTTAGTGAAAGTACACTTTTGACCATTCACTGATTTGGTGCTAAAAAATTATCAACAAATTCTCCAAGGTTGATGGAGGGAGATTGACTCAAGTGCAGCTGCTGGAACTTGGGTCGAGTACATACATAAGACCAACCATGGTAATATCAGATGATACTGATACGTTTCACCTGACATGTCAGTATTGGAGCCTACTGATACAAAATATGTCTGTATTTATCAAACAATCCCTGCCAATATACCAGTGAGACTGATACGTATCAGGAAATTGAGATTTTGAACCATGTTACCAGCTCTTTTTGTATTGCTTGCTCCGAGTTTTTCAAGGATTTTTTTATTGCTTTTTATTTGGATTTCATAGATAAAATTGTCAAAACCATTACTATAACCTGAGCCTATATCGAGTCAAGCTGATTCAATGAATTTTTGCACACTCAGTACAGGTTATAAACCTTTCGGTATGTTGCTAGTGCAAATTATCCTTCTCCTCTATTTCCCATGTTTTGAGGAAAATTAAATTTTTTTTATCTATTGATGCTCCCTACAGGCTGAGAAAATACTGGCTGAAAGGCGAAAAAGCAGGGACTTCAGAAGTATTTGCCAACCTACCTGGGTACCCTGACAACATAAGAACTAATGAGAAGGGAGAATTCTGGGTGGCAATCCACTGCCGCCGCAACATGTACGCCTACGTGTGCGGTCTATATCCTAGACTACGGAAATTTATACTCAAGCTACCCATTCCAACAAAGTATCAGTTCTTGATGCAAATCGGAGGCCGGCCGCATGCATTGATAATCAAGTACAGCCCGGATGGGGAGCTAGTTCAAGTTTTGGAAGACAGTGAAGGGAAGGTGGTTAGATCAGTTAGCGAAGTGGAGGAGAAAGATGGGAAGTTGTGGATGGGATCCGTTTTGATGCCATTTATTGCCGTTTACTGATCAGATGGAGGTAATTCATTTGCTTTAATTTGTATGTTAAGTACACTTGTTTATGTGCTAAAATTTCAGGATGCTAAGTTTATGTAATCCTTCGACTATACAATCTATAGGTGGCCTTGCAATAAAGCCACAGATCAGGTCCGTCCTGGTCGAGAAATTAGTGTTCTTTGAATCTTGGAAGCTGAAGATGGCTTGATCATGTCTGAAACTGATAAAATATGAGATATATGATATAATACGGAAAGTGTAAAACAGAAAGAAAGACAATATAAAGTATCGAACCAAGTGCCAATAGTGGCATTCGGGTCAATCTCAAACCGACAGCCTTGGTTTGAGCACTGATAGTTTTGAGCGCCTAGTCAGTGAATACTGAACTTTCCCTGATTTGCATGCTCATAAATAGCAGTGAGATTCCTGAACCTTCGCCATTTTGGACATAAGGAGATTGACCCAAGTGCCACCGCTGGCACTTGGATCGGGTACCTATCAGCTTGATAAAAGTACCCTCTAACAGCTTGTATCCGGTGATTCATATCGTCAATCTCCTATGAATGATTCATCTCAACCGAGTATTATTATGGGTGATTTTTGAACCATGTGGGAACTATGGCATGCCATGGCATGGGTTTCTTAGGCTGTTTAGTTCTAACCAGTTGAACCGTATATAACATTCAACTAATTTTAGGCCACTTTTTTTTTTTTTGGAAATTTACCTGACCGATCTTGTCAGATGTATCTTTTACTGTAGAGACCCTATAGTTTCACTTTTACCCAAATCGACGAGCTCCAAGCCTAGCCATAATAAAAAGTCAAAATTACTCCTTTCTTTAACGCGTAAAAGCATCATCTTCTTCTTCATTGTAATCTGCCCAAAGATCTTTCTCAGCATAGAGATTCAACAGGAAGCTCTATTTCTAAGGTACACCTAGATCTAAACCGTCAAAAAAAAAAAGAGGATACACTTACATCTATATCATCTGATATTTGCATTTTTTCTTCTTCTTTATAAGGTATTTATTTTGAAATTATTTTTTTTCGATGCTAAAATTACAATCGACATCGACTGTTTACACAATCGATGGCGACTGTGTATACAGTCGCCATCGACTATATAAAAAAAGATTTTTTTATTTTTTATTATTATTTTTTTATTTTTACAGTCGACATCGACTGTTTACACAATTGATGATGACTGTGTATACAGTCACCATCGACTGTATTAAAATGTATTTATTTATTATTATTATTTTTTTACATTCGACATCGACTGTTTATACAATCGATGGCATTGTATATCTGATCGCCATCATTATATAAAAAAAATTTCGATATAAAAAAATTTCGATCGGCATCATTGTATAATTTTTGTTTTAATATTATTTTATTTTTATTTTTACTGATCATTTATTTACACAATCGATGGCGACTGTGTATATAGTCACCATCGACTGTATAAAAAAAAAACTTTTTATTTATTATTATTTTTTTTTATTTTTACAGTCGGCATTAGCTGTTTACACAATTGATGGCGATTTGTGTATCTGCCATCGATCTTGTATAAATTTTTAGTCATCATCGTTAAAGCGATCGGCACCAAATGTTAAGAGTCGTCATCGACTATTTTAAGAGTCGGCATTGACTGTATTAAGAGTCGGCATCAACTGTTTAAATTTTTTTATTATTATTATTTTTTTTAAGAGGCGATATCGCCTTACAAAGGTGTATCTGGGTCGATACAAATAGCAGATCGGAATAGATTGGATTGAGGAGAAGACGCCGTCACCTTTGTCACCTCTGATTTTTAAAAACTGTAGCAGATTAAAATGAGGAAGAAGATGATGTTTTTGTGCCTTAAAGAAAGGGAGTAATTTGGACTTTTTGCTATCCTTAGGGTTGGTTAGGCTTTCAGCTGGTCGATTTGGGTAAAGGTGAAACTATAGGGTCTCTGCAGTAAAAGGTACATCTGATAGGGTGGGTCAGATAAATTTCCCATTTTTTTTTATATAAAGTGGCTGCTCCTCCGGACTCCAATCTTTTTTACGTTTAATAGCCCAAGCCTTTTCCATCACACCACGGGGATACCCCCTCTTTTTATTTTTTATAATACGAATGACCCCACTTGGATAAAAGGGATTGTGGTGTGGAAATTTATTTTGCGGAGCCCATAAAAGTGTCGTATTCGAGGAAGTCAAGATTCCCTTGTATCCATTGTTTTTAAAAAATGGATGAACCCCTAATGGAATTTAATTGGTTCAGGGCTTAGGTCAGGTCGAACCAGTTGAACTCTAAATGGGGCTCAAGTGATTTTGAAACCATTCGATGCAAAGAGATCTTGACTTTAACTTTCATATGTCGACATCGAATTTTGAATCCCTTGCATCCAATACTTTTATAATCTATTTAACCCCATCTAGAGTTTAACTAGTTGACTAGACCAACACACTTTTATGATCTATTTAAAGTCATATTTGAGCGTGATGTGTGTCATATGATTTTAGAGCCACTTTTTTGAATCTGTCATGTAGAATAAAAAATTGATTGTTTGATGGTATGCTCATGGTCTCAAGATCCCTTGTGTTGAAGATTCAAGTGAAACACGTTCTCCATCGTCTGATTTGAAGCGATAAGTGATTTTTATCGTAGGTGGCCAACAATATTCCGTGAGAGCTAATAAAGGAACCATAACTAAAATGCCATTCGAAAAAATATAAAAATGGGAAACTACGGGTCACTCTCATTCTTCAAATGTATCAGTCAAGGATCAAAATTTCGGCTGAAAGTATTGGTTTCGGTCTCCATCGAAACGATAATATGGGACCGAAATTTCGGCCATTTTTGTATGGAGTTGAAAATTTCGGCCGAAATTTAAATTTTAGGCTGAAAATTCGGTCCCCTCCGAAACCGAAATGAAACCCGAAATTTTGATCCTTGGTATTAGTTCCCTCCCACGAATCGGTGGTGGCTTGACTGCGAGTTGGTTCTAAAAATGCATCACTTTCCCCTTATAACGTTGGTGGTCATTTTGATCAATTTGGGGTGATTTGGCTGGAATTCTACAGCAAAAGGTCAAACAATGGGGACGTTTGAGTGTTAGTAACCCAACCCAACAATGTTCTCGGGCTTTCAGCCACATAACGGTGTTATTTGTGCAACCGGTGTTACCTATAACAACGAGGGCGTACAAAGGCATAAAAGCCTTATAATCAATTCCTTGTTAGCTTATTGCAAAAAGCGTCGAAATGCATTTAGCCAAAACGCCATCACAAGCCTATTTATGATCAACAAACAAGGCTTCTAAATGCATTTTGTAGAGGGCTAACGTGCTATCAAATGTTCCTTATATGTCTTCTGCTACAAAAGGTAAAACTATCAAGTTTAGAAATGTAAATTTTTTACTTTGATAAGAGTTCTACCCTCTTTCTTCTTTTTTATAGGTAAGCGGGGATTAAACCTGCGACCTTGAGATTGCAATATTGGTACTACTCACCCTTTAGGCTTTGACATATTTTGATAATGGGTAGAATTAGCATAAGGCCAGGCCATCAACCTGGTCATAGGATGACGAGGAATGAGCTGTGCGCCCCGAGCCAATTGGTCATAGGCTGTTTCGCCCCAATGGTCCGTGATTCTATCCTATGTTAACTCGCTCATTAACATAGCGATTCCTGAATTAGGAATAACGAACTTTCAGTCTAATTTAGCTTGACAAGCTATTTGATTGATTAAAGCTAACTATTTCTTTTTACAATAAAATTTTAAGAACATTGGATTTGAAGATAACGAAGGGATACGAATATACACCCGTCCCCCATTTGATATAGATACTAAAATTGATCGACATCGAGTATACACCTCATAGTTTCATACCATCCAATAGCGGTTCATTTATATATAGCCATAATGATAATTTTTTTTTTCTTGATATAAATAATAACAAAAATTAATTAATTATATATATATATATATATATATATATATATATATATATATATATATATATATATTAAAATTGGTCAATATCGACCTCATAGTTTCATGCCATCCAATAGCAGTTCTTTTATATATAGCCATAATAACAATTTTATTTTTTTTCTTGATATGAATAATAACAAAAATTATATTTATATATATATATATATATATATATATATATATATATATATATATATATAAACTCTTCTGACCATCATCTAACCGCTGAAATGGTATTTAAATTATTGTATATCATCAATGATTTAAGATGAAGGTCATTCACATTGTCAAAGTGTTAAATCATAGTTTGAAAGGCAATAGGCTCAAAAATTATTATATTTAATTTTTAATGATTGATATTAAAATTCATCAATCCGATAATTTACACCCACTAATGTGTGCATGATTCTTTGGCTAAATTACTTTTGAATTGCCACAAAATATTTAGAAAGATTATAAATGCGCAAACCATACTTCAATGGTGAAGTCAAAATTTCTAATTTATAACTGGAAGACTGTTTGATGTTTAAATGTCGGGGACAGCTTAAAACTCAGAAGTAAGGGCCATTATCCCTTGGGCTTGTTTACTTTTCTTTAATCCTATTACATGTAATATTCACTTTACATATAATAAAGTATATTTTTTTTACTTATAAAAAAGTATATCTTTGGTGTAATGTGATTGTTCAGTTCACTGTAAAACCTACTTTATGAGCTACTATTCACTTTATGGTAAAGTGAGCGATTTATATAATTTTTTGCATGTACTCTTGACTATTTTAAAGTATCATGTCCGCTCATTTTATATATCTTCATCGGCTATTATAAAGGTGTCCGTTTTGCATGAAAATTTAGGAGAGTCATCTATTTTCATTCAAGTCAATCTACCGATTCACATTTACCTAACTCACTCTTTTTATTGTTCGTGACCATGTGTCCTTTTTAATGTCCCTACTAAAAGTTAGGTCGGATGCTTCATGCCCAACATAACCTAACAGGTTAAGTTATGTGCTTGACTTGATTGGGTGGGTCGATCCGAACCGTTGCGGCATTAACAGCCCTACCAACAGATTTTTAGGTATAAGTCTTTAGCATCAAGTGACACAGTTTTATGAAAGAAGTGGCGCATGTACCCAATCAGTCACCCGTTCCAATCAGTTTTATTATGAAAGAAATGCTTGCTTCTTAAGCATTTTGAAGGTTTCAGTTTACAACTCATTCTCTTTTCTACTTTCTTTTTTTAATTTAAAAATGAATCTGGCTTTCATTATGGTTAGATTCATGGAATCTTACACCCTAAAGGTGGAGTTTTGCAAGTTTACTGAAGCCTCTGTTTTAGGCTAATTAATAACATAAATATATTGTTTTATGCTACTAGATTTTGGAGTTGAAGATTTTTTTTATTATAATTTTATAGGGGGTTTTCTAATATAGGGTTTCCGCAATGTGTATCCTCTCTCTCTCTCTCTCTCTCCTCTTTCTGTAATATCTTCTCTTCTCTCTCTCTTTGTGTCTAAGTTAGCCATGGAATTTTTCTCTCAGAATTGGTGATAATCTAATCTGTTTTTTTTCCTATTTTTTCATTACTTGGTTTATTTTTATCTGTGGTGATAATTTAATCTGTTTTTTTTTTTTTCCTAATTTGTAAACAAAATTAGGGCTTCTTAGTGTTTGTTCAGATTTTTTATATCCAAAGGTGATCTTGAAGAAGATACAGATTTCTTCAAGTACAGCTTCCTGGAGAAGATCTCGATGCTCTGACTTCGGTCACCAACGAAGAAATCTTGAGTTGGTACGCCTTGTACCTGCGCAATAATTTTGACCGTTGCCCATTTTACTTGCAATAAATGGATATTACCAGCCCCAGCCTCCTAAGTCAAAATTATTGCAGGTAAAATTTAGTGGCACAAAAACCAAAATATTGCACCCAAATGAACAACCAAAGTTGCACTTTTTATTGTAAAATAGAAGGATTGCGCGTAATATTGGGGGATTACAGCGAAGTGAACGTATCGGCTTGTGCCCCGGCTGATATTCCCGATTCATGTCCGTTTTAAATCCCTCGTGTCAGTTATCGCGCCTTTGAAAGCCAATTGTGTTCACTCCCACCAATTTTTCCTGACCCTCGCTGAAACCAAAACCCCCATAAACCCTAATGTCTAGCAGAAAGAATCTATGCGATCTCGCCATTAAATTTTTACAAACAATAGAAAATTCAACTCTAAAAATTCACACTCCTAGATTTCTCTCGAGTTCCTCCTATCTCACCCACCAACCTAAGGTTTTTCGAAGTTGCACCAATCATTTCCCAGAGACTTTCAGTGTTTCCCCCCGAAAATTCTGCTCGGAAACAGAAATAAGGTGCTGGAATTGCGGATCGCAGTTGCCTTTTTTAGCTTGTGCAACTTGTAAAAGCGTTCAACCGGTCGATCCATCCATCGATTATTTCCAGATATTTGGACTGTGAGTTTTTTACATGCTGATGAATTTCGATAGTTTTATAGCTTAATCTTCATGTCTTTATTTAGATCTTATATGCATATTTGTTCAGAATTTTCTGAAGATATTATGATTCCTGGCATAGTTTCATGTGTATGAATCTGGATGGAAAGTGTGCTGAATTAGCTTAGCTCAATAAGTTTCAGAGATTTTGTATTTCATGGATTTCCTTATTTTTATAGCTTAATCTTAATGTCTTTATTAGATGTTGTATATATTTTAAAAAAATTCTGAATATTTTATGATTCGTGATATAGTTTCATGTGCATGAATCTTGATGGAAAGTGTGTTGAATTAGCTTAGCTCTATGAGTTTTAGAGATTTGTGATTCGGTGGTTTTCCTTGGTTTATAGCTTAATCTCAATATATTTATTAGGATCTTGTATATATTTTAAAAAATTTCTGAAGATTTTCTCATTCCTGATATAGTTTCATGTGTATGAATCTTGATAGAAAGTGTGCTGAATTAGCTTAGCTCTATAAGTTTCAGAGATTTGTGATTTGATGGATTTCCTTGGTTTATAGTTTAATCTCAACATCTTTATTAAGATCTTGTATATAATATATATATATTTTTTAAGATTTTGTGATTCCTGATATAGTTTCATAGGTATGAACTTGATGGAAAGGGTGCTTTCTTAGCTTATCTCTACAAGTTTCAGAAATTTTGTGATAAATTGACAACTGCACATATATTGGATTTGGAATAAAGTAGTTGTTATGTTATAATGATGTTCACAGAGAGAAGGGGTATGAAATAAGGGATGACAACCTTGAGGGTAAATACAAAGATTGGCAAAAGAAACTCCACCCTGATTTAGTGCATACAAAGTCTGAGGTTGGATTTTATACACTTTGTTGTCAAAAGTTGTTTATTAATTATTTTATTTACTCTTCATGTTGACTTTTACTTTTTTTTTTAATTTATTTAGAAAGAAAGATCTTATGCTGCAGAACAGTCTGCTCGGGTAATTGATGCTTACCGCACGCTTAGTAAGCCTTTATCAAGGGCGATGTATCTGGTAATTTTTCTCACTGATCTAAATCTCCAGCCAGTGAATGAACTTTTTTTACTCTTTTTATTTATTTATTTTCAATCCAGTATATGAGTTCATAATAATTGTTTAGATCAAAGCAACTACTGATCAGTTCTGATTTTGTCTATCGTTAGTTGAACGTTCAAATTCTCTCCTCATCCCAATGATACGTTGCTAGATCATATCATAATGTTTCATGGAAATCCCAGTTATAAAATCCCCAAAGAAATTAATAAAATAAATTAGGAAAGAGCAAAAGGTAGATAGTGACCACTTTTGAGGGGGTCGACCTCCTAATCTTCCTCAAAGATCATTCAATCCCTTCTTGTTTAGATTCCCATCATTTAAGCTAATCTAATACATATCTTCAAGGGAGGCACATTAAGGAACTAAAGATACTTAAGAAAGTAAATATGTAATTGATACTAAAGATGACCGAGAATTATTCAAAAGAAATTGGAAGGCTGTATGATTCAAGCATATGGAGTAATGCGCAAAATGCATGGGTCATGCGTGGTGAGGGGTGTGAATAATTCCCTCCCTCTTGAAATTGCATTTGCCCTCAAGGACTATATTATGGGAATTGTTAGTTCAAGGAGTCACAAGGCTCGTATTTTGCGTCTTTAGGCGATGCACTAGCCCATTGGGCTAATACCTCTGATACAACTTAATTGTGTTGCTTTGCCATAATTGATCAAGAACTGTTTGTTGTTGAGCTTGAAGGGTGTCATCTTCATCCGGATGTGGAAGTTCAGAGCTGTAATTGCTCATGAACCCACCTGCTTTATGCAAGAAATGTGAAAGAAGATGGATTCTGGATTCTGTTGGTAGATCTAATTGGTAAGAAAGAGTGCCTACCTGCTCCATCACTCTATAAGGTCCATAAAATTTGGGAGATAGTTTCAAAGAGCGACACATCAAGACTGAAATTCAACAGTACGGTTGAAGCGGAAAATATATCCAATTGTCCATCCGCAATACATGTTCAGTTTGGAGCCTTCATTCTCTCTGGCGTCCACTGTAAGTTTTCTTTCAATTTGCAGATGATGTGACCGACCACAGCCCCGCCCCATTTCCAATCAACATCATGCATAGTAGAATCTCCACTGTACATGGATAGTGGTGGTGGTTAGCCATATACAATTATTATGTGTTAAGTTGTTAATGGTTTCGTGATAGTTGGTGTTGTACCACCACTCGACCCATGATAGCCATTGGGCACATTGGATGGGTTGAACACCACAAATAATTTATGAGACATTGGTTGACCACTTCAGTATGTCAGTCTATTTGGGGGTGAAAGGTGGTACTCATCTTGAGTTGAGTTCCTTGAGGCTTCCATAATTCCTTCAAAAAGTGATTGTGAAGATCGGATCTCAATCACTAACATTCGAAAATGGCATTCTGCGAAGTTTGAAATGTTATCTGTGAAGGCCCTTGCTATGGATGTGGCTGTATAGGGATGTGCCGCTGCTGCAAAGTGTACAAAAAGACCAAGGTATCAAACTCATTATCGGTCTAGTCTTTGGATCGATATCTATCAGCTGATATCGGTGCGGCCGATATCAAATTTTTAATGAAAAATTGAAAAAATAAAAAATACAAAAAAGAACAGTATTGGCCGATAGTGTATTGCGTATCGACTGGTTTGTATCAGTATCGATAGGTACATATTGGTATCGGTCAATACCACTGATACCGGTCTGCTATCTGTATCCGTATCAGTTTGGCCAGAAACAAAGATGTATCGTCGATACGTATTGATATCGATCGAGTTCTGATACCATGCTTAAGACAATGGATCACCATGCATATTACCATTTTCCCATGCGAGTTGGGAAGGTCATCGATGAAATCCCTCGATATTTCTAACCATATGTGATCTAGTACAGATAAAGGCTGCATGAGAACTGGAAGACGTAAGTTCTCGTACTTGCTACTTAACACATCGCGCTCGACCACATGTTGCTTGATATCATTTTTTCATCTCTTTCCAATAAAACCCGAGATATGCATTATTTTTGTAGCCAAAGTTCCCAGCTATTGCCAAATCGTGTTGTTCAAGAAGGATTTTGTAATGGATAAGAAGATGAAGGTCCCAATACTATCTGTCCTTTTTACGTTAATACTCCTTCATGAAATTTATCGTCATGATTCCCCTTGATCAAATCAATGTGAAAGAGCATCTGTTGTCAAGTTCTCTTAACCCAAGCCATAAACAATTTATTACTCGTAGCCCAAGAGTTTGGTTAACCATCTCTTGGGCTGCTGTGATGATCCATCTCCAACATTTTATGCACAATCTTCTCAATTTCGTTCTTCTGAAAATATAGTCATCGATATGGTCATACATTTAATGTTACTCCCCGGTGTCGAGTCTATATGGTCATCATAGGACTGAATCAAGTGTAACCCCTTTGGTTCCTCAAATACAATCGATTGGGACATGAGAACCTCTTACAAATGTTTTGGATGCTCATTGGTATTACTTCTTGCTTAATGAGAATAATTGAACCACCATAATTTGTCTCTACTTGGAGAATCTATGGGCGATGAGCTGGTTGTTGACTACCTCCTTTATTGTAGGTGCACCGTGTAGAGTGCACTTTTGTATGTTGTAAGGGAGAAATCCCACTCTATCTGCCCAACATGGAAAACCATTGCATTCCCAAAGTCATCTGGCATTCCTCAAATATGTCGAGAACTAGGCTTCATTTTTCTTCAGCTTATCACCGACAAATCTATGTGCAAACTGAAATTGTGAATTGAATTATGGGAAATCTTCTACATTGTCTTGTTTGGTGGCCATATAGGACTTAAGATTCAGTCTTGCCTATAACAGCGTTTGCATATAATAATTCAGTTAATAGGACATTAGGCATGACCGCATGAGTCCATTTGAGGTAGTCAATGGGTATAAGCCTATCATTCCTATGTTGGCTATCTGTATGCCATCAAAGTTTGTAGATGCATTTTCATGTCACATTCATGAGTTGCATGCTATTAAAAGAAAAATAACATTGAGCAATGAAGAATATAAGTTTTCTGCTAACTCTTATAGAAGATTCAAGAAAATTCATGAAGGTGATTTTGTCATGGTTCAAATTAGGCTTGAGCATTTGCCACAGGGAGTTGCAAAGAAGTTGCAAGCACGCAAAGCTTAACTCTTCAAGATTTTGAAATGAGTTGGTCTCTTATTGCATATGTTCTATATCTTCCACCTAACATGTGCATCAATGCAACCTTCAATGTGAACGACCTTGTTTCATTTCTAGGTTCAACAATTATTCCCACAAATTCATTGATTCTTCCTTTGCACTTTATCCTACCCTATTTCTTCAACCAATTCCTCCCCACATGCATGTCATTTAAAATATCTTGGAAGGCCAAGTCATCGCTACCAACTAAGGGGGATACCAAAAATATCTTGTGAAATGGAAAGATCAGCTAGAGTAAGGAAGTACTTGGATCACCAGAGAGGATCTTCAGAGATTAGACCCGGACATGCTTGAGATGTATCACAGTCACGACTTATCAGGAATGTGTCCTTTTCAGCCGGGGTGAGCTGATGCAGACATCGTACCCTTCAAAGTGTACTGAGGCGCAAGAAGGATCCAAAATATCTGTGCCTCATGTATCACTTTGAATGGGTAATTGAAGGGCCCATATTGCATGTGCAACATGGAAGAACCCCATCGAGGAGATGTGCACATGGATTATTCAGATCGTTAGAGTATTATCTTCAGCCGTATGATCTTTATTTTTTGTTTCAGTCGTAGGGTCGTCACTCATCATTTCGGTTGGATTTTCACCTATCATCATTTCAGCCACTGGATCGCCATTGGACATCATACGAGGTATGTAGATCTTCAAATATGAGGAGAACATGGAAACTGCCTGCGTCACATGACACACTTAAGTGTCACGTGTGGCTTAAGTGTCACACCCTTAAATTCATCAATTTTAGTGCAACCTCCAAAATCGTAACTTCAATACTCATCAAAATTGAGCGTTTCTTGACTTGTTGGAAAGCTACTTCGATAAGCTTTCAAATAAGACCAATTTGACATGAATCTGACGTTGTTTAATTCCCTAAACTGATTGGAAATCAAGATCTATCACTAGAATCATTGTTTACAAATTTAGTAGGGACAAACCGACGGGATTGAAACATTAATTGAATTTAGACGTAATTATTGGAATGAAATTCTGTGAATATTTTTTTTTATATAAAATTTAGCACATTATTTATATGAATTCTTTGTTCATAATTATAATTTTTAATATCAGCCATAAAAATTAGGGTTTAATCTTTGGTCTTGCATCACATGGTCTTTCAAGCAAAGGGTGACATAAATATGTGGTGTAAGTATCACACGTGATGTATTCATAGGACTGTATTGGTTACATGGTTCAAAATATCCGATGACAACGGTACGTATCAGTATCAAAGCCCATCAATACCGATAAAAAATAAAAAAATACTACTATATCCATTGTATCGCTGATACATTCAATGTATCGGCGATACACGATATGTATTATCTCGGTATCAATGGGGAATGATTTGTATTGGTAAACCGAGATTTTGAACCATGACTGGTTATAAATTTGCTCACTGTTCTTTCATCTTATGTACAATTAGGTGTCTTGATTACTTTACTTCTTTTGGTAGATTGGGTTTGACCACTTTTCAGTTTCATATTACATGAGGATTGTAGCTTGCATGTACAATTTGCCAAATCTTAGACAGCAATTTTAAGAAGTTAGGGTTGTCAAGAAGCAAATAAAAATGTCCATCTAGCTCTCATGAGTGATAGAATGGTGTTGAAGATTTATTCGAGCCTACATTCTACTTTAAGAGAATCTAGGGAACTTTCCATAGTTCTTGCATGGAATTGAAAATTTTAGAATATGAAATAGAAACAGAATCCCCTACAAGAATGCAAGTAGATACATTCGAAGCTTATTCAGGTTATATTATTTTACCTGACTATTCATAAGGGATTTAATTGGCTCTGATTTTGTTTGCAAGTTCGGAATTTTTTTTAATATGTTCACTAGCTTTCTTGGTTTTGACTAAAAACTTTTGAGGAATTTTAATGTGTTCCCTACGAAAAGAAACTGTGTTACAGAATTATTAAAATTATTTGTGGGAGGATTTCAACATTAATTCTGTTATCATCTACAGGCAAAGTAAATGTTGCACAATATCTCTCTTTCATGCTTAGAAGCTGCTTACTGCATTATTGGTTTCCAACCATTTTTTTTTTGGGTTTGTGACAGTTGCAACTTGAAGGCATACATGTGGACGAAGAAAAAACAGTTTCAGATCTGGAATTGCTTGCTGAGGTGATTGGTTGACTTTATATGGAAAGCCCAGATGATACATTCAATGTATCATCCGATTTTTTACTGTTCCGATACGTATTGGTTTTGAGCTCGGACGATACGTATCGGATACCCGGTATTTTAACCCATGAATATAACATTGGTATGACGTAGATACGAGATGGATTCGTCCTAAAAATGCTAGTAGTGCAATATAGATGCGAAATGGATGTGACATATATATGATCTTGATACGATTGGTACTTCTTTTGTGTAACTATATACGCACTATCATTGGGTGAAAAAACACATTATTAAATTTTTATATTAGTAGTATATATAACATAATATATAACCCAAATTACTTATTAAAATATATTATTAGAAACATATCTAAAACGTAAATATAATTTCAATCATATGCACATGAAGCTCGTTCCCCGATTTTATTACTTATTAAAAATTTATTTCAATGTCCCTAAAAATTCGTAAATAGTCAGATTTTGACCTAATATAATGGCTCTAAAAAACTGTTGTATAGGAGGATGAAACTATTTTCATATTTAAGAGATAAAAGTATCAATTAAAGAGGAACCGAGATTTTTTTTATTTAATAGAAACAAGTTTCTAAAAAGGTTTCTGAATTTTTTTGGAAACATTTTGGAACATTTTCATACCAGTCTCCAATACTGGAATGCATGGGGACTGGGACGATAGGGTAACTATGGTTTATATTGGGTAGTAAGCAGACTTGCTTTCCTTCTCAAATTTCCGTATCTCCATAAAACTTCGAAAAACTTGGATGCATGTGTGTTAGACATGGCTACAAGGTGGCATGCACAGCTACTCCTGAAAAGTCAAAACCCACAATGCAAATGGTAGAACAGTTTTATGATTATAAAATATATAGATTAATTATGTTTGATTTGAGTACATAAATACAGAAGTATCCAGGTTGATCTAAATAAAGTAATTAAGAATTAAAAAAAGTAGAAGCATTCCGATGAAAAGAATCATGTTAGTCGTATATAACATGATAAGTTTATGTTCGCATGTTAAATTAATGTTTGAGACTTTAAGGTGTGTCAATATGAGCTCACAAAATGTGTTTCCAGCTCCATAATTATCATCTGTTTTCTAAAAGTAAATGGTTTTCTTTTTTAAAGTATGTATATTTTAGTTTAACAGTTTATTTACAGATTATGGAAATAAGGGAAGCTGTTGAAGAGGCTAATGGCTCCCAGGCTTTAAAGGAAATCCAGTGTCAGGTAAGGCAGGCTAGTTATCTATACATATCCTTGTACACGTGATATGGCTGATGGCTTCTTTGAAGCACCTCACTGCACTTTGCTAAATTGCATTTGTTTTAATGTTAGATACAACACAAACTGGAAAGTTGGTCAGATTGCTTTGGAAAAGCATTCAAGAATCGAGAATTTGAAAATGCCGTCACATCCATGCAAAGAATGACATATTACCAACGCGCAATTGAAGAGATCATAAGGAAGAGTTGATATAGGTACTTTGTTTATTAAAGTTCCTTACTAAATGATTTTGTAGGGAAATTCAACGAATTTCTCTTTTACTCTATCAAATAAATCTCTGTATAGGGGTTCACCATCCAAAGAAGCCCCCTTTTGGGTATTTTTTTGTGATAATCATCGTCCAAGGCAAAACAAATTATATCACCTGTAACCTTTTTTTTTGTTCTTTATCTGTGTATCACCTTTTATTAATTTATTGGTTTTCAATGATTGCAAATTAATGCTGATTACAGTACTGTTATTAAGAAATAGCAACTGCACAGAACTTGATCATCATGTATTGTTTTTGACACAAGTGGCATCTGGCTTCAAGATTCAGATTTAGACAAGCGGAAAAGGCTTAACTTGAGGTATGTGTTGCTCATTTTCAAGATATTTGTATAAAACATTCTGGCATGCTTAAAGGGAAATGTTCATAAAAATCATGATCATCAAACCTTTCCTGTCTAGATTTTTGTATTAAACTGTTATGAGGTACACCACCCCATTGCCACCTCAATCTTCGTTTGTCCAGATGGTCAAGTCTTGGGAGCCACAACTATTTATGAGCATACAAACCAGTGAAAGTTCACTTTTGACCTTCCACTGATTTGGCGCTCAAATATCAGTGCATATACCAAGGTTGGCAGTTTGAGATTGACCGAGCCCTGCCACTGGCGCTCGGGTCAGGGTCCTTATACTGGTAAAAATGTTAGCATGGAAATTGTCAGGCAAAGCTCTATTGAAAGGCTGGGTGAACATTGGTATTGTAACCCACTGTTCTTATTTTCTATTTTGTTATGAGGGATAACAGAATTTTAACATTTATGTAGTTCTTTTCAAGGTGCCTTTTTCACATTAAAGGTTGTTGCTACTTATGGAGTCGTTACGAAAGAAAATATCATAAAACCCCTAATTTATGAGGGGCCTTCATCAGGCCCATTATTAGCTTGGAGGTATAGCTGTTCAATTGTGTATCAGCCACAATTTTTTTTTGGCAGTTGTGCTGAAAAGTCTGCATCTCGATCACAGTCGCATTATTTTTTTGCAGCTGTGATGAAAAAAGTCTCCAGATCATATCCGCTCGATTTTTCTGCAGCTGTGATTCAGAGGCTTTCATGCAGCCGCAGAAAAACAGTGCGAAAAGGTGTTAGTTGAAGGAAAAGCTTAACCACATGAGCTTAAATGAAACCTCCTCACTAATATGGGGCTTGATGAAAGCCCCTTATTAGTTAGGGGATTTATGATATTGGTTACCTATATCCGCGCCAACCTCTGAAACCCCTTGTAACCCATAGACTGCTTGGAATTAGACGATGGAGATCATTTTTTGCCCTGATCTTCTATACAACGGATCTTTAGACTATAAGTATACCATTAGACGGTCAATTTTTTATTCCACATGGCACAAATACCCAAAAGTTGGCCCTAAAATCATATGGCACACCCGTCAAATATGATTTTACGGCCATTTTTTTTGTAACTGTGACGTGGAATAAAAAACTTACTGGCTGATGGTAAGATCAGTCTTATGATTCATTGTAGTATATGTTGGGGTGAAAAACGATCTCCATTGTCTGATTTCAAGCAATCAATGGGTTACGGGTTGCTCACGTTGGCGGTTTCAGAAATCTGTTGGCCCGCGAATAGAGGTAACATATGATATTTGCCGAAAAATTTAGTATGTAAATAGTTTAGCAAGGATTCATAATTTACCAAAGGTGAGGTCTACAAGATTCTAGGTAGATTTATGGTCTCAAGATTCATTCTTTTGTCTATTGTTTTTCCTTTGGATTGATTTTTCTCGACTAACATCATAATATTATCAAACTTATCATCATAAAAAAAAATATCAAACTTATGAACTGTCTCAATCTTTTTATATGTAATCATACCTTAAAATACCTTGTCCTTCCCTCCCACCCCCAAAAAAAATCTCAACACTCCCGAGAAATTTATTATTATTATTATACCTCTGCAAGTCCAATGTTTCTACTCCTTTCCAATTCAGTGCTAAATTTCTTTACTCTGCAATCTTTCGTGTCTTCTCTCACTACTTTTGCAGACTTTTTAGAGATCATAATCCTTTCCCTTTATTAGGTAAACTTTGTTACCACGCATTGAATTGAATCCTGGAGACGATGTTCGACTATGAATGAATAATGATGTACGCTTTGGCACCAATCTTTTTAGGTGGCTGTGGGCGTATCCCTGTAGGATTGTCAGCATGAAGCTTTTAGTGGATGCTCATCTCCAATAATCCCCCTTTGAGTATTAGGGTTCCCTTCAGGATGCTATTCGGGTCTTCTTTGTCAAATCATTTGTCTTGTCCTTGCATCTTAGATCTGTTTATTCTTGTTCCCGAACACAAGAACCATGACCTCTGCCCAAGTATTTATATATTTATATTTTTATTTATTTTAAAACTTGGTTAATCATAAAAATTATACTTATACTGGTGACAATATATTAACATGAGGATAATTTTTCCCTAAATTATAAGTTGATCTTTCGCCCTTGGACGCATTAATTGTGGATTTTTTCTTTGGGTTCCTGATGGTCTGATACTGTTATAGAGGGAACGCCCTTCATTCTCCATGCATATTGATGTTGATATCCCTCTGTACAAACTGATACCAACTCTGATGATAAACTATGCCCAGTATACATACACTCTTCCCTTTTGTGTTATGGGTAAAATCTGAGTGGCTGCAAATTCTGTAGCATTGATCATTTTTACGGCCCAATCTTCCACACAATTGATCTTTAGATCATATCTCTCCTATCAAGCGACTGGATGTTGATTCCATGTGGCAAACATTCCCAACTACGTATTTGTTTTACCAATTAAATAGGAAACCTATATTCGTGCCTATGTGATTTCTGAGGGCTTCTACATTTGAAACCCGTGGATTGCTTGGGTTCAAATGATGGAGATTGTTTTTCACTCTAATCTTTCACACAATAGATCTTGAAATCATAAGCGAACCATGAGACGAGTAGTTTTTTATTCCACGTGGCCTGGATCCCCCCAAAATGGCTCTAAAATCACATGGTACATGTCACACTCAAGCGAGATTTTTAGGCCATTTTTTAATATATGTGCCACATGGAATAAAAGACTTGATGGTGTTAGCTTATGATTTTAAGATCCATTTGTGTGAAGATTGGAGTGAAAAATGATCTCCATCGTCTGATTGTAAGCAATCATCGGGTTTTAGTGAGTGTAGAATGTAGGGCGAAAGGAGGTACCCTAAAAAAAAACATACATTTGAGCCATGTGGCACATGCCTTTGATCAATGCAAGTGGTCTAACTTGCATAACATTTCTAATGCATGTCTCAGCCAAACTTTTGCACCAAAACTATGAGAGGATCACAATCATCTGATCACAATTGTTAAAAAAATTGCGCAGCTGTCCATATTATAATACATAATTGGGATGATTCAAATCTTATTAGGAGTGATTCTTTGTGCGGTGCCCAACGTAGCTCTAACTTTGATTTCTCAAGAGACGTGCCACCACGTGGCTTAATAGTGTGTTGTACTATATATATATATATATATATATATATATATATATATATATATGAGAAATGATCATATGACGAGTCATGGACATAAACCTTTGACTTGAGTGGGCTTTGAAAAGGCAACTGATGCGAAGATCAGCCAATAAAAGCTTGAGTCATGCGATTATATCACATGACTCGTGAGAGGATCATTACCATATATATAATAATAATAATAATAATAATAATAGAAGCCATTTGAGGTATGCATCAATATCAATTTGTTTATTAAAAAAAATAAATAATTGATGCCGATGTGGTAATAGAAATTTTTTTAACAAAAAAAGAGAAATTGTTGCTCCTCTCTCTCTTTCTCCATTGTCCGTCTATTCCCTCTCTCTCTCTCTCTCTCAAAAGTGAACCCCACCGACCTCTCACCGGTTGCCATTTCTCTTCTCTCTCTCATTTGGATTTGTGTTAGTCACCCGACATGAGCACTGTGAATGGTGCACAGGTGAACTAGCTGTAATTTTACGCTAAAAATATCGGTGCATCACACAGGTTTTTCTTTGGGAGCCATTCCTTGCACATGCTTTTTAAGTAATTGCACCGATTTAACTAAAATTTGTCTTTGCATCCTTCATGTGATTGCACCTAAAATAAAAAAAAAAGATTGCAACTAAAATTTTCTTTTGACTCTCTCTAGACCGTTCTCTCTTTCTCTCTCAAAATTGTTAGTTGCCTTTACAGGCGGCCAAAACCCACTGCAAAAATCAAAGATCCGTCCGCGTTATTATTGCCGATTGAAGTTTTCCGCCAGGGAAAGCTTTTATTGTTATTTCCTCTCTGTCATTATAACTCAATCAACGATCGCTAAGATAAATCTATATTGGTGGGAACTTTTTTATGTCGCCGGCTGCTGACTGCCCCTAAATACGAAACCGACTGACAAAAAGAAACATACTAAGATCAAATGAACTTCGTTAATTCTTAAAATTTACAACCTAAATAGAAACGTATTGAGATCACCAAACGTGCTAATTTACCTAAATTTGCTATGTTTCTCACGTTCAACACCAACCCACTTTCACCCCCACGCAAACCCAAAATTTAAAGACTTTAGTGCGTTGCCCATCACCAACCTCGTTGAAGCCCCTATGTGTAGAAATCCACCCAGCGTGCCCATGAGGTGCTCTCTATGAGGTGCCAACCCGCTTGCTTGCCCAATACATAAAATAACAAGCCCAATCTATAGAATTGAAAGAATCTCATCTATGAAACAATTAGAACTTCTACAAGCTAGGAGCTGGGTACATCTTAGGCCTATTCTAGTAGTCCATTGTCAGCTATTATACAACACCATATTTTGAACCCCGAAAAAGCTCATGCTGATTGTTGGGATTAACATTGCCTCTCTATCTATCTAAAACATATGCTGCTTGGAACCAACATGTTGGCCATCTATAAATCAAAACGGCAAATAATCGTAAAATATATTGCCAAAAACTGTCAAGACAAAATACCAAAAAGTTCAATTTTGTATTATAAGTATTTTAGTTTGGTTAAACAAAAAGTTCAATTTTGTATTACAAAAATTTAGCAAAAAAGTTATCCACAAAATTTTGCATTTTAGCAAATACTATACCTTAATAAATTTAGGGAACAAAAATTTTCTTCTATAAAAAATGAAAATGTACTAATCTTAATTCATTATGACTTCATTGCAATCTCTGGCTCTATCATCCAAATCATTGCTTTTATCCTTGACGTATACGGCATGACCCAACTACTGGCAACTTCGTTATGGTAGGTCCACCAATTGCAAGCAATTGGTGGCACCGGAGTACCCTCAATCGTACATAATGCAACAAAATAATTTTTCATTATGTAGCCAATTGCAAGCAATCGATGGGTGGAAACGAAAGGCGATCTCAAGGGAAGGAATGCGAGGCATTGTTCATTCAAAATATGTACCAAAATGACTTCGTAGCATATACTTATCAAATGACCCATGTCCGACATCTTCATCTAAAATTTCAGACTAGCAGGAACATTCCAACATTTAAGTATTGTGGCCAACTCGTGTACCCTCTGGCCAGTACCAACTAGATTGGTATACAGCTCTGTGATTTTGAAGTTCTGCTAACAATTGGGAGCTTATAGTACACTATCATTGTTCTCTCATTCCTAATAAATCAGCCACTGCTCGAAATCCACAATGTTTGTCGTTGGCTACATCTTTTGCTTCCTCTATGAAAGGAGATACCGACTTCGAAAGAAGTTTGATGATACTCGCACTCAGAAGTCTACGATCTTGCCTACATTTGATGCTTGTAGGGACAATAGGTGTTTTTCTTTTGGTTTCCTTGTCTACGACATACTCAACTCTTGACGGATCACGTTTCGTCGATATTATTGATGTTTTTTGTACTTTTTTAAATGATCCCTTTGGCCTGCCCATTTGTTTGAGCACTGAAGGTTCTTTCATTACTGTCGATGTCAGGTCTCTTATCTCAAGTAACTTTCCCCTCATTTCAATTTTTTGATGGACATTGGTATTAGCGAATCTTGTAATAAAGATTTCAATAACTAGATCAATCTCATGTAATTGATTTTTTAAAGCTTCATCCACCAACAATGGATTCTTCCAATGACTATGAACCATTGATAATGGCAATGACTCGTCATTCCTCACATAGTGTATCAATTAATGAGAACATGGTATTCCAAATGTGTGGCGAATTATTTGTCAAGTAATGTCATCAGAGAGATTGTATTGTACAACAGATTGTACCAGAACCTTTGCTCTTTAATTTTTTCCAAAGCAAATATAGACACCTACCCACAAAGTTTGGTATAAAAATGATCACTATATTCTTGAAGCCTTTTTATTCGACTTTTTGAAAATGAAGCTTTAATCTCAATATATTGTCCATTGATCAAATCATCAACCCTTTTCAATACTGTTGTCAAATTTGATGTTGAGTTCAGAAGATAACGCTTTAGTTGAGCGTGAGAGCTCTCCACTTGGCTAGTTGATGTAGTCCCAAGGTGAAAGTAATTATCAATCCAAGGAGAGACAAAAAACTCTTTGAAAGGATTGAGATACGCACATATCTCTGAGGTAGGTCAATGCTATGGGGTGTTCTGAATATTTTTTCTCGAAATTCTCCAAACCCAAATAGAATTTTTTGTCCGTCGGCTTTCGAATCAAATCCTTCCACTAATTCATGAACTCTTCGAACATCTCCCTACTCGGAAAAAGCTTCTTGCAATGGGCAAGCACATTAGTCGAAACGTGTCATACACAAAATATTCTTTGATGATGGAAAAACACTTTTCAAGGCTTTCATCAAGCTTAGGTCGCGATTTGTCACCATCACCAAAGGAAGTCTGTCAGTTGTAAAAAAAGATTTAAAGCATTTCAAGGCCCAAATAAAGCTATCATCCTTTTCTAGATGATATGAATGCAAATGCAGCAGAAAATGCATGATTGGTTGATGTAATGCCAACAATAGACAAAACTGGCAGCTAGAATTTATTTGTCTTATAAATACAATCGAGGAGGAACACATCTGAAAAAATATTTGAAAAATCAATGGCAGTTGGATGCGCAAAGAACAAGTCTTTCATCCGCTTTCTCTTTCCATCCATGCGATGAAATGTAACATATATGAAATCTCACATTACTCTCAAGAGATGTTTGGGGTTTTTCCACCCAATTCTTCTTTACACATAGCGACTCGCGCATTGTAAATAGTGTTACATTGTCAGGGTCCTTTTTCTTAATTGATAAAAGACATTCACACGCTTTGGCACCTACGGCAGTCATCTCTTTCACTATCAATTTCTGTTCATTGTTAAGTCTCTTTGCAAAACTATGCCCCTCCAAGTACGTTGACTCCTTGTGATTGTGGATCCCACAAATAACTTCAACTTTCCAATGATCAACCTCAGCAACTACTCTCTTTCCCTTTAAAGAGAATGGACATCCAATCATTTTTGTAAAAGAATGATGAATCCCCTTTTCAATTTGGATTTTTGATAATTGGTTCTCTCGATAAAATCCTGATCGATCACATCCAAGATTAAGTCAAGGTCGTGGGCATGACTTCGAATTCGACTTTGAAATCGTTAAGACGAAACCAAGCCGAAGAGAGACATTGCGTGCCCAAGATATCAAATGGTCACATCCATCAAATACCTATAGGTTGGTATTAAACACAAGCTTAATAATAACATTAGAAAATACTTCAATAAAATTGATTGTATTGAAAACATTTATTTCCCATAGTTAGAAAATTTATCATATCAGTAGTAAATTTATTTCCCACGTCGAATGCAATTGATTTTTGAATTGGTTCAGCCAATCCTACAATAAACAAAACAATAAAGATATCCCTATCAATATCACTCAAATTGAAATTCCATCATCCAAAGAAATTCCCTTAACAATATATCTATTCATTTTCAGCATAAATCCATTTTGGAGTGGCTTAAGCAAGGAATAAATACAACATAACAGGAAGTAAAGGAAAGGTTTTATCCAAAACAGAGTATTGGAGATGTTGAGGTTAAATCTCAAGGTCTTCATTAAGCTCACTTTAGTGTCTCATTTAAGGTCTTCATTGTGCTCAAATCATTTATATGAGCTCAAGGTGTCTGAGCATCTAAGCTGCGCACGATTACAGCTGTGTACTACCTGGAGTCTAAGATGTTCCTAATTCTCCATGCTCTTTAGGCCAGTGCTACAGTTTCATTCGATAAGCTCACTTTAGTGTTTCACTTTAATTTTTCAATCATAGTTTGTTGTTTTTTCATAAAGAAACATCTTTCACTTTGATGTTTCATTCACTTCAATGTTTCAATCATAATTTGCTATGTTTTCATGAAGCCTTAGTTGTCTTCTTTCGAGCACTTTGACGTTAACATCAAGCCATTTGTTTTGGAACATTGTTAGTTAATTAGTACTAAGTGTGATTTTTACCCAATCAATCATACACATAAAGTAAGTTACTGCATGACATTGTGTAGCAGAACTTAATTTTAATTCGACATTTTAAAGAGAAATTATATTGTTTGCTACTCAATTTATGCGCTAGTTGTATCAAGGTTGGAGAAACATCCGATGTTGGGTCGTACCAACGATGCAATATAGGTACACAACTCTTACGTGTCATCTGTGGTAGGGACCTTAAGTTGGGTCTGAATTTTGGACAAATCTGTCCTAAAATTCAGAACTTGTTTCATCTAATTTGAAGGTGTCTTCATTGAGTTTCGATATTTTTTAAGCACTGATATCTGTTGTGTATTGTGGATATCGCCAGCCATTGTTGTCTATACAACTATGGCATATTCTTCTTGGATGACATACTGGTTTTCTCAATGGGCCATTGTTACCCCAACAGTTGTGTAGATTGTGGTTGGATTACTCTCTGGTTGTGAAGGGCTATTTTTGTAGAAACTTCTCTTGATTGTGAAGGTTTGCATGACCATAGTACAAGGTTGTAGCTGTTTGTATGGTTATCAACAGTATTGCTGGGAGCAATTAAATGGGGTTGTGTCTCGTCCCTTCATCTTAGTATGTATTGGCAAGTTTTTAAAGCTCTGATTTATGACCATTAATATCAACAGAGATGAAGCTCTGCTGCCGCAAAGCTATTGGCAGATTTTTTTTACCATTTTTGTGCTTTTTGATCTAGTTCTTACACAAATTTCAAGGGAGTACTCAGCATGTAGAGATTCCCATTATTCTAGGACTGTCATCAGCATTGTTGAAGGCTGTTTTTTCTCTTTTTGTGGTGCTTTGGGGTTTTTTGTGGATTGTTCGTGGCTTGGTTCTTCCTTGTTTTTGATTTTCTAAGATGGGTGATAAATATATTGTCACGAGCAATGAAAATTCTCCTCAAGCATCGTTGCCGTTAAGGTGAACTTCCCCAATTATCTTCAGTGGAAGAAGGCCATTACATTATATGTGCAAGGCAAGAAGAGGATGGGTCTTCTTATGGGGTTGATTCCTTCACCAAGCCATGGATCCCCTAATTTAGGCAAGTGGGAAGTAGATAATGCAATCATTCTTGGGTGATTGTTTAACTCCATGGACCAGAATCATTTAAAAACCTTTATGTTCTGAATCTGCTACAAAGTTAGAGTAAATTGAGGAGAAGTTGCTCTTGCTGAGCATGATAGTCACATTATCATCTCACCTGAGGCATTGCGGAATGTTAACTGAGTGACATGTCCATGGGGAATTATTTCAATATGCTTCAACATATGTTGGAGGAGTTTAGTCATTATGTACCCATTTCATAGTTTGGTGAGGAGGTACTTACTACCATTGCTCGGTGTCATCAACACTAGCAGATTTACATATTTTTAGGTTGGTCTCCGTCCTGAGTATGAGCATGCACTTACACAGATTCTTACAGCATGCCCCAGGCAGGTCGTGGACATACTTTGATGACTGCCTTCATTGTGGAAAGGTTGGTCATGATCGCCATCGGTTGCATGAGTTCAGATAATACCACTCAATCACGATCATTGGCTCACACTGCTACCTCCACTACCCATGAGTCTTGGTAAGATACTTCACCACTTGATACTATGGGCCCTCAACATGCTGATATCTTAGGATGGTGGTGATTGCTGCTACTATTGTTTGGTGCTACTTCTGTTTGGTGGTGATTGTTGCCATGATGCTCCCTTGTTGATCGAACTACTTTGGATGTTGTGGCTGTATAGCCTTTAGTTGTGATTAATTTAGGCAGTTGTTGTGGGTTGCTTGTGTTCTGTACACAACCATTATTTTTTTAATTGTTCGTGTGGACCACAATTGTTTGGGTGAGGTATTTCATCAAATGGACGATTGCTTCTTTGATGACATCAAAGATTGGCTCACTATGTCAACATCAGTGAACATTGCGAGACCGAAAAACAAGTTTAAGAGAAATGAAGGTTGTAGCCCTCAGAATACGTATTGGCGGACAACCGTATCGCCGACGGCTAGTAGCTGTTGGCGATAAGTTTCCTAGCCGTCTGCATAATCTATGCTGACGATTGGGGAGCCTATCACCGACGGCTGGCAGCTGTCGGCTTAGGTTCATTTTTTTATAGTGAGGTTACCACCTTCAAATAATCTTTCAAAAATAAAAGACCCATCTTCATTGGCACTCGTACCAACTCCACTGACAACCACCAGTAGAGCATCGAAGCTTCGTCAAATCAACCATTCTCTCGAACAAAACAACAACAAAAAAAATACAAAAAAAATATATATATATATAGGAATCAAGAAACTAACCGTGTGATGCGATCGAAATGGGTGTTGTGTAGCCCGAATTCTTAGAAATTTCAGAGATCGAATCTAAAACTGTAGAAGTCACGAAGATTTTTTCTAAATCTTCTTTTCGTTTCAATCTTGATGGAGCACAAACAAAGGTTTTCTGCTCTTCATCTTCATCGAAATCTATCGCATAATCATGGCAGAGAAGATCTGCGATTTCTCTTCGTCTCCTCGAATACTCGTTTACAAAGTCTATCAATGGTGCTCTTCATCTCCACGCGTCTGTAACTCGCGTCTTGGTCTCCAACAGGAACTCCGCTTCGTGTGTATGATAGTGCTGGTTTTAAGAAAAGTATTTTAACTTTACACCTAGGTGCAACCAGCATGGTAACTTAGGTATTAAAAAAAAAAATACTTACTTGCACACGTTTTTCAAGTGATTGAAAAGCGTGTGCAAGTATTGGCTCCCTTAGTATTTTCACTAATCCGGTGCAATCACATAGATTATGTGTGCAAATAATGGCTCCCTTTTTCTTTTTATCATTCCCTCCTATGCACGGGTTCCTCCAATATAAGGGTCCTCTTTTTATCACTCCTGAGCATTGCACGGGTTCCTCCATTGCATGATCTTCCTTTGATCCCTCCCGTGTGATTCACGGGTTGCTCCAATGCAAGGGTCCTCCTTTGATTACTCTTGTGGACCACATGGATTCCTTTCTACTTTATCCAAATAAATACATGTACATATTATAAAATTGTGACACCTGCCCCACCCGTGTGGTGGATGATATACCAATCATGATTGTTAAGACGATGCTATTGTCTTTTGTCATGGTGAATGGCGATGAAAAACGTTATATATAACTAAATAGTGAGAATGACTAAATATCAGCATTATAGCATCGTCATGGCTAAATAGCGTTGTTGCATTGCTATGCATGTTATTTATTTATTTTATTTATAACTTATAATACTTATAAAATAACCAAGTTAAAAGTAAAACATTTTTATAACTTATAATACTTATAAATTATAATATTATAAGTTACAAAACCCTGGTCTCTCTCTCTCTCTCTCTCTCTCTCTCTCTCTCTCTCTCTTGTCACGACAACTACTAACACAACGTCACCTAAGTGTCAGTAACACTAAAATATACGTACTTGATATTTTATATATTTTTATATTATATATTTGTTGATATTTCATATTTATTTATATTTGTCCATGTTGCAAATTTATTAATTTTTATATTTGATAATTAATGTTTGATTTGTATTACTCCTATTAGGGTGATATCCTTCGTTTGGCTTGTGGTTTTGGACAGAATTCTAATGGTGGATAATCTTCAGCGGCATGACTTTTTTATGGCCAATTGATGGTCCCTTTGTTATCATAATGAGGAGGATAATTGTCATGACTGGAAATTCTACCCCAACCCCATGGCTTAGAATTTTGAGTTATGATCCACACGCATCCTAGATACTTTAAGCGGAATTATCCATAATCAGAGTTCTCATGCAATATGGTTCCACAAAATTCGTGAATCCAACTGATAAATATAATAACATAAGGGCAATCAAAAGCATGGATAAAAGCAATAAGAATTCAAGTAACCCACTAATTAAAAGAAAATAAAAGACAAAAACAAGTCTAAAATGCGAGGCTATAAATCAACAATAATTGTATGAAAAGAATCCCAGTACCGTAACTGCTACTATTAATAGTCTGCACTTATATCAAAATTAGCACCAAAGTCCTCCTGGTGCCCTACAATGTCTCCCTCCCAAGGCTCTTGGTACTCTGCGTCCATGAGGTCGACGAAATCAGTATCAGTAAGATCTGAATAGCCAACATTCACTCTGTCGATATAATCATCTGAAATAATAAATGTCACGAGAGTTGAGCTGCTAAATAACGTGCAACTCAATGGATAAACCATCAATCCACCATACTCTTCTCAGGTGCATTGTGGGTGCATCTCATGAGTTATAATAATAATACGACAATATAACTGAAAGAAAGAAACAAAGATTTCTTATGTATTGTAGAGTTCATATCATATCATAAATACAAGACAATGATCTAGACAAACTCCAGTCCTAACACACCTTACTATGCCTCATAAACATAACATAATTTATTATTATCACGTTACATGCTTCTGTACATCACATGGACGTACTTACATACTAGTAATCCTAATACATAAGGAATGATATATACCGACTTAAGTTCTTAATCTTATACTGGCCTACACAGTGATGTTGTAGCGACCAAAAATCTCACAACCTCTTATTGTAAGATCTTAGGTAGTACCATCGTATATCATGAACCACAAAAAATTTTATAAGACACTAAGAGCTTCTTAAACAACAGAAAAAAAAAGATTCAATAAGCATAAATGAATCAAAATAAAAGTCATGACAATCTTCTTATTCAAATTATAAAATCCAACATAATTAAAAGCTTAAAACATTCTTAACAAAACTACTAGTCAATCATTATCTAATCCATTTGAAACCAATAATATTAAAAGAAAATAAATAATTAGGCTGCGAGCCTTCATCGCCATCCATTTCAGGTTCTCAAGCACCACGTGCAGTCTCATCACCATAGACCCATATGCTATCCTCAGCTACACCTGTCTCATCTGACCACCCACATCAACAAGGGGTATAAGTTTACACTTGTATGGATCAAACATGCAATCCATTAAAATATAAGATATCAATCATCGCAATATAAATATTTTCATAATTTATGAGTGTGTGTTTGTGGCATGCATAATTTTAATAAGCTGAAAGGAACTGAACATAATATGAATATTAATGTCGCATGAGTTTATCTTTTTTTTTTTTAAGTTTATTAATTATCCGTCTCTCTCAAGACGTCGACTTTTAGACTCTGTCTCTCTCAAGACATTGGGTCTAATGTGTCCTTATTTATATTTAGTTAGTCTCCGTCCCTCTCAAGATATTGGATCTAATCGTTCTTAATTATTCAATGTTAGTTAGATTACTTCCCGCTCAAGACGTTCGGTCTAATACGGCCTTATTCATTTAATTATTCGTCCCTCTCAAAATGTTGGGTCTAATAAGTCCTAATTTATTTAGTTAAACTCTGTCCCTCTTAAGACTTTGGGTCTAATGCTTCTTATTATTCAATGTTCGTTAGATTTCGTCCCTCTCAAGATGTTGGGTCCAATCAAACACAATCATGACATAACGTTTCATCATATTCATGTAGCTTAATCATTCAATCTGTAAACCACCATAAAACATTAAAGTGTATGTGAATATAATCATAGAGCATAATCCTTAACAATTAATCAAACTTTTATAAGAAAAACTGAATGTGAAACTTGTCTGCCCAGAATCGATTGATCAATTTCTAAGATCGATTGATTGATTCTCCTCTAAGATTTTTTCAATCAGTAACAATCAGATTCAATTGATCGATTTCCAGAATCGATTGATCGATTCCAACCCGAGAGCAGACCATGAAATATTGTCCAGATATCAATCGATCGATTTCCAAACTCGTTCGATCAATTTTGACCAGTGAGCATATCATTAATTATCGTCCAAAATCGATCGATCAATTATTAAACTCGATTAATTTATATCGGTGAGCATGTCATTATTATCGTCCAAAGTTGATCGATCGATATCCAAACTCAATCGATCGATTTAGATCAGTGAGTACTCCTTAAAGTGCCTCAAATCGCACGGTGGAATTTAACCCGATCTCTTTTTAGCCAAAAATATAAACATTAAAAAGCATCAATCATAGCATGCATCACATCTAACTACATCATTCCTTATTTATGCAATAAAAGCATTAATCAATATAAAAACTCATATTTAAATCAATCTTTTAAGTTTCAAGGGAAAGTATGAATTCTCCATACCTAGATCGATTGTATCTCTACGATTTGATCAAGTTTCTCATTATGACGATGGATCTTGAAGGAGGCAAAGGTTGCTTGAAAATAGGTGCAAACGTCTCACTGGTCTTCCAAAAAAATAAAAATCTAGAAAAGACCAATGCCTTTAGGGTTTTCTTACGGGAAGAACTTGTATTCTTAAGAACTCTAAATGAAATTATGATTTAGGGTTTTTCCCGTAACACATTTTTTAACTTATTAAGAAAAGATTCGGTATTATGCTAATAGACCATAAAAAGATGTATAGGCATTTACTTTAAGGTCTAAAATAAAAGTTTAAGACCTACATACTATGGTTCGATCCTTAGACTTCTTATCTCAAATTTAAGCCTCTACCCAGTAGGATATCACATAACTAGTGTTAATTAATGACCAAGGTATTAAAATTGGTATTAATCTCGGGCATTTACTTCAAAGTCTTGATTTATCAGGGGATACCCGATATGTATCGGCGTTGATACATATCAGTATCGGCCAATTTTTAATACCATGTTAATGACATAAATAAATATAATCAAAGACATGAAATTTGGATCACTACAGATGTCTTATTATCATACTCATATCTTCTCTTATCTTACATACTTATTCTCATCAAACTCCTACAACTTGAATCTATAGTGAGCTATGGTGCGATACGCTTCACTAATCACGCTTTCCAATGGAAGGGTTCTAAAGTAACATGAATGTAATTCTTATGACAGCCCATATTACCATAAAGGTATTACATCCGTACATGGATTCGTACATTCTAAGTTCTATATGACCGTGAAAGGAATCCCACCATAACTAATGCTTAAAGGTCGAGTGTCATATCTTACTCCTTAACTTAACCTATTATATTTGAAACTCATGGGTGATAGGGTCACCGTATATGACACCGTGTATAAGGTTACATTGAATCCGTACTCACCATACTCGTCATAATGTCTCATACTACCATGAGTTGTGAAGCATGCAAATATGGTGTGATCCCCACTTCGATATTATTGCGACGAAGCACTACGCCCAACGTAGACATGATCTCACACACGTGTGTACATGACCTAACTTATCCATAACTCGTACGACATAACCAAGATTGAAGCATAGAACTACCTTACTTGAAGGATATATTTACATTCACGACAACGTTATGTTTATACGTATTTATCTTTATATAACACAACAAGACAACTATAAAATAAATTAGTTATTAGTGTGCATGACATCGAAAATGTGAATGTTAGAGTTCGATTTCACGAGAGCATCGAATTTTTAAATCTTCATGCTATTGAGGATATTGCATTGAAGCGATAAAATTAATACATATATATATATATACTACAATTAGATAATTAAATTGAAGGGTATTTATAATTTCTAAGTTGAGATTTATCATGACCATCACTCAAAATACTTTAAGTAAGATATAATATACACATGAATTTTGGTCATAAAAATTAGAAAATAACATTAAATTCGTGCAGCCTTTGATAATTTAGAATTGATCTCGACTTTTCCCTCTATTTTGACCTTTAAAACATCATATTCGTGAAACTACTATTAGACATAAAGTTGTAAAACTCATTGTCTTCTCTTCAATGCCGTAAAAATAACGTTAATTCGAGATTGAAATAAAAAGTTATGACCAAAATACCGAATCAAGTATATCGATGGTTACGAGTTCAAGTTCGTGGCTGTGAGTTTGAGTACGTGACTGCGAGTTTGGATCCAGAAGCTCATGGCAGTGCAATCCCAATACATTTTAGTATAGATTTTTATCTATTAAACCTTTTAAAAAGTGATATCGGATCCTATTTCAAGCAGTATCTTTCATACTAAGTCTTATGAGTTTATTATCGCATCAATATCATTGATTCGAAATAAGATAAAAAATAATAAGAAAATAAATAGAATAAAATTATAGTTAGGATTAATCATGCTCTTCTTTTTATAATAATATTTATATAAAAAAATATACAGATTCGTTTTATTTAGCCCGTCGATACGAGATCGAATACTGCCTACATGACGGGATCTGAGAAGAACATAGTTGATTGATGGGTACCCACCTGTTGAAACGTGAACGGTAGATCTATGGCGGTTAGGGGTGAAGATGCCCAAATAATCAGTTCGTCCAAGCCTTCTTCTTCTTCCTTCTTGATCTTGTTGGTGAAAATAGATCACAGTGATTCTTGTAGAAGAACACGCGAAAGTTTTGAAATAAGAGATTAAAGAGTTTTGGGAAAGATGAATTAAGAAAAAGAGGTTGTGACACCTAGGATTTTTTAGAAGAAAAAGAGTTAAGAGACGGTTATAGTTTCTTAAAAGATTAGAATAAGAAAGTGAAAAGGAGTTCCGTAGATTAAATAGGTTGTCTAAAAATAAGATTGGTTCCAGTGTGGAGTGCTAACACTGTGCTTAGTGTGAGAATACATCCAACACCATTAAATAAAATAATAATAGTCACCTTTTCATCCACTACTACTATGCAAGGGAAGTGTGGAACTATCTCTTGAGTTAGTCTTGCTGCAATTGAGTAATGCCGCAATCTACTAGCTCGCTGAGATATTGGTGGGGCTTCGAAGAGGAATAAGAACAGCTGGCCGTTGCTTTTATTTGCTATGCTTTCTGGACACTGGAAAGAGAGAAGTAACAAAAATTTCGAAGATAGGAGAAGAAGCTGTGAGAAAGGATTAAACTTAAATCCCTTCAATGGGCCAAAAGTTTGAACATACTGGGTTCCTACTCAATTATAGACTGTTTGAGAAATAGGGACTTCGTTTATAAGGGATAGAATTAGCTCCTCCCATAGGGTGGGGATCTGTGTTATTTTTGTGGGGTTGGTATATTTGTTCTTTTCTTATGTGCCCCTTGTTTTGGGTTGAGTTACGTTCGTTTCCAACCTATTTTGAGCTCCTTGTTCAATAGCGACACCTCTGAATATTTCTTATTTTGTTTAATATGATTCTTGAGAATTATAATATATATATTTGATTTGTATTTATTCTTTGTTTATGTCTAGAGGATGAAATTCTTAATATTAAAATCAATAAATGATCTTTAAATAGTAGATTTTTTTCTTTCCTCTATGAAAACAAAAAAATCAAAAAAAGGAAGACTGAAAAATAAAATAATTAATAATTAATAATTTTTTTAAAAAAATTAATAAATAATTTCGTCATGGTATTACTATAGCGTAGCGAGCATGTAGACCATAATCTCCCAGCGTAACCACCATGATACCAACAGTTAATTTAATGGAAAATGGATGGAGCATAGCTGTCATTCCTTTAATGCCACTAATGTCGACGACCCAATTAATTTATTACTTTGACATTCCACTCTCACAATGGCATCACAAAGTTCATAAGCCTAATGATGGACTTCTTAAGCCTATTGCGTCCGGTTAAGTGCTGACTTTCACATATTCTAGGCCTTTTAGAATCCATGATAATCAGATTTTGACCTCACTTATATCTAAAAGGTGCGTCATAAGCTTTACTTGCATGATCACTTAAAACACCCTTCAAAACTAGCCGTAAGAATGTGTTGTGAAATTATTTGAAGAGCTTATTTGGTTGCTCTTTTTAATGACACACTTCAAAACTCGTAATTTTATTATTTTTAATTATTTTACGTTTTTCGTTTTTATTTGAAGAGTTTTTTGTAAATTACGTCACAGGAATAGAATAATAAGTAAATTGAGTTTGCCGTTTCAAAATTCACACGCCGAATTTACCGAATGAAAACCCATATGTTAAAACGTTGGAGAGAAAATAACATTTTGCATGTTTCAAAAGTAGCCATTTTTAGCAGGTTTTATGCAAATACCCCGTAATTAGGGTTTTTTTTTAACGGATGTACTTTTAAATGGTTAATCAGTCGTTAAAGAATAGTCTAAATATTATATTTATTATTTTTTAAATTAAATTACTAAATTATCACCCTCTACACGTAATTAGAGTTGGTGGCCCTCCACTTACAAAAAAGAGTAGTTTTAAATCTACCCACAAAATCTTTGAGTTCACCCACACTGAAAAACATTGATTGCATTGAATCAGACGATGGAGATCGTTTATTGTCCTAACCTTCACACGATGGATCTTGAGATCACGGAGGCACCATTAGACGGTTGACTGCATTGAATCGGACGATGGAGATCATTTATCGTCCCAACCTTTCACACGATGTATTTTGAGATTATGGTGGCACCATCAGACAGTTGACTGCATTGAATTGGACGATGGAGGTCGTTTATCGTCCCAACCTTTCACACGATGGATCTTGAGATCATGGTGGCACCATCAGACGGTTGACTGCATTGAATTGGACGATGGAGATCGTTTATCGTCCCAACCTTTCGCATGATAGATCTTGAGATCATGGTGGCACCATCAGACGGTTGATTTTTTATTTCATGTGGTACACACCCAAAAAAATGACCTTAAAATTATTTTTAAACGATACGTGATGTTAAGGTCACTTTTCTGAGATGTGTGCTATGAAATAAAACACTGATCATCTAATGGTATGCCTAAACGATCTCTATCGCCCGATTCAATGTAATCAATGTGTTTTAGCGTGGGTGAACTCAAAGATTCGGTGGATGGAAGCAGACGCGATTAGGCAATTCAATTCCTAAAATAAAATAAAAAGAATTTTTGTTACAAAATGATAATATGAAGCACTACACCATTATTATATAATGGCTACTATTATACCAACGATGATATGGTAGTGAATCTGATCAATTGTATAACCAATGATTCATCAAATGGTAGCAATCAATCGAATTTGAAAATTTTCTAATCCATAACTGAGTCTCAAAGCTCGGGTTCTGTGGGGTAGACTAAAAGGTTGGATGGATATGATATTTTATATACAATCTAGGAAATAAGGGGGTTTTGAACTGGATCGGGTCATATGAAGTAGAGGCTCGAGTCCGGTCAGCTGTCAAAATTTTGGCCTGCCCTGACCCATTGACAATCTAGTCTTCACTGATTTTTAGGGTCTTGATAGTTGAAGGAGCAAGTTTTCAACACAATAGGCTCTTTAGAAACTTGATATTCTCTTGATGTTGATGATGCCGATGATGGCCCAACAATAAAAATACCCAATTTGTATTATGAGTTATAACGTCACTTTTAGTAAACTCTACTTGGATACAACAAAGCTGAAGGATAAACCGATAAAATCGGCTTTGTTTGGCAACTCAGGTTCTGAGGATCGGCGAATACCGAGAAAAAAAATTGTATTGGTAAGTATTAGCCAATACCAATTGGTCTTTCATTTGATGAGTCTTGAATCATATAGGAAATTGGAGGGACGGGTATTTTGAGTGGAATATATAGATTGAAAGTTTTCTTTTAAAGAATAATTGCATCGTTTGTCACAAATCCTCCATTGGTTGAGCATTCGTCCAAACGTTGGCATACTTTAATGGGGAATCATCCATTTGATTAGTCTTGAATCTGATGGATGAATGAAGGGCCTTTTAGAAGAGTACCTTTAAATCCACCCACTGAATCTCTAAGTTCACCCACGCTGAAACACGTTGATTGAATTGAATCGAACGATGGAGATCATTTATCTTCCCAATCTTTCACACAATGGATCTTGAGATCATGATCGTACCATCAGACGGTCAGTGTTTTATTTCACTTGACACATATTTCAGAAAAGTGACCTTAACATCACATGCATGCTTAAAATTGATATTAAGGTCACTTTTATGGGTGTGCATCATATGAAATAAAAATCGACCGTCTGATGGTACACCCATGATCTAAAGATCGATCTCATGAAAGATTGTGACGATAAACAATCTCCATCATTTGATTCAATGCAGTCGATGTGTTTCAGCGTGGGTGAACTAAAAGATTTTGTGGGTGGATTTAAAGGTATTTATTTTAGAATAGTGGTAAATTATAATGGCATGACTTATAAAAAAAGGTGAATGAAGGGTCTTTTAGAATGGTTATAAACTTTAATGGCATGACTTGTAAATATAGATGAATAAAAGGCCTTTTAGAATGGTGATATTTTTAAATATTAGTTTCATTAAGGGCAAAATAGATTTTCCGTCCATAAACTCACGGCTAGTTAACGTCAGGGGGTTATATGAAACATAAACAGAAAAGTAGGGCCTACAGAATAAATACTCATAACTTAAGGGGTTTCTTATAATATTAGCATAACACAAGGGGTGGGTATATGCAAAAAACCCTTTTTTTAGCATGGTAGGATTTGTCGTGTGTTATTGGAGTTGCTCCTTGACTGATTTAAATTAGACGATGGGGATCATTTTCCATCCCAATCTGCCATACTACAAATTTTGAGATCATGGGTATACTATCTGGCAGCCAGATATTGATTCCACATGACACACATCCCAAAAAGTAAACTTGAACCACATTTGATGGTACGCTGTGATCATGTTCACATTTTGGGATATGCCATGACGAATCAATATCTGACCGTATGATGGTAGTGATCTCAAGATCTATTGTGTGAAAGATTGGTACAATAGCAATCTCTATCGTTTCATTGAAAAGATTTAACGGATTTTTGTTTTGTTTACATGAGGTGTAGTTATTTTTTTTTTCTTAATTTTATTATTTCAATGGGCTTTTCCTTTTGGAAAAACTAGTAGCGAACTTGTGCGATGCACGGATATTTTTTAACACCAAATTAGTGACTACACGGCGCACTGAAATGAGCAAAAGAAATACCTGTACGATGTACGGATATTTTTCAGTGCCAAACTAGTGATATTTTTCAGTGTCACACATGAGTGATCGAAAGAGAATCCATTGAATACAGGATATTTTTTTCCCGATGACAGCTATTCGGGCCTCTTAGAGCACCCAACTAAGCCCTCGAGCACATGCAATACCCCTGCACATCACACGTCCCAAGTAAATTGGGGTAAATCCTAAAATCTCTATAGGTTGCGAGCAGGGGTGAGATTCAAATTCAGGACCTCCGCTTCTTGAACTAGGTCCTAGCCATTGTGCCAACCCCTTATTGGTTTCCACGTATATTGTTTAATAAATTGATAAAAAATTGACCATTTTCATAGATGAGATCAACCCCTTGAATCATTGAGGGATTGTGCTGAATGCATAATAGCAACTTAAATAGGAGTACGACATGTAGAGAGAAAGATGAGAGGTTGGGACCACGAGGAGAGAGAGATGGAAAGGTAAAAGGTAGAAGCATGCAAGTTTAGAAAATTGAGATACGCAGATGCTTTGAGGATGGATGGCAGTTGATGCATAAAGGGCTAAAATGTTGAGAAAATTACCAAAAAGCGCCCAAAAAATATTTTAAATATATATGATTTCGGTCGTTTTTTTTTTAATTACGATTTAGCGTCTCCAATTGTTGTAAGATCTGAAAGTCTCCTTGGTTTCTTTTCTAAACAGGCACCCAGCACCGACATCGGTCGTCTCCTCCAAGCTGCTTCACCGGTTTTCATCTCACTACGTTCTTTGGATCGCTGGAGGTCGAAAAAACCCCTTTTGGGATCTTAGGATTTTGGCCTTAGCAACCGGAAAATAGATCTCAAAATCGCCTCCTTTGTTTATTTCCAAACTTTGAGACAGCGGAGGAGGCAACTACTCGAGGTGATGGGGTGGGGGTTCGACGGGTTTTTTCGCAGTCAATGTGAAACTGAGGCGTTGGCATTAGTGTAATTTCTTTACTACTATTTAAGGGGATTTTATAAAAACGGATATAATTGTAAAATGCTAAAACATGGTAACCAAAAAGGGTGTTAGTTTTTTTTTCGGTATAAAAAGAGTCGCAGGGCACCTTTATATAAAAAGCCCCAAAATGTTTATGAAGTGAAATGAAGTTATTGCATCCTTTTAATTATAACCTAAGAGGCATTAGTCCAGTTGGTATCCTCCTTCTATTGTGAGGGAGGACGTCATGGGTTCGACACTTGTCTTCTACGCTGTTTGGTTGGGTTCTGTTAATTAATCCTCACCATTGTAGTTGGTGCTCTCTCACACTGCTCTCCAACTGTCGCGGCTTGGCTTTTCTCTCTAAGATTTTGAGTTCGAAATGACTCCTCTTCTTTGATAAATGGGTGCCACGGAAGGTACCCAAACTCTAAAATTCCATGGCATGAGGCTTGAATGAGGCTTGGTCCTTTCAAGATCGGTCTTTTAGTTAAGCCCAAATCTGAACTGAGCCAGGTCAGGTTGGGCCCGGTTCATGCTTAATCCGGCCCTGTGGCCCTTAGATAAAGGCTGCCCCAGCCCTTTTCATTTGAGATGCAAGAACATGGATCAAAATTCGGCCGAAATTTCAAATTTTGGGCCGAAATGTTTCGATTTCGGTCATGCTCTTAACCGAAACCAAAATCCAAATTATCGGTTATTAATGTATGGGGGGAAAATTTTCGGCGAAAATTTTGGATTTCGGTTTCTATTTCTTTCATGCCCAAAACCGAGATTCAACCCGAAAATTTGATCTGTGTGCGAGAATATTTACTTAATCGGTTTTTCACTCAATGTCCTCATACTCCACTTGGATGATGTCCTCATGCTCCACTTGGTTTGTAAATAAAGATTATAATCTAGTTCGCTGTAGACTAGATGGTTAGCACCTGATCCGTGAGATGTGCCATCAGAGGAGGGGATCCATGTGTACCCTTCAATGGATCTTAATCCTTGGATCAAGCCTGTATTTGCATAACATCTAATGTTTAGACTTTAGAGTCATTTTATAAGTAGTGCCAGTTGATGGGTAATTTTTTGGGGTATGTTTCATCCATTGATCCAACGGTCCTAATTGAAAAATACATACACCTATTATAGTGTACCTTAGATCTCCTTCTAAGATTGCTTGGTTTCATTCGGCATCATCAGCTATTTTATGGGTACCTTGCTATAAATTTAAAGAAAAAAAAAACTATTGTATGAGTATTTTTATTTTCAACTCAAGATTTTTTTCTCCCAACTTCAAGTACTATAACGGTTGGCTGATTTGAATTTGACGATTAAAATCCTTTTTTATTCTAATCTTATGAAATAATAAATTTTGAGATTATGATTTTACCATTATAAAGAGTCGAATTTGATTCCACATGACAAAATCGTGAAAAGTGATCTTAGAATCACGTTTGATGTACAACTCCTTACATGTTCATATTTGAGATGTTTGTGTCATGTGGAATCAATTCAGACCATCAACCACCGACTCAAGATCTATTTTGTGTTAAAAATTGGAACGAAAAACGGTCAACGGATTCAAACACCTAAAACCCTCGTTGAGAAAGAAAAATCGAGGATTATAAGTGAAGGTACCCGTATTTTAGCTATCTATGGAGCACAGTGATTTGATTTGCTACCCATTAAACTACATGGTCAACGATGTATTTGTGGTTCTACTTTTGGCCTAAATATATGGAGTGATTCCATGTTTAGAATTATCAAAGAAAAAGATTCCACGTCTAGAAGGTTTCCTTCCATTTGACGTGCGGCTGTAGCCCACTGCACTCTCGTCCGAAAGTTAGATTCCGATTTGCAAAAAGGAATTTTTCATGCTGAGCTTTCTTTTGGTATGGGCACTTCCATCACAAGATTCGCTCCTAAGCATGTGATTTCTACCGTTAACAGTGACTGCCTTAAATCAGAAGGTGGTAATCCTTTTTCGTCTCAATCTTCCACACAATAGAACTCAGATCTTATCCCCTCTATCGGATAGTCAGGTGTTGATTTCACGCGGCACACATCTCTAAAGGTGACTGTGATCATGAGCATACCATAAGAAGGATTTTATTATCACTTTTGGGGAAGTGTTCCACATGGAGTCAACATATGACTGTCTAATAGGTGAGTCATAATCTTAAGATCTATTGTGTGAAAGATTGGAATGAAAAATGATTTTCATCGTGTGATTTGAGATAATCAATTGCATTAACCATGGATGCCACAAGTTTCAGAGAGTAACCTTCGATTGCATATCTTGTACCTTTTTCTTTTTTAATTAATGCACTCCAATTTTCATCTCGGGGTTTAGGTTTTTTGAGCCCGACTTAGCGTTAGGGTTGCAGATAGGTTAGGTCAACCCTTCACCTTGTTCTCAAGCTACCTGGCCAGGTTCGGATTTATGGCCAAGGTTTTAGCTCGTTTAACTGGTACAAACTGGGTTATGGGCCGGCTCTTAGGCCGATACATATTGGTGTTAATCTAGCCAATATGGATTTTTTTCTTTTTCTTTTAAATTAATTAAAATATATTTTGGTTGAAAATTTATTTTTTTAATTATAATTACAAGAAAACATTTAAAATTTTGGTTTGGTGCATTGCCGGGGACATCCGTTCAAACGCATGATTTATCTCTACATTTTATCGAACTGGGCTCCATGTGGCAGATGCACCTAACCAAGGATCAGGGGCCACGATAACTTTCCATGGTCGATCAGATATCATAAATTTTTTTAAAAGGGTGTTCATCCACTGTTAGAAAGTTGGTCAAAAGTGTACAGTTTGAATGCATCGGGTTCAAGCGACGAATGAGAATCTTTGACCTGAGATTTGGAGGGCAAACTGGTTCAAAATTATTATTTTTTCTAAAACCTTAAGGGGTTGTTGGGTGAACCTTAGAAAATGAGTGTAGCTTGTGTTCATGTGTCACATGGCACGTGATCTAGGGTTCGAATGCACAATGCGTGCCACGTGATTTAGGGTTCAACCGCACAATTTTCACTGTGCATTCGAACAATAGAGATAGTAGACTTTTTTTCTTTCGTTTCTTTCGGTGTACATCAGCCAACCATGATTGCACAACAACCTTCCTTCTGTTTCTTCATTTATCTTCTCATGGCTATACCACACACAACTTCTTCTTTACCTTATTATCTCCTCTTATTCCCTCCCTAAAAAAATAAAAAAATACATGGACCTTGAAGGGGAAGAGACTCACCTAAAAATTTAGATTGGTGGCTGCAATAATAAGAGATCTTGACCTTGAATGAAGATGAACGGGATTGTTGTTGAAACCCTAGGCTAGAAACAACGCGGGGAGCGAACCCGCTCTAATAAATTGAGGTATCCATCTCAAAATTAATTGGCTATGTGTGAAGGGGCCTAGGATCTTATAAGAGCTGAGACAGAGGCTTATGAATACATGATGTGGGACTAAACTTTAACACACCCAGCAAATGTTGGCCGGATTGAGCCAAATCATATGGATATAAGCTCTGTACCATAAAATTAAAGCGGAAACGATTTAACCAAAATCGTACCTCTGTCCATGATGCACTAATTTATGATGCTGAGAATCGAGGATCTTCAAGTCTATGCAAACCTTCCGAGATGCAGAGATGGATTCTACAGGCTTCTTTCTCTCGTATGTTTTTTGCTAAACTTGGGACCTCAAGGATAAAATGGCTTTATAATCTCTCTACCATCATTGAGAGATTGCGGGCTAAAATTGAAGTGCATGATACCACTTTTCAAATAATCACTTAACCATATGGGCATGATCCCATTTTTCAAAACCTCTTAACCGTATGGGGCTAATGGGCCAAACTATAGTGTAGGCCACATCGGATCTTAAATGAGATCCAGCTAACATTCTCCCACTTTGCCCATGTTGACACAAAATTCATTTTAGAAAAGAAAGTTAACGTATGGTCATACTCATTTTGAAAATAAAAGAAATAAATAAAAATGACATCTTCCCCTTTAGGTTTTGGATAACCTTATACTCTATTGAATATTTTTCAAACATATGAATCATCGCGGTTAACATCTAGATTAATCAGACATTACCATCAATGCATTATAATGCTTTTAGTCCCATCCAACGAGTACTATATGTAGTATAGTGCTTTATGAATAAACTGTCAATGCCTATTCTAGGACCTACTTTATTTATCAATATAGACAATCTGTCATCATTTACCTTATGTATACAAGCGTAAGTGAGACAGATAAACTAAGAATCATCAATAATTAATTATAAATTAAACTTGATGGTGCCATGATGTACATCAAATTCATGAAAAATCAATTAGACCCATATGATCCACATGTTCTTTATACAATTTGGGCGGTAACCCTTTTGTCATGGGATCCGCAATCATTGACGAGATTCTAATTTCCTCAATTGACACCTGACGATTCTAAACACGTTCTCTAACGACAAGATACTTTATGTCAATAAACTTGTTGGTACTGATACTTGAATTATTGTTAGAGTAGATAACTACTGTAGAATTATTACAATAGATCCTTAATGGCTTAGACATAAAGTCAACAAGCTTAAGTCCTGTGATAAAATTTCGCAGCCAGAGAGCCTATGCTGTAGTTTCATAGCAACCCACATACTCTGCTTTCATGGTGGAAGATGTGGTCAACATTTATTTCTTGCTTCTCCATGAGATAGCACCCCCAGCAGGAAGGAAAATATATCCTGAGGTTGACCTTCTAATGTCAAGGTAGCCACCAAAATTAAAGTATGAATATCCTATCACTTTCAGATGATCTGATCGTCTATATGTGACAGCCCGGATTTCGACACCCCGAAACTCGTGCCATCAGCACGATCCTTCATACCGTGCCCCAAAACTATGCACGGACCATTGGTATAACAAGCAATGATAAATAAATAAAACAATTAATTGTATAAAACGAAAAAGTAACATGCCTATCTGACATAAACAAAAGACAGTTCTACTTTCATGCCACTGCATGAATAGAGAACCGATCTGAACCATCGGTGATACACAGATCACCCCAGGTGATTCGCCAAAAGAAATAAATCAATTTAATTATATTATTTATCAAAATAAAGGCTTGACATACCAAGCCGTACAATCTGCTCACAAAAACTCTCTCAAAGTACTTAGCGGAGTCCCCTAGAAGAAGTCCTCGGGAGGAGGCTCCAACTCGTCCCCAGGCATGTAATCCGAATCACCCAGATCTACGTCTCCCGAAGCCTTAGTCGCTGCTAACAATGGACCTGCGACATATAATCTAAAGGGTAACCTACATCCTAGCTCAATAGGGAACAACACAATGAATATATAAATCAAAATCTCACATATATTCCATGATATTCTAAGCATGATGTATCTATGCATTTGCTATAAAACAATTTAAAAGATGGTGATTTGCATTCAAGTTTACTGGTAATTTGCATGTCTTACTTTACTGTTGACTTATCATGAATGATACTGAACAGACCTAAAGCAAAACTTAAATCTTCAACTTAAATAATTCCCGAGTAATATAGCATCGAGCCCCGATAGAATACCTATCATCGTCGCCTAAATAGACAGTTGCTATATATATTCCCTGGGAATACTACCCAGGCCCCTTTCTCAATAGGCGGCGGGGTTAAATCTCATCTCAACATCTCTGGGATGTGCTTACTGTGTATGGATAGACCTCCGCACAGGTGTACGAATTGGCCGCTGTGCCGGTCACGAATATCCTGTGGCGTCAGTTGTGGGTATCCCGCCACGTCGGTGGAGTATTCTAAACAAACCTTAAATAACAAAAATAACATGTGCTTTACATATAGTTGTTCACCGTGTAAAGTGCTATCTTATATTAGTTATGCCTCAACAGTCGTTATTCAATCATATTTACATCCCTAGGATATCTAATTTACTTGCATCACACTGATGCCTTTATTACTTTCTCATCCCCTGGGGATGTCTCATTTTTATTTAATTTCTTAGTCTCAGTTGCTCGCATCACCTAGATACCTTTATCACATTCTTGGTGTCACACACACACCCATTTTTACAAAGCTTTTCATGGTTAAAACATTTTCAATTCTGATAACTATATCACTACACATATGCTCCTGCAATTAAAGTACATGTTCAAGATGTTCCCTACCTCAGGTCTCTGAAGGTCCAAACATCAAGGTCCCATGCAGCTCCTTGTGCTCGCTTCCACACGTACTGCCTATGGTACAATACAACACATGCAATACATCACTAAAGATGTAATAAAGAAGGTCCTGGACCCTCCATGAATCACAAGGTAAATCTAGCAAGTTTAGTAAAACTGTCAAAGTCGATTAATCGATTCCTAAGATCGATTAATCAATTCCCAAAATCGATTAATCGAAACTAAAATCGATTAATCGATTCCCAAAATCGATTAATCGAGATTTAACATAGTGAGGTCGATTCTCAAATTGAGTGGTCGAAAATCCGAAATCGATTAGTCGATGCCAAATCGATTAATCGAAATCCAAAATTGATTAATCGATTTCCCAACTCGATTAGTCGATTTCCCCATGTCTTATTTCTTCAGCCACTGGAGGTACCCAGTCAATTAGTTGATTCCTAAATCGATTAATCGAACTTCCAAATCAATTAATCGAAATCCAAATCGATTAATCGAAATCGGGCATCCTTGACTTTTTAACTTCTGGGCCAAAATCGATTAATCGAACCTCGATTTCGATTAATCGATTTGGTCAGATTCAGCTCCCTTTCGGGCTGTTCTTCCAAAACCCATTCCTTTTCTTTTTTTTTCTAAGTCTTTAATCTATTATATTAACTATGCTAGACTGAATTTAACTCATCAATTCTCTAGGTATTAAAATCTAATACAACTTACCTCAATCAATCTCAAATTGATCAAGATTTAGGTTGGAATGGCTAGGGCTCCAGCTTTTGCTTCAACGGCTCCTCAAGTGTTGAATCAGCATTCAATACTCAAATCTCCTCTTGATTCGCATTAACTCCTAGCCTCCATAACTCCTCTCTTTCTCTTCTTAACTCTCTCTTCAACAACCAAAATAAATGAAACCTAGGTTTATTAAACCTTTTTATTCCCTTTCCTGCTTGTGTGTTAAACACATACACCAGAGATAGGTGCACGTGACACTAACTCACACTATCCACTATACTTAAGTCATATTGACTTCACATTCATTCATCACTTCATGAGTTCGTTGTTTGACCATCACTTGGTCAAACCTACGACCAATCGGGCACGGATCCCGAGGTCAAAGTTCAACGCTCAATTTTTTGGGATGTTACACTATATGTAAGCATGTAGTTCTTTGTTCCTTGCAGATATCGCATCACTTTCTTTGCAACTCGCCAGTGATTCATTCCTAGATTGTTTTGATATCTACCTAGCATTCCTACTGTAAATGCAATGACTGGTCTTGTAAAGACTTGAGTATACATCAGACTACCTACAGCAGATGCATAAAGATATTTTTCATTTCCTCTCTTTCTAAGTTATTTTTCGGACACTGGTGTAAATTGATTTTGTCACCCTTGACAATGTGTGCTTCCCCAGGTGAGCAATTTCCCATTCGAAATCTTTCTAATACTTTATTTATGTAGGCCTTTTGAGATAATCCTAATGTCCCTTGAAACCTATCTCTGTGAATCTCTATGCCTAGGACATAGGATGCCTTACCCATATCCTTCATCTCAAAGTTTTGAGAGAGAAATTACTTTACTTCATGTAGCAATCCTAAGTCATTGTTGACAAGTAGAATGTCATCCACATATAAGACTAAGAAAATGAATTTGCTCCTACTAACCTTAGTGTATACACAATTATCTACAACATTTTCTTTAAAATCAAATGAGGTTATACCATTGTCGGGAGGCTTGTTTTAGCCCATATATGAATTTTCTAAGTTTGCATACCAATTGATTTCCTTCACATGAAGAGAATCCTTCGGGTTGACGCATATAAACCATTTCTTCTAAATCCCTATTTAGGAATATTGTCTTTACATCCATTTGGGTTGATGCATATAAACCATTTCTTCCAAATCCCTATTTAGGAATATTGTCTTTACATCCATTTGATGTAGTTTTAGGTCATAATGAGCTACCAATGTCATGACCACTCACAGTGAATCTTTATGAGAAACTGGAGAGAGAGTCTCATAGTAATCCATGCCCTCCTTCTGAGTGAATCCTTTGACTATAAGTCTAGCCTTATATCGTTCCACACACACACACACACACATATATTTATATATGAAACATAATCTCATGACTCAAATTATCATTGACTGCATTTCTCATCAGGTTGACTTTTTAAGTTTCCTGATTTAACAAAAAGCCAATAAGAGCTCGAGTCAAGGGCCTCTATCCCATAACTCGAGTCATGTGATCATTTCCATATGTATATTAAAGGATGTTTGCACTAAAGGTATAGGGTTTGAACCTTGCAGTTGTTTGCAGATTAGGTGCCACATGATATGTGATTTACAAAAAGAAAAGGGTGTTTTTGGGATCATCACCTATATGGAACATTATCCAAAAAATTATTTCTTTAACTTTTTAGCCCTTTTAAAACCCTAGTCAAAGTTTTTCATCTGCCTCTCTAAATTTGATGCGTTGAATTCATTCCAACTTTGACCAATATTTGAATAGTGGATATGAATATTTTTCAAATTTTTCTTTCAAATGGTTTTGATTGATCCTCTGTAAGGTCTACACCCCCTGCTTCAACCCATGCGTTTTTTAAGCCTTTTTTAACTAATTTTTTTAGTCCTTTCTATACCTCCCTTAATGTGGTTGTTAGAAAATCTCGGATTGGTTACGAATGAATTAGCCATGTTGAAGTCTCATGGTGTATGCTCTTTGTGAATGATGTAGTGCTAACAACAGGTAATGACATAAACAAATGTAAATTGAAACTTTTGACAAAAAAAAACTACAATCAAAGGGTCTAAAAATTAGTAAAATAGAGACAAAATATCTGCAATACAAGTATAACATGTAGGAAGGATTGAAAGTTTGAAACAACATAATCAAAAGTAAAGAGGACAAGAGCAAGAGGAATATAGAGTTGGACAGAAGCATTGACAAAGGACTTGATGGATTGTGAAGTATCTTACAATTTAGACTTCAGACAAAATTATGTGCAGAGATCGAATACATCAAATAAATAAGGTGTTGATGTTGATTAAAATTATATGACTTAATTGTCGCCGAAATTATACACTTTAGGAGTCATGATCAAGGTTGCTAGTGTAGAGTAATGAGATGATTGCCTCTATTGTTAAAAGGGATTCTGAAATTGTATTCCACCCTGATCTTTGAGAAAATGGATTTGAGACCATAAGGGTACCATTGAATACAAGCAGTCAATGGGTTTTAAAAGGTTTTGGATGTTAGCGCTTTCAGAAAATCTAGTGGCGCAATTAGAGGTACCCTTGATAAAATTTTAATTATAGGACTTCGGGCTTGGAGAGTGGGGACCCTTTACTATTGACCCTCTGATTAAGATTGGTATGATCAGTGCAAAATTGTACCCCGGGATTCACGGTGTCCAAAAGTTGTAATTGGTTGAAGGCTGAACCATTTCCTCGTGGGTCCCATCCTTCATTAATGATGGGACCAACATTAAACCTTAGCTAATTAGGTCCCATTTTAGTTTGTTAAGTAGCAACTTTGTCACCACTATACAGACAAGGGCGTAAATTGCGGTGTGCCATTTGGTGATTTGGGTAAACGTTATGACTCAACATATAAAATAATAAAATAGAGTCAAAGGCACTCCTCAGTCATAATCATATGCAAGAGTTTGTATTTCATGCTTGTCACTTGCATAAAATAAAATATTAACTATTAAACCCTAGCTAGCAAAGGAGTTCTCATTTAATGTTTAACACACACAAAATTATCGTGTGCATGTATCCGACAAGGCCCCGACTCTCTTGAGTCATGGCCATTATTAAACACCGAATTGGTGTTTAAATTATCTTCCGCCATCAATGGTTTAAGCTGTGGATGATCCGTACTGTCAAAGTGATAAATCGTAAACTAAAGTAGCTAAAAATTAAATGGTGTTTTAGGGATATTTAAACTATCCGGACTACTAATTATAATATCAACCGTTGTTTTTAATTTTAGTGGCTTATGTTAAAGTTTATCAATCAAATGGTTCACAGTCACTTATAGGCATATTTTTTGGGTGTGAGACATTTGCCAATTATAGATTGCCACTTGAATAATTTAAATTGATCACAGAAGTACACCACACCGCATAATGATAAATCGCACATCCACTTTTGATATGTGATATGTGAAATTAAAATGTGCATTATCTAATGATCTAAAGTCCTTTCTTGTAAAATGATGAGACGAAAAACAACCTCCAATGATGGATTCAATTATCTAAAATTAATAGTTGCAATATTGCAAATTTCATGTTTTTTTTTTTAGATAACATTTGACTACAATGAATCAGAGGGTGAAGATCATTTCATTCCAATCTATTACAAAATAAATATGGAGATCATGTCAAACCTCACCGAAACATTATAGTTTCATATGGCACACCCAAAAAGCATGGAGTTACAAGAGCATAGATGGTCAACTCATGTACTTAATGCTGACTAAATGGGAACAGAGGCATTCGGTAGGTGCAATGGGGGCACGACTCAAGAGGCTTTATATAAGTAGTCTATACTATAGGCTATTATACTTGTTTACTAAATTAGTTTAGTGGGACAACTGTCCCTTTACTCAATACCTGGCTCCACCACTGTTTTCTTTTCAACATTGCTCGACATAAGCTTACTTTCATGAAATATCGTCCAGAATAAATGAAACAGGATCGTGAGCTAACTAATTGTAAAGATGTTTCAGTACATAATAAAGGTTATGTTGTTACATCTAAGGATTAAATATCGGATTTTGGTCATGATCGAAACCGAAATTTTGGCCGAAATCTTTCTCATAGTACATTGAGAACCAAAATTTTAGATTTTAAATTTGGTTTAGACGGGGACCGAAATATTTCGACCGAAATTTTGATCCACGTTTACATGGATACAATGGATCGGAAGGATAGTTGTTGTGGGCGACTACATATAAGATAAGTGGCTTTTATATCTTACTCTACGGGTGTTCTATTATACAACATCATTTATAATTATTAGTGGGATGCACGTGTTATGCAAGAAGGAAAGGTCGAAAAAAGAGCCTCAAAAACAAAGACTTTTTGGGTACGTTTATTTTCAACTCAAGATTCTTCCGTCTCAACTCGCACTACAAAAATAAGGTGTTTTAGCAGTACTTGCTATTAAGGCAATTTTTGGTAGCGGCAGGACTAATAGCAGCAGTTTTTTTAACAAAAAACGGCCACTAATAATCTTATTTTTTGTAGTGTGGGATTATATGGGCCTAGATCGTTGACCATTTTGAGTCAGATGATGAAAATAATTTTTCATCCTAATCCCAATCTTTGATGCAATAGATCTGGAGATTATAGTCCTACCGTCAGACGATTAGATTTCAATTCTACGTGGCACAAATCTTGAAAAGTGATCTAAGTGTTACGTTTGATGTACGCTTATAATCATATTCATTGTTTTGGACGTGTATGTGCAATCAAAATCTGACCATGGGATTATAAGCTTATGATCTACAAATTTATCTTGTGAAAAATTGGGATAAAAAACTATTTCTATCATTAGAGCATCTCCAGCAAGGATAGCTAAATTTGAGTAGTTAAACGCCAATTTAGCTACTGCTACAGTATTCTAGTTACTGCTACAGTAAAAATCACTGCAACAGACTTTATTTTAGCTACTCTATTCTTTAAAATATTATTTTTCATTCTTGTTTTAATATATTTTACTACCAACACTCAACTTTTAAAAATTCAAATTCTCTAACGGCTATATTTTTATAACGGTCATATTTTCCAACGCAAGGTGTCAAATCGGTATCGGTCTTGAGTATCGGTATGTCGGGCCGATATTGATACGTATCAGCCAATTAAAAAAAAAAAAAAAGTTCAAATGGTCATATTTTCCTATAACGGCTATATTTATTCAACAGTCATATTTTCAAACGGTCATATTATAACGGCTATATTTTTCCAACGGTCATATTCTCTTAATAGAAATTAGATTGATCTATAAATATATCAATCTATTCTAGTGTTCCATACAACAAAATCTTATCTCTTTTTCACAAGTTTGTATACTAATTCTCTACATCATTTATTTTTCGCTTTCGCTCAAATATCTAAAGACTCTGTATATCAAATGCTACTTGAAGATTTCGACTCCGATGATGAGTTGGTATTAACTACCGCAATTGTTAAGGCGCATGAACTTTTTCATGGAGAGGGAGGTAGCAGAGCATGTCATGATTTTATTCCAAGGCATGTATTCATCGATCGTGATACTATGCAAGGCCAATAGAGGCTTTTTCAAGATTATTTTATCGATTCACCAATATATCCTCCGAAATTATTTCGAAGGCAGTTCCGGATGAACCACTCTTTTTCCCTTCGTATCCTATTTGCGGTAGAAGTTTATGATCCATACTTTGTCCCAAAAAAAAATTGTGCTCGAACTATCGGCTTATCTTCCCTTCAAAAGATGATAATCGTACTTAGAATGCTAGCTTATGGAGTAGTGGCTGACTACATGGATGAGTATGTGAGGATTACAGAATCTACCACAATCGAGTCCCTGAAATATTTTGTAATAGCGGTGGTTTCAATTTTTTCAGACACATACTTGAGGTCACCAAATAGCAATGACGTCGCTAAATTGCTAGAAGTTGGTAAATAATGCGACTTTCCAGGGGTGCTAGGTAGCATTGATTGTATGCATTGAAAGTGGAAGAATTGCCCAGCTGGGTGAAAGGGACAATTTTCTGGTTATTCCCGTGAACCAACAATTATTTTGGAAGTAGTGCTTCATATGATCTATGAATATGGCATGCTTTTTTTGGGCTACCTGGTTCACACAATGACATTAATGTATTAGAGCGATCTTTTGTGTTTTCTGCGTTTGCTGAAGGGCGTGCTCCTCCTGTCAATTACTCAATAAATGGTCATGACTATACAGTAGGATACTACCTGACTGATGGTATTTACCCACGGTGGTCAACTTTTGTGAAGACAATATCTCGTCTATAAGGAGGAAAGACAAAATATTTTGCTACAACACAAGAGTCAGCAAGAAAGGATATTGAACATGCATTTGGGGTGTTTCAACCACGTTTTGCAATAGTTCATGGACCTGCACGAGGATGGAATCGTCACACATTAAAATTGATTATGAAAATGTGTATAATATTACATAACATGATCATCGAAGACAAGCGAAATAGTGATGATGTCGATGACTTTGACTATGAACAAGTCAATGACACTTCCAATGTAGAAATTTCATGTATGCGCATTGTTGAATTAACGGAATTCATTCAAAGGCATTTGAGCATTCGAGATAGTGAAACTCATTCTCAGCTATAATTGGATCTCAAGCACCTATGGCAACTACATGGCCAAAACTGAAGAAATAATATGCTGTAATTATTATTTTTTTTTTCTACTTTTTGAAGTTTAATGTTCAATGTTCGACGTTTAATATTTCTATAATAATATTTCTACTTTAATGTTCATTTACTTCAATTATAGCATGAAATAACTACCAAAGCATGAATTAGGATATGAAACTCTCCAATTGGCTTATACAAAAAAATCAAACATAACGTAGAAAGTTAACTTGGTGATTGTCTTAAATAAACAAAAAGGCCCTAGAGCAAACTATTAAATTTAGACACAATCAGTTAGGCCAAACTATTCATCTTTTATCAATGATTTTCATTTGTCGAATATGAAAGTATTCTTTTTGGAGATCCGACATTCCACTTGTATCAATCGTCATAATTTTATCTTCCTCGACACATAGTTTACTATATTAAATTTCAAGTCTTACTGCCTCTCGAGCATCCGCTTTTCGCAAAAGTTCTAGTTTTTCCTTCCTTGAAGTATCTGCACTTTCTTTCATCTTTGTTAGTAACTACATAAAACTTTATTTATCAAGCTCATTTGTACTCTTTCGTTTAGTCATTTGTACTTTTACAGCCTTCCTCCTCATAGGTCTCTCTAATTCTACGAAGTTGTTGGTGGATATATTGTCCTCCCCTAGATCGATCGAAGGATAAATAGACTCCGAAGCTGGTACTGGAACCGATTTCCTACTCAGATTTTCTCTCTCTTCCAGCCATTTTGGACATTCCTTCAAAATGGTCCAACAATGTTCGAACTAAAAAGAGACTTTATTCTCTGCCTTATAAAACTCTTTCGTTTGAGCAATCTGTGTAATTAAAAGGTAGAAATTAAATATATAAAATAACTTCTACAAGTGATGCAAATTAAGATATATAAAATTTGAAATTCAACCAAAGAGTCAATAGAAATTTTACCTTGTTTGCTTGAGTCAATCCACTTTGACACACTGACTCAATTTGAGCCAAACATCCACAAAAGTTATTGACTACCTTCTAAATTGTAAACCAACGATTACTTAGTGATACTTGATTGCGTGAAGTATCAAAGGTCTTATTAGCGTGGTAGTTAGAATAAATTTTAAACCAATATACACTTTTTGATTGCTTAGTTCCTCGTATAATGCTTGTAGAAGTATTTACCCACGCATTTTCCAGGAGTCTATCTTCTTTTACGCTGAAATTTTCAGTCCGTATTTTCTTTGTGCTAGCTTATTGTTCAACTCGAGGGTCAGACGGACCATCATTTCAGTATGGAGATCTGATTGATTCATCGGCAGCATAGGACCCCTCGCTTAAGAGATTGGTGGAAGACATGTTCTCTTCCATTTGTGATTCCATTGAACGAGTGATCCAGTGTAAAAAAAATAAAAAATAAATTTATTTACCAAGGATCCAAACAAGGAGACAAGAAACAGAGAAATTAAAGTAATCTCCCAAGAACATCATCGGATGGTTTGAATCACTCAAAAGCTTGATATAGGGCCAAAATCGCGAGGAAAACATGGATAAACACTCATTCTAAATAAGAAACATATTGAAATTGAATTTAAAAGAAAAATGCCAACTAATTAATAGAACTATACAGATCCATCATCCATAAAAAAGATATCACATAAACCAGAAATTCACACCGACCTAACAAACCAGACAAACAAAAAACTGATCAAACTCATGAGATTAAAGATTCAAATTGTCAAACAAACAATTGTTACAAAGTGAAGACCCTAACTTTGTGATCAATCCCGCTAAGTTTCACAAAATGATAAACAGAAACCTTGATGTAGAAATAAAATGAAGACCACAAAAGATGAATGGATCTGAAAATTAACTTCTACAGAAGAGAATAAAAAAAACTCATCGATTTAAGGCTGCATAGCTTCTGCAATTTGGAGAGATTTGGAGGAGAGAGGAAACAGAAGAGGGAGAGAAATAGAGGAGAGAGAAAAGCTTTATACCCAGATACCAAATCCACTAAAAAAAAATCTTAAAAACTGACTATCCGATGCCACGACCATGATCACGAGATCCATTACAAAATATGATATGCATACTTGCCGTAGGAGATGACGTGAGGTCACAGTTTCATGACAACTAAATAATGGTGCCCACTCTAAAATAGGAACCATCTCTATTTCAATTAGTGGAATTTGTTATTGTAAACCCAATCGGAAATCCCAAAGCCCAAAAGCCAAATAAACCTAAATCTATAACCCAATGTCCCAACATTATTCATTTCCCAATCACCATCATCAACAGATTATATAACTCAATCATAGAATCATAATACCAAGCCGGAAGAAGATTAAGTACCAAAACTTCAAAGCCCAATCGGAAATCCCAAAGCCCAAAAACCAAATAAACCTAAATCTATAACCCAATGTCCCAACATTATTCATTTCCCAATCACTATCATCAACAGATTATATAACTCAATCATAGAACTTCAAAAGCTCAGTTGTAGAAATTCAAGAAGATTAAAAATAGAAATTCAAAAGCTAGATCATATAACTCATTTTTTATATATGTTGGATCAGATCTAGAAGAACCCATATGTTGGAACAAATTAAGTACCTTTTTAAAGAGATTGAGAAGAAGAAGACGACGTGCTCAGTCGTAAGCTTCAGAGCTCTGAATTTGGTGGGTTGTAAATGGCCGCCCGTTCTTCTTCCAGACCTAGAGAAAGAAAAGAGAGAGAAACAGAGGACGGAGAGAAAAAGAGGAGAGAGAAGGAGCTTTATCCCATAAAACAATTTTATATTGTTTAGGTTCTACTACAGTAATAGCTAAATTTAGCTATTACAATAGCAAAACGCTATTTTAGAGTTCCGGATGGCGCGCCTGCTGAAGATTGTTTTTTGAGATTGAATCGCTAAAATAGGATATTTAGGTTTTGGCGTGTGGGATAGCGGTCCTGTTGGAGATGCTCTTAGACTCAAAACAATTAATGGTTCAAGTACACGAAACTCAAGAATGTTAGGTTGTAAGTAAAGATACTTTTTAAGAAAACATTGATGCAAACTTAGTTACTTAAAGAGTAGGTGGCACGTGCATGACATGTGCCTTGAGAGATTTTCTAGGGATGAGAAATTGAGGGAGCAAAGAAAAGTGTGTAAGAATTTTATTCGCTGCTGTAGATTTTTTTTATTTGTAGTTGTAAATATTTTTACCACAATATGGTTGCAAGCAAAGGTAATTTACTGATTTTTTGCTTTGGATTAGATGATCGATCTTCCACACAAGGCATCTTGAGATCAGGGCGCACCTATTAGATGGTTAGTTTTAGATTCTACATGGCACATATCCAAAAAAAATAGCCCTAAAATCACATGACACACATTGTGCTCAAATGTGACTTTAGGGTTACATTTTTGCGATCTGTGCCATGTAGAGTCGAAAATTGACCATCGAATAGGTGCGTCATGATCTTAAGATCCTTTGTGTGGAAGATCGGGGTAAGACGCGAGATCTCCATCATCTGATTTGAAGCAATCAATGATTTTGGGTGTACGTGCCCTGAAAGATTCCGTGGATGCTATTAAAGCTACCCAAAAACAAAGAGTAGTATTTTTTTTATTTGTGCTACTTGGAACACGTCTAAGACATCGATGTGAAGGCTATAATGTGAGGATCTTTGGTGTCAAAGATTAGAATGAAATGCAATTTCTATCATCTGACTCAATGCTATCATGATTCAATTGTTGACTGTGACGAATCAGATGATAGATATCATGTTTTGTGCCAATTTTTGGCAGCAATGAACTTTATATCATGGCCTCCACTTCAATGGTTTAGATGGTGTTGCACGTGGCATAGATCTGAAAAACACCAAGTCTTTCTTTTTAAATTATATGCCACAGTACAAATCTAGTAAGTTGGTAGCTCTCTTTTGTAATTCATAATATTTTTTTCCCATGTGAGTTGTGCATTGTATAAATCCACAACCCACTGCACCACTGACCACCCTTGTCACCACCTTCATCGCTAGCACCACGAGGTGGGCGACCCTCGTCTCTAGTTTAGTGTGTCAGGCTGGTAATGCAAAACTACCATCGAAACCACAATCATATCCATTAAGCCAACTAAACCACCAATACCATTAAACTATTAAAATGATACTAAAGCTATGAGGAAATAGGAGAAGAAGGAAGACCAATTAAGACTTTGATAGAATTTGTAAGTATGGACATGAAGGACGACAAAGTGATAAAGAACTTAATGCTAATAGAAAATGAGTGGAGAAATTAGGGTTGTGCATTTTTTGGGCCGAACCTGATGGGCAATCAAAACAATAAATCAACAATCCATAAGTTAAAATATATATATGCGCACCTTGAGTGTGAGCCATGAAAAGTGGCTTGTCGATCTTCAATGATCTCCTCACTCTCAATACCTCCTAGCACAATGGGAATGTTTTTGCTAATAGGGAGGGTTAAAGTGTGTCGAGCAATCGTTGGAACTAAGCATCCCTTATATTTATAGCCAAAGAGTCTTTTCCCATTAAGGACTTGAATTACTAATTACATTGTGATTGAAAATCACAATCATACTTTAACTAAAAGATTTAATTATTAGTTGTTTATGCTCTTCAAATTCACCGAATTAGCAACTATTACATCTCAAGATTGATCTTACACAATTCATCGGTCAACGGATTAAACATAGTGACGCCCACCAAAATAGAAACTTCTAATAGTCTCTCACTTGGCCACACTATATCAATAAACTCCGATTACTAAATGTTAGCTAACTTTTTTTGAATGACAAGTCCTAATCAATCTCAATCAAAGTCTTTATAATCAGTCCGGTCCAGTGAGAATTCTAACACAAAATCAATGTAGTCAATGCATCATGTCATCGATGCATAATCGTTCATTAATTACCGCATTAGAATTCATCACCAACATGGATTTCAACTAGCATGATTTTGAATAGATTGCAAGTTTACAAACTGAATGGTGGTTACATATAAATTCAATCTATTATTGGTCCTACTTTATTTCCATCTATTAACACCATATGTTCCAAAATTTTATTTGCATAAAAATAGAAATACAAATAAATAATTTTTATTTTTGAATCAATTAGACAAATATATTCACTCTTATACATCCACTCCCAAAAGCTACCAAAACTATCCTTTAATCTCATGCGCGCAACGTGCTCCGAAAAGAGCTTAGGGGGTAAGCCTTTAGTAAGAGGGTCGTCCAACATGAGTGTCATACTAATCTTTTCAATAGATATAATTTGATTCTAAACTTTCTCCTTTACAACAAGATATTTCATATTAATATATTTGAAACCTCCACTAACCTTGTTGTTATTAGAGATAGTTATCGCAACGAAATTATCATATAAGATTCTCAGTGGCCTTCAAATACTATCAATAATTTGAAGCCTTGAGATAAAACTTCTCAACCATATCGCCTCACATATTGCCTCAAAACATGCAATGAACTCTGCTTTTATAGTAGACGAAGTAGTCAGTGTTTGCTTAACGCTCTTTCAAGATATAGGTCCACCTGCAAGTATAAATATATAATCCAATGTGGACCTACGGGCGTCTTGACACCCAGCATAGTCAACATCTAACTAATCAATAATTTTAAGGTTATTCAACCTTTTGTACATCAGTATGTGCCCATTTATCTCCTATAAATAGCAAAAAAATTTCTTGACTATTTTCCAATGGTCCAAATCAGGATTACATTGATACTTACCAAGCATGTCAACTATATACGCTATGTCTGGACGAGTACAGACTTGTGCATATATAAGACTTTCAACTATCGATGTATAGAAAATTGTCTCCATCTGCTTTATCTCCAAATTGATCATGGGACTCTGAAGTAGACTAAACTTATCACCCTTAATGATAGGGGCAACAATAGCGGAGCAATTATGTATGTTAAACCTTTTAAGAATTTTATCAATATAAACTCTTTGAGACAATCCCAATATGTCACGGGCTCTATCTCGATGAATCTCAATGTGACAGCCCGGATTTCGACACTCTGAAACCCGTGCCATCAGCACGATCCTCCAGACCGTGTCCCAAAACTATGCACGGAACATTAGTATAACAAGCACAATTAAATAAATAAAGTAAATAATCTCATAAAGCGAAAACAGTTAATATGCCTAACTGGCATATGTAAAAGACAGTTCTACTTTCATGCCACTGCATGAACATAGAACCGACCAGAACCATCGGTGATAAACAGATCACCTCAGATGGTTCGCCAAAAGAATAATTCAATTTAATTACATATTTATCAAAAATAAAGGCTTGACATACCAAACCGTACAAATCTGCTCTCAAAACTACTCTCTATCAAAATATACAACAGAGTCTCCTAGAAGAAGTCCTCGGGTAGAGGCTCCAACTCGTCTCCAGGCACGTAATTTGAATCACTCGGATCTACGTCTCCCGAAGCCTCAACTGCTGCTATCAGTGGACCGGCGACGTATAGTCTAAAGGGTGAGCTACATCCTAGCTTAATAGGGAACCAACACAATGAACATATAAATTAAGACTCACATATATTCCATGATATTCTAAGCATGATGTGTCTATGCATTTACTAGAAAACGGTTTAAAAGCTGATGAATTGCATTCAAGTTTACTGGTTATTAGCATGTCTTACTTTACTGTTGATTTATCATGAATGACACTGAACAGGCCTAAAGCAAAACTTAAATCTTCAACTTAACTAATCCCCGAGCAATATAGCATCGAGCCTCGATGAGATACCCTTCATCGTCGTCTAAATAGACAGTTGTTATAAAGTATTCCCTGAGAATACGACCCAAGCCCCTTTTCACTAGGCGGCGAGATTAAAACTCATCTCAACATCCTGATGATGCTATCGTTACGGATAAACCTCCGACCGGTGTAATCGATTGGTCATTGCATCGTCATGGATATCCTGCCGCATCAATCGTGGGTATCCCGCCACCTTAGTGGAATATCCTATCAAACCTCAAATAACAAAAATAACATGTGCTATACATATAGTTGTTCACCGTGTAAGTGTGCTATCTTATATCAGTTAGGCCTCAACAGTAATTATTCAATCATATATATATATATATACATCCCTGGGATGTATACATACTCGCATCACACCTAATGCCCTTATTACTTTCTCATCCCCTGGGGATGTCTCATTCTTATTAGGTTACTTGATCTTAATCACTTGCATCACACTGATACCTTTTTCACATTTTTGGTGTTACACACACACCCATTTTCATAAAGTTTTTCTTAGTTAAAACAATTTCAAATCTGATAATTATATCACTATATGCATGCTCTTGAAATTAAAATACATGTTCAAGGTGTTTCCTACCTCAAATCTCTGAAGGTTCAAGCATCAAGGTCCCACGTGGCTCCTTGTGCTCGCTTTCACACGTACCACCTATGGTACATCATAACACATGCAATACATCACCAAAGATGTAATGAAGAAGGTCCTGGACCCTCCATGAATCTCAAAGAAAACTTAGAAAGTTAAGCAAAACTGTCAAAATCGATTAATCGATTCCCAAAATCGATTAATCGAAATACAATTCGATTAATCAATTCCCAAAATTGATTAATCGAAACCCAAATCGATTAATCGATTCTCAAAATCGATTAATCGAAATTCAAATTCGATTAATCGATTAATCGAAGTCTCTAACATAATGAAGTCGATTCTCAAATCGAGTAGTCGAAGTCTGAAATCGACTAGTCGATCCCAAATCGATTAATCGAAATCAAAAAATGATTAATCAATTTCTCAACTCGATTAGTCGATTTTTCCAGGTCTCTTTTCTCCAGCCACTGGAGGTACCCAGTCGATTAGTCGATTTTCAAATCGACTAATCAAAATCAAAATCGATTAATCGAAATACAATTCGATTAATCGAAATCGGGCTTTCATGACTTTTCAACTTCTGGGCCAAAATCGATTAATCGAACTCCAATTTTGACTAATCGATTTGGCCAGATTCAGCCCCCTTCCGGGCTGTTCTTCCAAATCTTTCTCCTTTATTTTCTAAGCCTTTAATCTACTCATTTTACCCTACTTGACTGAATTAAACTTGTCTATACTATGTGCATTCACTTTAATTAAAACTCACCTCAATAATCCCTTCAGGAGATTGATTTGTTGGGTTTGATGGCTAGGGTTCCATCACTTGCTTCAACGATCCCAAATCGCTTTGAATCCATCAATGAATGCTCTAATTAGTCCTTTAATTTGCATTCACTTCTTCCTCAATAACTCCTCTTTACTCCTCTCTCTCTCTCCTCTTAACTCTCTCTTCAACAACCAAAGAAAAAGAAACTAGGGTTATTAAAACCCTTTTATTCTCCTTCCAGCTTGTGTGTTAAACACATACATCAAAGATAGGTGTATGTGACCACTAATTCATACTATACACCACAAATTGAGTCACATTTGTACTATGTCAGTTCATCACTCCTTACATTCAATGTTTGACCATCACTTGGTCAAACCTACGACCAATCGGGCACGGATCCCGACGTCAAGGTCAAATGGTTAATTTTTCAGGATATTACATTCTCCCCACCTTGAGAATTTTTGTCCTCGAAAATAACTCAAAGGTGCTCGCTTGGGTACCCCGCACACTGGGGTGTCGCGTACCCACACAAAAAAATGACGCACACATTTTACAATGTAAGAAGTAATATAACATAAGGACACAAAATTGTTCTGTATTTCATTATATTTTCAAACTTTACATTAGCTTTAATTGTTGTCGAAAATTACTATATAATTCTAACATTACAAAAATGTCCAAAAGTGAGTACAAAATAAACTTTCATCAGGCGCTCAGGCCGTCCCCTCTCCTGGCTGGTCTGATGCAGGGGCGGGCTGCTCTGATTGAACTGGTGGCTCGGGTGGTGGTTGGGGCGTCTCCATAGACTGCTCCGGCTGCTGTGGGACCGAGCCTGATGCGCGAGCAGTTGATGTGCTTGCATGGAACATCGGACCCGTATGGAATGCGGTCCATCCCGACCGTCCATGCCTCCTCCTGAGCTAGGCGCCGCTGGTAGTCCAACAGATAGATGTACCGCATAGTGTGGTACATCAGAAAGTCCATCCGTCGGTTCATCCGCTCGTTGTTGGCCTCCATCCTGGCCAACACGTCCTCGATCGTTGGAGCCTGGCGAGCGGCTCGCCGGCGATATGAAGAAGTCGGTGTGGCCGCCGCGGACTGTGCTGGCGGCGTAGGTGAAGCGGTGGTATGGGAGGGTGCCCCCTCCACTGGTGGATAAATCGAGTGTGCCCCGCCCACGGGTGGGTCCTGATGTGGTGGTGGTGGAGGTGGTGTTGCTGCTGCTGCTGGGACTGCTGGTGCGAGACCCGGAGCCGGTAGGGTCCGCTTTAGTAAATTGTAGCTACGGTTCCATGAAGAGTTCGAAAACGTCTTCACTCAGTCCGTCGCCCGCTCCTCATGGGGCGATATTGCGTACTCGGGAGCGTTGGAGTAACACTCCAACATGCTCGAGATGAGCCGAGCGAAGGGCATCTTTTTTTTGGGCCTCAAGTTGCCCTTCATCAACTTGCCCTTAATGTATCTCATTCCCTCTAGGATGAGCATTGTGGCGTCAAACCAACGGCCAGTGGGTATAAGCTGCACTTGATTATCGAATCAAGCATCCACATGTAGTGTGGAAGGTCAACCCTCTTAATGGAGAATCCCGACCCCTTCTTCCCATTGGTCATGCGGGTCATGATCTCCTTAAATCTCACCTCCCCCTCGAAGGGTGGAAGGAGGGTGGTCTCGGGTGTAAAGTCAAGGTAACACTCAGGTACCTCATGGACGTGGCGACGGGTGAACGTGTAGTCCGACCCTCTATTTTGGTCAAAATGATAACGTCGGTAGGGCCGTCCGTTAGCCCTTGGTAGAATAAACGGACCAATCATGGGTAGTAGGACCCACGGATGGGTTTCAAAATGTTGCCGAGACCGGCATTTTGGAGGTAATTACGAGCCCATTGGGTCTCGCCCGGTACATTGGGATTTGTGAATAGGGTTTGATCGATGATGTACTCGATCTCAAAGGTCTTAGCCTCCCACCATTCATTGGGTTGAAGTACATTGGTGGGTGGTGGTGGCATGGGCGTAGACTCGCGTGAAGACTCGCGCGAAGCCGCGCTCGTCGAACTGGAGGTGGTCTCCGATGCCGACGGTGATGGAGTCCTCACCAGTGATGGGGTAGGTGGTGGCGGTGCGGCGTTCTTACGCCGGACCGAGAGTTTAGAGGTTGCCTTCTTCGAAGACAAACGGGTTTTGGGCGGCATTTGGTTAAAATCTTATCAAACTAGGGTTTATATGCTTGAATTTATGAAAATAACTCAAATCTAGGGTTTAATGGCTCAAATTGAACAAAAGTAGGGTTTACCTTAGGTTTTGATCCAATGCTATGCGATCCCGATCCGAAATCGCAAACCCTAGGTAGCTCGGTTGGTTGGAGAAGAAGAAGAAGAAGAAGGCGCGCAAAAATGAAAAGTCCAAATGATTTTGAAGGGGGAGAAATCCCTTCGATTTATATATATAGGCTCCGGCTCGATTAATCGATTTCCAAAGTCGATTAATCGAGATTCAAAATTAGGTTAAGCCGCGCGAAATCGATTAATCGATTTTCAAATTCGATTAGTCGAAACTCAAAATCGATTAATCGAAACCATTTCGATTAATCGAAATCGTGTCCGTTAAAAATTTTAAGTTTTGGAGCTCACTGGTGTGAGCCAGTCGATTAATCGAAATTCCAAAATCAATTAATCGAGACTCACTTCGATTAATCGAAATCGTGCAGTCCTTCAAATTTTTTTCAATTTCACTAAGTAACTCGATTAGTCGAACCTCCAGTTCGATTAATCGAAATTCCAAATCGATTAATCGAATTTCACTTCAATTAATCGAAATCGTATATCATTCTTTAAAATTTTCTAAATTCATGAAGTTACTCGATTAATCGAATCCCCAGATCGATTAATCGAAATCATAAATCGATTAATCGAAACCCAAATCGATTAATCAAAATTTCACTTTGTCATTTTTCTGAATCCCTATCACATTTCCAGTCACTGGCACATGCCAGTCGACTAATCGATCAAAATCGATTAATCAGTTTTGATCAGATTCTTTAAACTTTCAAAATTTTGTGTTTCCTTGATTTCTCTTGGTAAATTATGACACCAACTGGTCATTGGTTCTACAAAACACATCATCACGGCCATGTCGTGGCCATGATGAATTCCAATTTCGCATTCATCACTGTAATTGAGACTGCATGTGGATAACATTGTCCTTTTTATAAATTGATCATAAGATCGACGTTGAATTACACACATAGTTTAAATCCACAAAAATGCTTGCGATGATACAATTTTGACTCTCAAGTTGACCTATCAGGGTAACCAATGAAATGACAACTTTTAATTTTATGATTTAATTTTTCTAATTATGATACACCTTTGTTTCAGCTAAATAACCCCAAATGTGTAAATATCCTAAAGTCGGTTTTCTTCATACCTATAACTCATAAGGAGTTTTGGAAAGTCTTACTAGGAACCCGATTCATGATATGCATTGTTGTTTTTAAGACTTCCCCCTACAAGAACTAGGTAACTTAGAGTTGCATAACATGCTTCTCATCATATCTATAAGAGTACGATTTCGTCGCTCAGCTACACCATTTTGTTTAGGTGTTCCCGGCATGGTGTATTAAGCAACAGTATCATGCTCTTATAAATACAGGGTGAATAGTCTTGGATTGCGACCTATTTTAGAATATCTATCATAGTTTCTTTGCCTCTATCAGATCTCATAATTTTAATCTTTAAATTGAGTTGTAACTCAATTTCGACTTTATAGATTTTAAACATATCCAAGGCTTCATATTTCTCATGAATGAGAAATATATAATCAAAATAAGAATAATCATCAATAAAGGTAATAAAATACTTTTGACTACCAATAACAGGAGTTAAAAATGGTCCACAAATATTAGTGTGAATTATTTCTAGCAAACTCGTGCTTCTGATAGCTCATTTCTTATTAGTCTTTGTAAGTTTTCCTTTAACGTAATATACACAAGTATTGAAGTTAGAGAAATCAAGCTAATCGATTATATCATCTTCAATTAACCTCTCAATTCTGTCTTTAGATATATAGTCTAAACGTTTATGCTATAAAACAGAGGAGTCGTCGATTGCTCGTTTTCGTTTCTTACTAACTTTATCATCTACATACATAAAAACTAAAGATTGAGCATGAGATGAATCCAAGTTCAATTTATAAAGATTGCCCACTAATGAGCCACCACCCACAATATCAGAATCAAATAATAGAGTAGTGTTTCTTGTGATACTTTGAACGTAAATAGTATTAACTAAATTTAAAATAAAACCACCATCTGAAATAAGACAGAGAGTCCCAATGGCCTCCATGTCTGCCTCTACTCCATTTTCGAGTTTGATGGTTCGTTCGCCTTTATTTAGTTTCCTGCTGGATCGAAATTCCTGCATTGAATTACTTATGTGAATAGTTATATCAAAATCTATCCACCAAGTATTGCGTGGAGCATCAACATAAAGTGATTCAAAATACACAAAGACTAGGTCATTACTTTTCTTAACTAGTTAATCTCTGTATTTCTGACAATTCTTCTTTATGTGCCCCTTCTTCTTACAGAAGTGACACTTGATAACAGAAGTAGATCCGCTAGCTTCCCTTTGTTTGGTTTCCTGTGAAGAAATTTTCACGTTCTTTCTTTTATATGATCCATTCTTTCTTTTAAAATTTTCTTTCGATAGTCCAAAAGGGGCATAATGAGCATTTTCATATTTTCAGCCCGAAGTCTTTTTTCTTCTTGAACACAATGAGCGATTACTTCGTTCATCTTCCATTTCTCTTTTTACGTATTATAATTAATTTTAAATGGGTCAAATTATGTAAGAAGAGAAGTCATGATGAAGTGAACAAGATAACCCTCAGAAAAGCCCATATCCATTTCTTTCAATTGAGTCGTTATGTCAGTCATTCTTATAATGTGCTCTCGTACATTATTATGACTATTATATTTCATGGTTCCCATTTTAATTATAACACTACTGGCAAGCGACTTAAAAGTCTCCTGAAATTGTTCCTGAATGACTTGTATGTATTTATTTGTGTTGTGTGAGTCAGGAATACCTCATCTGATCGCATCAGTAATAAAACTTTTTTTTATCATAAGGCTCATATGATTTGATCTATCCCACTTTTTCAAATCCGTATTATTCACTTTCAGATCCTCAACTAAGACATCAGCAGTGAGCACCTTGGGTTTATCAAATCATACAACATAGTCAAGATCCATGTAACCGAGAATAATTTGGACTTGTTCCTTTCATTTTTCATAATTTAAGCCACTCAATGTTTCAATTCCACCAATCATATTAGTAATAGAAGACGGGTTCAATATTGCATAATAATTAAGGGCTTTATTATGTCTACATACAATTATAGCAACGATCTATTCTAAAAGATTATATTTATAGTGTTTTACAAAAGAGCTAAATTATGTCAAGGAATAGAATAAGAATTAAAACTAATGTGATTTTATTGAGAAATAATTTGTATCATCATGACCCTCCGTTAGGTCGAGTCATAATACACTAGTCGCTTCCTCAATCTACATTAATGATTGTGGTACTAATTGTATCGTTATGACCCTCCGTTGGGCTGAGTCACAACACGCTAGCAGTATCCGCATATAAAATAATGAACAGTAAAATACAATCATCACACATATTAAGTGATTAATCACCATTAGGCAGAAATAATCCCTTAAGTTGTGATGTCAACGTTTACTATACATTTTCACTGAATTTGTAACACAGTCTTTTACAAAAATAAACCTCACTATGAAAACTGTGGCACTAGAAAATATCATCACCGTTGGGCAGAAGAATCCTTCCAAGCCATATTTTCTATTTAGATTTTATAATATTTTAGATAGTAATAAAAGTGGTTAAATAATAAAATAAATAAGCCACTTAAGAGATCCAAGTGGCCAAATTTAGCTCGTGTAGTGGGTAAGTACCAAAAAATTAATAATAATCATGGGTAAAATTATATAAATATCAGCTTTGGTGCTAGAGCACAACCTCTAAACCCAACTCTAATTAAAGGCACTCAAACATGCAATAATTATCTGATTAAAAATTATCAAAAAAATATCAGGTCATAAAAATGTCATAACAGAGAGTTTCTTTTCAAAAACAAACTTCAAAAACAAATTCAGAATGTCCAAGAAAGTTAAAATTCATATATAATGTTCAAAATTTGGACTTATAGATGACCCAGAAATGTCCCGAAAAAAATAATTAATAATATGGGTCAAAATGGACCTCAAGGACAAATGGGTCGTGTCTAATGGGCCAAATCGGGTCGTGAATCATGGGCATGGTTTAGTGATGGACCGGACCGGACCATGAGCTGGATTGAGTTATGACTCAAGTCCGGTTATCGACCAGGCCAGGAATGGGTCGGGTCAGGTATGTGAACTATACGATAGGTCGGATCGCGGCTCATGAAACCCGTCGAGCACTTAGAGGATTTGACATTCTAGCATAAGGAGATTGACCCGCACAAATTGAGGGTGAATCCATCAGGCACCCTATACAATCTACCTCCACAACATGCTGACCAAAGGAGGACCTAAAACCAGTGGCGGACGCAGGATTTTCCTAAAGGAGTCGATAGTTTCGGCGCAAATTTTTTTCCCAAATTAGTGGCATACGATCATACAGTCAATTTTGATTTCATGTGGCACGCATCTAAAATCGCATGGAAGATCTCTTGCTCAAACATGATTTGGGGTCATTTTTTGGGATGTGTGCCACTTGGAAGAAAAAATTGACTGCCTGTTGGTACCCCTACGATCTCAAGATCCATTGTATTGAAAATTGGGATGGAAAATGCTCTCCATCGTCTAATTCAAAATAGTCAATGCATTATGCATGAGTAGAGGAGATGGGGCGAGGTTACAATTTCACAATGTGTAAATAATGGTACTCAGCGGTAAAACTCTTTAGGTACCTCTGTTCGCTCCCACGCACTCTCTAAGAGCGCATACGTTCGAAACTCCCTAAAACTCTAACTACTTCAAATCAGACAATGGAGATTGTTTTTCGCCCCAATCTTTCACACGATGGATCTTGAGACCATGAACGTACAATCATACAGTCTATGTTTCATTCCACGTGGTACAAATCCCCAAAAAATACTGCTTAAATGTGATGTATGCCATGTGAAATTTTGTCTCATGTGCAAGTAGTTGCTCTCTACTTTTGGGGATTTGTACCACGTGGAATAAAAATAGACCGTCTAATGGTACGTTCTTGGTCTCAAGATCCATCGTGTGGAAGATTGGAATGAAAAATAATTTAGATCGTCTAATTCTAAGCAACCAACAAGTTTAAGGGTGTTTCAAACATAGGTGCCCTAAGAGATTGCTTGGGCGCGAAAAGAGGTACCCAACTCTTTATAATAGGTGGGTTAGGAGAGAGATATTTTTTTGTAGGTATGAGAAGAGGGAGCGAGAAAAGATGCATCGTATTTTAAATGGGTACCTACCATTATTAGCAACCAATTAAAACTATAGCTGCAAATAAGGGTTACCCTTATCATTTTATTAGATTTTATTACGCCTAGTTTCTCTCTTCTAGCTTTATCATATTAAATTAAGGGAACAGATATTTGCAACCAAGATTCGGTCTTAACAACCAATGTTCCAATCTTAGCATGTTATTTGTCTTGAATCAGACGATAGAGATTATTTTTTATCCCAATCTTCCACAAAGTAGATTTAGAGATCATGGCCAACCTATCAAACGATTAAAAGCTTGGGGGGTCCTTTAAATAGATATATGCATGGCCCTACTCCATGGCCCTTAAGGCCTTTTAAGATTTTTTTAAAACTTTGGGGGGGCGGTAACCATTGTACGTAGATATGCCCCTGCCCAAAACCGTATGAATAGAATAAGAAGACAACAAAATTCGTCTCGTTATATTGGCGTATAAGGCTCTTACGAACGCCTCGCGAGAAATTCATTCCCTGCGACTCTATTTCATCTTGAGATAATAAAAGAAAAAAATTGATAAAAGGAATCTTTCGTCTTATAGTGAAGCACCAACTTTGGTGTAATACCAACTAGAGAACATAGCTCCCTTTCAATTTCATGGGAGTTATCTCCTTTCTCCGTTCTCAAAATCAAAAACAGAAAGGAACCGGATGGGGGTTCGTGTGCACGGTCAAATATTCCAGTAGCCAAAAACAACCAACAACAAGGTACATGATAGAACTCATATTCTAATGCTTTGACTGATCAAACACCAATCATGGCTCTGATACTGATTGATAGATCTATTGATCCAACCATCTAAATATATACCCTACGATCTAGGCGCCTGATCAATCAAAACAATAAATCAACAATCCATAAATTAAAATATATGTGCACACCTTGAGTGTGAGTCATGAAAAGTGGGTTGCCGATCTTCAACGATCTTCTCGCTCTCAATACCTCCTAGCACAATAGAGTTGCTTTTGCTAATAGGGAGGGTTGAAGTGTGTCGAGCAATCGTTGGAACTAAGCATCCCTTATATTTATAGCCAAAGGGTCATTTCCCATTAAGGATTTGAATTACTAATTACACTGTGATTGGAAATCACAATCATACCTTAACTAAAAGCCTAAATTATTAGTTGTTTATTCTCTTCAAATTCACCGAATTAGCAACTATTACATCTCAAGATTGATCTTACATCATTCACTGGTAAACAGATTGATCATAATGACGACCACCAAAATAGAAACTTCTAACAAAACCGACCAAACTGACTAAATTGGACCGAACCGTCAGGGTTTGGTCCAGTTTGGACAGGAACCGATTTCGTCTGACAAAAAGAAAAATTGAAAAGTTCGATTTGATTTCGGTTCTGGGCCTTCCCAAACCGAAACCAACAAAACCGATTGTAAGTAAATTTTTTTAATATATATATATACAGTCAACTTGAGTCAAGCAGACGATTGGACCTCAAATTTTTGGTCTGAAATTTGGGGCCAAATTTAGTGTTTCACAACCTCTGATTAATTAGAGTGAATGTGATGCATTTATTTTTGTTATTTGTTTTGAGAAGGGTAAATAGATTATAAAAGTAAAACGACTCCGGAAAAAATGAAAATAGTAAAAGTATAAAATTGGTTGAGAAAATGGGAAAATTTTGATGTCCAAGGAGAATTTATAGGAAAACCGAAACCGAATCGAATTGATCGGGTTGGTTTGGTTTAATGGTTAGACGGTTTGGTTTGGTTTGGTTTGAATATTTAGAAACCAATTAGAACCGATTTGGTTTGTGATTGTGGTCCAAAACCAACCGAACCAAACCGAATACACCCCTAGGAGAAATAGAACTTGAAAAGACCAGCCTCAAACATATGGGATTAGACAATGATGATGAAGACTACGGTGAATGCCACTAAAACCACCAAGAGTACCTTTAAATCCACCCACATAATCTTTGAGTTCACCCACACAGAAACACATTGACTTGGTAGAATCAGACGATAGAGATCGTTTATCCTCCCAATCTTTCACACGATGGATCTTGAGATCATGGGCCTACCATCAAACAGTCAGGGTTTTATTTCTCGTGGCACACATCTTAGAAAAGTAACCTTAACACCATATGCATGCTCAAAATTGATTTTAAAGTCACTTTTTTGGGTGTATATGCCACATGAAATAAATAAACGACCATACGATGGTACTACCATGTTCTCAAGATCCATTGTGTGAAAGATTGGAACGATAATCAATCTTTATCGTCTAATTCTACCAAATCAAGATGTTTCAGCGTGGGTGAACTCAAAAATTTGGTGAGTAAATTTAAAAGTACTCAACCAGCAAATAGCATCGAGGAAGAAGAAGAAAAAGGGTTGCAATTGATTTTACCCTATTTCGCTCCCCACATGTGGGTTACGAAGACAACAAATAAACGGGTACAAATAATCGGTAGGTTACAAAGACAAATAGTTGAGGTTGCGATGCTTCTGCCACATTGATCTCTTTAACAATGATTATGTGCCATTATTCCTTAAAAATAAAGGTTTATGGGAGCTCACCTTGAGCATAAGATAGAACCCAAATGCTCCAACTTTTGAGTCGTGTAACTAACTTTTTCACATATTCAAATTATTCAAATAGCTAGACATCAAAGGAGCATTACCCATACAAAGAACAAGCTAATCAGATGGCTAAAAAAGTTTCAAATGAAATATTTAATATGAATAGTTGTTTATATCAAAGAGAGTTCATATTAAACGCTTGGATTCAATGGTTTTAACTTTTAATCATTTAAGGTTGCACGAGTTCATAAAATGCTATGATGTCAAGTAATTCACTTAGATTAGTAAAAGGGAGCTACAACTTGCACACGAATTTTGTATTGTGGCATATGATTAAAAAGAAAGAATTATTATTTTTAAGATTTGTGCCACATAAAATATCAATCTAAGCCATCGGATCTAAAGACTATGATGTAAAGATCTTTGTGACAAAAAATTAGCTCAAAATTTGATCTCTACCATCTAATTTCTCACAGTCAACCATTGCATTAAATGATAGCTGTTGACTGTATTCCATCTGATGATAGAGATCACGTTTCATGCCAAAATTTGGGCTCAAGGATCTTTCAATCATAGCGTTCAAATTAGATGGCTTAGATGGTGTTCCACATGACACATCCAAAAGATAACAATGTTTGTGTTTTTAATTATGTGCCACGATGCAAATCTTGTGTGCAAGTATTAGCTCCCTTATTAAAATTTATGTATGGGAGTCATTACTTGCAGACGCTTTTTAAGTGATTGCGCCAATGTTAAAGAAAGACTTTGTATTTAGGCCTTATTTGATAACATGGAAATGTAATTTCATTGTGAAAATGAAATTTAATTTCCAATTGTTGTTGTTTGATAGCTATTTAAGGAGATGGAAATGAAATTAAGTCCCCTCCTATGGAAATTGAATTTCCATACACCAAATTATTTTAAGAGGAAATTATTTCAACCTTTTAAGTGACTGAAATTGAGTTTCCTACTAACAAAATAATAATTTTTTGTTATTGCAAATCTAAAGTTACTTGAAAAAAAACCTAAAAGCAAAAAAAATGATTTTTTACCTATTAAAAAATAACTTCAATTTCTATGACTATTATAGTAGCACGATCACTATAACCATCACATTATCTACATCATACTCTTTTCAGCTAATATTTGACTTTGATCAAAGTTTGAATTTAATCAAACTTTAATTGAATTTATAAGTTATATAAAGTTTTGACTTTTGATCAAACTTTGACTACTGAAATATGATAATAAGTTGTAAGTGAGTAATATGTTATCAAATTTTTAGGGGTCAAAGGTTGATTTTAAAGTCAAACTTTGATTTTTAATTAAAATTTTACTTTTTATTAAACTTTGACTCCAATAATTTGATGGAGAAAAAATGATCTGCCGCGTTGATATATAATTTGATACTAAATTCTCAATTGTATTAGTCAATAGTATGGCCTTTAGTCAAACTTTGACTTTTACACAAAATTTAGTTTTAATCAAATTTGAAACCTGCTTATAGATAGAGTCTAGCACTACATAAATTTATACCGTATCAGTGCAATTTTTTTTTGTCAAAGTTTGATTTTCTATAAAATGTTATAAATTTTAATTAGTGAAATATTATAATTAAAAATAGCTATCATTATTTTAATTATAACTTGAAAATACATTGCCTCATTTTTATTAGTCAAAGTTTGACTTTTAGTCAAAATTTGAGAAGTGTATCTCGACAATAAGTAGTGATTATTACTATTGTTATTTGTATTTTGGTAATATAAATTTTTACTAGTCAAAGTTTGATATTTGGTCAAACTTTGACTTTTAAACACAATTTGAAATTCTGTATCTCTAATGAGATTTTTTTTTTTTTTTTTACTTTATAGTACATTACCAAATTTTATTTTACTTTTTTTTTTACATTTGGTCAAAGTTTGACTTTTTAAAAAGTTGTTATTTAGTCAAATTTTTTACTAGTCTAACCTAGCGATGGATGCGAATACTGTTATATTAATTTGTAGGTTGGCGATAGATTGTCGAATTTTTTATTGGTTAAAGTTAAAATTTTTGGTCAAAGTTTGACTTTTAAAAAATTAAATTTTCTTTGAAGTTTAAAAATTGAATTTTGTTTCAACATGTAATCTTATAATACATATTAGCATTTACTATATAACTTTGTACTTTAGTCTTAAAAAATTTTATTAATCAAAGTTTTACGTTTGGTCAAAGTTTGACTTTTATTAAAAGTGGATATTTAATCAAATTTTCACTAGTGTAACCTAACGATGTATATGAATACTATTATATTAATTTGCAGTTAGATTTTTTTAACTTATTGGTACATTGTAAAATTTTCTCTTGGTCAAAGTTGAAATTATGGTTAAAGTTTGACTTTTATAAAAATTAAATTTCATTTAAACGCAATAACTTACATTAGATACTAGCATTTACAACCTTGTTATTTAACTTTACATTTTTTTTTTTATCAAAATTTTAAGTTTGGTCAAAATTTGACTTTTTATTTGAGTTTGACTTTTCAAACTCTGATTTATATAACTTAGTAATAAATAGTGATTACCATAGTATTAATTTATAACGTAATAGAATATCATTAAAAAAATTATTGGTTAATATTTGACTTTAATTATAATTTTAATAATAAATTATCAAAATTTTAAAACTCATTTTCAAATTAATTTTTAAAGATACTAATTAAACAAGAGAAATCAATTTCCAATGACAAACACACTAATCAAATAGTAAAAAATTCATTTATAGAGGAAATCATTTTCCAAGAAATCAACTAAGAAATTGATTTTAGGAAAATTTGCACTTTCGGCCCTATACGTTTGCGTATTTGCAGAAATGGCCCTATAGTTTCAATCCTTGCATAAATGGCCAGCTCCAAGCCTAGCCGGCTCCGCCTGCTCCACGTCAGCAAGGGCCTATTTTATGGAATATTTGAAATATTGCACCGCCCTTTAAAATACAGTATAAAAGTTATTTTTACTTTTCATTTCTTACTTTTACTTTTACGTTTAACTTTTCTGAAAAAACCAAGAAAGCGGCGACAAAGCGGAAAAAGGTCACAAAGGTCACATTAAATTTTCAGATAATTTATTTTTTTACATTTAAACACATTTAGTCATCCCCAATATTTCCCACCTAATCTGCTGACTTACCGATAATTTAAGTTGTCGATTGATAACTTAAGTTATCGATCGACAACTTAAATTATCGGGTGATAACTTAAGTTATCGAGCGAAAACTTAAATTATCGATCGATAATTTAAGTTGTCGATCGACAACTTAAATTATCGGGCGATAACTTAAGTTATCGGTAGTTTTTTCAAAATCACTTCTTTTGTTAATTAATTGGGTTTTATTTATATTGCAGTTCCTATTAATTAATTGAAAATGACCATGACTCTAAAGCCCATCGGGAAATATTCTAAAGTTGGTGTTAAGAAATTTAAATGCATTGTAACGAAAAGAGAAAGAAGATACTAGATGATTCAGTATTCGGTCATCTATTTATGATTAATGAGAAATTAGGATTCGTTGGAGACTTGGTTGACGCTATTTTAAGTTTTTGGGTTAAAGATAATGTTTTCAAGGTCAAGAACACTAATGTACTCCTACAAGAGATCGATATAGCCTTGATTTTAGGCCTCAACATGTTGACGGAACCTGAGCTTGAGAAGGTGGCCGTGCCAGAGGAAACAACTATTCGATACAAATTCTTTGGGGGAAGCCGGCAAAAAGATCTCGTATTGAAGAAATTATTGACAGTGCTGATTTATCCAACGATGATTTTTTGAAACTATCATTATTATTTTTTGTATGTTCTTTTTTACTTCCGGACACATACCAAGAAGTAGATACGCGGTACTTAGAATTAGTAGATAACATTAAATAGTTCAACAAGTTACCGTGGGGCCTGATAGTTTATAATAATTTATTAGATAACATATCAAGAGCGAGTGGCAGAAGGGAAATGGCGAAAAGGTCAGAAAATGGACAATACAACATCTACGGATGCACTATCGCCTTACAGATTTGGGCGTTTGAGCACTTTCCTGCAGTCGCCACCGCTCCTATTGGGCTTAAAGAACCATTTCCCAGGCTAATGAAATGGGAAGGCCCGAAATTCAGCCGTAATCCTAATTTATATCGAGAAAATTTTCTTAAATCTAAAGTTATTTTAGAGCTTAAAGCTGAAAAGCACGAATTACAGTATAAATCGGTTCGATACTTTTTGATACGAAGAGAGATGGAAAGGAAGAAAGAACAGATCGAGGAAAGAGAAGAGCCTTACTCTCAAGAAAATATATATGAATATAATGATATCCCAAGTCATGCGACACGTCCGGAAGAAATAGCCGATTAGCCGAGATGACGACGATGACGACAATGAGGATGACGATGATTACAGCGACAAAAACGATGATTTTGAGGTTGTTGTACGTCAACATATTGAACCAAAGGGAAAACCGGATATTAGGCCCCAACCAACAAGAGAACAGCCGGTTAGGCAACCGCACCTAACCAAAAAAGTAACAGAGCTTAGAAAAGAATGCAAGACGCTCCGCATGGCTGTAAAAGAGATGAAAAAATAATTTCGGCGTGCATTTATGCTGTTCAAAGGACAAGCACTCACCATTGAACAACTCGGGAGAGATAAGAAGGCCGTACAAGAAGAAAATGAAGCAATACGGAAGGATCTTGACGCGGTCATCTCTCATTTGAGAAAGGTACCAAACCAAGCCTTTTCAAATTTAAAAAAAATATTAATTCTTTACAAATTAATACAAAATTAGCTTGTCCTCCGACGATGTAGCTTATCGTCCGACGATGTAACTTATCGATCGATAATTTAAATTATCGATCGATTATGTAAATTATCGATCAATAATATAAATTATCGGTCGATAATGTAAATTATCGTCCGATAATGTGGTTGTTAATTTTTTTATTTTTTATAAAATAATGAAAGTTCATTAAAGATGTATTTTTTTTTGCAATTATGCAGGATAATATTCTAACCTCTGTGCTATTTGACACGTTCGTTCCTTCCGCCACTTATCCTCAATCCACTGTCCCTCAACCCACTGCTCCTCAACAAAGCCATCACCCATCGCCCAAAACCCATCGCCTCAACCAAGCCATCAGTCCACTGCCCCAAAACCCACTGCTCCTCAACCAAGACATCAATCCACAGCCCCAAAACCCACCGCTCCTCAACCTACCCATAGATCTACTGCCTCTAAACCTACTGCCCTAAAACCCACTGCTCCTCAACCTACTAAACAACCCTTAGTGGATGTGGGTGATGATGGTGCTCCTCTTACGCAGCTTTCTCGTGAGTCACAGCCGGCATCACTAAAATCAATTATAGTGAAACTATCAACTGCAAAAAATGAAGCCGAAGGATATGACTTGCGTGCTCGTAAGAAGAGAAAGTCTCCGACCAGTAAAGCAATAATAAAAAAACCAAGATTGGTTGTGGAGGAGGAGGAGGAGGATGAGCCAAACTCAATGAAGCAAAAATATATGCTTAGTTTTTAGAATCGGCCGGAGAACGAGGACAATGTGATCGTCAATACTATCATGGGTGTTGACATCACAGTTGCTCTTTTGAAGATTCTCAAAGGACGCTCGTGGCTCGACAATGAAGTCATCGACGCGTACTCGAGAGTCCTTGAAGTTATAAACGATTCAATGTTTACGGCCAATGCCGAAAAAAGCTGGTTCGCTTCTACGTCTGGCCTGGTAAGGTTTCAACTATTTATTGGAAGCTCATTTGTTTCTTTTATTTGTCTTTTCAATCACGACTCTTAATTCACTTCTTCTAATTTATTTACTTACTACATTATCCTGTTTCAGACTTTATTTATGGCAGACAAGAAAAAATTTGAAAAGTTTATCGACAATGAAGGTATAACTGCGCTCAGCGACTTCGAGAAGTGGCAGGCCTATTGTGGAAATAATAATCACGGAATTCACGTGGTCGACTGTGGAATGGTTTAATACTAAACTTCGCTTTATTTAACGTTAACGGCTTTTAAATAAAATTTATTATTTAAAATTTTGGTTCTGTTTATGTGCAGATTTATCTTCCGATGTATAGCCAAAAACATAGCCACTGGGCGTTGGCTATAATTTCACTAGTTAATCGAGAAATTAAGTTAATAGATCCAGCAGACCGAGAGTGCTCAAGAAGGTTTGAAGCGCATAAAGGATGTCTATTGAATCACCTTCCGCGCCTTCTTTACACTGTCGGTTTGAAGTCAGCTTTCGATCAACAGTGAAAGGTATCGGCGTTCAACAGTGTCGTTCTTTCTATCTAAAAAAATGGTTGGAATTGCGGTGTATACGTTTTGAAGTATATAGAATACTTCTTCCAACAGTGGCCTATTGATTTCGAAGAAAAACATATGCAATAATTTAGAGCCGAAATCGGACATCTAATGTGCACGTTTGGGAAGAAGAGTTAAACTTTAATATGTTTGTAAAATTTTTTAGACTTTTGTAAATATGTTTTTTGATGAAATTGTAAATAATTTTTATCAACTTGTATAATTTTCGTTGTTATCAATTTATCGTAATTGTCTAACAATTACTTATAAATAATTCTTTATCTAATGTTTAGATTTCACCTTGCTCGATTTATCAACGGAGCCTTCCTCTCTCGAAACAATCATATTTGACTCTTATTGAGCCCTGTCAAAGATATCCAGCTTCACAATTCCAATCAGTCGATGACTTAAAATATCGGCCGATATTTTAAGTCATCGAACGATATCTTAAAATATCGTCCAATGACTTAAGTCATCGACCGATTGGAATTGTGAAGCTAGATATCTTTGGTAGGGCTCTATGCCAATCATTCTTTAAAAAAGGATCGAACTTCACAATCTCCAAGCCCTCAATAAGAGTCAAATATGATTGCTTCGAGAGAGGAAGGCTCCGTTGATTTACTAGTAGATTAGAGGCGAATTTGGCAACTTCAAATCCTTTTTGAGTGAATGATTTATTAAGTACAGCAATATATCTCAATCACAATTCCAAAACGAAATTATTAGTCCAAAAAAAAATATTAATCAATTGGCGGCGAACTCGAATAATAAATTATCACCCTTATAGAGTGGAATAGAAAATGAAGAATCAGAATTTAAAGATGATATTGGCAAGGATGTTGATCGCTCTTTTATTGAGGTCAAATCTGTTGATGTTGAAGGAAAGAAAAAGAGAAAAAAAAAAAATACTCTTCGATCATGAGATCATTTGGAAGCTCGATCGCCACTAGGTCCAATCTAATCTCAATCTGTTCTCAATCTCAAACTTTGAAGTAATATAAGTTAATTTCAAATATTAACAAATTTACACGAGCGACGGTTATGACCATACTTGTTACAATTTTTACATTGTAGTGGTCGAACTTCGCCTTTAGATCTTATTCTCCTTTTCTTCGGACGGCTGGCTTGACGTATTTTGTGGGGAGGTAAAACTTGAAGGTTGTCTCTTTGCGAAGTCCATTGGCGCTTGTCAACGGTCGGGACAAAGTGTTCTTTATAAGTTTCCCTAAATAAGTTACTGGTAAACCAGTGTTCACAAAATTGGGGGATCTCTCTTTCTCTATTTCGGCGATCGCATGTGAACATGGTAATCCAAGAATAGCCCAACGTCTACATGTACATATTCGCGATTCTAGATCGACACTGTGAGTGTAATCACCACGTTTAACTTGAAATATATCACGACCATATGGTATGACGTTTTTTCGACGGGCCCATCCTGAATTTCTTGTTATGTGTTTTTCTGCCATCGGTGTTAACACATGTATCATTTTATTTCCTTCCTCCTGACGACGAAGATAAAATTTGGCTACTTTTGTGCGAATAGTTTCTAGCATGCTCACAATCGGTTCCTCCCTTGCTATTTTCAACACACTATTTATACTTTCAGCTATATTAGTTGTCAATATATCATAACGCCTCCCTTGGAAATAAGTGCGTGCCTAGAAATGATCACCAATTTCTTTAATCCATTTTGTACATTCCGGGGGGGCGTCGTCTTCTATTTTTCGCATAATTCTTTTAAATTTTGCTTCTGAAAATGCAGGCAAAGAACCTTAAAAGGCGGTCTAAAGATTATATCCTTATATTTATCAAACAGATTTAGAGCTAGGTGTCGCATACAGTAGCTGTGAAAGGCGTTAGGAAAAACTTTTTTCATTGCTTCCATCAAACCTTTCTGTCTGTCTGATATCAATATAAACTATTCTTCAAATTCACCGATTACACGTCTCCCTAATAGATCAAGAAACCATATCCAATGGTCTTCATTTTCTTTCGGTACAACGCCGAACGCTATAGGAAATAAATGTCTATTCCCGTCTATCCCCGTAGCTATTAATGACACTCTTGTATCGCTCCACGCAAAATGCGTTTCATCTACATAATTATTCTTCGTAGAAGTATTAAGCTTCAATGCAAGGTCCAATGCCACGAAGAATCTACGAAATGCATTATCGCTCGAGACACAATTCGGTCTCAGACTGCGATCGACCTCGTAATTCGGCAACATATGACGGTAACATCTTAAATTGCTCATCCCAGCTACCTCGGATGTCATTCAACGCCATTTCTTTTCCTCTCCATGCTTTCCAGTAACCTACTGTTATACCGCATTTTTTTTCAATATAAAAAATTATTGAAGCAGGAGTCTCGTCAAAGCCCTTTAATAGCTTATCTCTTACGAATGAAGTTATCCACGATGTCGTACATTGGCGATGTCCGCTTTCAAAAGCTGGCATTCCGCACGCGTGTTCCGGGTAGAAAGTTTTTACAGCAAACACATCCTACTTCAACACACCTCGCTGTAACTCGAAGAGGACTGGTTTTTATTGGTTTAATCTGAAAATTATTTGTCATTGCAAATTCTTTAAGAACTTTTTGAAATGATTTCTTATTTCTAAACGCCTAACCAATGGTAATTATTCTCCCTTCATATAGTTTCTCATCGTTTGAATCCATATACTCTCCTTCCGAGTCATTAAGCTGATAGTCTTCGTCCACCAGAGGTTGATCAATTCCCCTATTAGTATCAACGCGCAAAGTGGGAGATGGCGAAGCTTCATTATTTTCAGGATCACTATCACCGTCATCGACTGGATGGTTATTACGTGATTGGGATTGAGCCCGTCGATGTACGCTTGGTTGATGTGCAGTTGTTTGGATTGATGTTGGCCGATGCGGGAATGTTTGATGTATGAGAGGCTGTTCTGTTGAAGGCTCGATTATCGTTGGCTTCGAAGCTATTTGTTCGGAAGGCCATTGATATGGACTAAGGCTGATTGAAAACGTTTCCCACTGATTTACCGAATCGAAGTTGAACTGAGATGTATCATACATCGGATTCATTTGATGACAATATCCTTGATCTTCATCGCCTTCACTCATTGGAATGTCTAAAGAGGGTTGCTCCAGAAGCTTACTGTAGGGGCAAAATTCTATATTCATATTTCTATCATGGTCGACTATCATTAGTGCAACAATGTTCTCCTCTTTATACCGTATTTCTTGATTTTCAATCAAATGTTCTGTTCCCACACCATGATCATCTTCGTTTGTTTTCTTGAACGGTTGAAATGTTTCTAAAGACGGTAAAATTTCTGCTACGGTAGTGACTAATGATTTTTCGATATAAATATTTATCACACCATCACCGATACGATATGCTCTAAATAAGTTTGTAAGATCATCAGAGTCAGACAATTCGGCAAATACAAGCTCATTCCCTATACGTAATGAAACAGTAAGTGTAATAAAATGTTCTTCCGGTCGTGTCCGACTGACTTTGTACATTTTCTCTATAAACTCATCAAATGATATATTCTCCGTGACAGTGACAATCCTCCGATGTCCTCCGTTGTAAGTATTATTTCCCACGCGTATGAAATCAAAATGGCAAAGAAGGGGAACATCTATTTCAACCTACAATATTTACAAAATTAAAATTGATTGTTTATAAAGAGTTATACTTGACTTAGCGCTATAATTATTTAAAAATATTAAAAAATGAAAGGAATGAAAACTTTAGCGTTAAAAGTCAATCATAGGATATCGCTCGATATCCTAAGATATCGGGCTGATATCCTAAACTATCTGGCCGATGGACTTTTAACATAAACCATAAACCAAAACCTTAAAAAAAACTCTATCATAAGATATTGGCCGATAGTATAAGATATCGGCCGATAATTTAAGTTATCGGCCGATATCTCGACCGATATCTTAAGTTATCGGCTGATATCTTAGGATATTGGCCGATAACTTAAGATATCGACCGATATCTTATGCTATCGGCCGATATCTTAGGATATCGATCGATATCTTATGCTATCGGCCAATGTCTTAGGATATCGATCGATATCATAGGTTATCTGTCGATATCTTAAGTTATCGGCCGATAGCATAAGATATCGATCGATATCTTACATATCTTGGACTACCTACAATATTTTGAAAATTTGGGAAATCAATAACTTAAAAAGATATTGTACTCGATATCTTACCTAGCTTGTTGTATTCTCTATGTTATACGAACTGTAGTGGAATCTCGAAATCGCTTTCCAAGAGAGAAAGAAAATGTTAAAAAATGATAGAGAAACTTTAGTTTCAATCCTTGCATAGAGAAGCATATATAAATCTGACGTGCAGGCGGCTAGGCTTGGAGCTGGCCATTTATGCAAGGATTGAAACTATAGGACCGTTTCTGCAAATATGCAAACGTATAAAACCGAAAGTGCAAATTTCCCTTGATTTTATTTCCTCTTTTGAGTTTCATTGCTATCAAACATGGCTTATAGATCCTTAGGGACATGTTGCATGTGAAAACATAATCTAGTTCATCTTATTTAAAGTTCATGATCTATAAATATTTAGTGGATAAGATTGAAGCAAAACATTATATTTACCATATGTTTTATTGTTATTATTGTCAATCGTTGAATTAAATAATAGTCTTTGACTATATTTAATCACATGATCAAGATTATATTTCATGTCAATCATATCTATTAAGAATCTATAGATCATAAACTTTAAATCAAATAGCCCCGATTATATTTTTAAATGTTACATATCTCCAAAATACAAAGTCTATTTTCAACCTCGGTACCATCACTTAAAAAGCGAGTGCAAGTAATGGCTCCCTTTTATGTATTTTGTAAAACCATATAACTTAAGTGGAAAGGAGAGTTAGGCATTTCCAATGAGTTGAACACTAAATGGGATTCAACCGTTCAACTGATTTCTTAAAACGGTTGGACCCGCGAAATCCATAAGTGTATAAAAGTTAAGGTCAAGATTCCCTTGCTTCCAACGGTTTATAAACACTATGTTCAACCGGTTAGACCTAATCAAAACTCCGTGAGAAGGCAAACTATTTTCTTTGGTTGTGCCCACAACCACCATATAAAAAGCATATCAATTAAAACTCTTTTAGAAAATAATCATAAATTTCATATCTAATAATTATCTATCTTTTTTCAAAATAATAATAATTATCTATCTTCTGATATTTGGAAATTAGAACTGCCAAGTTCATACCAGAAAAAACCAGTTTTTTCATTTTTCTCTGAAGTTTTCCGCCTTTTTTGTTTCTAAACTGAATAAATAAGCAATTAAATTAAATTAAAATTTGATATGATGATAAGAGAAAAGGTGGAGACTTTGGCTTCTTCTTCTCTCCCATTCAACTCATCATCCAAAGCGACCTGGTAAGGTCGATCTCGTACCGTCCATCTTCATTTTCAACGACTTTTCCTCGAATCTGACCTTTTCTCTGGTTCTCCAATATATTAAATTCTTCGATCGATATTTCTTTTCTTTTTATTTATTTTCTGTTCTAACATATAGTTTTGGTGTAGCGATCTTTTGATTGTGTATACTTTTTCATTATATTTAGATCTAAGTTTCGATTTTTTCTGAAATTTTGATTGAAGAATTCTTAGGGTTTTTGTTGGATTTGATTTTGTAATTGATTTTTGTGTTTTCTATTCGCTCTTTGATATTATTTGTCAATTAAAAAAAAAATCTGTAATTTTATTTTGACTAATCACAGTTTAATTGATAAATTTCGCTCCGTTTTTGCTGTTCTTGCCCTCGAACGTTCGATCTTTCTGCAAAATTAGGGGTTTTGACTTTTTGTTCTTCCTGTTAATGCGAGTAATTAAGCTAGATTTCCATGTTGAAACCCTAGAATTAGTTTGGTAATCATATGGGGAACACTTGCGTAGGGCCTAGCATATCGAAAAACGGATTCTTTCAAACGGTATCGGCCGTGTTACGGGCTCGTTCCCCTGACGAAATCCTCCATCCTCATAATGACGATTCCAACAATGGCTCTTCAGCCTCCTCACGAAATGCCCCTGAACCGGTCCAAAATAATCCACCCGAACCTGCTAAAATGCCTGAAGTGGAATCTAAATCGGTGGCAGATCCCCCTGCTAAGCCCAAGAAACCACACCATATCAAAAGAGTGTCAAGCGCGGGGCTTCAGATCGATTCTGTCTTACAGCGGAAAACGGGGAATTTGAAGGATATTTACAGTTTAGGCCGGAAACTCGGACAAGGGCAGTTTGGGACGACTTTTTTATGCGTTGCAAAGGAGACGGGGAGAGAGTATGCTTGTAAATCGATTGCAAAGAGAAAACTTACTACGGAAGAAGATGTTGAGGATGTGAGGAGGGAAATTCAGATAATGCACCACTTAGCTGGTCACCTCCACGTGGTTTCGATCGTAGATGCGTACGAGGATGCAGTGGCTGTTCATGTTGTTATGGAGTTGTGTGCTGGGGGTGAGCTATTTGATCGGATTATACAACGGGGGCATTACTCGGAGAGAAAGGCAGCGGATCTTGCTAGGGTTATTGTTGGTGTTGTGGAAGCTTGTCATTCTTTAGGGGTTATGCACCGGGATCTTAAGCCCGAGAACTTTCTTTTCGTCGACCAAAGTGAGGAGTCGCTTCTTAAAACGATCGATTTTGGGTTGTCGATATTCTTCAAGCCAGGTATATGCTTAGTGCCTTATCTGCATGGTCATTTCAATAATCAATAAGGTTTTAGAGAACTAAGTCAACTTTGCTGTTGTTTATCGATTCTATACACTAGATCATGGTAAAATTCGCTTATTAGTTTTGAGAATGAATATTTTATCTGGAAATTTATTCATTTGTTGGATGCCCAAACTTAACTGATAAGTAGCTATTTATCGGATCGTTTCAAATCAGCATTTGCTACTATAGTCTTTTGTATTTAACTGAAATTTTCTGTACACTATATTACATTGTGGAAACAGGTATGATATAGTCCCGTTTCCTTCTCTTGAAGTTGACTCTATCTGTTTCGTGGGCATCATAAGTAGTGTTCACCCTTCTAGCGGATTTATATAATATATATATATATATGTTCCGTTTCCTTCTCTTGAAGTTGACTATATATATTACGTGGGCATCATAAGTAGTGTCCACTTTTATAGTGAATTTGTATTATATATAGTGAACATTGTCTGTAAATTATTATGCATTACTAGCCATATCTGTTTCTTTTTACCATCTGCATAGCTTACAATGTAAGGTGTGCTGGCCTTCAAATCAGTATACATCTTGTTATTTATTGTTGTGTAAATGATGCTCTGTTTTCTCATAGACACTTATACCAAACACTTTTCTAAACTTGCTGCAACGTAGAAAATTTTACACCTAAAGGTAAGAGGTGTGCGCCTCTGCTTGAGGTGGCGGATAGGTTCATTGAGGAAAATGACTATAGTTAGGTGTGCGCCTCAGCTCATCTCGGATAGGTGAGAGCTTGTACATCTTCATTTTACTGGGATATTTTTATTCCCCATAAATGTAAATGTCTTTTTAAACCCTTCCTAACCCTTAAAATAGCAGAAGATTAATCAAAGTTTCTACTTATTAATCTTTTCTCATATTTTCAATATCCTAACCTGCACAAATCCTTTTCATATTTTTGGAGATTTTTCATGGGAACTCATTTGTTTGCTGTAATTGATACTTACTTTTTGTTTTGAAATTAATAGCCAGTTTGTTGTTGAAGTTCTCATTTGTTTGTTGCTTATAAGTGCAGTTGGTAATAATTTTGCTGGCATGCTTAATTGTTTCAGCAAGTCATTCGTTTTAACTTGAAGCTAAGAAGATAATCAGTTATACTTGCCAGTCAATAGTTTCGTACTTAGTTTATACTTCATTAATTTTTGTTGTTTTTTACAAGTGGTGGTCTGAATGTCTTTAAAACTTACAGTATGTTTCGGGTCAATGGAGCACCAGCTTGTTAATCCTTCAATTTATTTTTTTACTTTATTGGCATAAGCCTAATTAATTTCAATGATTATTCACATGAAAAAATTAACATTTTAAGCTGTTTGTTAAATCTTCCAATCGCCTAATTTTTTTTCTGTTTTATTTTACGTTCTTAATTGATTTTTTCCAAGAGTTACTCATTAGTGTCAAAACATAACCTCGTCTCATAAGGCTCGGTTTTCTACCGATAAAAAAAAGGCTTGATTTATCAACTACGCCTTTCACCTTTTAATACCTTGAACCCTACATTAAAATGGCAACTAAATAAATGCTTGAACTCTACTTTCAAGCATTTATGTAGTTGGCATTTTAATGTGGGGTTCAAGGTATTAAAAGGTGAAAGGCATAGTTAAGAAAATTGAGCCTTTTTTTTGGACTCCCAATCTTTCAATAAACTTGTGTGTGTGTGCGACCGCGCGCCCGCTGGTCTGTGCGTGCGTGTTTGTGTCATAGTACTATCTTAGCAATACTTCACACGTGGGTCGTTTCAAATCTTCAATAATGATGCCCAAACCATCTCAAATTACCTTCCTTGATTTTCTCTTTTGTTGTGCCAACTGCTAACTTCCTCTCATGTAACTTATTCTTGATCCTATCAGTTTTTCTACCCCACGGCTCATGCATGCATGTTAGCATAAGCATCTTAAATGCATATACTATGTATTTTGTTACTTCATTATAGCACAAGACTATGTCTTATTATTGTGCACTCATTGATTGCATAACACATTGCTCGTTTATCTCTACTTCACCCACCCTGCGTTGATCCTGTTTGAGAGGTCTTCCTCAATCCCATCGTTTGATTGTACAGTGGACCCTAAATATCAAACTCTTATCACATTGGCCACTATGTAGTTTCCATTTTGACAAAATCATCTTCCTCACGCTCATATTCACTAAAGTTGTACGCTATATATTATGACTCTGCTCTACTAATATTTAAATCCGTTAACTCTAAAACCTTTCTCTATAGTTCTAGCTTATTATTTAATTGTTTTATTGTCTGATCAATGAATTATCAACAGATATAATAACTATGGAACTTCAACTTTTATTTATGTTGTCAATTCATCTATAACCAACATAAACAGATAAGGATTCAAAACAAGCCCTTAATGCAACTCCACTCTAATAGAGAACTCAACCGTGTTCTTACACTAGTTTCCACCGCCCCTTCATACATGTCCTAAATGGTTATCAATACATTCATTATGAATGCATTTCTCCTTTAGAGTCCATTGGATTATTTGACTTGGCACGCTGTCATTAACCTTTTTCAAATTTATAAAAACCATATATCTAGTTTTTTTTCCTCCTCTTCTTAATTTTTTTCATGAGTTATCTCAATAAGAAAATGATTTCAGTTGTTGATCTATCTGACATAAGCTCAAATTATTTCCATCTGATTATTGTATTAGTACTCGTTGTTCTACTATTCTCCCCTCAGAGTTTCATAGTATGACTCTTAAGTTTAATACCTTGATAATTTTCACGATTATGGATATTCCCTTTATCCTTATAAATAGGGACCATGATGCTTTCTTTATTCTTCGGGTATTTTTCTTGTTCTTAATATCTCGGTGAACAAGTTGGTTCTAATTTTTTCATTTTTTTCATCTTAGCTTATATGTTTTTTTCTTCTGCTTCAACTATTTTGTTAGTCATCCCTTAATTTGGTTCTCCTTCCTTTGCATACTTCACATGTCTTTAAAATACTTTTCCATCTACTCTTGATCTCATTTTCTTTCACTGAGATCTATTAATTTTCATACACGATGCACCTTTCCTAATGAAGGTCTCTAGCTTTTCTTTGTCCTTATAAACTTGTAAATATCTCTCTTCCATTTTTCTTTCTTAATGTGACATATAAATTGTCATATGCTTCATGCATAACCATACTCACGACTTTCTTAATTTCTCTTTTTGTCAGATTATATATTTTACAATTTTCTGTACTTCGTTTTTTTTTTTAAATTCCTTGAAGCATGATTTCTTTTCAGCAATATATTTATGTACCATTGTATATCATCTCCATTTTTCCTTTTTTGTATAACCCTTTCCTTGGATAACCCAAGAATCTCTTTAGTGAGTCAATGACAGATTTAATATAGTTTGCCATTTGGATCCATACTCCAATTCCACATTTCTTGGTTCGTTTGTTTTTCTTTGAATGTTGTTACTTTGTCTCTTTTAAGTTCCATCATCTGATCTTGGGCAATTTTTTTTTCCTTTCTATCTAGTTTTAAGCCTTTGACAAGAATAGCCAAGATCACTAACCTCTATTGCCTAGTAGGACTCTCCTAATAAATCTTGCAATCCTTGTAAATAGTCCATGTTCTGTCTTAGCAAAACGTAATCTATCATATCCTACTCAAACCACTACTGGAAGTTACTAGATGTTCTGAAGTAGTTACTTGTTATTGCAAACTCACGAATAACTTTCGCTATCTCATTTCTTTCTTCAAAGTAATGGCCTCTATGTATCCTCTCGTGACAACTTGCTATCTTTCCCACACGTCCATCTTATCATTTCAAAATTCCGTTTTCAAGGGGTTGCTTAACCTTGCTTGTGTAGCATAGGCACTTAATGGCATTTCAGATTTCCTAGTCAAATAGAATTTTAACCATTACAGTATCATCATTTTTTCTCTTGTCCTCAACAATATTTTCTTTCAAATTTCTATCAATCACAATGCCTACACCTTTTCTTGAATTACTCTTTCATGGGTAGGAAGGCTTAATGATGGGGACATTCGATTCAAAGAGCCGCATATGATCTATCGAAAGCGGAAGAACTGTGCGAAGACATCCCAAAGGCTCCAAAACGGAAATTGAAGTCATGCACGTGGGAGCAAAGAAAAAAAAAAGAAAAAGTCATATGACGGACCTCCGTGCGACTTCTGTGAAATAAAACAGTTCTGGAAATTAAGGCAAGGACCTCCTTGTGACTTCCGTGAAATAAAGCAGTTCTGGAAATTAAGGCAACTTCCGTGCCCAAGGACGGACTTCCATGAATATAGGACAGGCGTCCAGGAGTCTCGTCCACAAGTTGGCGGCTAAATGAGTTTTGAGGCAAAACTTATCATTTTAGAGTTTTAGTTGTTTTAGGATGTTCTTATTTCGAATTTATTGTTTTATTACGATTTATTTGCCTATATAAAGGTCATGTAAAAGACAATTAAAATTAGTTAATGGTTAATGAATATTGTTTTTGCAAATTGAGAGCTTTCTATCAAAGTTTTCTTCGAGGGTGCGATTCTCTCAAAACTTGGAAGCGCGATTCTTCTTTCCGCGTGCTATTTGGTGTGGAGCCAGCTATCTCCTTGGTGTAAAACCTTGGAACTTCTATCAATTTTCTATTTGATCTAATTTGTTTCTTCTATTGAAAAATCATAAATCTAAAATATATTTTCCTTTTTATATTGTTGTTGAGATTTTGTTTCTAAATTTCTAACTCTATTTGTTGATTTCTTTGAACGATTTAGCCCTTCGGGCCTTAATTATTCAAATCCTAGCAAGGAGTCAAGAGACAACATCGCGATTGTCGCTTGGTGCCCTAAACTAGATCGAACCTAGAGTCTATCTTTAGGCATATTTTCTAGATCGGGAAGTTCATATGCTAACAGACGCTAAGTCGAATCAATTAAATTGCCCTAATAAAGTTATTAAATATTTTATGTGCTTTGGATCTCCGCTACTCAATTAAATCTCAAATTAATTTTAAAATTGCATAACTAGGGTTTTAGCGTTTTTATTGCATCAAATTGGTATCAAAGCATAGTTCTAGTTTAGGGTGTTTGCATTAGGAATTTTACAATTGCATAACTAGGGTTTTAGCGTTTTTACTATATCAAATTGGTATCAAAGCATAGTTCTAGTTTAGGGTGTTTGCATTAGGAATTTTATTTTGTTTTCATGTTATGTCAAATAGGAGTTCATATTAGGTTCTAGGTTTCATATTCATTGTCGCATACTAGTTAGTGTTGTTAATCGAGTCCTACGTTAGCATGGATTCCGCCAGAATCGAAACTCTCATAAAGGAACTTGCAACCAAGTTGACCACGGTTCAGACCGAACTACAAGTCCAGATGCAAACTTAGCATGAGGCTTTAAAACCTGTCATATTCAAAACCATAGTCGGACTTCCAAGGGTTTGGATGGAAATAGAGTTAGGGGATTCCCTCATCGTTTTGAACCCGAGTACGACCCTGCTGAGAAGTTTATAAAATCTATTCAGGATGTGGTTCCAAATTTTGAGGGATGGATGAACTCTAAAACCTTCGTGGGGTGGTTGTCTAGTGTAGAGGAGTATTTTGATTAGTATGGTGTACCGGATGAGTACAAAATTAGGTTCGTTAAAACAAAGCTGGAGGGCAATGCCAAAACCTTTTGGTTTCGTATAGAGCGTCGTATTGAATTTCTTCGAAGTAAACTCATCTCCACATGGGAGGACATGAAGGTGAGACTTATTAAAAAGTATGTTCCTTTAACTGTCACCTTCTACGGAGTTTAAAAACCAAGACAGATAAGTGTTATGATTGCTTTAAGTGTCAAGGGTTCGGACATTTTGCCTATCAATGTCCCACAAAATTTCCAGTTCGAAGTTTATTCGTTAAAGATGAAGAAAATAAGGAGCAGGGAAAATTGAAAATATAAAAGGAAGTGTATAACCCTAATACCGTGATGAGTGAAGAGGAGATAGAAGAGATAGAAACAAGCCTAATTTGTGTTGAAGAAACTTCTATTTCCGTTTTGAATGATAGTTCCACATATGAGTTACTCGAGTCACTTACACATGAGTCATTACTGTCAATAGTGTCACCTATACATGCGGATAGAGAGTTCGTAGATGCACGGATACCTCATATTCTCGAGTTGCATTTTGAGTCATCTCATGAGTTGCATACTGATTCACGTTCTGAGTCGTGGTTTGAATCAAGTCTTGAGTCACATTCTGCATTGCATTGTGAGTTATCGTACGAGTTGCATGAAATTAATGATAAGATTATATTGAGTAATAGAAGTATCAAAAACTTTTCTAACTCACAAAATTTGTTTAATGAATTTAAGGATAGTGATTTTGTTTTGGTTCAATTTAGACTCGAGCAAATTCCATAAGAAGTTGTTGAGGGTTTGTTCAGATGTTATATTGGAGATTTTCCGAACTTTAAAATGGGTCATTATGATACTCTAGATTTTCCTCTAGACATGAGTACTAATGCAATGATTACGCTGGAGGATCTTACACCTTTAGGTCTAACAACAAAACCTTCAGACTCATTCCTTAATTCCCATCCACCTGAGCCCAATCTTATCTCCCCATTGATTTCCAAATATATGCCTGAACTATATGTGACAAGGTCAGATGGAAAATTTTAGGGAGATCCATACTTTGTTACCAAGGAAAAGACACACCAAGCGTATCGAGAGTATCTTCTTAGGTGGAAAGGTAGACTGAAAATTGACAACACTTTGACTGTAAAGAGAAAGCAATCTGGGAAACATCAAGCATACCTTGTCTAGTGGAAGGGTAAGCCGAATACCAAAGCTACATGGATTATAAGAAGTATGCGTACCGAAAAGCGCCAACAGTAGATTATCAAGTGGAAAGGCAAGACAAAGGTTGAGAGTACATCGATTGCGATGAGTAGACCACCTAACTCATCGGAGATGGGTTTCTCCCACCCTGGGAGAATTGATGGGGACATCCGATTCAACGACTGTCTATGGTCTATCGAAGGCGGAAGAAGCGTGCGAAGACATCCCGAAGACTCCAAAACGAAAACTGAAGTCATGCACGTGGGAACAAAGAAAAAAAAATGGCGTCATATGACGAACCTCGCGACTTCCGTGAAATAAAGCAGTTCTGGAAATTAAGGCAAGGACCTCCATGCAACTTCCGTGCATGGTTCAAAATTTCGGTTGATAATTCAAATTATCGGCTGAAATGTTTCAGTTTCGATTCCCTCGGAAACGAAATTTTGAACTGAAATTTAGGTCAAAAATTGTATGGAGGGGAAATTTTCGATCGAATTTTTGGTTTCGGTCATGCCCGAAATCGAAAACGAAATGCTATTTTGATCCTTCCGTGCGATTTCCGTGAAATAAAGCAGTTTTGGAAATGAAGGCAAGGACCTCTGTGCAACTTCTGTGGCCATGGACGGACTTCCATGAACATAGGACGGTCGTTCGTGAGTCTCGTCTGCAAGTTGGTGAGTAGACAAATTTTGAGGCAAAACTTGACGTTGTTTTAGTTGTTTTAGAACTTTCTTATTTTGAATTTATTGTTTAGTTAGGATTTATTTGCCTATATAAAGGCCATATAAAAGACAATTAGATGGCTAATGAATATTGCTTTTGCAAATTGAGAGCTTTTTGTCAAAGTTTTCTTCGAGGGTACGATTCTCTCTTAAAACTTGGAAGAGCGATTCTTCTTTCTGTGTACGGTTTGGTGTGAGGCCAAATATCTCCTTGGTGTAAAGCTTTGAAACTTCTATCCCTTTTCTATTTTATCTTTTGATTATTGTCAAATAATTTTTCTAGTTTGTTTATTCTATTGAAAACCCATAAGTCCAAAATATATTTTCCTTTTTTTATTGTTGTTGGGATTTTGTTTCTAAATTTCTAACCCGATTTGTTGATTTCTTTGAACGATTTAAACCCTTCGGACCTTAAATTACTCAAATCCTAGCAAGGAGTCGAGATATCGCGATTGTCGTTTGTGCCCTAAACTAGATCGAACCTAGAATCTTATCTTTAGACCTATTTTCTAGATCGGGAAGTTCATATGCTAACAGACGCTAAGTCGAATCAATTAAATTGTCCTAATACAATTATTAAATATTTTTTGTGTTTTGAGATTAATTTCTATATCTCTGCTACTCAATTAAATCTCAAATTGATTTTAAAATTGCATAACTAGGGTTTTAGCGTTTTTACTGCATCACTTAAACTCATTCTGAGGTTTCTACCCTTCTTCCCAGTCCAATTTGTCTCTTGTATGTAAGTAATATTTATGCTCCTTATAGTATCCAACATCTCAGCGCTCTTTTTAATCAATATATCCATGTTCCAAGACGTCTAGTATAACTTCTTGACTAGCAACTTTTTCTACACTGAAGAAATAGGACTCGCAAAGCCGACCCCAAATAGATGGGATAAGGCTATGATGATGGTGATGATGATGATGATGATGACGACGACCCGTGTAATGTTGGAACCTTTACTAACTATTTATAATAGCTAGCATCATTGTTGTTTGTCACTGCTAGAGGACGCCCTGGCCATCCTTTGTCTATTTCTAACTGTAACCGAGCTCCTTTGTAGCGTGTCACTTTCGGTGAACACCTTACCGCAATGTGAATTTGCTATATGACTCATCATAGGGATTTGACAAGGTTTTATAGTCCGTTGTCAACTCGACGGTACACCTTGTGTGTGTGTGTGTGTGTATAAAATGTTTAAGGCATGGTGTTTTTGTTAAAACAAGCATTAGTTTAAAGCATAACCACACCACATAAATAAAGTGTTTATAATGTTTGACACACATTATGACAAAAGGAGGCTCACTTGTGCCATCTTGATGTCATAAGATCTGGTAGAATTCTTTTTCTTTGGAGATTGACTTTGGTCACTGACTTTAGTAGATAACACCATCACTGTCATACTTTTAGGATGCGCATAGTACATTTTTTACCAATCCAATTCGTCCTGAAACACATGCTCATCAAACAATTGGTGGTATCCAATCTGATGACTTTTAATACAGATCCTAGGTAGATATGAACACTGTTCCATATTAAAGTGCTCGGATCAAATGGTTCGAATCCTCTGTTGGGCAAATTTTTTAGGCTGACATTTGTTCATATGATGTTTGCTCGAATGATATGGATGTTTCATAGATGTGCGCCTCGAGGCCTAAAAAGTGTGTTCATGAGGTTTTTATCTATTGAGGTCAGCGTCCCCCCATAAATTCTTTCCTTTACAATCCTGAATGGTGGGGCATGCAGATTCCGCAGGAAGTTGAATCAAAACAAGAAGAATCTCCAATTATTTCATCTGAGTAGGTTGGAATACAATATTATGTGGCTGATTGATTCAATAGTTTCTTGCCACTAAAACTGGACATTGTTTATGGATGCTAAGTTGTGTGTTTATGATTTTGTTATAATCTGTCTTTCATGCTCACGAATCTTTATCCCAAGGTTGGTTGAAGTCCTCATCTCAAGCATCGGAATGGCTCTAAGAAGTAGATAAGAGCAGTTTACAATCTGAGTGGAGTGGATCAAAGTAACCGAGAGGTTTCTTGACCCAACTCTCCTCATCAGCCTCCTGCGCTGGAAGCGACACCTGGAGAGTGAGCTTCTGGCAGTTAGCTTATATTTTGTAGGCAATCTGGGCTGTAAGGAGTGAGGGGAGACATTATGGCCGACTACAAGACTACGACTGTAAGAAGGTAAGCTTCATAGAATCGACAAGTTGCTTATAGAATGCCGACTACTAAATGAAGTTGAGAGAGAAAAACAAGTCTGATACAAACGGACCAAGGACGAAAGAAAAAAATTACTCCGTGGGGAACTCGTTTCATGTCAGCATATTCGCGTTGGTTAGACGTCAGAGTGAGAGTTGTTGATGCAGTGGTCTTCCATTCATATCTCATAATATTTCCAAGAGAGAAAAACATCTTTATGTTCCTCCATGCTTTCACTCCACATTTGAACAAAGAAGTGGACATGGCCATAAATTATCATCTTGAATATTTAAATATTGGAAAAGGGTATATAAATATGGAAGATGCCATGTATTGATAAATAAAACTTTGATTGTGCAAAATAGATTTGTTCCTTATTTGGTAAATGTAAATGCTTCATAGAAGTCTGTTATGAATATATTCACAAAGTAATCTTATATAGCTGCTACATATATGAAAATTTAGACATGAACAAATTCAGAAGCCTGAAATTTTTATGAATGATTCAATGTGAGTGAATAAAAGTTGGTCAACTGTTGTCCAACTTGCAACATTCATATGAGAGCGCAATATAGAACCACCTTTTCTCAACCCTGAAAGCTATCTTCTCTTATCTATACAACCAAGTACTGAGTTGAGTATGGATATCATAATTGAATGGTAGTTGATCATGGCATCTAATATACTCTTTTTACCAAGCAAAATAACTAACTGTATCTTAGATGCTACAATGAACTGCTAATGAGTTGTCTTTAGATGAGCGGTCAACTAGGGCAGAGCCCGAACAAGGGAATTGTTTAATTTCATTGCTGAACATTGTTGGCCAAAACAACCATGAGAGAGGAAAAGAAACTGGTGCAATCTTATTCAACCCATTTTGTCTCACTAAATTTCTTTTATATCTTTATTGCCTGTCTTGATGCTTATGAGGTTTGGACTTAGTTTTTCATTATGAAATTGCGTCCTCTTCATTTCTTGATTTCTTGGCGTGTAGGCAATTTTGGATTGCTACACTATGGTGAATTGGGTGCTCATGCGTGACCACAAATTCTTTACCCGGTGTTAGAGCCACAGGCAACAATATTATAAACAAAAACCTTGAGAATAAATGGAATCAGGTGGTTATGTTTTTTACCACATTGGAATATGGAAGTTTTATAGCTCAAATTAGTCTATTTGGAAGGAGTGTGTGAAGGCCTTTCTCTAAGGCCATGAGATTCGGGAAACCATCACTGAAACTGACATGGTGAGTGATAAAAATTCGAAGAAACGGAGAAATTGAGATGTTCGAAAAGGAAGATCTCCTTTCTTGCTAGAAGGCTACCTCCATAAAATAAAATTTCTAAAATGTGTGTGGTTTGAAATGGTTTTACCTGCATCACTATATGGTGCAATGTGTTGGGCTACAAAAAAGCCACAAGGAGATAGAATTTATGTGGCTGAGATGCATATGCTAAGTTGGATATGTGGATTAGTGTCAAGGCGATGCTATAGCCTCGCCATGGCGATGGCAAACGCCATATACAACCAAATAGCAAGGATGGCTAAATAGCAGCGCCATGGTGTTACTATGGCGGAATAGTGTTATGATGTAGCTATGAACGCTATTTTTTTTTATTATAACTTATAAGACTTATAAAATAGATAAATTATAAGTATAACTTTGTTATAACTTATAGTACTTATAAGTTGTAAAACCATCGACTCTCTCTCTCTCTCTCTCTCTCTTTCTCTCGTCACGGCGGGTACCAACACCAGTGTTGACGACACTTTAGCAGGCTACCGGTCGACGACAACTTAGTGTCAACGATACTACAGCATGTGTGCTTGATATACCATATTTTTTAATTGATTAATATTTCATATTTATTTATATTTGCCAATGTTGCAAATTTATTGATGTTTTTTTATATTTGATAATTAATATTTGATTATGCCATGAGCATGAAATCCTCGATATTAAGAATTAAAGAATGATGCTAAGCAGTTGGATTTTTTTCTTCCTCATTTTTTTTTTTTTAAATATTACTAATTAATAAATAGATTTTATTTATTTTTTTAAATTAATAAATAGTCTCGCCATGGCCTTGCCATGGCTTCGCTATGGCATATCAAGCCTCTTCGCCATGACCTCGCCACACCCCCTTGACTACCTTGGGATTAATAAGGAAAGACAAAATTTCAATTGAAGACGTGAGGGAGTTTGGAAGTGGCATCAATAAAGGAGAAAACTAAGGAATGTTAGTTGAGACAGTCCGAACGTGCCCATTGGAAACCTGAAACAGCTCATATGTTTGAAGGATTGAAACGATACGAGTATAAGGAAGTAGGAGAAGGAGAAAACCAATAAGGACTTGGAGGGACATAATAGGAAATGACATGAAGGGTTGCAGTGGGAGAAATAGCCCTAAACAACAATGAGCGGAAAAATGGCGCTCAACAATGTTGACCCCACATAGATGAAAAAGGCAATGATGTGAATATGTATGGTCTTAAGTCTCCTATGGAGTGTGCTTCACTAGTGAAGTGAGAAATGTTGATAGTGAAGACACTCATGATGTTGTTTTAGAAAAAGCTTAGGATGTCAATTCCCATGATACCTTCTTAGTTCTTGAAGATAGATGAATTGTTAATAATGATGAAGGCAAAGTGATATGTTTGAATGATTGGTTTGAGGTGGGGAGTCATCATCATCGTTGTTGTCGTCCTCGCTGCCATCATCATCATCATCATAATCATCATTATCACTATAGCGTTATCCCATCTACTTGGGGTTGGATTTGAGAGTCCTATTTCTCCACTCGTTTCTATACAACGCTAAACTCTCTAGAACTATGTAATCCTTCCATGTCATTTTTCGTTGCTTCCCTCTAGGTATTAGTTGGTTTTCCTCTTCTCCCACTTGTGCTTATAACTGTTAGAGATGTAATGTGTGGTAAAATATGTGTTAGCGAGCAACACTAGTATGAGAGGGATGCATAGTGGGTTTTAGTCCCACATTGGGTAGAAGTGTAATAGATCTCTATGTAGCCCTCTATATCAAGGGTCTTTCTTTTGTAACACAAATGATCTTGAATAGAAGCAATGTAGTCTTTAGTAAGTTATTGCATTCTTTTCTCTTTCCCTCCTTTTCCCCTTCTCTCTCCTAATAAACCCTAATAGGTATTTCTCTTCTCTTTAGTTCTTAACTTAGTTATTTCTACATGGTATCAGAACCCAAGCTTGGGCTAGTTTCTTTTCTACTTTTTCATCTCCAAATTTTACTGCTACAACAACCTTATTTGTTTCAGCTCAAGTAACATCAATTTGTTCAACATCTTCAAGTAGCAGACCGCCTCATCTTTTTCAGCAAATTAGGCTCGCTAGTATACTCCAGCAGTAGGGTATCCGACAATGTCTTTCTATTTATGCTCATCTATCATCAACATTGACGGGGACGCCGACATTGTGGACATCGGTTATGGACCATATCGTGTGTATTGACGGTGAAAGAAGCGGAACGGGAGCCAGAACTAAGTTTAAAGAAGGCTACAAGCTCCAAGCTCACTACCTAAGATCGCTCGAGCGAGAATGCTCCAGAATAAGGGTCAAACTCTCGGCCAAAAATCGCTCGAGCGAGATATTGAAGACGACACGTGAATCTTCACTGGAATAAGTCGCTCGAGCGAGCGACAGTTGTCACTCGAGTGAGACAAGTCGACTTTTGACTTTTTCTTTGTTTTTTTTTTCTTAGGTTTACTTTAGGGTAGTTTCGTAATTATTTATATTTTAGGGTTTTCTATTGTGGGGCCTCATATAAAAGGTCATTAAACATTGTAATAGGGAATTATTGATTGATTAATGAAAAAGTTATTACGTGTATGTGCTTGAGATGAGCCTCCACGAAGAGTGATTCTTTGTTTCCGGAGAAGGGTTTGGTGTGAATCCCATGATTTCTCTTTATCCCCTATCTATTCCTTGGATTTATCTTTCCCTGCTTTTATTTTGTTTTCCATAACCCTAAATCCAGCCTTAATTCTTTCAAATACCCTGAAATTATAAACCCTAGCTATAATCTAAACCATTAGATTGATTTGTTTCCAAGAACCCTAGATCATCCCGGCGATTCCATCGTTGATCTACGAGCGAGCCTAATCTGGAAGTAGCTAGAGTTCTACCTCTAGGATCCTCCTTCCGCAAGCCTAACGGATCTAACGCGGCGGATCGGACCCTATCCGAATCACAACGTAATCATCCAAATGGAAAACTACGAAACCCTAAGGTATTCGCGTTATTTTCAGATTTATTGCTCAATTAATCTAGTTTAATTTTGGCAAATTCATCACCTCATAGTCATTCATGTAGTTTAGGGTTTTGTTCCACGTCAGTTTTGGTATCAGAGCCTAGGTTCTAGGTTAGGGCATATCTGTGTGACATTTTATTTTATTGCATTTTAATTTTCATTTCATTTTATTTCAAAATGTGCACGTCTATTGTTTGTTAAAATGTCCCATTCATTGTCAGTTCATATTTGCATGCCATTTTAGAATCCGTACTTAAAGTTGTGATCACCATGGACATGTGAGAGATTGTCGATGCCCTTAAAGGCATGAAAGCTGAATTGGGTGCGATCAATGATCGGATGGCTGTCATGGAGACGGCCCAAAGGAACCTTGAAATTTTCAATGATAGGTTGCTAGACCGAGTCAATCGGTAAGACGAGGCTGATGAGTACCTCGAGCCACACTGTGAGCGTAATGGTCCACGTTTCGAACACAATGGCTACCAACATGATTGAAACCGGAACCATAGGATGGATCATCGTAGAGATGACTACGACCTGGATGGGAAACTCCTCAAAAATGTTCGAGTTGAGTTCCCAACTTTCGATGGAAGAATGGACCCTCAAGTCTTCTTCGATTAGTTATTCGATATGGACCAGCACTTTGAGTGGTTTGGCATGAGTGATGAGCGATGCGTCAGGCTCGCCAAAATGAAACTCATTGGTCAAGCCTAACTCTTTTGGGTCAACGTTGAGCACATCAAAATGAATGCGGGTTGTGCTTCCATTACCTGTTGGGAGTACATGCAGAGAAGTACGTTCCTTCCTCATACTACTATCGTCTCCTCAATCAATGGCAAAATCTACGCCAAAGTAGTATGCCAGTAGCGGATTATATTGGCAAATTTGAAGAATACATGATATGTGCTAAAGCATTCGAAGACCCTCAAGTCACTCTATCCAGATTTCGCACCATATTGCGATTTGACTTACAGAAAGAGTTAGTCTCACCCCGTTGAAACTCTCGTTGAATGTTATACTGTCGTTCAGGACCTTGAGAGATATTTGAAAATGACGGTGGTGAGGCGACCTGAATCTCATACCAGTCAACCTCGTACCGGAGAAGTGAGCCTTAGTGTTGGAAACCCGCCTTCCAAATCCACACAATCCACATTTACCAATGTGCGGTTTGACAAAGGAAAGGGTGTAGCCGGAGAATCCTCGAGGGACGGTTCTCAAGTCAAGTGTTATAAATGTCAAGGATTGGGACACTTTGCTGTCTAATGCCCCACGAGAGACCCCCAAAGGAATCTCTTCATTGAAGGAGAAGGAGATGAGAATGAAGGAGTTTTTGAAGAAGAAATCTTTGAGTCGATTTGCACACCTAGTGATGAGGAAGGTGATGACATGGGTCGTGTTTTAGTTGTGAGGTGTGCCTTTGCACAACCTCAATGAGATGAAAAGAAGGATTGGCAAAGGGAGAACACCTTCCACACCTTTGCTACATGTGGGACAAAAAGTTGTAGGGTTATCGTGGATAGCGGAAGCTACACCAACGTGGTGTCAGAACACACAGTCACCCGCTTAAGGCTTACACCCGAAGCCCACCCGAGACCATACAAAGTCGACTCTTCATCCATTCCCGTGTCTCAGAGGTGTCGCATACCAATACAATTGGATTCGTATTCAGACACCTTGTGGTGCGATGTGGTGCCGATGGATGTGGGCCACATCATCTTGGGAAGGCTATGGCTCTACGATTTGAACATGACCGTTTTTTGTCGATCTAACATTTGCACTTTCAATTATAAGGGCAAGAGAATCACTCTTAACCCTTTGGCTCCCAAAGCACCAAAAGAAGGGAGGCCAATCCAAGGTCATCAACATAGTGAGCCCTTCAGAGTTTGAGAGAGCATGGTGTACATTGTAGTCACCATTGAGAGTGCCCTTGAATCTGTGGGCGAGTAGCCCAAAGAGGTTGACCTGATCTTGAACGAATTTGTGGATGTCTTCCCCGAAGACTTACCCGATGAGCTCCCTCCCATGCGTGACATTCAACACGAAATAGACTTGGTTCCCGGATCTACTTTACCGAACCTGCCCCACTACAGGTTGAATCCTGTTGAACACGCCGAACTAACTCGGCAAGTCGAGGAACTCCTACGGAAGCAGTTCATCCAAGAAAGTCCAAGTCCTTGTGGCGTACCTGCACTAATCACTCCTAAGAAAGATGGTGCTTGGCGCATGTGTGTGGATAGCTAGACAATCAATATGATTATGGTTAAGTATCAGTTTCTCATACCTAGGCTTAATGACATGCTGGATATGATGGTTGGTGTCACTATCTTCTCGAAGATAGACCTTAAGAGTGGCTACCATTATGTTTGAATCCGCTCGGGTGATGAGTGGAAAACCGCCTTCACGACCAGAGATGGTCTTTATGAGTGGATGGTCATGCCTTTCGGGCTATCTAATGCCCCGAGCACCTTCATGAGGCTCATGACCCAAGTGTTGAGGCTATTCCTAAGCAAATTCTTTGTCGTATATTTTGACAGCATCTTGATTCACAGTCATGACAAGGACCAACACCCAATCCACCTTAGGCTGGTTTGTGAAACCTTAAGGGAAGAGAAACTCTATGCGAATTTCAAGAAGTGCACATTCATGCAACAATCTATTGTCTTCTTGGGATTCATTGTCTCGGCCGACAGGATGGTCGCGGACCCCGCAAAGGTTAAGGCCTTTGTGGAGTGGCCCGAACCTCAGAATATTCATGAAGTCCGTAGCTTCTATGGCTTGACCACATTTTACCGTCGCTTCATCCGAAATTTAGCACCATCATAGCTCCCATCACTGATTGCATGAAAAAAGGGGAGTTTCAGTGAAGCAAAGCCGCGAGAGGGCCTTTGCCGAGATAAAAGAGAAAATGACTAGTGCACCCGTCATGCGTCTCCCTGACTTTTCTAAAGACTTCGAAGTAGTATGTCACGCATCGGGTGTAGGGATAAGGCGGAGTGCTTAGCTAAGAGGGTCACTCTGTGGCCTACTTTAGCGAGAAGTTAAATGAGGCGAGGCAAAGATACTCCGCATATGACAAGGAGTTTTATGCGGTCGTCTGATCTCTTTGATATTGGAAGCATTACCTGAGACCGCAGGAATTTGTGCTATTTTTTGACCATGAAGCCTTACTCTTCCTTGCTTTTCAGAAAAAGTTGAACCCGAGGCACGCAACGTGGGTCGAGTACCTTCAAGGGTTCACATTCGTGTTGAAGCATAAGGTCGGTGTCGAGAACAAGGTAGTTGATGCACTTAGTCGTCGGGTGGCGACTTTGCACGCTATGAGCGATAATTTTAAATTATCGAACAATAATTTGAATGTATCGTCCAATAATTTGGCAGATTGACAGGGACCCCATTTGGCCAAATTATCGAACAATACATTCAAATTATCATCTATATCGTCCATAATTTGATTTTTGGGATTTTTTTGAAAAAAAAAAAAATTTGTATCAAAACGATACATTCAATATATCGCCGATACATTCAATGTATCGGATGATACGCGATACGTATCGTCCTGGAGTTCAGGACGATACGTATCAAAATTCCGATATTTTAATCCATGATCCTAAGTGCCAGATTTCTGGATAGAATACAATGCTCTCCTTGATAATCCAACCGGCACTAGCTCCAAGTATACCCTGCAAGACGGGTATTTGTTCAAAGATTGTCGTCTATGCATCCTTCGTACCTCATTGCGTGACTTTCTCATTTGGGAGTTACATGCTAGAGGGATTGCCGGACATTTCGGGCACAACAAGACCATTGCGCTTGTTGAGGATAGGTTTTATAGGCCTATCCTTAAAAGAGATGTTTCTCAGGTTGTGAAGCAATATTGTACATGCAAAGTTGCCAAACATAGTAGACAAAATAATGGCATGTACACCCCATTACCCGTGCCACACACCCCGTGGCAGGACATCTCCATGGATTTCGTGCTCGGACTCCGCGAAAGCATGATTCCATCTTTGTGGTAGTAGACCGCTTTTCCAAGATGGCCCACTTCATACCCTGCTCTAAAACCTCCGATGCGGTTCATATCGCCAAACTATTTTTCAGGGAGGTTGTGTGTCTCCATGGGTTACCCAAAACCATTGTGTCAGATAGGGATGTAAAGTTCACTAGCTATTTTTGGAAAACCTTGTTGCACATGATGGGTAGCATGCTCTAGTTTTCATCCTCAAACCAATGGCCAAATGGAAGCCACCAATAGAAGCTTAGGGAATCTCCTTTGTTGTCTTGTTGGTGATCATATTAGGACCTGAGATTCTATTCTGCCTATAGCCAAGTTTGCTTACAATAATTCTGTCAATAGGTCCATAGACATGAGTCCGTTTGAGGTTGTGCACGGTCATAGGCCTAGGACACCCCTTGATTTAATCCCCATGTCTGCATCACATCGAGTGTCAGAGTCCGCCGACGCATTTGCACAACACATTCATAGCTTGCATGCCGAGATTAGACAAAATTAATTTGAGCAATAAACATTACAAGGTAACGGTGGATGCGTATAAGCGTTTCAAAGAATTCCAAGTTGGGGATTATGTGATGGTTCAGGTTAGGCCTGAACGACTCCCATCGGGAGTCGCAAAAAAGTTCCAAGCCCACGACGCTGGACTTTTTAGAATTGTGGCAAGGAGCTGACCTAATGCATATGTTCTCGAACTTTCTCCGGATGTAGGGACCAGCTCTACGTTCAATGTGGGCTCAAGCCCACCTCCTTGCAACCCTCTCCAAACTTCCCCTGCAAATACAACCACCCCACCCTTGCAGCCCCAACCCCTTCCTTCCCCAAATAGGCAGCGGAAAGACAAAATTGAAGGGATCTTGGATGATCTCGTGGTATCCACCCATGACGGAGGATTTCATAAATATTTGATGAAATGGATGGGCAAGCCAGACTCGAAGAACACGTGGATGCATGAAGACGAAGTTTGTCGCCTCGACTCAGACATGCTCGATCGATATCATACCTTCGCTTCATCGGTGATGAAGTCTTTGGGTCCAGGCATGGGTTAAAATCTCGAAAAAACGATATGTATCGTCCAACTCCAAAACCGATACGTATCGGTTTTGGACGATAAATTCCAATGTATTGTCCGAAATTTTAGTTTTTTGTATGGGAGGCACCGATATGGTACCTTGAATGTACCGTATTGATGAGGTCCAAAACCGATACGTATCGTCTGATATGTATCAATATCGGACGATATTTTGACCTATGGGTCCGGGAGAGTTGACGGGGACGCCGACATTGTGGACATCGGTTATGGACCATATCGTGTGTATCGACGGTGGAAGAAGCGGAACGCGAGCTAGAACCAAGTTTAAAGAATGATACAAGCTCCAAGCTCACTGCCCAAGATTGCTCGAGCGACTTCACTTCTCGCTCGAGCGAGAATGCTCCAGCATAAGGTCAAACTCTCAGCCAAAAATCACTCGAGTGACTTTGGTGGTCGCTCAAGCGAGATATTGAAGACGACATGTGAATCTTCTATGGAATAAGTCGGTCTAGCGAGACAAGTCGAGTTTTGACTTTTTCTTTATTTTTTTTTCCTAGGTTTCTCTTGTTTAGTATTAAGTACTTTAAGGTAGTTTCGTAATTATTTATGTTTTAGGGTTTTCTATTGTGAGGCCTCATATAAAAGGTCATTAAACATTGTAATTGAGAATTATTGATTGATTAATGAAAAAGCTATTGCTTGTGTGTGCTTGAGATGAGCCTCCACGAAGAGTGATTCTTCGTTTCCCGAGAAGAGTTTGGTGTGAAGCCTATGATTTCTCTTTATCCCCTATCTATTCCTTAGATTTATCTTTCCTTGCTTTTATTTTGTTTTCCATAACCCTAAATCCAGCCTTTATTCTTTCAAATATCCTGAAATTATAAACCCTAGCCATAACCTAAACCATTAGATTGATTTGTTTCCAAGAACCCTAGATCGTTCCGGCAATTCCATCGTTGATCTACAAGCGAACCCTAATCTGGAAGTAGCTAGAGTTCTACCTCTAGGATCCTCCTTCCGCAAGGCTAACGGATCTAGCGCGACGGATAGGACCCTATCCGAATCACAACACGATCATCCAAATGGAAAGCTACGAAACCCTAAGGTATTCGCGTTATTTTCATATTTGTTGCTCAATTAATCTAGTTTAATTTTGGCAAATTCATCACCTCATAGTCATTCACGTGGTTTAGGGTTTTGTTCCGTGTCAAACATCCAGCATTTAGCTTTGTTTCTTTTTCATTATTTTATTTTCAGCAGCCATAATGATTTGCCCCTGGAGCAGCATCTAGCTTTTTCATCTCCGTTTTTCCTTTTCTTCGAACTTCATGTTACACCACCACCTTATTTCCCATGTCATTTGTAGCTACAACAACATATGTTTCATCTTAATCTATTCATGCCTCGCTTTTCAGCTACAACAAAATCTCTTCATTTTTTATTTAGCTTCCATTTCTTGTTTTTGTTTAGTTTTCTTTTTGTTCTGAGAAACATCCATAATTTTTTCAGCAACAACAAATGCCATGATCTTTTCGTTGCTCAATTTCTTTTACACCATGTGGTAGTGGCTTTAAACTCGTTTGGTGAATGCTCATGACCTATTTGATGAAATGCCAAGCTGGCCATGCAACAACAGATATACTTTAATCTGTTTTGTTGTATTTCTGGAGATTCTATAAGACTGTTTGGCAGAGGTTACAACAAGATGGCTGTTATTTACCATGATTTCCTCATGGTTGTTGATATTTAATAGTTGGTAATACATTTGGCATCATTTATTGGGCCTATTTCACTACTTCGGTGATACGAAGGCACCAGTTTTATCCAACTCTCATAAGTTGTAGAGAGTGCTTCAATATATTTTAGGAGACTGTTTGCCTTCTGTAGAGGTCTCTTCATGCACAAGCCTTTGTTGGGTCTTCGTGGTTGCTAATATTCCACCTGTGATTATGTGACTAATCATGTGACCTGTTGGTGTTGAAGGTTTACTATGTTTAATATTTGTGACTGGTTAGAGATTGTTTAAACCACCTTTATAATGTACTAAGGTCATGGCACTGTTTGGTGATGACTATGGCGGCATTATTTGAAGGCCAATTGTGATTGTTTGTGGCTTATGTGTTGATTATTGTGATACTACTCCCCCTCTTGTGCCTGTCATGGAGCTGATTGTTGTTGATGGTTCTCCACTCTTGGATGTTGTATGTGTTTGGAGATGTTCACTACTGCAGTTGAAGAAATTTGAATAGTATATTTGTTGTGTTGGTGTTGATGCCAGAGAAAATTTCATAGTTATCAGTTGTGTTTCTGCTCACTCACGCTGCTAGTTGTTGCTATCTCCCTACTCTATGGCTGCCTGCTTGGTGCAATTTGGATAATAATGTGGCTATGGCTGATATGACTGTTGGATTTGGAGGAGTGTTTCTTAATATTCTTGCCTTGTGATCCGAGTTATTATTACCTCAAGATCAGATTGTTGATGTTGCTACTCACTTATGCATGCTTCAATCTCTCTCTCTCTCTCTCTCTCTCTCTCTCTCTCTCTCTCTCTCTCTCTCTCCCTCCCCCCCTCTCCTCTTCCTCCTCTTCTATTTCATTTATTGTTGATATATCTGTGTTTATGGTGTTTTTACACTCTTTTGTTGTCTGTTGTCCCTCCTACACTGATGTTGAGTGGTCGTTGCTGTTGTGATATGCAGCCCTTTGATGTGGATGTCTTTCCCACAGTATTGCTTGATCAGTGGATACATTTCCCACTATCATGTTTGACCATATATTCTTTCTTTCTGCCCTATCATTGTGAGGGGGAGATGGTTTAGGGGCTTTTTCTTTCTATCATTGTCAAGTTGAGCATCGATGATGCTCAACGTGAGGGGGAGTGTTAGCGATGTAATGTATGGTAAAATATGTGTTAGTGAGTAACACTAGTATGAGAGGGATGCATAGTGGGTTTTAGTCTCACATTGGGTAGAAATGTAATAGGTGTCTACGTAGCCCCTCTATATAGAGGGTCTTTATTTTGTAATACAAACGATCTTGAATAGAAGTAATGTAGTCTTAGTAAGCTATTGTGCTCTTTTCTCTTTTCCTCCTTTTCTGCTTCTCTCTCCCAATAAACCCTAATAGGTATTTCTCTTCTCTTTAGTTCTTAACTTATTTATTTCTACAATAACATCTCAATCCTTCGTACAATGCCTATTTCTGACCTCCAATGGACATGTCCAAACCACCTCAATCTCAAACAACATTCCATAATTTTCTCTTAGGTACTACTATCAAATTTCCTCTTATGCATTCATACCCAATTTGTCATTTCTTTTTACTCCACTCATCCATCTTAACACATGCACCTCAGCTTCAGGCACTCTATCTTGTCGCATTTCATAACCCAACATTCTGCACTATATAGTATGAAAAAGGTCTCTTCAATTGAAATGTTAGATCGCACAACACCTCACTCGCTTGTCTCCATTTCGTCCAACCTGCATTGATCCTATTTGAGATATCCTCCTCAAATCCACCATCCTATTGTAAAGTGGGCCTAAATATCAAAATCTTTGGCAATGTGACAATATGGCACTACATGGCTTTTTTTTAACTAAATCCATTCTCTAGGTCATCATCTTCACCAAAGTTGCACTCTATATTTTTCTTCTATGCTTTGGAAATTTTCAAGTCTCTCAACTCTAATGCCTTTCTCCATAGTTCCAACTTATCATTTACGTGTTTCCCTTTTTGGGCGATTAGTACCACATCATTTGCAAATAACATGCACCATGGAATCTTTTCTTGTATGTCTATTGGAACCCATGATGCTGTCAAGGTTTGATGAGAAATTTAGTTGTTCCAATTGTCCATGTCTCTTAATTTGAATACAGGAATTTCTTTTTCATGAAATTTTGATTTTTTTTAGTGCAATTTCTTCAGGTTCTCTTTGTTAGAAATCAGTTCTTTAAACTTGAATGACTTCAAGAAAAAAGAGGAGATTTGCGTAGATCCTAAAGAAGGTGATGAGTATGTTCTAGATAATTAATGATAAAAAATAAATAAAATTCTGGATAATTATGCATGGTTGAAAGCACGAGGGAGTGAGAACAGTCAAAGGAAAAGCTTGTCCTACGGGAATGTAGCAACATGAAAGAAAAAATGAGGAAAAACTTGACGTTGAGTCAAATATTCAAGTGTTCATAGTGGTAGAGTGTAAAAAAAAACTAAGTGTATTTTGGAAAATTTCTTTCTCGGTGTGATGTTATGCAAGCATTTCTTTCCAATAGATGTCAGATTTCTTTCTCTTGGTAGAGTAGAGATGATGATGAATGAATGGCATTATGGGGAAATAAATGTTACAAAATTTAGTATTGAGAAAACGGAGGTGAAGACTGAAGAGGAAGGTGGCAGATGATTTTGGTTCTAACTAGATTGCTAAAATTATTCATGATGCTATCTAATTTGAGAATGAGAACTATTCTCACTCGTTTCATGGAGTTTTCTATTTGAGTTTGGATGATTTACAAACAATGCATATGGGTTGATGATAGGCATAAGTTTATTTAAAAAATGTTATGGGTTCATCTGTGATGTATACTATTGCATGTGTGCAAAATGTGTGAGGAGATTAAGGTGCTTTGGTCACTTTAAGAATATTAAAGGTCAATTTAGTTAAATTAGGTGATTAGTAGTTTTAAATTTCCAATTTTTGAAAATTGCATTGGCAATCCGTTCCTAACTCATCAATCCTTGCCTTGATAGTTGTCATCCTGAAGCTTGTAGGATGTGCATGAGGTTGGAGCTTAGTTTTTTTATTTCTCATGTTTGTGATATTTGTGTTCATGCATCTTGGAACTTAGTTATCATTTAAATTTTTGTCTGAAATTCAATTTAGGCATGACTATGTACTTATGTATGTTTAGATGAATATAACTAGTACTCCAAGTTATCGATCAAAAAAAAAAGAAAACTAGTACTCCAAGTTGATGAAAGTAAATATTTGCAGAACTTTATATTCTCCAGTTCTCTCTTCTTTTAAATTATACTTTTGATTTCAAAATACATGACTTTATGAGACTTTTAACAGCAATTTGTTTTCCGTGTCCTTAATTTTAATTTCATTTTATCCATGATATTACCTTATATGCATGCTACAATAGGCTTATTAACATGCTCGATTGAGTAATCAATATTTTCACACAATGAAACGTAACAGCATGCAACGTCTGGATTGCATATGCAAGACTGACTAGTAATATATAAGCTCAGAGTTTTTTAATAGGTTTTGTAATTTTGCAAGGGCATCGTAGCTATATTGATGGGGACATCACGATCAAGAGCATCGGACTTTGAATGTGAAAACGTTTTAGTTGATTAGGATTTTTTTAATAAGTGGTTTGTTTTAGGATTAGTTTCCTTATTTGAATCAGGGGTCAGGCACATATATGTGATGTGACTGTTAATCCCATCACTTTCTGCATAACTATCGAAAAAGTGGTCATAAGTCTACCAATATGTGTCAGAATTGTGTGATTCTTGTCTTGTTGGAAAGCTACTTCGATAACCGTTCAAACAAGACCAATTTCACGTCAATTGGACATCATTTGACCCTTCAAAAGTGGTCACGTAATAAAAAAAAGAGGATTAATAGTTAAATTAATTAGTAAATTAATTGTGATCGTTAGATTAGAAAGTTTTAATGATTGATTAAGAGTTTTATTTTAAATAGTATTCTTAGGGTTTTGGTTTGCCTATTTAAAGTCTTGTAAACAACTTTATTATAGTTTTTTTATTAATGAAAATTTAAGAGTTGCTTTTGTGCAAACCCTAGAGAACTTGTGAAGAGTTTTCGATCGAAGGAGCGAATCTTTCGAAACTTAAGTGTTTATGCATTTCTCGTGCGACTTGGTATGAAACCAGCATGCAGCCTTGGTGCGAAGCCTGAGAAATCCTTAGTGTGAAGCCTTGGACCTCTATCCTCTTATTCCATCTTTTTCTCTATTTATCATATGGTAATATTTTTCCTTTGCTTTGATAAATTAAAAAAACCCCAAAATATTATTCGTTTCAATCTTTTTATCTACCCTTTTATTTGTTTTAATCCTTCAATCCTTATTTATTCACCCAAGAGGAATCAAGAGACGATACCGTGTTTATCACTTGGTACCCTAAACTAGAGTGAAACTCGAATGCTTCATCAGATCCGTTTTTCTATATCGGAAAATTTTAATGCATACGAACGCTAAATTGAGTTACACTTATTGTTTAATTAAATTCTTTAAATTTCTTTATGTGTTTGGGTGATTTCAAAAATTTCCATTATTCAAATTAATTTGTGGTTAATCCCAAACTTGCATAATTAGGGTTTTAGTGTTTGTCCTGCATCAGTTTGGCATTAGAGCACAATTTTAGTTTAGGGTTGTCGGTGTTCATATAGGTTTTAGAGTTTATTTCTTTTATTATTTTGTTTACACTATTTTTTATTCATTATTTCAGATCTGTCTAGCTTCTGTCTGGTTTTCATCTAGTTTTTTCCTTCTAGCTTTTGTCTGGAATTTTGTCTGAATTTTTGTCTAGCTTTTGTCTAAAATTTTCGTATAGCCTTTGTCTTTAGGTTTCCTTTGCATCTGTTAGTGTTTTCCTTTTTGTGTGTTGCAATGAATCTGGAGCAATTAGCCGCTTTCATGGAAAGCTTGAATGCCCAGATGGCTGTCATTCAAACCCAATTGCAAAATCAACAAGCCCAACTTGCTGATTTATCGGCACAACTCCAAGAGTTGTCTGAAATCGACTCATGGTCAATATCGTAGGGTTAATCTTGATGAGAGGAGGGATCCTCCTAGGCGTGAGTATCGTCCTGACCCGGATGAGAGAATCACAAAATCAGTTAAGGTTGATGCACCTACTTTCGAAGGAAAGATGGACCCCAAAATCTACATAGATTGGCCAACCGCCATGGACCATTATTTTGAATGGTATGAAAGGTCGGATGAACGAAAGGTGCGGTTTGCCAAAATGAAACTCGTGGGCAAGCCAAACTTTATTGGACTAGTGTGGAACGACATCGAGAAGCCCTCGATCGTGAACCCATCGCCACATTGGTGGACATGAAGGAGAAACTTCATGATAAATACGCTTCCCTGTCTTACAACCAACGACTCATGGATCAATGGCATGGTTTGAAACAAGGAAACATGTCCATTGATGAGTACATCAATAAGTTTGAGGAATATTTATATCGGGCTAATGCTTATGAGAGCCCACAAGTTACATTGTCTAGGTTTCGCACTGGTTTACGTCCGGAGTTGCGAAAAGAACTCATCCCTCACCCTATTGAGGATCTAGAAGAGTGTTACGCTAGAGTGCAAGAGTTAGAGAGGTATCTCGACACTCCAGGTAGCGATCGATCTAAGCCTTATAATCCCGGTTTTTGATCTAGTCCTAATGAAAAGACGAATAATACCTGGGGTCAATCCCCAAAATCCGTGAGTTCTCAGATTGACAAGGGTAAAGGACCACTGGTCGATAATTCTCAACGCGCACCACAACAATGTTACAAGTGTCAAGGTTTTGGTCACTTCGTGTCTCAGTGTCCCAGTAAATCACAAACCTTGATTATCCAACAGGATAATGAGAAGGAGAACGAAGAGTTAGGGGTAGAAGCTTACGAACCTACAGGAATACCAAGTGATGATGAAGAGGATGAGGTTCCCGTGAGAACCGTAGGTTTTGTTAGAAAGGTTCCTATTTCCGAAGAAAGTGCTGGTACCGAGTCCGTACCACATGAGTCATTAGAATCGGTAGGAACATATCATCATTCTAACTTGATGGGATTAACAACCAAATTTTATTGAACAATGGAAATACGCATAATTGCACTGACCCATTAATATGTTTACTGAATTTAATAATGACAATTTTGTGTTGATTCATGATAGTCCTAAGCATATGGAACCTTTTCTAATCTTGAAAAAGGGGAATGATGGAGGTCTAGATCTTCCTCTAAGCAAGTGCAATCACCCGATAGTTGCAGTAGCAGATCTTACACCTATTATAGGTCTAACCACCACGCCCTTTGATCCATTCCTTATTACCCAAATAGTTGAGCCAGGTCCCTTTAAGCAATACATAACCCGTACCCTACCTGTGCAATATGAGGAAAGGGTGGATAATGAGGTTCTAGAAGATCCAAACTTCGATACCAAAGTGGATTAAAATCAGACATATCTCACAACATGGAAGGGCAAGCCGAGAGTTGAGCATCTGAAAGGTATCACACGTGGGTTCTACAACTCATCGGAGATAAGTTTTCCCACCTGGGGAGAATTGATGGGGACATCACAATCAAGAGCATCGAACTTTGAATGTGAAAACGTTTTAGTTGATTAGGATTCTTTTAATAAGTGGTTTGTTTTAGGATTAGTTTCATTATTTGAATCAGGGGTCAAGCACATATATGTGATGTGACTGTTAATCCCATCACTTTCTGCGCAACCATCAGAAAAGTGGTCATAAGTCTATCAATATGTGTCGGAATTGTGTGATTCTTGTCTTATTGAAAAGCTATAAGCTTTCAAACAAGACCAATTTCACGTCAATCAGACATCGTTTGATCTTTCAAAAGTGGTCGCGTAATAAAAAAACGGGATTAATAGTGAAATTAATTGTAACCGTTAGATTAGAAAGTTTTAATGATTAATTAAGAGTTTTATTTTAAGTAGTATTCTTAGGTTTTGGTTTGCCTATTTAAAGGCTTGTAAACAACTTTATTATAGTTTTTTGATTAATGAAACTTTGAGAGTTACCTTTGTGCAAACCCTAGAGAACTTGTGAAGAGTTTTCGATCGAAAGAGCGAATCTTTCAAAACTTGAGAAGTGTTTATGCATTTCTCGTGTGACTTGGTGTGAAGCCGACGTACAGCCTTGGTGCGAAGCCTTAGAAATCCTTGGTGTGAAGCCTTGGACCTCTATCCTCTTATTCCATCTTTTCTCTATTTATCATATGGTAATATTTTTCCTTTGCTTTTATAAATTCCAAAAACCCCAAAATATTATTAGTTTCAATCTTTTGATCTACCCTTTTATTTGTTTTAATCCTTCAAGCCTTATTTATTCACCCGAGAAGAATCAAGAGATGATACCGTGATTATCACTTGGTACCCTAAACTAGATGCGAAATTCGAATCCTTCATCAGATCCGTTTTTCTAGATCGGGAAATTTTAATGTATGCGAACGCTAAATTGAGTTACTCTAATTGTTTAATTAAATTATTTAAACTTCTTTATGTGTTTGGGCGATTTCAAAAATTTCCATTATTCAATTTAATTTGTGGTTAATCCCAAACTTTCATAATTAGGGTTTTAGCGTTTGTCCCGCATCATATATCAATCTAGTAAAGAATCTAAAGATTAATTGTGTATATATATATATATATATATATATATATATATAATTGATTATCAAATATTTGTATGATACTCTTAAGAATAGCATTTTTAATAAATTTTGTTGTTCTTAATAGTCTACCATATTATATTGCATTTTTTAACAAAAGATTTATTCTTTTATTATCTTATTCTTTGAACTGCTTAATTACATATTTAAGATTGATTTGCACCTCTTTCTTGATTGCATCAGCTTTTTTTTTAATTATTTTTTTATTGTTTATTTTATAAATTATTTCGAAGACAATAGCATTTTTAATTCAAGTGTAAATTTTGTTGTTCTTAATAGTCTACCATATTATATTGCATTTTTTAATAAAAGATTTATTCTTTTATGATCTTATTCTTTGAACTATTTAATTACATATTTAAGATTGATTTGCACCTCTTTCTTGATTGCATCAGCTTTTTTTGTTTTTGTTTTCTTTTTTTTTTTAATTTTATAAATTATTTCAGAGACATTGAGCTAACTAGCCATTTGTAGAGCAACACATTTTATTTTGCACCTCAATTTATTGTACTTCTCATGACCATCTATAATTGATTTGACGGGGATGCCGACATCGTAGACATTGGATATGGACCGTTTCGTGTATATCAACGTCAGAAGAAGCGGAATGGAAATCAGAAATAGGCAAAAGAGGCGAAAGATGAAAAATTGGAGGAACCAGCAAATTCGATCGATCGAAATTGCAATTCGATCGATCGAACGACAACGAGAGGAAAACATATGTTCTGGAGTATATAATTCGATCGATCGAATTATATACTCGATCGATCGAATTTCTGCGGCAAACTTTTGAAATATGTTTTTCGATCGATTGAGTTTAACTTTCGATCGATCGAATTTCAATTTCGATCGATCGAACTTCCTTTTCGATCGATCGAAATCGCGCAGCTTAAATTTTTTTTGTTTTTTCTGAAATTCGAACTGAACTTTTAGGGGCATACTTGTCCTTTTGGAATTTGTTTTAGGGTTTTATTTTCGTTTGAAATTACTCCTATATAAGGTCCTTAAGTTAAACAATGTAATTAGTTATTGATTATTGAATGAATGAGCATTTGCTTTTGAGACTTGAGATGAGTTTTCTCGAAGAGTAATTCTTCCCGTGAAGGGTTTGGTGTGAAGCCAAGGGTGCGAAGCCCACAAAATCTATCTTCTATCTATCTAATTTTATCTTCTATGTTTGTGTTGATCCCACAACCTAAATCAGCCATCATCCCTTTGAAATTCCTAAACCCTAGTTTTCCCTTAAACCATTGAATCGATCTGATTCATCAACCGTAGTCTCCATCTGACTGCTAAGCTCAGCCATATCAAAATAACCCGAAAACCAGAGACTCCATCATTGCACGGTGAGCGCCTTAATCAGGAAATTTAAAGTTCTATCTCTAGGATCGATCTGCGCTTCAACCTAACGGATCTAACGCCCGAACTGAACCCTGCTCGAATCATACGCAATCCTCCCATGGAATACTACGAAAGCCTAAGGTATTCGCTATATTTTAAGGTTTATTACTTAACTTAAATTCAATTCTATTTCGGCAATTATTTAATCATTACATTCACGTAGTTTAGGGTATCGTCCTGCGTCAGTTTTGGTATCAGAGCCCTAGGTTCTAGGTTAAGGCATACTGTGTGACACTGAATTCATTGCACTTTAATTTTCATCGCATATTATTTCTGTTTTGGCCAAAGTGTTCATTTTGCATTCCATTCTAGAACTCGTTATTAGTGACCCGTATCACCATAGACATGAGTGGGATTGCCAAAGCTCTTAACGGTATGAGGGCTGATCTCAAATCGAATGGCTGCCATGGAGATAGCCCAAAGGACTCTTGAAACGTCCAATGAGAGATTGTTAGACCGAGTCAATCGGTTAGACGAGGGTGATGAGTACTTCGAACCACCCCGTGAGCGTAATGGTCCACGTTTCGAACGAAATGGCTACCAACATAATTGGAACCGGAACCATAGGTTAGATCATCATGGAGATAACTACGACCCGGAAGGGAGACTCCTCAAAAATGTCCGAGTAGAGTTCCCAACTTTCAATGGAAGATTAGATCCTCAAGTCTTCCTTGATTGGTTATCTGATATGGACCAGCACTTCGAGTGGTTTGGCATGAGCAATGAAAGATGTGTTAGACTTACTAGAATGAAGCTCATAGGCCAAGTCCGACTCTTTTTGGTCAACGTTGAACGCATCAGAACGAATGCGGATTGTGCTCCCATTACCCGTTGGGAGGAGATGAAGGAACGGCTTACAGAGAAGTACGTTCCTTCTTCATACTATCATCGTCTCCTCGACCAATGGCAAAATATGCACCAAGGTAGTATGCCCGTTTCGGATTACATTGGCAAATTTGAGGAATTCCTTATAAGAGCCAAGGTATCCGAAGACCCTCAAGTCATTCTATCCAAATTTCGCACCGGATTGAGACTTGACTTGCAAAAAGAGTTAGTCTCCCACCCTGTGGAGACTCTCACTGATTGTTACACCGTCGTTCAAGACCTTGAATGATATTTGAAGATGACGGTGACTAAGCCATTTGATTTTCACCCCAGTCAACTCCGTACCGCCGAAGTGAGATATAGTGCTGGAAACCCGCCTACCAAACCCACACAACCCACATCTACCAATGTGAAGTTTGACAAAGGTAAGGGTGTAACCGGAGAATCCTCGAAGAGTGGGTCTCATGTCAAGTACTATAAATGTCAAGGATTGGGATACTTTGCTGCCCAATGCCCCACAAGAGACCCACAAAGGAATCTCTTCATCAACGGAGAAGGAGAAGAAAGTGAAGGAGTTTATGAGGAAGAGGTTTTTGAGTCGAATGCCGCACCTAGTGACGAGGAAGCTGATGACATGGGTCATGCTCTAGTCGTGAGGTGTGCCTCTGCATAGCCTCAACGGGATGAAAAGGAGGATTAGCGAAGGGAGAACATCTTCCACACCTTTGCCACATGTGGGACAAAGAGTTGTATGGTTATTGTGGATAGCGGAAGCTGCACCAATGTGGTGTCAGAACATACCGTCACCCGCTTAGGGCTTACACCTGAAGCCCACCCGAGACCTTATAAAGTCGCATGGGTTAACTCCTCATCCATTCTCGTATCTCAGAGGTGTCCTGTACCCATACAGTTGGGTTCATACTCAGACACCTTATGGTGCGATGTAGTGTCGATGGATGTGGGCCACATTATCTTAGGGAGGCCATGGCTCTATGATTTGAACGTGACCATTTTCGGTCGATCTAACATTTGCACGTTCAATTACAAGGGCAAGAAAATCACTCTTAACCCTTTGGCTCCCAAAGCACCATCAGTCAATAGAGTTGAAAAGAAGGGAGGTCAATCCAAGGCCATCAACATTGTGACCCCTTCGGAGTTCGAGACGGCATCGAAAGATGAGTGTCGTGTATGTCATTGTCACTGTTGAGAGTACTTCTGAGTCAGTCTGTGAGTATCCCAAAGAGGTAGAGCCCATTCTGAAGGAATTTGCGGATGTCTTCCCCGAAGACTTACCTAATGAGCTCCCTCCCATGCGTGACATTCAACACGCAATTGACTTAGTTCCCGGATCTACATTACCGAACCTGTTCCACTACAAGTTGAATCTGGTTGAGCACGCCGAGTTGACTCGACAAGTCAGTGAGCTCCTTCAAAAGGGGTTCATACAAGAGAGTCTAAGCCCGTGTGCCGTACCAGCTTTACTCACAAAAAGAAAGATGGTGCATGGCGCATGTGTGTGGATAGCCGAGCAATTAATAAGATCGCTGTTAAATATCGGTTTCCCATACCGCGGCTTGATGGCATGTTTGACATGATAGTTGAAGCCACTATCTTTTTCAAGATAAACCTTAAAAGTGGCTACCATTAGGTGGGTATTCGCCCGGGCGATGAATGGAAAACCGCCTTCAAGACCAAAGATGGTCTTTGAGTGAATGGTCATGCCTTTTGGCTTTTCCAATGCCCCGAGTACATTTATGAGGCTCATGACCCAAGTGTTGAGGCCATTCCTTGGAAAATTCCTTATCATATACTTTGATGACATCCTGATTTACAGCCCAGACGAGGAACAACACATTATCCACCTGAGGTTGGTTTGTGAAACCTTGAGGGGAGAAAGGCTATACGCGAATCTCAAGAAGTGCACCTTCATGCAGCACTCTGTTGTATTCTTGGGATTCATTGTCTCGGTAGACGGGATGGTTGCGGACCCTACGAAGGTTAAGGCCATTGTGGAGTGGCCCGAACCTCGGAATATTCATGAAGCCCGTAGCTTCCACGGTTTGGCCACGTTTTATCATCGCTTCATCCGGAACTTTAGCACCATCATGGCTCCCATTATCGATTGCATGAAAAAGGGAGAGTTCTTGTGGAGCAAAGCCATGACGAGGGCCTTTGCCAAGATAAAAGAGAAAATGATTACTGCACCCGTCATGCACCTACCAGACTTTTCTAAAGTCTTTGAAGTAGCATGTGACCCGTCGGGTGTAGGCATAGGCGGAGTGCTGAGCCAAGGGGGTCACCCTGTGGCCTATTTTAGTGAGAAGCTCAATGAGGCAAAGCAGAAATACTCCACCTATGACAAGGAGTTTTATGCGGTCGTCCGATCTCTGTAGTATTAGAAACATTACCTAAGATCGCAGGAATTTATGTTATTTTCTGACCACGAAGCCTTACGTTTCCTTGCTTCCCAAAAAAAGTTGAACCCGAGGCACGCGAAGTGGGTCGAGTACTTACAAGGGTTCACCTTCGTCTTGAAGTATAAGGCTGGTGTCGGGAATAAGGCTGCTGATGCGCTTAGTCGTCGAGTGGCGACTTTGCAGTCTATGAGCACCGAGGTCATCAGATTTGAGCTGTTGAAACAAGATTATCCTGATTGCGCAGATTTTGGGGCAGAATACACTGTTTTCCTTGAAAATCCGAACAACATCAACTCTGAGTATACCCTGCTGGATGCGTATTTGTTCAAAGGAAATCGTTTGTGCATCCCTCGCACTTCATTGTGTGACTCATCTGAGAGTTACATGCCGGAGGGATTGCCGGACATTTTTGGGCGTGATAAAACTAGCGCGCTCGTTGAGGATAGGTTCTATTGGCCTAGCCTTTTGAGAGATGTCTCTAGGGTCGTAAAACAATGTCGTACATGTCAAGTTGTGAAGCATATCAAACAGAATACCGGCTTGTACACCCCTTTACCTGTGCCACACACCCCGTGGCAAGACATCTCTATGGATTTCATGCTCGGACATTCAAAGACCCAACGGAAGCACGATTCCATTTTTTGGTAGTGGACCGCTTTTGCAAGATGGCCCCCTTCATACCTTGCTCTAAAACCTCCGATGCGGCTCACATAGCCAAATTATTTTTCGGGGAGGCTGTGCGTCTACATGGATTACCCCAGACAATTGTGTCGGATCGGGATGCGAAGTTTACCAGTTATTTCTGGAAAACTTTATGGCACATGATGGGTACCATGCTCTAATTTTCTTCAGCCTATCATCCTCAAACAGATGACCAAACGGAGTCCACCAATAGGAGCTTAGGTAATCTTCTCCGTTGTCTTGTTGGTGATCACCCTAGGACTTGGGATTCTATTTTGCCTTTAGCCGAGTTTGCATACAGCAATTCAGTCAATAGGTCCCTAGGTATGAGTCCTTTTGAGGTCATCCTTGGTCATTGGCCTCGAACGCCCATTGATCTAATTCCTATGTCTGCAACCCATCGAGTTTCCGAGTCAGCCGATTCATTTGCACAACATATACATGAATTGCATGCCGAAATTAAAAAAAGAATTAATGCAAGCAATGAACAGTACAAAATATCTGCAGATGCGCATAGGCGCTTCAAAGAATTCCAGGTTGGAGATTACGTTATGGTTCGGGTTAGGCCTGAGCGGTTCCCATTGGGAGCCGCAAAGAAACTTCAAGCCCGCAGCGCTGGACCTTTTAGAATTGTGGCAAGGAGTGGACCTAATGCATACGTTCTCGAGCTTCCACCGGATATAGGGGTCAACTCTACATTCAATGTGGAGGACCTGGTTCCTTCTTTTGACCCCAGCCCCACCCCCTACAACCCCTTCAAAGCAGCCCCGAGCCCAAATGCCAGCCCCACCCTGCAGCCCCTACCCTTCCCTTCCCCAAGAAGCAGTGCAGAGATGAGATCGAAGGGATACTAGATGATTTGGCGATATCCACCCATGAGGACGGAATACAAAAGTACTTGGTCAAGTAGTTGGGAAAGCCGGACTCCGAGAACTCTTGGTTAGCTGAAGACGAAGTGCGACGCCTAGACCCTGACATGCTCGAGCGCTATCACGACGCCGCTTCATCGGTGATGAAGCCTTTTTGGCCTTAGAGAATTGACGAGGACGCCGACATTGTAGACATTGGATATGGACCGTTTCGTGTATACTGACGTCGGAAGAAGCGGAATAGAAATCAGAAATAGGCGAAAGATGAAAAATTGAAGGAACCAGCAAATTCGATCGATCGAAGTCCTATTTCGATTGATCGAACGGCAGCGAGAGGAAAACATATGTTCTGGAGTATATAATTCGATCGATCGAATTTTTGCAGCGAACTTTTGAAATATGTTTTTCGATCGATTGAGTTTAACTTTCAATCGATCGAAATCGCGCAGCTTAATTTTTTTTTATTTTTTTTTAAATTCAAACTGAACTTTTAGGGGCATACTTGTCCTTTTGGAATTTGTTTTAGGGTTTTATTTTCGTTTGAAATGACTCCTATATAAGGTCCTTAAGTTAAACAATGTAATTAGTTATTGATTATTGAATGAATGAGCGTTTGCTTTTGAGACCTGAGATGAGTTTCCTCCAATAGTGATTCTTCTTCCCGAGAAGGGTTTGGTGTGAAGCCAAGGGTGCGAAGCCCACAAAATCTATCTTCTATCTACCTAATTTTATCTTCTCTATTTGTGTTGATCTCACAACCCTAAATCAGCCATCATCCCTTTGAAATTCCTAAACCCTAGTTTTCCCCTAAACCATTGAATCGATCCGATTCATCAACCGTAGTCTCCATCTGACTGCTAAGCCCAGCCATATCAAAACAACCCGAAAACCAGAGACTCCATCATTGCACGGTGAGCGCCTTAATCTGAAAATCTAGAGTTCTATCTCTAAGATCGATCCGCACTTCAACCTAACGGATCTAACGCCCGGACTGAACCCTGCTCGAATCATACGCGATCCTCCCATGGAATACTACGAAAGCCTAAGGTATTCGCTATATTTTAAGGTTTATTGCTTAATTTAAATTCAATTCTATTTCGGCAATTATTTAATCATTGCATTCACGTAGTTTAGGGTATCGTCCTGTGTCATGATTGTCTTGGCTAGTGTTCATACTCCTGTAATTGTTCTTACTTTACTCGTTTTGATTCTTAGCATCATCAGTGTTATAATTTGATTTTCAGCTCTTTAGATTTGAGTCGCTTTCTATGTATAATCTGGAATTGACAGTTCCTTCCCTTCAGGGGAAACATTTACTGATGTGGTTGGCAGCCCTTACTATGTTGCTCCTGAAGTGCTACGAAAGCGTTACGGTCCAGAGGCAGATGTTTGGAGTGCTGGGGTAATCATTTACATTTTGCTAAGTGGAGTCCCTCCATTTTGGGCCGGTGAGAATTATGTCGTTTACGGCTCTACATTCTATCTTTAGAGATGCACTGTTTTAGTACATTCGGATGATGTCTTAATTCTGGCAGTTTCTAATTGTCTTGTTTTTTCTATATACATATCCATGATACAGAAACCGAGCAAGGGATATTTGAACAGGTCCTAAATGGTGATCTTGATTTTTCATGTGATCCATGGCCTAGCATCTCAGAGAGTGCAAAAGATTTGGTGAGGAGAATGCTTGTTAGAAACCCCAAAAAGCGGATGACTGCCCATGCTGTTCTTTGTGAGTTTTTCTAACACTATGATTTGTTGATATTTAGAGATTCTCAATGATTCAGGTACCATATATAGGTCGGTTTATCAGTAGAATACTCGGTTATTAATATAGTTTGCTTTTACTGAAATGGTGGGAAGCCCTAAATAACAACAATCTAAAATAAACTTCCAAAAATACGTGGGATCTTTCTTTATTAGGTAAGCAAAGTTAAAAAATATTGAAGCCTCGGTACCACTGATCTAACTTAACCCATCTGATCCAGTTCAGTTCTAAAATATTGCAGCTGCATCAACAAATGAATCGGCCATTTGTTCTACAGTTTGACCACCTAGAAAAAATTGTGCTTCTATTATTTTCTAGAAAATTTAGGGACCTTTTGCTTTCTGGGAAATTGTTTTTTCAGCTCATGTCCGGTAATGTTTTTGTTTTACTTTTTCCTTGAAAATTGTGGTTCAGGAGGTTCATCATCATCATCGATGCCTGGTCCCATCTGTTTGGGTCCAGGTTCTGCCAGCAAATTGCTGTAATATTTGTGCTGTATTAATGTGTGGTTCCCTCTTTTTGCAGGTCATCCTTGGGTTCAGATTGATGGTGTAGCTCCTGATAAGCCTCTTGATTCTGCAGTTCTAACGCGCATGAAGCAATTTTCTGCTATGAACAAGCTAAAGAAAATGGCCCTTAGAGTAAGTCTTCTAATACCCCCCCACAGTGTTTGTAACTTGGACAGAGAGTATCAGACAACTTTACTATTATAAAGAGAGAAGGCCGAATATCAAAGAATATTATTTTTACTAAATGGACAAAATGATTGTCGTTTGATTCTTAGAGTAAAAATATTATATTCAAACATGAAGGTCAATCATCCATTAGAAAAAAATAAAGGGACATCTAAATCCTTTTGAGTTGAGTTTGATGGCAAAGAAAACGAAACGGCACATCCCCCTTCTCTCTCCCTCGCACGTCTATAATATCTCTAACTACCCCCCTCACTGTCTTACACCCTGTATCTGAAAAATCAAAATCACCAATGCTCCATCCGTTAACACAGTGAGATCGTTGAGGAGACATTAGGTTTTGAGTTTTTTGATTCTGTAGAAATGGTCTTTGGCAGAGCAGTTCCATAAAAGTTAGCTTTGAGAAGAAGCGACTATGGAGATCAAAACTGTGTATACATATGGTATTGGCACCAATTCTCAAAACAACAAAGTTATCGAAGCTGGGATTTACTACCCTCCAAGAACACTAAAGGTCATCTTATGACACATTTGATATAATCTGTTTTGAATATTGATATCTCCATGAATTTAAAAAGACTCAAATTTTCTGCTCTCCAAAGATCCCGTTTGGAAATTTCTGGTGCTTGAGTCTGATATTCCATGAAATTAACAAAATTGATGTTTGAAATTCTCTTTCTTTTGACCTAATAAAGTTTTAATTAAATTTGCGGGTATTAATTTAGTTGATTTTTGGGAGATCTATGTGGTGTTTTTGCAAGATTGAAAAGTCTTCATGGATGGACAACCCCTCTTTGTACCTTATTTAGGCATTACAATGAAGAGGGATTTCTGATGTTTTTGTCCGAGACAATCATGATGAGTTGTTATTAGACACCTGATCCTTCACACTTTCCCAATGAGTTGGTAAAGGGTCCCCACCTATCTACTAGGAGCAATGCGCAGATCCATCTCCTTTGGCCAGGATGGCCAAACCTCAGGAGATTGTTCAGAACATTATAAATGCTGGCACATTATTTATGTAAGTCACGGTGCATGTGAGCTTGTCATTGGATTGTATAACCTATTCATTGGAGGACGCCATATACAGTGCAACGACCAATTGATATCACATGCTTTATTTGTTCAGGTTTTATTTGAGCAACCATAATATAACAACCCTTCTAATCTTCCTTTTTCACAATTTATTTCCAAATCGTCTCTATTCAATTTTAAAATTTCACCATTTGTAATGCTTCCAATGGACTGTTTTGTCAATGATGCCCCATTATGTTTTAGCAATCATCATTCAAATTGTATAAAAATTTATTTGCATGGCTTTGGCATCCGTCAAAATCCGTCACATATAATATCATTAGCTTTATCCTTTTTCTCGCTCATGTGCATTTGATGTTCACGTGCAATGCACATGCATTCTACTAGTGGATGAAAAGCTGAATACATGGATGCATCCATACCCCACAATACAAGTACAAATATTTTAACATGAACACAAGAATGAAAGATATATATATACATTTATCAAATAAGTAGGTACTGTAAAAATGTATTAGATGTGCAAAACCATAAGTAAAATATGCACAAGTTTTCTCTATAATCACGTAGTGGATGCATGTGTCCAACATGAATATTGGACATGGCAATTTGTTAACCATTCAGTTGAATGATCTGGTTATTGTTGAGTCCAATAAAATTGCTGTATGTGGAAGACTAATAACTTATGGCTTGTCCACATTACAAGTGCACCGCACCCAGCACCCCATAAAAAAGGGAAATCAAAGATGAATTGCATGTCTTGTTCAAGTATTCAACACATATTGGCATGGCTATTAGTTAAAACCTTTGGATATTGTTTTCTTTGTGCAACAGTAACATAACGCTATTTATATTGTTTAGATGTTGCATGAATTGTAAGATGCGCCTATATATATATATATATATACATTAACAACTTTTTCTGGACATAAAATATCTGTAAAAAGTAAATTTTTTTTATGGTCTAATGAAAACTTGAGGGCTTGTGTAAATACATTTAATGAGGGCTATTGGAGGATGTTGGCACTCTCCAAAATCTTTGTTTTTCCTTAAATTACCCTCATAAATTCATTCTTTTTTGTTTTCTATTTATCTCATAAAGTAATGGTGTAAAGGTAAAATGACTGAATGTTTACAAAAATGCCAGTCTTTTTAACTTTACACCATTACCGTATTAGGTAAAAGACAAAAACAAATTGAATTTTTAGGGTGGTTCAAGGAAAACATATATTTTGAGTGTTAATCTGTAATGCTTGCATTGGCGATTATTATCATATATATAAAGAGAGAGAGAGAGAGAGAGAGAGAGAGAGAGTGAAGGAAATTTTAGCATAATAGAAGTTTTTTTGCTTTGCAATGTTTAATGCCTCATGTTTGTGTCCAACACTGATCTCAGAGTGGATCAATGTTCTATAATGTCTTACATCTCCTTTATGGATATCTGGGATCATCTGACGCTCATTAAACTCTTCTTCATGCTTCTGATTCAAGTCACCATGGTTTTTGGTCAATTTTATTTAATGTGGGGGTGCCGAATCTTCAGAGTCCATTAAAGATGTGCCAATTTGTAAATGAAAATTTGTTTCCTCGTAGGTCATCGCCGAGAGCCTTTCTGAAGAAGAAATTGCCGGATTAAAAGAAATGTTCAAGATGATCGACACAGACAATAGTGGCCAAATCACTTTTGAAGAACTAAAGGCTGGATTAGAAAGAGTTGGCGCTAAACTTATGGAATCTGAAATTTATGCACTAATGGAAGCGGTAAGTGTCATTTAACATTCAGTTGGGAAAGTTTGTTCATACATGATTCATAAAGTACACCTCCTCTCTAGCTACTATAAATGAAGATAATTGCTAAATGACATGTGTTGATTGGAAATACTACCATGATGTCATGATCTAAGGTGCAAGTTTTCTCAGCACTTGCTATTTTAAACAAAAAAAAGATCATATGTAAGAAAATAGATAAGTTTAAGATACATGTTCAATTTTTTCCGTCAATGTTTTAAGGATACTTTAACCATGTCCCTTCCTTTGAGAGGGTAACACTGATTTTCTTTAAAAAATGTAATGGCTCAAATACAAAACTACATGTGTTTATGGCGGTGACACAGGCAGCAATGATTTTATGTTCAGGATGGCATGTTATTATAGTGTGTAATCGTTGTTGATTTATTTCAAAATCTGAAGTAAATTTACTTTATGGATTATTCGTTAGCAGTTATGCTGGAATTCTTGTAATTCCTAAGGGACTTATGCTATTCTGACGGAATTATTAAATAAATCATATACATTTGTATTTAGTGAGATATTCTTGTCTATTTTGGGAGGGTAACACTGATTTTCATAAGAAATTGTGCTATCTCTTGTTTTATGTAATGGCTCAAATACTCCAACTCTATGTATTTATGGTGGTGACACAGGCTGCAATGATTTTCCCTTCCTTTTGAGAGGGCAACACTGACTTTCTTAAGAAAATGTGATATCCCTTATTGTTTTATGTAATGGCTCAACCACTCAAAATATATGTATTTATGGTGGTGACACAGGCAGCAATGATTTTATGTTCAGGATGACATGTTATTATAGTGTGTAATCATTGTTGATTTATTTCAAAATCTGAATTAAATTTACTTTATGGATTATTTGTTAGCGGTTACTCTGGAATTCTTGTAATTCCTAAGGGCTTATGCTATTCTGACGGAATTATTAAATAAATCATATACATTTGTATTTAGTGAGATATTCTTGTCTATTTTGGGAGTTTCAATATTTATTTTTTTTATCTCCTTTACCATATTGGCTAAAGACTTGGGAGTGGTGCTATATATTTTTTATATCATTACCTTTCCCCTTTCCCCTTGAGGGATCATCTCTGAGAACGAAGGATCTCAACTCATGCTCTGTGATCTTGATCCCTGAACTAGATTTTATGGTTTATTATTGCATGATCACGTGATATTTATTGCAAGTATTGAGGGATGATCTCCTCAACAGAGGGGTTGGGCTTGTAGCTCAATTGGAAGGTGCACGATGAAGCAACCTTGAGGTCACGGTCTCAATCCCACCGTGCCTAACAACAACAAAAATGGTCATTCTGAATGTTGCTTATGCCAATTTCTAGAGGAGAAGAAAAAAATGCTGTTGGTAACGGGGAAAATATTATACTGGGCAAACATATCTGACAATATCTAGGTCAACTATGCTAGATGCCATTTCTAATGCAGAACAGCAGCCCACGACACTCATAGATCAAGTAATAGCGTAGGAAAATTGTTAAGAAAATACATTAGAGATTTGGGGAGATGAAAACCTACCTTAAATTGATACTTTATTGTGTAAAAACACAGCCATAAAATCTGCGACAAATCTGAACAATAAACTGTGGACAATCTGGAGTTAAACAACGAAAAAAGGCCTAGTTAGTCTTCAAATCACAGGTAATAACTTATGAATAATAACAGTTATTACTCAAAAGTCTATAACACAGCATCAAAAATATTCTAGCAAATAGCAGCCAAATAACACCTAGTTGGTTAATATTTAACCGATAAAATTAATACATTTGGTTAATGTTCAGAAACAGTAGCAGAAAAGATTAAAAAGTCTCAAACAATCCACACGAAACTCGATAAGTTTTGACCACAAGTTCTCTCTAAATCTCGTCTTTTCCATAATAAAAACCCAGCTACTTTAAAGTCTGGAGCAGTCTTCAATATATAAAAATAAACTCTAACTTCTGATATTAAGAGTCCTATGCTAATTAGAACTGCAAGGAATAAAATAGAAATAAACCTAGACATAATCCCTAACTTTTATGACCGTATGTAGCACCAAGTAAACTAAAGAAAAAAATTGAAATCTTGAGATTATCGAGAATAAAACTCTCAGTAACAAGAGTTTACGTGATCACTTAAGTGACCGCATGACTAAATTCACTGAGATTAATAATCTCGTGATTTAACTAGAGTTGCACGCGATCACTAAGTGACCACATGACTCGAATCTTAATAAATCTCATGATTTCAAGTGACCCACATGCTCACTTAGTAGGCACGTAGGTATTTTCTTTGACTCCATTTTATTCCCCTTTTCACTTGTTTTAGACCCTACTAAACCCTGGTTTAGCCCCAAATTTTGAACATGTAATAAACACCTTTCAGACTGTTATAGCCCATGGTCCTCTCAGAAAATGCTCTACATCATCCTCCGCAAATTATCTTCGTTGATTTTTCCTCCTTGTACATCTTTATTGAGTCTTTGTTCTCTGTTGTTCTTCTTTCTGATTGAACTCCTTGCTACATAATCATTCATGTATTGAGAAAATTTTGATTCTAATGAGTTAACTTTCCATTGTGCCTTCTTTCCGCACCCACTTATACTTTTGCTAGCCCTTGGTTCTTTAGTCATTGATCCCTTGACTTTGAACTCCCGAAAATTTAAAAAAATTCTTAGTCTGCCCTTTACTAGGTTTGAGTTGAGAAAACTTCTTTAGCTGGTTTGGAGCGTGATCTTCTTACCTCTTGATGAAAGAATATGTATTATTCCTTCTGTTGTGCACCATATCCCTGTCAAATTGTCACGGCCTTCCCAATAAAGTATGACATGCATCCATACGCATCCATAGGAACAACATCACACCACCCATCATCTTAGTAAACTTTTTCAATGGAGAAAGACTGAAAGAGACCAAACATGGAGTGGTAACTTAAATTTCTCTATGCTTCATGGACCATTGGATCTTATATGAATTTGGATGGGTCTTTGACTCGTCTTTCAATTTCTGTATATCAACCATCTTCCTTGAGACAATGTTCCCTTTGCTATCACCATCAATGGCAATCAAGTATATCAACTATTCAAAATGCATTTACTGCAACCAATATTAGTTCCTGTCCACTTATTTTGAACAATGCTTTTCGAAGTAGTGATTTGAACCTTTCAATGAGCAAATCTCTCTATCTGCATCTGGTCTACTCTGAGTTCGTCGTCCACCTCTTCACCATCACTCTTCTTTCGCCTTGCTGTCATGATTGTCTTGTTGGGGCTAGGATTACTTGTTGCTCAATAAGATTGATGTCCTACCTCATTACATCGAAAGTATTTAACGTCTCCTTGCTTCACTTGAGTGGTCCTTTGAGGAACCGTTATCGATCACGTCTACCTCCCCCTTGAGTAGCGTTTGGTGGATCTATGTCTGAGATTGGGGTTCCTATCATGCCACGCTTACGATTCGGATTTTGACTAAGTATTTCTTCTGCCTTGAGTGCATGACGGTAAGTATCGTCGACCCTCCACAAATCGTGCATGGCGATTTGTTATTGAATTTGTAAGTGCAACCCATTGACGAATTATCCAACCCATTGATCTTCCGTCTCGTGCAACTCGGCTTGCATCATAAGGAGGACTTTTTCAATGTATTACATGACGCTCTTTTCACGTCGTAATTTTGACAACAATGATAGAGGTCTTAGCATAGCTAGGCGGATGAATCCTATGCCGAAGATGTGTCTTCATATTCTCTCATAAGCTATTTTCTTTTTCCCGCGTCAAAGATGATCCCTTTGGACATTCATCCCACCATGCTAGAGTATACCTGGAATATATTGCCACCATTAACTTCACCCTACGATGATCCAGTATATCCTTTAATCTAAAGAGATTCTCTACTTTACTTACCACTCAATGAATTCATCCTCCCATGGATTTATGGCATGTGTTTTTTGATCACATAATTATTCCCTTGATCACAATCACAATAATTTTTACTTTCAAACACAAATTTGGCCGGAACTCTTCTTCAGTGACGAGGATGTCTTCCTTCATCCTTCTTGTCCCCCATATGATCACCTTTGGCCTCCAAGGTTACTTCACACTCATGCGTGAGTACACCCAGTCTTCTTAAGACTTCCTCCAGCATGTCTTCCACCCGATCCACACGGTAGCTCAATGTCAGTGCTTTCCTTCGAGGTATCTTGATCACTACCAAGATATTAACCCGCTTTGATACCAAATAGCGCAGACTCGCACTCCAGAACACTTATGGATCAAGAAATAGTGCCAGGAAAATTCTTGAAAACATTGAATTATAGATTTACAGATATGAAAACCTACCTTAAATCGATACTTACTGTGTAAAAGCACAACCCATAAAATCTATGACAAATCTGAACAATACACTGAATAATTGAGAGTTTATATCAATGAAAAGAGCCACAATAATCTTCAAATTACAGGATAATAACTTCAGAATAATAGCAGTTAATAGACTCAAAAATCTATGACACAGAAGCACAACTCCAATAAAAATGGCAGCCAAATAACACCCACAGCAGTTTGTAATAACTTAATATTCAGAAACAGTAGCAGAAAATAAAGACTAAAAAGTGTAAAAAAAAATCCACGTGAAACTCAGAAGTCCCGATCACAATCTCTCTTTATCCCCTCCTTTTGATAAAAAAACCGTCCCAGCTACTTTAAATTCTCGAGCAGTCTTTAAATATATGGAAAATAAACTAATGTTAGAGTCCTACTCTAATTAGAACCCCTAGAACTAAAATAGGAATAAACCTAGACTTAACCCCTAACTTTTAGGACCCTAATAACACAGTAAAATAAAGAAATTTAAACGAAAAAATAAAATTGAAATCTTGAGATTACCAGAAATATGACTCTAGGTTACAAGAATTCATGTGTTCACTTAATTGACCACGCAACTCAAATCACCAAGATTTATAAAAGTGTGATTTCAAGTGACTCACATGATCACTTAAACTGTCATGTGGGTATTTTCTTCGACTCTTTTTTATTCATTTTTTTTACCTGTTTTTGAACCTATTAAAACCTTGTTTCAACCCCAAATTTCGTCCATTTAGGGCCTGTTTGGAAAATTTTAAAATCACATTTTTGCAGGGGAAATAGGATTTATGCAAAAACAGAAGTTTTCCTCCATTTGGCAGGAGGTGTGGGGCCTATGTTACCTTGGAAATAATCAGTTTTTTTACTCAATAAATTTTCAGCACAAAATCTAATGGTATCTGGCATATCTATGTTAAGCATGCTTGCCTTCTTAAAGTAATGGTTACTTACCTTAGGCTTCTTTTTTTGTCCTTTACTTGCTATTCAATGAAAATTGCACACTGCTATTGACAATAGCGGTGCCATGTATTATGCATTACTTGCATTTGGCTTCACTTTTCATCCTTTGGCTTGCTCTTGAATGAAAATTGCAGGCAGATGTTGACAATAGCGGTACCATAGATTACGGGGAGTTCGTAGCTGCCACTTTGCATCTAAACAAAATCGACAAGGAGGATCATTTATTTGCAGCTTTCTCTTATTTTGACAAAGATGGAAGTGGGTACATCACCCAAGACGAGCTCCAACAAGCCTGTGAGGAGTTTGGTATAGAGGACATCCGCTTAGAGGAAATGATCGGGGAAGTGGATCAGGACAATGTAAGTGGTTCTCTCCCTTAAATTAGATTTTTTATTTTACACCATTAAAGGGTGGTTTATTATTATGCCATGTGGCACATGGTTGTGATCTATCTAAATCATTCAAGTAGCAATCCATCATTAGGACATCTCTCAGTCAAAGAATCTTTACTTGTAAGTGGATGTGAATCATCTGATTGGTGAACTTCAATAACCGCCACTAAAAAATAACAACGGTGGACATTAGGGTGCACAGATCGGATGGTTCAAATCTCTTAAAAGTGCAATTTTTTGGACTGATTGTCCTTCAATTTATGATCTATCACTTTAACGGGCTGGATTACAGAGATCTTAAACCACTAATGGTGTAAGATCGTTTAAACACTATTTTGGTGTTTAAATGACGGTAAGGTGAGTTTGGTCCTATTTTATAGATATATTCCTTCACATAGAAGGCAAGAATTTTTTGGATTGACCACGTGTATTTTCTTTTCAAGGATGGACGGATCGATTACAATGAGTTCGTGGAGATGATGCAGAAAGGAAATGCCGGTTTTGGTAAGAAGGGCCTACAAAGTAGTAGTTTCAACATCGGTTTCAGAGAAGCACTAAAACTTGGATGACACGGCTAGTATTCAGGTTTTCTCTTCTGAATAGAAATTGCATTCGAGTTGTGTAGAGATCGACCGGTGCTTGTAATAAGCAAAAAACCGGGGGGTTGAAGTGATTTTCTACATGTTTGATTTAGCATGGATGGCGAATCGATGATCCATTTTCTTGTACAACGCCCATGTTTTATATCTTGGTTTTTTTATGTAACAAATTTTAGCACCAAATATTTGTATGCTCATCGGATTTTCAAATCTAGATTATATGAAGCCACAGAAAAATTACATTAAAAAATTATAAAAAAGGAGAACACATGAGACAGTGCTTTGTGAGGTTTCTAAGATTTAAACTAACCACGATCATATCGTATGGCAGAGCCAAGCCACATGAACAGACCTGAAATACGGGTTGTTTTATAGGCAGATCACCTGAACGGTCCCTGCTCGTTATGACAGACCACAAAAATAGATGTTTGGAGATGTTAACTGCAGATTTGAAGTGAATAACCAAGGATTTCCAACTTGGAAGACGGGTTATCACAGATTTTTCCAGTGAGCGTCAGCAACAGTAGAAACATAAGCAGAGGTATTTTCCAGGTAGCTTGTTATCTTTACTATACTTTTGGAACTTGATGCATTTTTGTTATTTATGCAAGATTTGTTAAGCCCAAAAAGGATTTGTCATGCTATTCGCTTATTTTCTTTTCGAACATTACAACTCTTGGAACTTTCTTGAATTGAAAATGCTATTGGATGGTGAGATTTGACTCCTGTAAGAAGCCTGATAAGGTTCTGTAGCAACTTTTAGCCACTAAATCCTGTCAAAAAATTGACTTTTTTAGTATCTAAGGATTCAAAAATCTGTGGCATAAGCTTTTTATGGAATTCATTTGGCTAGAGGGCTCTTCGTCAGTGGTAATAATACCTCATTTGGGTTAACCAAAACACTAGAAGCACGCACCTAGTCCACCTGTAGTCTGTAGATGACTTGACGGATGGGGGCAGGTGGGTGCGTTTAGAATTTTGGTGGGTGCAAATATAGCTACCCAGAATTAGTACTGAATGTGTTGGCATTAGGAACTCAGGCCCGGCAGTGTGGATGATGCTCGAGTCATATGTACCACACATGTGGCATCATTTAATATTGATCTAAATTGTGATGTTGATTGGATGCAATGCAACCTAAAAATTGCATTGAACTTCGTAGCCATATAACTTTTCAGTCTCTAATATGGACTCTTAAGTCTTAACAATAGCTAGTTCAAGCGTTCATCGATAGGCTCATGAAAGCCATTGATCCGACGGCTGTGGTTTATTATACACTAAGAAATCCACATGGTAGCCATTCGTTGGTGTGCATTGTTGGCACGTAAGGCTATATGCCATTTTTGGTATTTGGTTCTTAAGGCCTGTTTGATGTGGCTCCAGCTTGGCTTTTACTTAAAACAGATCCCGGCAAAATCCAAACCAGGAGTCGGGAATTTTGGCCGTTTCCATCTTGTCCATTTTCAGCATTAAATGATGTTTTCGGGGAGCTGTTTTAAGTGAAATTAGGGCTGGAAGCTGTATTAACTGAACAATGTCTACTATGGTAGTATCAAGGTATCAAAATTGGTTGATACCAATAGGTACCAGTGATACATATTGGTTTTCAGCCAAACCAATATGTATCAGTTCAATTTGTATGGGTATCAGCCGACTGATACATCTCGGTTTCGACCGAGACTTTTTTTTCTTTTTTTCATTTTTTCTTTTTTTAAATTGACCGATACATATCGGCCTCGGGCAAACTGATACCTGAGACCGATACTGATTTTAATACCTTGGGTAGTATTGCTTCACACGGTCGGAAGGAGCAGATCTCTAAAGCCATGTCAAATAGGGCTCGTGCCTGTACGACCTATTTGGAGAGTGGCTTTAAGGAGCTCAAATATACCTTGCCCGGTTTATAAAATAATTAAAAATATTAATATTTTTTAAATTACAAACTATACCGTCATGACATACATGCAAAACTTAAAATTGTTGAATTTCTTATTTTGTGTTTGGAGACGAAGCGGGAGAGAGCCTTGATAACGAACAGACATGCCAATTTGCAACGAGATGGAGACGAGAAAAAAAAAATTCATAGATCCTTTCCGTTGTGATTATGCAGCAGAGCCTAGGGTTTTCGATAAGCTATAAGATTTTTTTGTTCGATTCTAAAGTTTTTTTATAAGCAGTCTAGAGTTTTTTTTTCAGAGCTATTTTTTTGTTTGCTAACCAAAATTGGGGGTTTTGTTGTCGAATCTAGAGTTTTTCTGCTCGATTCTAGGTTTTTCGATACTAGTTCTAAGGTTTTGTCATTTTCTTGAGTTGATTTAGGAGACATATTATTACTTCAAATCTATCTCCTTATTCCATCTTTCCTACGAACCCTTCAGAAAATGATTTGGATTTGGTTCCCTCGATAATGATTTCTAAGAGTCTGATAATGGAGGAAATACCGGAGAAAAATAGGGAAAATTTGTATAAATCATGTCATTTCAATTACGGAATTGATAGCGTCGTCGAGAAAGAAGCTTTCGAGTTGATCGAAAATGAAATCATTGATCTGTTACTGTCAGATCCATTTAAGATTGGTTTAACCATGTTTACTGCGATCGCCTGTTGGTTGGCAGATTTTGAAGTTGAGGGATCAGACGACTATCAAATTCTTGCTTGAAGGACTCTACAGACTACATCTTTCGGGTGTTGGTGAGAGAGAGAGAGACGTGTATGCAAGTTCACTTCAGGTACAATTTTTCGTTTTTTTTTTAAGATACATCCAAAAAAAAAAAAAGAAACTACTGCAAGGACGAGATTTACTAGTTTAGGGCAACGACCTATAATGCGTGTGCAAGTAACGGTTCCCTTTTGGAAGTTGGCCTTTGTTTTGCAAAGTGCCCTTTCTTGTTTGAGGTGGTATTAGGCGTGCGACCTCTGCATAGTGCATGGGTCGATCTCCCTATGCAATGGGATGATGGAAAACTGTACTTCAGAGTAAAGCCCGTCAATATACTATTGTGTGTAAACAATTTTATCCGATAGACCATTTTTCTCATAATAAATAATCTAATTAAAATTGATTTCAAGTGTCTAATTCTTTATCCAACATTGCAGAATTTAGGCTGCGTTTGGGTTAGTTCTTTCAGGGTAAAGAGGAGCTCTTTTGCTCTATGGCTCCGACAGAGAATTGCTTTCATGTTTGGTAATATAGCTCCTCGTTTTATTTGTTCTGACAAAGAGTTGTTTTAAGTGATAAAATTATTCTTTGTCTGTTTTATGTCAAAACAAATTTTATCCACTCTGATAAAGAGCAGGCAGAGAGTTACTTCTGCTCTTATAAGAGCTAACCCAAACACAGTGAAAAACTCCTTCATAGAGGTTACAACCTTAGATTGCATTAATCGGTTCTCATCAAACAGTTACAAGATCCAATAATTGATAATGATAGATTTTATTCATCAGTCGAGGGTTGTAATAGAGCCGAGATCAGGGCTACAACAGAGCCGAGCTGAACTCAGCTCGACTAGAAAACGAGAACTTTTTGTCACGTCCCACGCACAACACCGAATATTTTCTCACTTTATATGTATAATACTCAATGTATACATAGTATGGTATATAGTAGAAAGAGTGTGTAATAACCCAGATTTTTTAACTTTATTTAACGGTATTAGATGATGTACCACACAGTGTATGATGCTAACGCTCTATACCGGAACCTACCCACTTTAAAAATAGTCTGATTTTTTTTATATATCAATATTAGATTCATTGCGAAGTACTCATCGATACGATTCCAACAATATATAATTTGTCGATTTTCAACAAGAATATAAAAAGTTATACCCGTTTGAAGAATGAAGCAGGTTAAAGGGCACAACTGTAATTTTGGGAGAGAATCACCATTTACCTTGGTGCTTACACAAACCATTAAAACAAAACCTCTTCTTAGGCTTTTAAAGTCACGTATGAATTCTACTTGCGTGTAAAAATTAATATTTTTATTAAATCTTATACGAAAAGTCTTAATTAGAGTTAACGTAGAAAGAGAATTAAATATATATTTACTTCTTCTCTCAGTTGTCTCTCTCTATTCCCTCTTCTCTGTAAAAACTCCGACAGTGCCATCTTTCACAATTCCTCGTTAGATCTCCATCGATTTTTGATCTTATCAGATAATCTTACACGATTAAAGGTTCTCATCACCGCGATCGATCTATCATAAGAAAGGAATTCTCGCGAAAAGACTCGAGCATATCGTTTCTCGAATCCGATCTCCATCAACCCAAATCATCGTAGGATTCGAATCACGCTTTAACAGGTGGGTACCTCTAAATCCATCTTAAATTATTCAGTTATTTCTTAAAAAGAAAATCCTAATTTTTTCTTAAATTATGATAAATTTCGGGTCTTAAAAACCTAGAAATTAGGCCCAAAATCGATAGGATCGTTTTTCTCAGATTTTCGTGAAATTCGGCCAAACTCTTCAACAAATACAGCCTTGGTATTTTAGCCATAACTTTTTACTCCGAACTCGGATTGAAGTAATTCTTGCGGCATTGAAAAGAAAACAACGAGATCTACAACTTTATCTGAAATAGCAATTTCATGAATCTAATATTTTTAAGGTCAAATTTGAGCTGCAAGTCGGGATATATTTTAAATGATCCAAGGTTGTACGAGTTTTACATTATTTTTTTAACTCTTGGGCTACCTTATGCTCAACTTATCTCCAGACTTATAAATCCCTAAAATTACATAAAATATATTAAATAGCTTGCATCGAATAACAATCTATAAGTTTAAGGGGTCAAATATTAATATTTTTCAATACTTATCATTTTATTACCTCTTTTAAGTCTCATACAATCCTTGAATTGACACATGTGCTTCTTTAGAATTTTAAAATATGCCGGATCGCTATACCAGTCAATCACCAAATTTTATAGATACAATTAACCCTAATGAAGTATAGTTTCAACTCTATTACAAAATAAATGTAGTTAAATATTTTTTATTTTCTGTTTTACTTTAATATTTCATATGTTATGCTTTTTATTAATTTTATGTTATAGTTCATTCTTATATATGTTCACCATTATCATATGACATTCATCGTATAAAAAAATCACGATAGAGCATACGCATATAAGTTAAGAATAAGATATGACACATGACATAAGCCTTAATCACGGTGGGGTTTCTTTCACGGTCACGTGAAACTTGGAATGTAGGCATCTATGTACGGATGCAACCCCTCTATGATAGTATGGGATACCGCACGAAGTACACCCAGGTTACTACGGAACCCGTCCCTTGGAAACCGTGGTTTAGTAAAGTCTATTGCACCGTGGCCCATTCTAACTAAGTTTTAAGAAAAAAATGAGAAAAGAATATATTAAGATACATGTATGTTAAGAAAGTGGGGACTTAAGCCCACGCAAATATGAAATCGGGGCGGGGACCTAAGCCCAGAATCGAATAATATTATGATATGTTAAGATACGCTGTGAAGGCCAGCTAAATATGAATTAAGTTTCTACACGTATCATACCTTACGAGCCACAGTAAGGGCCTAACGTCTGCAGCCAAGACGGGTCTTAAAGGACATTATAGCTTTGTCTCTAACTAAGGGGACATCGTGGTTACTATGCCGGCAACCTCATCTGGTTGGATGATGGTTTATATTATGATGTGGAGGTTAGGTGGTTATCTACACATGGACCTCGCGTGGTAGGCTCGAGTAGCGATCCTGACAAAGATTGTTTAAATAAGATAAGATGCGAAGTACGTTGTGTAGGCGTATGGAGTAATTAATAAGACTTACGATACGTCACGTATGCTAAGTTGATGAGAGAAATAGGAAAAGAGATAAGAAAATAGAAGCATCATGCACTCTTCATGTTATATTAGTATATTTTTCAGTCTTGATTATAATAGTCTATGAATTATGGATAAGTTTATTTCATTTATTTAAGATGTTGGTTATATTTTTAAAAAAATGCACTGTAATTCAAGCGATTGCACACACGACCACCTGAGTAAGTTATGGTGGATCGATTATGCAACCCGCTGAGTTTACGCGACTGAGTAAACTCACCCCCCTCCCAAAATCTAACAGTTTCAGGTGAAGATAACATACAACGTTTTGTGAAATGATGAATTGATGGCTCCACGACGCAAGGAAGCAAATAGCTCTCAGGTGAATGAGGCCTCATCACATGAAGGTCCTCAAGAATCTGAAGCGATGCGCCTATTACGTGAGATGGCGATCACATTCAGTCAGCAAATGACTCAGCTGACGCAGTCGCACCAACAAGAAAGGACTCAGCTACTGCACGAAATGGAGGTGCAAAGAAAACAGCAAAGAGAAGTGGTCCAAGAGTTGGTTAATCAATGTCAGCCTACACCTCAACACGAGAACCCACCATACACTCCGATCGGATTTCAAGTATTCAACAGAGCTCGACCTCCCTATTTCCATGGTCAGCTTGACGTGGCCGAATATGAAACGGGAAATAGCCGAATACGTGTCGAGATGTTTAGTGTGTCAACAAGTCCAGGCAGAACATCAAAAATTGGCCTGACTTATAAAACCCCTACCCATCCCAGAATGGAAGTGGGAAAACATATCTATGGACTTCATCGTAGGTCTACCAAAGACGATGAAGAAGAACGATGCAATCTGGGTAATAGTTGACAGATTGACCAAGTCAGCTCATTTCTTACCATTCAAGACTACCACAGATGGGAACAAACTTGCCGAAACATATTTGAAAGAGATTGTCAAACTACATGGGGTCCCAGTCAGTATTGTCTCTGATCGAGACTCAAAATTTACTTCAAAATACTAGACAGCCTTCCAAAAAGCTATGGGTACTTGATTAGATTTTAGTACTGCCTTTCACTCACAGACAGACGGCCAGACTGAAAGAGTGAATCAAGTAGTTGAAGATATGTTACGAGCATGTATGCTCGACTTTCAAGGGAACTGAGCCGATCACCTCCCATTGATTGAGTTCTCTTACAATAATAGCTACCGGGTAAGTATAGGAATGTCCCCTTTCGAAGCTTTATATGATAGAAGTAGCAGAACGCCGTTGTGTTGGGACGAAGTTGGAGTTAGGAAGATGTTTGGACCCGAATTAGTCCAAACTACGACTGAGAAAGTCAAACTGATACGCGAACGACTTAAGATAGCCCAAGATCGTCAGAGAAAGTACGCCGACCTTCACCGTCGTAATTTAGAGTTCGAGGTAACACATTAAAAATTTCGAACTTTAAATTTCATTGCAATTGTGTTCGTAATTAAACACTAAAATTTGTTTAACAGGTTGGCGATCGAGTATTCATTCACGTCTCTCCGACCAAGGGAGTCATGCGCTTTGGAAAGCGCGGGAAGTTGAGCCCCAGATACGTAGGGCCTTTCGAAGTCACAAAACGTGTGGGTGAGGTTGCGTATAAAATTGCTCTACCGCCATAATATACGGGAATCCGTGACATTTTTTACGTATCAATACTGAGGAGATACATCTATGACCCATCACACGTCGTGGAGATCGAACCCGTTGATTTAAAGGAGGATCTCACTATCATAGCGAGACCGATCAAGATCCTCGAGCAGAAAGTTCAAGTCTTCAAAAACAAAACGACAAGATTAGTGTTGGCCCAATGGCAACATCACACGCCAAAGGAAGCGACCTGGGAGAATGAAGACGACATCAAAGAAAACCATCCTGAACTTTTTGAATACTCGGCACGTAATTTTCGGGGATGAAATTTTTTTGAGGGGGAGAATGTAACAACCCTGATGATTTTTTTTATTATCGTTGTACCTTTGGCTTTAGATGAGAAGCTGAGATTAGGGAGAAATACCTAGAGCTCATTCTCTCATTTACGTAATTTTCGAGGACGAAAATATTATAAGGAGGAGAGAATGTAATAACCCAGATTTTTTAATTTTATTTAACGGTATTAAATGATGTACCACACAGTGTATGGTGCTAACGCTCTACACCGGAACCTACCCACTTTAGAAATAGTCTGATTTTTTTATATATCAATATTAGACTCATTGCGAAGTACTCATCGATACGATTCCAACGATATATAATTTATCGATACGTATGAATTCTACTTGCGTGTAAAAACTAATATTTTTATTAAATTTTATACGAAAAGTCTTAATTAGAGTTAACTTAGAAAGAGAATTAAATATATATTTACTTCTTCTCTCAGTTGTCTCTCTCTATTCCCTCTTCTCTGCAAAAGCTCCGACAGTGCCATCTTTCACAATTTCTCGTTGGATCTCCATCGATTTTCGATCTTATCAGATAATCTTACACGATTAAAGTTTCTCATCACCGCGACCGATCTATCATAAGAAAGGAATTCTCGCAAAAAGACTCGGGCATATCGTCTCTCGAATCCGATCTCCATCAACCCAAATCATCGTAGGATTCGAATCACGCTTTAACAGGTGGGTACCTCTAAATCCATCTTAAATTATTCAGTTATTTCTTAAAAAGATAACCCTAATTTTTTTTTAATTTTGATAAATTTTGGGTCTTAAAAACATAGAAATTAGGCCCAAAATCGATAGGATCGTTTTTCTCAGATTTTCGTGAAATTTGGCTAAACTCTTTAACAGACATGGCCTTAGTATTTTGGCCATAACTTTTTACTCCGAACTCGGATTGAAGTAATTCTTAAGGCATTGGAAAGAAGACAACGAGATCTACAACTTTGTCTGAAATAGCAATTTCATGAATCTAATGTTTTTAAGGTCAAATTTGAGCTACAAGTCGGGATATATTTTAGATGATCCAAGGTTGCACGGGTTTTACATTATTTTTTTAACTCTTGGGCTACCTTATGCCCAACTTATCTCCAAACTTATAAATCGTTAAAATTATATAAAATATATTAAATAGCTTGTATCGAATAACAATCTATAAGTTTAAGGGGTCAAATATTAACGTTTTTCAATACTTACCATTCTATTACCTCTTTTAAGCCTCATACAATCCTTGAATTGACACATGTGCTCCTTTAAAATTTTAAAATATGTCGGATCGCTATACCAGTCAATCACCAAATTTTATAGATACAATTAACCCTAATGAAGTATAGTTTCAACTCTATTGCAAAATAAATATAGTTAAATATTTTTTATTTTCTATTTTACTTTAATATTTCGTATGTTATGCTCTTTATTAATTTTATGTTATAGTTCATTCTTATATATGTTCACCATTATCATATGACATTCATCGTATAAAAAAATTACGATAGGGCATACGCATATAAGTTAAGAATAAGATATGACACATGACATAAGCCTTCGTCACGGTGAGGTTTCTTTCACGGTCACGTGGAACTTGGAATGTAGGCATCTATGTACGGATGCAACGCCTCTATGATAGTATGAGATACCACACGAAGTACATCCAGGTTACTACGGAACCCGTCCCTTGGAAAGCGTGGTTTAGTAAAGTCTATCGCACCGTAGCCCATTCTAACTAAGTTTTTTAAAAAAAATGAGAAAAGAATATATTAAGATACATGTATGTTAAGAAAGTGGAGACTTAAGCCCACGTAAATATTAAATCGGGGCGGGGACCTAAGCCCAGAATCGAATAATATTATGATATGTTAAGATACGCTGTGAATGCCAGCTAAATATGAATTAAGTTTCTACACGTGTCATACCTTACGAGCCACCATAAGGGCTTAACGTCTGCAGTCAAGACGGGTCTTAAGGACATTATAGCATTGTCTCGAACTAAGGGGACATCGTGGTTACCATGCCTGCAACCTCATCTGGCTGGATGGTGGTTTATGTTATGATATGGAGGTTAGGTGGTTATCTACACGTGGACCTCGCGTGGTAGGCTCGAGCAGCGATCTTGACATAGATCGTTTAAATAACATAAGATACGAAGTACGTTGTATAGGCGTATGGAGTAATTAATAAGACTTACGATATGTTACGTATGCTAAGTTGATGAGACAAATAGGAAAAGAGATAAGAAAATATAAGCATCATGCACTCTTCATGTTGTATTAGTATATTTTTCAGTCTTGATTATGATAGTCTATGAATTATGGATAAGTTTATTTTATTTATTTAAGATGTTGGTTATATTTTTAAAAAAATGCACTGTAATTCAAGCGATTGCACACACGACCACCTGAGTAAGTTATGGTGGATTGATTGTGCAACCCGCTGAGTTTACGCGACTGAGTAAACTCACCCCCTCCCAAAATCTAACAGTTTCAGGTAAAGATTCTGCTTATCCCGTCCTTGATGATACGGAAGCTGCTGATCCGAAGACGGCTCATATAAACGAGGATATCGGCTACCACCTTGATGAGAACGTAGACCCGGCAGATTTTTACCAGCATTAAGAACCCTTTTACTCTAGGTTTTCCTTATTTCTTGAGAGATTTGTTTTAGCCTTGATACATTTTTATGAGTTTACATTTGGGATCATTTTACCCTACGTGAAACTGGTTTAATTTTTATCTTAGATACATGATTAGGATTAAGTACTTCATTATTATTGTTTACGGTTTTCGCTACTACTAATTTATGAGTCATTTATCGTTTAATGCTATATTAAATGCCTCAATCCATATGCTAAGTCAATTTATAAATTATGTGTATGTCCGCTTATTGCCTTAACCAGCATGCGGTGTCATAACATAAAATTTTAGGCCCTCGATATCGAGTAAGGATTCTGGGTCGTGACAGAGAGGCTCCATGGAAGACTCTAGAATAAGAAAGAGTCTAGATTCTAGTAAGAATATAGAGACTTAGAGAATAGACCTAAGAAGAGTGTGGAACTAAGGGAGGATAGAGAAGTTTCTAGAGGAAACTCTAGAACATTTCCAACCGTTAGATGAACAACACAAGGATGAATCTCACACTGTCC